>OU744447.1:4657401-5857401 GCA_916610825.1 Haliclystus octoradiatus
CGGGCTGCAACAGCAGCATGGATTCATTTTAGCGACATCAAAACAAAAGACCAAATAGTTAATACAAACATTCAACCTTATTAATGGTTGGAGAAAATAGACACAAATTAAATATGAGGATATATGTCTTACCTTTCATCATTATTTATTTAGTTTTATTGCCAGATTATATAACGTTTTTATTGACATAACTTTTTATTGTATTTTTTTTCAATAAAAGATTTGAAAAATTTTGAAGAAAATAAAACAGAGCAAAAAAGCACATGGAAGAATTACATTAATTCTGCGACAATCTAATTAACATAATCAAAATAATTATAACCGATACTCAGTTTAAATGCAATGCCTTGAGGGTACTGATGCATTCGCGCTTCCCAGAAATATTAGAAAAATTATTAATCTGATTATTTATTTTTATCCGTTTAAAAGCTCACCTGCAGTGAATTAAAATCGGCTGATCAGTTTTATCGTAAGGAAAAACAGTTCTAAATCGACGTCGAAAGTTGAGTATATCAGTAGGAAACTCGGGAACACCAAAATCTGGCCATCCAAAGAAATGGAATTGAGATAAATCACGTGTATCACTTCCCTGTAAAATGTAAACAAATCACCAACAAATTTAGTGAAAATGGTTTGAAATACAACAATTCAAAGGATATAAACCGATTTACCTTATGTAATGTGAATGTTCTAATGACATAATCAACGAAGCCTTCTGATTTCTTTGGCGTTACTGTTACATCACCATAGATTTTTGCCTCTCCCGAAGGCCAATATTCTTCACATTTACGCTATTAACAAAATTAACATGATAACAACTGAAAATTGATCAATTTAAATCGCGAATAGAATGGCCATGTTAAACAATCCGTAACATTTTAGACAGTGGTTATACAAATTTCCATTACCTTTCCTCTTTCCGTAACATTTGTAGCCATTATTATAGCTGGAATATTTTCCGTCCATATTAATTCCCAGAAATCATCGACTGTATTTGGCATGGGTCCTGAAAAGAAACACAACGTTAATAAATAAATAAACAGATGAAAAAGCTTTATTCTTATTCTCAAGTATGGACGCCTGGATGGATAATAAAATATTTTCATATTATTCGCCTGTACGAAGGGGGGAGGTTTAGATTTGTACCGGTATCGGTTCATGTTTAGTCGAAACGTCAGTTTCTGTTTTTCAGGTAAATAGAAAATTCAGACACTTTCTCATTGTGATTTTATGTAGAAATTTTATAAGAGCAATATAGTTTTATTCAAAAAGCTAAAGTATAACCAAAACAAACCAAAACAGTGAAATCAAGATATGTACTCCGTGGTTCATGTTTCGCGTCGAAAAGTGTTCCGATTGGAGGAGGTCAGTAGAGTTGTCAGTGCGAAGAGGCGTCCCCCAATGCACAGAATTGATGTGTAACGAGTCAGCGGTACTTGTAGCTGTACCAGTACGAAATCTAAACCTCCCTATTACTTCATTTGCATGGAATTCAATGCAAAACGTATCTACTTCATATTTGCTTTGTGGGTGTCTGTCACCAAGATGATGTGAATGAAACTTACATTTATATTAGTCATGTGCTGAAAAATTGGCAAAAAACTCTTCATGCAATTTTGAAACTTGCAAAATGGATTCCAAAAATAGCATTAAAAAGTATTGAAGCAAAATTTAAAAAGTTGAACATTGCTGCAATTTTTTGAAAATTAAAAACAAAAGGCTATTGGGTTGTCGCAACCAACTGCTGTGAAGAAAGATCACAAACAGTTCATGAGCTTCATCAAGCCGTTTGAAATAAATATATTGGATTCCACAACCAAAAATTACCAGACCAAATCAAAGTAGAAAAAAAAGCGGCATATATCAATTAAATACTGTATATAAATATACATTACTACTATATTTAGGACTTGATAATTGAATCAAGAAATTCAACCCCAAACTACTTTGATGAATATACTTATAATAAAGGGATACGTAAATAATTGGCTTTATGATACAGATTATAGCATTTTGATACATTGATAATAATGCATTGCAAAATGCTATATTGAATACATTGCCTTTTAAAGTAGTTATATCAGTCCAAATTCAACTGTTATTGACGTATCTGTTCAAGAGATATGTATCAAATTGTTTATAAACAGGTCCATGAATCGCTCACAAACTAATTCACGAAATACTTAACTTTACTTCAGGAGGAATTCATGGACTTTTTTGCATAGTAATGTTTATGTACAGTTCATGAACTATGGCCGGGTTAAGCAATGTTTTAAGTAGAACACACAAGAATAGCATTGACTGCAAACTTTTTGGATAGATTGACAGGAGAGCACATTGGGATTGTTGATTCTAAATTCAGGAAGACTGCATTATCAATGATAAAAGAAAACTTATCATCAGATTTCCATACAATACCAACTACAAGAATGTTAAACACAGATAATTCATATATTTTTGAGCTATAGAGTAACATAATAATTTTACCTTGAGCAGCGATGTACACTTTTGGTCTTGAATATCCCTAGCAATTTGAATCAAGTACAAAATGACAATACAATACATGCCATCAAACAATCTAAAATTTATGAACTGGTTCATGAACTCACAAGAAAATTATCATGACTTTCAAGAAAATGTTCATGAGCTGTTCATGAAAATGTTTATGAACTGTTCACGAACCCCAAAGAAAATGTCCATGAGCTGTTCATAAACTCATGGATATTTTTCACAATGGAATATTATCAAAATGTAAGATGAACTTACATCATATTTCAAATTCATGGACTGGTTCATGAACCCACAAGAAAATGTTCATGAATTGTTCATGAGCTTTTAAGCAATTTCAAGTTCATCAACTGGTTTATGAACCCACCAAGAAAATGTTTATGAACTGTTAATGAACCCACAATAAATTGTTCATATTCTGCTCTTGAGCTTTGAGCAATTTCAATTTATGGGTAATTTTCACAATGGAATATTATCAAAATGTAAGATGGCACAACTTACATCAATGTAGCTTGCATTAATATATGCCTTTTCTTTTGGTCCAGTTGCAGTTTTATAAACAAGAGAATGGTCATCTGAAATATTTAGAATGTTATATTAATACAAAGTTCACTCTCCGTATTATACAGTGATAGTCAGTTTAGTCAATTGTTTAATTATTAGTGACCTGAACGTTTAATCACACAAGGTCCAGTACTGGACCTACATTAATTACTGGTGTTATATTAATGTCATTAGAGTAAGCGAGTGAATAATGCGTAATAATGCATCAATTGTCATCGACATCAATCGACATTTGTGCTTTCTTGACTTTAGCTGCTTCAAAACTCAGGTGATTGTTTTGTTGTATATACATGATTTATTGTAGAATGGCACAATACTTTTCAAATACTATCAATTCAATGTTCTCTGGCAACTTGATATAGAATATAAATTAGTAACTTTGAGGATTTCAATAATAATGTGCTACATAAGAATTCCTCTATTATTAAACAATTTATTTCATTTATTGTTGATTTTGGATTTAACCAACTGATAAACTCACAAATAAATTAGCAGTCACCAATAAGCTCGGCTTGTATTAACTTAGTGCTAGCAAATGTAGCTTCAAATTGTAATGAAGTGTAAACTTCCCCGGTGGAAACATTTCACATGTTGAAATCCTTCAAATACATCACCTCCATTGTCTGCCGTCAATATTAGTGAAATGATGCTTGTCAAATAATAGGATTTACGGTAAGCAACTCTGTCTCGGTGTCTAATAGCTGTATGGAATACGTAAGTTATTATATCCTTTAAATATGACGTCATGATTGAACATAATTATGCAATTTGATTGGCTGGTTCATGTGTTTGGAAATTCTAGAATAAACATTTTCCAAACATTCTACTTGAAATTTGTCAATAAAATTTTGTCAGATGCTCAAAGCTGAAGAAGAATAGCAGACTGCAATATTACAAAATAAATCATACCAACAAAGATGTCTGTATTTAAGAAAGACTAATGTTTTAAATTTTTAATTTGAACCAAGGACATTTTGGTAAGTAAAACATTGAATTTAAATTGAATTTGAAACCATTAATTCAAGATTCCAACGACCTTCCCAATATAACCAAACTAGATTAAGAAATTTGTTTTATTTTACAAAAGGTGTGCTTTACTTGCAGTGTGTGGTGACCTCTTTACATTACTGTTTCCGTCATAATTACTTGGTATTACACAGTTAATATAGCAGACATACTACAATTTATAGTACATGTCTTACTTACATGGCACTATGTTGGCATATCTATTCTTTGGTTTGTTATTTGCTGAAGTAGCAATATCCCAACTGAATAATTGACCAGTGACAAGTTCCTGCAAGCAGCAAATAAACAACCATTCATTCATAAATAAAAATAACATAAATACCAACAGAGGAACGAGTCGCGTTCTCAATGTGCAAGGAGACATATATCAGGGTTAACTTAATTGTAATAATTAGAAAAATCGTTTATAATTATGAAGTAAAAATTAATTTTACTTTGATTTCCTCAAAATTTGCCAGCATTTAAACACCAGATTGATTCAATAGAAAATACCATTTTTGGACCATATTTAAGTGACTACATGCCCGTTATATATTTGTATTCTTTATTCTTTATGGAAGGTTTGATTCTTTCATAAAGTTTCCAATGGAAAACACAGTTCCCAAGATGGAAAATAGACATAATTTTTGTATCTTAGTAGAACATCCAGAATAAAAGTTTACAAAGTGTTTATTTGACCGGCAGTCACAGCCATTAGGGATTCAACTGTGCGTGCGCAGGCAGTCAAATAAGTCATTCACTCGTCCCAGGGTTGGGGTTAGGTTTAGGGTCCGATCACGTGATCACCACCTGGTAGAGGTTAAATCCATTTCTGTTTCATGAGCTTTCGTCGGTTGGCGTAGCTCACCCAAAATACATCTGACTAGCGTGCAGGTCATGCTGGTTCGAGTCCAAGTCATTACAAATTTTTAATTTATTTTCATTATTTATATTCTAAAATGTTTGTAAGTTGCTGTTCGTTAATGATACGCATGCATTGGTATCAATATTGGCTGCGACTGCCAATCTTTTGATATTTGATATGTAAACTATGCAACCAGTATTACCAAGGACAATATTAAATCAACGACTTGCAATCTGATTGATATAAGTACAATCAATTGTCAAAATTTCTAATTTCCTAAGCCATTATTAGGGATGTTTAGATTCAGTACCAGTGCCAGTTCAACTTCATGTTCATTGGGTTCTATCAGTATTTGTACAGTCAAGAAAAGATGTTTAGATTCAGTACCGGTACCGGTTCAAGCTCATGTTCATTGGGTTCTATCAGTATTTGTACAGTCAAGAAAAGATGTTTAGATTCAGTACCGGTACCGGTTCAACTTCATGTTCATTGGGTTCAATCAGTATTTGTACAGTCAAGAAAAGATGTTTAGATTCAGTACCGGTACCGGTTCAACTTCATGTTCATTGGGTTCTATCAGTATTTGTACAGTCAAGAAAAGATGTTTAGATTCAGTACCGGTACCGGTTCAACTTCATGTTCATTGGGTTCTATCAGTATTTGTACAGTCAAGAAAAGATGTTTAGATTCAGTACCGGTACCGGTTCAACTTCATGTTCATTGGGTTCTATCAGTATTTGTACAGTCAAGAAAAGATGTTTAGATTCAGTACCGGTACCGGTTCAACTTCATGTTCATTGGGCTCTATCAGTATTTGTACAGTCAAGAAAAGATGTATAGATTCAGTACCGGTACCGGTTCAACTTCATGTTCATTGGGTTCTATCAGTATTTGTACAGTCAAGAAAAGATGTTTAGATTCAGTACCGGTACCGGTTCAACTTCATGTTCATTGGGTTCTATCATTATTTGTACAGTCTAGAAAAGATGTTCAGATTCAGTATTGGTACCGGTTCAAGCTCATGTTCATTGGGTTCTATCAGTATTTGTACAGTCAAGAAAAGATGTTCAGATTCAGTACCGGTACAGGTTCAACTTCATGTTCATTGGGTTCTATCAGTATTTGTACAGTCAAGAAAAGATGTTTAGATTCAGTACCGGTACCGGTTCAACTTCATGTTCATTGGGTTCTATCAGTATTTGTACAGTTAAGAAAAGATGTTTAGATTCAGTACCGGTACCGGTTCAACTTCATGTTCATTGGGTTCTATCAGTATTTGTACAGTCAAGAAAAGATGTATAGATTCAGTACCGGTACCGGTTCAACTTCATGTTCATTGGGTTCTATCAGTATTTGTACAGTCAAGAAAAGATGTTTAGATTCAGTACCGGTACCGGTTCAACTTCATGTACATTGGGTTCTATCAGTATTTGTACAGTCAAGAAAAGATGTTTAGATTCAGTACCGGTACCGGTTCAATTTCATGTTCATTGGGCTCTATCAGTATTTGTACAGTCAAGAAAAGATGTTTAGATTCAGTACCGGTACCGGTTCAACTTCATGTTCATTGGGTTCTATCAGTATTTGTACAGTCAAGAAAAGATGTTTAGATTCAGTACCGGTACCGGTTCAACTTCATGTTCATTGGGTTCTATCAGTATTTGTACAGTCAAGAAAAGATGTTTAGATTCAGTACCGGTATCGGTTCAAGCTCATGTTCATTGGGTTTTATCAGTATTTGTACAGTCAATAAAAGATGTTTAGATTCAGTACCAGTACCGGTTGAAGCTCATGTTCATTGGGTTTATCAGTATTTGTACAGTCAAGAAAAGATGTTTAGATTCAGTACCAGTACCGGTTCAAGTTCCTGTTCATGGGGTTCTATCAGTATTTGTACAGTCAAGAAGAGATGTTTAGATTCAGTAGAGGTACCGGTTCAAGCTCATGTTCATTGGGTTCTATCAGTATTTGTACAGTCAAGAAAAGATGTTTAGATTCAGTACCGGTACCAGTTCAAGTTCATGTTCATTGGGTTCTATCAGTATTTGTACAGTCAAGAAAAGATGTTTAGATTCAATACTGGTACCGGTTCAAGCTCATGTCCCTTGTGTTCTATCAGTATTTGTACAGTCAAGAAAAGATCTTTAGATTCAGTACCGGTACCGGTTCAACTTCATGTTCATTGGGTTCTATCAGTATTTGTACAGTCAAGAAATAATGTTAGATTCAGTACCGGTACCGGTTCAAGCTCATGTTCATTGGGTTCTATCAGTATTTGTACAGTCAAGAAAATATGTTTACATTCAGTATCGGTACCGGTTCAACTTCATGTTCATTGGGTTCTATCATTATATGTACAGTCAAGAAAAGATGTTTACATTCAGTACCGGTACAGGTTAAAGTTCATGTTCATTGGGTTCTATCAGTATTTGCACAGTCAAGAAGAGATGTTTAGATTCAGTAGAGGTACCGGTTCAAGCTCATGTTCATTGGGTTCTATCAGTATTTGTACAGTCAAGAAAAGATGTTTAGATTCAGTACCGGTACCAGTTCAAGTTCATGTTCATTGGGTTCTATCAGTATTTGTACAGTCAAGAAAAGATGTTTAGATTCAGTACCGGTACCAGTTTAACTTCATGTTCATTGGGTTCTATCAGTATTTGTACAGTCAAGAAAAGATGTTTAGATTCAGTACCGGTACCGGTTCAAGCTCATGTTAATTGGGTTCTATCAGTATTTGTACAGTCAAGAAAAGATGTTTAGATTCAGTACCGGTACCGGTTCAAGCTCATGTTCATTGGGTTCTATCAGTATTTGTACAGTCAAGAAAAGATGTTTAGATTCAGTACCGGTACCGGTTCAAGCTCATGTTCATTAGGTTCTATCAGTATTTGTACAGTCAAGAAAAGATGTTTAGATTCAGTACCGGTACTGGTTCAACTTCATGTTCATTGGGTTCTATCAGTATTTGTACAGTCAAGAAAAGATGTTTAGAACTGTAGTCTAATCGGTACTGGTTCTCAATTAGTCAGTTATGGGAATATAAAATTACAAAATAGCCTGGAGTCTAGGATATCTAGATCATTTGTAATAGATTTCAATGGAAAAAATGTAATAGCAAGAGTTCACAACCATGAAAATAGTCTGAAACCAGCTAAAAGTCGGAAAATTCTCATGCCTGGAATCTAAACCTCTCGATTACCATTGGAATAATTTTGGGAACTTGAACAATTACGCATATTAATATTGTACCTTGTATTCTTCTGTGAAACCATGTTGACTGTCTCTTCGCATTTCTTCATTAAATTTGGCAAATTCATTAACTGGTATTGGTTTGTGTCTGGTATCGTTAGCAACACTGGCTGGAGGTTTGCGATGTTTTATTGAAGCTGAAAATGAATATCACCAGATTTAATAGTTTAGAACTGATCAGATACACTTACTGTAGCGTACAATACTAGTCATTAATTACAAAATAGAAGAGTAGAATTTTCAGTATAACCTCAACATCGAAAGGTTGTCAATAAAATAGCAAACATGCGCTCTTCAATTTGTGACTCAAAATGAATTTCGATGTCATGCTGAATGGTAACACAGGTAAACAAGAACATTGCTTTGCATCATGGTTCGACAATTCAAGCTCTTCTAATATTGCACTACATTTGTGATAATTTACAACCATATTCATGATAGTTTGATACGATATTGATACGATATTCGTCATCATACATGCACAATGAAGGATTGTTGAAAATATATAGTATATTAATAATTTATATTGAAAAGACTTGTAGACAATTTAATGAGATTAAAACATTTCATTTCTGAAGTGTTACACTGTCACCTGCTACATATACAAGACCACAAGTCTGCATGAGAGATGGTATTAGACAAAATATCTTGCATAGAGTGAAACCGTTACATAACAGCCAGCTATGAGGGGTAAAAGCTGACCAAGATATGCAGGTGGTCTTTATACACAGGGCTTATTCAATAAATATATAATTTTAGACATTGGTAATGTGACCAAATATTTAGTACGGATGCTATTAAGTGCTGAAATCAGTATTCGAATATTAGGATTTTGCGGATTTTAGTATTCCAATAGTATTCGAATAATCCTATTGTTTGTGAAAACAATATGGTTTATTGTTTGCAGACAATGGAACTAGCCTCGCCTACAAATTATTAGCAGACAAATCTCCTTTTGAATTTTTTTCATAGTCATAACTTGTTTTTGGACGAAGAAAAAAGATACTCAGAAGAATAAAAGTGTAATTGCAATGTAATTGCAAGGTTTTGAAGTAATTACAAGGATTTTGAAAGGTTAAAAGGAACATAGTATTCTTTTCATTGTTAAAATCATTTTTTTTTGCTGTTTTCATACTATTTATAACAATTTTTCAATATTCGAAACAAGGTCGAATAGTTGAAACATTATTCGAACAGTTACCTTTGAAAACTTTTAAAATATTATTCGAATAGTTGCTATTGGAATAGCATCCTCATTATTTAGACTGGACGCAGCTGTAACAGGTTTAAGTGTATCTCTATATTACAGGTGAATTGACTCACCACGCTTTGATTTTAGTGATCCATTTGAGTGCAATCTGCTAACAGCTGGCTTAACCTCTGTCATGATAACGCCATCCATTGTTTCAAGACTTTTATTATCAAGGGCTAAATTATCACTACCAGTCGAATCACTTGCTTTCATCCATTGCGGTTTCCGTCTGTAAGTAAAAAACATAAATTACATAGAATGGTGTAAGAGATGAATTGATCCTTCATTTTGAGGATCTGGATACGATCTGGATCCAACCAATATGGATCTGAAGCCAGATCTGAGATCCAAGCAATATGGATCCGAATCCAGATCTGAGATCCAAGCAAAATGGATCTGAAGCTAGATCTGAGATCCAAGCAATATGGATCTGAAGCCAGATCTGACATCCAAGCAATATGGATCCGAATCCAGATCTGAGATCCAAGCAATATGGATCAGATCTGAGATCCAAACCATATGGATCTTAAGCCAGATCTGAGATCCAAGCAATATGGATCGAATCTGAGATCCAAGCCATATGGATTTTACGCCAGATCTGAGATCAAAGCATGATGGATCCGAATCCAGATCTGAGATCAAAGTCATATGGATCTGAAGCCAGATCTGAGATCCAAGCAGTATGAATCCGAATCCAGATCTGAGATCAAAGCCATGTATATCTGAATCACAATCCAAATCAAAATAAGAAGAAAAAAATCCGAAGTAGATCCGAAATAATTTTGGTCTTAGTTCAATTACTAGAAACTAAAATAATTATATTATTATTGATAATCGAAAATCAATATTCATTGTTTACGTTGTATCACTTGTTGAATAATTTATATTCTCAGATATCATAGTGTCTAGTCTACGTGAAATAATGTATGAAATAATTATTTCAAGAAACATTTGGTTACCAGTGATTGATATCATGGTCCTGTTTAGGATCCAGTCAAAACTTTCCAAGTTAGGATCCAGTCAAGAGGTTCCAGATTCAGATCTAGGTCTGGTCAAAAAGACAATATCTGACCTAATCCTGGGTTCAGGATCCGGGTCCAGATCACCTCTGGTATGAACGATGCATGAGCCCTAAGCTCATTCCAAAAAATTGAAGAAATGTACATAGGCAAATTAGTTCAACAACTTGGATGCAATTTGGATAAGTGAAACTCTCATTTATCTCCAATATGGCTTTCAAACATTATCTGTGGTCAAGATACGCCCTAACAATGATCATATCCAGATCTTAGTATTTCAACCCACCTGCAGTAGATCACTATTAATATGATAATGATAATGACAGCGATTGCAGCGACAATGCCTGCAACGATTGCACCAATTGGAGAAGAGTCGCCTGGTGTAGCCACAGGACCTTCAAAAAATAAAAGAATAGTAAGCATGCAGGTTATACAGAAAACAAAAATACAAAATTATAAATATCTATCTGATTTTTATGGCTGACAGGGTATCAAGCTCAATCACTGGGGAGAAGTTTGATTGCTTGGAGTTTGTTAGGTACTTTATGATATGTAACAGGTGGAATGAGTATATAACTATAAATTGCCACACGCTTACATAGAAGATTTGATGTTTGTCTAGTTGATGATATAATGTGTGCAGGTAGCTCGGTGAGAGAGTGTCCGCACTCTCCCAGAAGGCCGGGGTTTGGTTCCTCGTCGGTGCACACATTTTTATTGCTAATATTCATTTGTATATGTACATTTTTTAATGTCCCCCAATAAACAAGCACTTATGATGACTCTTGATCATTAATTGACTGTACAATGAAATATTATTATTATTATTATTTATAATAGCAACTGTATATGGCCACTAATAGGGAGATCATGAACAAAGGGTTAATATGGCGGTTGAAAAACAGAGCCTCTATGAAAGTAGACAGGCTTTTTTCTAAGATAGGTGTTGTCATCACGAAAGGCAGATGAGAACAGAGTTAATACATTACAGACAGTGATTTACATTACAAGGTAAGAGTGATTATAAAGCGTCAAATGTTGTTCTAGCAATCTGATTGGCTAATGGTTATGTTTGGAACTCACAGTGCAGACAATGCTAACAATGGCGGGATATTTGGATCAGGTTCAAAACATAAACGCAATAAAATCAAAACAAACTAACACTTTTTCTTGTTACCTAAAGTTTCAAAATAGCTCAAAACAAAGAAAATTGTTCATTTGGTTTAGAATTAAATTCAGATAGCAATAATAATAATAGTGATGATAATAACGGAACACAAAGGTTACCTACTTGTACAAGTAACGACTTGTATGTCCTTCTAAATGAAGCACAGGCACAAAATATGCAATAAATATGTTCAACGGTATGTTATTGTGACATTGAAATACCATTTATTTGAGGGAATTAAATGCAGAATGTTCGGCCTAGTTGCAGTACCCAAAACAAAACTGGAAACCTTCAAATCAATATTTGTACAAAAACCGTCCACTCGGTGTGAATACTCTGAACGTTGCAGCGTTACAACAACAGAACAATCTACCACACAATTAAGGCAGTGTGGTACAGTTCTCTCTGGAAGTGAAGTGAAGAAAAGCAAGGAAATGCGAGCTCGGTTACCTTAAACACGACGAGCGAAAATGGATCAGTTGCAGCAGGAGCAATGAATTTTGCAAACAAAATGGACACACGGTCGTCACAGGAGAAGCGATGATACCTATTAGCTCATTACCGAACCTTTATTATTCCTGTACCTGTGATTGCTTGGTCGAATTCTTCTGAGTTCTTCTGACGCTTTTCAGGAGAAAGTGAACTTATCAGTTCCGATAGTGCTGGAGTGTCGTAACATTCGGGGTGTTGGGAAACCCAGAAGCAATTTTTGCCTGTTTATTGGGGCACATTTCATTATTTTATATATTTTACTATTTATATTCAGATATATAATTAATACGTACGGATAAATATACAGTTAATATTTATAGATTAATACATAATTAAGATTTCATATCAATAAATTGGAATGTTTTAGATATAATGTTTAAAAAAGGTACACAGAAAAGAATCTGAGAATGAGCTAGAATATATAGTTGATGTAAATTAAGAAGAAATTTGTAAAGTAAGATTGTAATTATCATAGTGTTTTTGATATGATTGTAATTTGGAGCTTCATGAGTTGTTGCATAAATAACTATTGTCTAATGAACATGTAGTATAGTAGCTTGTTAGTATGGATTTTGTTTGTGATTGCTCAAAAGACTAGCAAGAAAGGAGCACGTCAGGCAGAGAAACAGAATTGTTACACAGGAAAGGAAAGCAATAATTGTGAAGAGCTTGTAGAATATGTGCTTTTGCAAAAGGAACATGGAAAATATTGGTTCTTCTGTGATGGCTGTCAATAAATGTGAAAAGGTTTTTTTTGCTGGGCAAAATGATTTATTGACATGATGTAGAAAAGAAAGTACTTTTACTCCATACAAATCAGAAAGTTTTAAAATTCCACTTTTATGAAGTTCTGTTGGAGCAGGAAATGACTGAAGCTGTCTTGATAGTGTCAACTCATAAAAAACGAAAGTCAAATTTTTTACTCAACTTCTCGTAGTAACTGAATTGATTACTTTGGCAAGTTTTTCAGATTAACGAATAAGTATTGCATGTTTCGAGAAATCAGTATTTAAAGAACTGAGAATTTCAAATCTTGAAAAAGGAGAATGAAAGTTGAATGAAGTCATACTGTAAAAATTCATATCACGATGAGTGAACGGGATAAGATCATCCCAACTATCGATCATTCGTCCATAACATCAACACGATTTTTGAAGAGTTTGTTCTTACGAAGGGATGCTCCATAGTTGTGGTGATCTTATCGCGCTCCCTTGTTGTGATTTTTACAATATGACATCACTTGAATTTCGTTCTCCGTTTTTTAAGATTTGAAATTCTCACTTTTTTAAGTGCTCATATTTCAAAAAGGACTCATAAGTTTACCGAAAAACTTGTCAAAATAATCAAATCATTGGGTCAAGTAATCAAGTCAAAACTTAAGGAAAAAATTTAGATTTACAATTTTTTATGAGTACACCTTATTGTAAATTACAAATAATATCTATATTTATTTTGATAACATTATTACGAATAATTCAATTTGAATTCAGCTCATGTTAAAAATGTGTTGCGATTTAACCATCCAATTAAATTCACTCAGTTCTCATATTAAAAAGTCTCAGCGTAGCTCGTAAATTATATTAGTAATTTATCGTAGCGCGTAGATTATACAATTTCCTGTTCATTATCAAGCCAACTTGTACAGTTATTGGTAACTTGAAATCCTGCGTCAGTCTCTTTACCCCTAATGATGGTAATAATGTGATAGTATGTTTTTATCTCACCTCCTAATGTTTTAATCACTGGGCTCCAAGGACTAACTTGTTGATATCCCTGAAACAAGATATATAATATACAAACAATTCCAGAACAACATTAGAAAAACATTAGACATCAAAAAAGGAAAATATAATATCCAATTTGATAAGAACCTTTAAAAATATTAACTTATGAGTAACAAAGTCATGTACAATAACATAAGCCAGTGCTCCGAAGTGACTAAAGTGCATCAGATATCAATAGCTCATAGGAAACTGTGCTCCAATTGCTTTCTATAATAACTAGCAAACTTTTATATACTTTTGCATGACTTTCTTACTCATAAGTTAGTGTTTTTGACACTGCTGATCAAATTGGAAATTCTCAATTGTGATATCAAGTTTGAATTACAAGATCTATTGAGTGTTTGGAACCCGGTTTCGGTTCTGCGTTGATATGGTAAATTTGCAGAGCCATCTATTTACAACAGTTGGAATACTCTTTTATGTGCCACTCTGGGCTCTCATTGGACAGATGGCAGCCACAATATTTTATGGACGCAATTTTCGTTTTGAAAAACCTAGACTTGCGAGATTTGATTAAAACCTGCGTAAATGATATCATGGATTAGCAAAACTGTACTTCAAAAGCAAAACCTTGGTTTCAATGGAGTGAAAACGGCGATATTCGAACCACAAAACTTGCTTGTCCCAACTCATATAATATAGATGGCTCTGGTGATTTGGCCTCATAACTTCAAAGGAGCAATATTGAACTGGGGTAGCAACGAACTTAACTTGAATCAAGATAAGTGTAAATTCAAAGATCAATGTCAGTCATGGCTTCAGTAGAGCTTCAAATTTCACGTATCAGCATGGTTTCAGGCACAATACTCTAAGCGTGTAGAGCCCACCGTTCATTATTGCCTCTTTAAACCAATCAGATTGATTGAATCAATTTGGTTATTATACAATGCCAGTTATAGAAAACAAATCGCAGGTAGGAATACCAATGAAAGATAATCTGTAGTTACTTGCTTATCTGATTGGTTAGATAATTTGTTTAGATGATGGCAATTAATAGTTGGTGTATTAACTACTTGTGATAAAAATCAATTAACTCAACATATCCATCGCATGAAACACAATGAATAATTTTAATTTGTTTATTTTTTCCTGATATTCAAAGTCAAAGACAACACATTCTCGCCTCTGCGTGAAACAGTTCAGGAGTTTATGAACAGTTCATGAACAGATCATGAACGTTAAATGGCCCCACGTTTCCAAGAACTGTTCATAAACTGTCTGCCAATTTTCATAAACTGTTCATGAAAATTGGGGCCATTTAAAACTCATGAACTGTAGTCGTTCATGAACTTCTGCACTGTTGTTTCTTGCTGGGGGTAATGTTTAAAACTTCAAAATGTTCTGTAGGATTCTTATAAACTATTACAACTTTGAGTAATTCTTAATATATTTTCAATTTAGTTCTGTATTTTTTTCATGAAAGATTTTGATTTTTAGGCTGGAAAACAGTAAACACAGAAGAAATAGCTAGGGAAAGTTGGCATTCAAGAATGTACATGTACACTTATCATTTGACATCCAATGTAAGAACATTGTGTTTAGAATTAGATAATAATTCCTATAATCATATATTAAATTGAAAAACATTGAAACATTGGCTTAAGAAAATTTCATAACCATTCAAACTATGATAAACTAGCAATGAGTGTAGTCCATAATGGATCTTCTATGATAAAACTTTCAGATCACTTATAATTAAACAATTGACTAAGCTTTCTATCGCTGTATAATACGGAGTATGAACTCTGGAGGAGAACATTAGACACAATACGCATTGAAACGATGTAGCATTAATCAATACATCTTAATCATTCCTTTAATAAAAATTTAATTTATTTCACATCAATTGAGTCGATTGAAATGTATAATTTAACGTAGCTTTGTCTACATAGAAAAACTTTATTTTATGTGTTGAAAGGAAGCCAGAACACATTAATTATTATAAATTACAAATACTCAGTCAAATTTCGAAATCGGAAACTTTCCATAAAAAATCACTTCAAATCCGATCCTATCCGAAGACCTAAAATATTAACCCGAATCTGACCTGATACGATCGGATCGCGTTCGGTTCCAATTCATAAATCTTTATTGCAATATATACAACATTAATGTGGTGTTCACAAAATAACGCCGTCAAGGTGTGGCCGGTCAAACTCGTGGCATTGCATGCAATATATTCAGTATTAAATTAATTTAGCTTCGACGAGACACATGGTCCACTAATTTCTGTTATTAACATGATCAAACGATATCTTTTGTTAATTAAAAATGATTTACTGCTTCATATTTAAAAAAAATCAGAAAAATCGTTGATATAAACCGCCGAATGGCGGATTTGAACTTACGACCCTGATATTGTAATACCAGAGCATTAACCAATGAGCCAACCCCTTACTTACTTTTGTACACGCTTTGACTGTACTAATCAACAAACCTGCTGCTTCGACAACGTATTACTGAACAAGGCGACAGCGCGTGTATTGATTTCAAACTATATATATAATCTGAAAATATTATGATATGATAGTATATGAGCCTATATATTTTTGATCTTTGCAATCTCAGCAAGTAGGCCTGTGATTTTCATGGCAGTCTATCAAAATACTAAGAGTTCGTTGAAAATAAAATTTTAAAAGTAAACAAAAGATGTGAAAAGTTGACCTCATAGTGCTTCTTGTTATCAAATTTTCCAGACTAATAGCATCAACATTCTTTTAACAGGAAATAAAATTCTATAATAAATCGCTATACTAATTCGATATTGATATTATGTTACATCTTGTTGTCAATATTTCTACGCGCTATTTATAATACATTACAGATGTCGAATGAAAGAAAAGATGATTATGAATAAATTAATTATTTTGATAGAAAAACGAAAACAACTCATTTTGCCAGATTCGTGATATGAATATTTATTCAGAATTTATTGAAACGGACGCGATGGTTTATAGAGTGGAAATGTTTAGTGCAGCTTCAAAGATATAAATACCACAGCCGATGGTAATATTTAAATGCTCATGTTATGATGTCTGACGAAAAGGATAATTTACTATGTAGAAAATGAATCTACTTTACCATGCATTTGATCACGATATGAAATGATCATTTTTGTCAGAATTATTTCGAATAAAAGACAATCTTTATTTTATTCTTATCGGGCGTACATTCTCCTTCGATAAAATATGGTTGTTAACTTATTATTGATTGGTGTATTAACTCAGAGAACCCGCTATTATGTATTTAAATGTTGTTCGGAGATTATGCCGCTTGTATAGTTTTTATTTGGATCTCATTTGGAAAATGGTAAGTTGTATTTTAATAAATATTGTTTGCTATGATCGATTATTTCATGCAACCTTTTCGCCTTTTATTTTTGTAACACAAGGTTTGTTACACTCATCCAAACTGTATTAACTATTTAAAAATGTTTTTAAATTATGTTTTTGTGCTTTTAAATTCAAAGCAAAATTTTTCAACGCTGAAAATATTATAATTATTATTATTTATCACAAATCATACGCTCAATTCAATTTAACTTTATTAAATGTTGATCAACGATAATAACAAGACACCGCTATATTTATTCTCGAAACTGTAGTAACATACTGTGTCTTATTCGTATAGCAAGTCAACAAAATGAAATTTTAATTTTAATTGATGCCTACAATTTCTTCGTTACTTATGGAAGCAAAATCTGAAATTAAAAGCCTGCCGGCTCAAAACCAAATGATTCATATTTTTATATTAAATAATAAATTATGGAAATACTTTTGTGCAATGCCTTGATTGATTCTAAACTCTGTTATTTTAGACTGTAGACAGATAATCTATTCGAACTTTGAATATTTTTCGAATAAGTCGAACACCAACGTCATTTTGAAAATGCCCCGCGATAGATTGTTCATTTCAAAACAGATTGTTTGCTCAGTGTTCTCACAAATTATATATCAAAATAGCCATTTTAAAAGTAAAATGTTTTATATCTCGATTTTGAGAAAAGTAATGAACGGCATTTTGTTTCATTAATAAATTTAATTAAGACCTAAAGTCTCTTTAATTTCATAGCGTTTGTGCCGCGCTATATGTATTGCTGATATCAACACTATATGAAATAGGTCTACGTTTCTTTGATTTCAAAACATATTTTGTCTGGCCTAGTTATATTGGTAATTCAATGTAACTCAGTATTTCGTATTGTTTTAATTATCATAAATCTGATTCAGTTTTAAGTTTCACTTGTTCAAACAATTTACACGCAGCTTTTAAATTCAAAGCAAAATATTTTTGTTCTGGGGATTTCAATTTGAATTCGATTTGGCTGCCCGCTAGATTATCGACCTATGAAATTTTTCAAAATCTCTGAATTTTTTAATGCAAGGATATCAAATAAAATATCAGATGAAGTATATTATTTTAAAACAACGTCATAGACCCATACTTTTCATACAACAAATTTGTTACTGTACACGGTTATCTCGACACAAATGTTTGCATAATTTCCCGGCAACGGATTATCCGTATTATATCGCCAGTAAGACGTACATAAGTCGCGGACAGACACAGAAATATCGAAATATAGTGATATATAAACAGACAGTATAATGTATACTAGCAATGAGTGTGGTCCATAATGGACCTTCTATGATAAAAACTTTTAGATCACCTATAATTAAACAATTGACTAAGCTGACTATCGCTGTAAAATACGGAGTATGAACTCTGTAGTAGAACATCATGAGACACAATACGCATTGAAACGATGTAGCATTAATCAATACATCTTAATCATTCCTTTAATAAAAATTTAATTTATTTCACATCAATTGAGTCGATTGAAATGTATAATTTAACGTAGCTATATCTACATAGAAAAACTTTATTTTATGTGTTGAAAGGAAACCAGAACACATTAATTATTATAAATTACAAATACTCAGTCAAATTTCGAAATCTGAAACTATCCATAAAAAATCACTTCAAATCCGATCCGATCCGAAGACCTAAAATATTAACCCGAATCTGACCGGATACGATCGGATCGCGTTCGGTTCGAATTCATAAATCTTTATTGCAATATATACAGCAACAATGTGGTGTTCACAAAATAACGCCGTCAAGGTGTGGCCGGTCAAACTCGTGGCATTGCATGCAATATATTCAATATTAAATTGATTTAGCTTCGACAAGACACATGGTCCACTAATTTCTGTTATTAACATGATCAAACGATATCTTTTGTTAATTAACAATGATTTACTGCTTCATATTAAAAAAAAATCAGAAAAATCGTTGATAAAAATTGCCGAATGGCGGATTTGGACTGACGACCCTGATATTGTAATACCAGGGCATTAACCAATCGGCCACTACCTTACTTTTTGTTATCGGTGCTTTAACTGAAGTGATCAACAAAATTACTGCTTCGACAACGTATTATTGAACAAGGCCGACCCACGCGCGTGTATTGAAAATCAAATTATATATATAATCTGAAAATATTATGATATGATAGTAAATGAGCCTATAAATTTTTGATCTTTGCAATCTCAGCAAGCAGGCCTGTGATTTTCATGGCAGTCTATCAAAATATCAAGATTTCGTTGAAAATAAAATTTTGTAAGTAAAAAAAAGAAGTGAAAAATTGGCCTGATAGTGCTTCTTGTTATCAAATTTTCCAGAATAATAGCATCAACATTCTTTTAAAAGGAAATGAAGTTCTATAATAATTCGCTATACTAATTTGATATTGATATCATGTTACATCTTGTTGTCAATATTTCTACGCGCTATTTATAATACATTACAGATGTCGAATGAAAGAAAAGACGATTATGAATAAATTAATTATTTTGATAGAAAAATGAAAACAACTCATTTTGCCAGATTCGTGATATGCATATTTATTCAGAATTTATTGAAACGGACGCGATGGTTTATAGAGTGGAAATGTTTAGTGCAGCTTCAAAGATATAAAATATCATAGCTGATGGTAGTATTTAAATGCTCATGTTATGATGTCTGATGAAAAGGATTTACTTATATAGAAAATGAATCTACTTTACCTTGCATTTGATCGCGATATGAAATGATCATTTTTGTCAGAATTATTTCGAATAAAAAGCAATTTATATTATATTCTTATCGGGCTCACATTCTCCTTCGATAAAATATGGTTGTTAACTTATTATTGATTGGTGTATTAACTCAGAGAACCCGCTATTATGTATTTAAATGTTGTTCGGAGATTATGCCGCTCGTATAGTTTTTATTTGGATCTCATTTGGAAAATGGTAAGTAGTATTTTAATAAATATTGTTTGCTATGATCGATTATTTCATGCAACCTTTTCACTTTTTATTTTTGTAACACAAGGTTTGTTACACTCATCCAAACTGTATTAACTATTTAAAAATGTTTTTGAATTATGTTTTTGTGCTTTTAAATTCAAAGCAAAATTTTTGAACGCTGAAAATATTATAATTATTATTATTTATCACAAATCATACGCTCAATTCAATTTAACTTTGTTAAATTTGATATACCTGAAATTAACTCTATTAAATGTTGATCAAAGATAATAACAAGACATCGCTATTTTTATTCTCGAAACTGTAGTAACATACTGTGTCTTATTCGTATAGCAAGTCAACACAATGAAATTTTAATTTTAATCGATGCCTATAATTCCTTCGTTAATTATGGAAGCAAAATCTGAAAATAAAAGCCTTGCTGCTCAAAACCAAATGATTCGTTTTTTTATATTAAATAATAAATTATAGAAATACTTTTGTGCAATGCCTTGATTAATTCTAAACTCTATAATTTTAGACTGTAGACAGATAATCTCTTCGAACTTTGAATATTTTTCGAATTAGTCGAACGCCAACGTCAATTTGAAAATTCTTGCAAATTAATTTGTTTTTAAGCCCCGCGATAGATTATTCATTTCAAAACAGATTGTTTGCTCAGTGTTCTCACAAATTATATATCAAAATAGCCTTTTTAAAAGTGAAATGTTTTATATCTCCATTTTGAGAAAAGTAATGAACGGCATTTTGTTTCATTAATAAATTAAATTAAGACCTCAAGTCTCTATATGTATTGCTGATATCAACACTACATGAAATAGGTCTACGTTTCTTTGATTTCAAAACATATTTTGTCTGGCCTAGTTATACTGGTAATTCAATGTAATTCAGTATTTCGTATTGTTTTAATTATCATAAAACCGATTCAGTTTCAAGTTTCACTTGTTCAAACTATTTACACGCAGCTTTTAAATTCAAAGCAAAATATTTTTGTTCTGGAGAATTCAATTTGAAGTCGATTTGGCTGCCCGCTAGATTATCGACCTATGAAATTTTTCAAAATCTCTGAATTTTTTAATGTAATGATATCAAATAAAATATCAGATGAGGTATATTATTTTAAAACAACGTCATAGACCCATACTTTTCATACAACAAATTTGTTACTGTACACGGTTATCTCGACACAAATGTTTGCATAATTTCCCGACAACGGATTATCCGTATTATTTCGCCAGTAAGACGTACATAAGTCGCGGACAGACACAGAAATATAGTGATATATAAACAGACAGTATTATGTATATAAGTGACTAGCAATGAGTGTTGTGGTCCATTATGGACCTTCTATGAAAAAACTTTCAGATCACTTATAATTAAACAATTGACTAAGCTTTCCATCGCTGTATAATACGGAGTATGAACTCTGGAGGAGAACATGAGACACAATACGCATTGAAACGATGTAGCATTAATCAATACATCTTAATCATTCCTTTAATAAAAATTTAATTTATTTCACATCAATTGAGTCGATTGAAATGTATAATTTAACGTAACTATCTCTACATAGAAAAACTTTATTTTATGTGCTGAAAGGAAACCAGAACACATTAATTATTATAAATTACAAATATTCAGTCAAATTTTGAAATATGAAACTATCCATAAAAAATCACTTCAAATCCGATCCGATCCGAAGACCTAAAATATTAACCCGAATCTGACCCGATACGATCAAATCGCGTTCGGTTCGGATTGATAAATCTTCATTGCAATACATACAACACTAATGTGGTGTTCACAAAATAACGCCGTCAAGGTGAAGCCGGTCAAACTCGTGGCATCGCATGTAATATATTCAATATTAAATTAATTTAGCTTCGACAAGACACATGGGTCACTAATTTCTGTTATTAACATGATCAAACGATATCTTTTGTTAATTAAAAATGATGATGATATTAAAAAAAAATTAAAAAAATCGTTGATAGAAGGTTGCCGAATGGCGGAATTGAACTGATGACCCTGAATTTGTTATACCAGAGCATTAACCAATTAGCCACTGCCTTACTTACTCATATCAGCGCTTTGACTGACATTATCAACAAACCTACAGCTTCGACAACGTATTATTGAAGAAGGCCGATCCACGTGCGTGAATTGAATTTCAAATTATATATATAATCTGAAAATATTATGATATGATAGTATATGAGCCTATATATTTTTGATCTTTGCAATCTCAGCAAGTAGGCCTGTGATTTTCATGGCAGTCTATCAAAATACTAAGAGTTCGTTGAAAATAAAATTTTAAAAGTAAACAAAAGATGTGAAAAGTTGACCTCATAGTGCTTCTTGTTATCAAATTTTCCAGAATAATAGCATCAACATTCTTTTGAAAGGAAATAAAATTCTAAAATAAATCGCTATACTAATTCGATATTGATATTATGTTACATCTTGTTGTCAATATTTCTACGCGCTATACATTACAGATGTCGAATGAAAGAAAAGACGATTATGAATAAATTAATTATTTTGATAGAAAAACGAAAACAACTCATTTTGCCAGATTCGTGATATGCATATTTATTCAGAATTTATTTGAAAAGGACGCGATGGTTTATAGAGTGGAAATGTTTAGTGCAGCTTCAAAGATATAAAATACCATAGCTGATGGTAGTATTTAAATGCTCATGTTATGATGTCTGATGAAAAGGATTTACGAAATGAAATGATCATATTTGTCAGAATTATTTCGAATAAAAAACAATTTATATTTATTCTTATCGGGCTTACGTTGTCCTTCGATAAAATATGGTTGTTAACTTATTATTGATTGGTGTATTAACTCAGAGAACCCGCTATTATGTATTTAAATGTTGTTCGGAGATTATGCCGCTCGTATAGTTTTTATTTGGATCTCATTTGGAAAATGGTAAGTTGTATTTTAATAAATATTGTTTGCTATGATCGATTATTTCATGCAACCTTTTCACTTTTTCTTTTTGTAACACAAGGTTTGTTACACTCATCCAAACTGTATTAACTATTTAAAAATGTTTTTGAATTATGTTTTTGTGCTTTTAAATTCAAAGCAAAATTTTTGAACGCTGAAAATATTATAATTATTATTATTTATTACAAATCATACGCTCAAATCAATTTAACTTTGTTAAATTTGATATACCTGAAATTAACTTCATTAAATGTTGATCAAATATAATAACAAGACATCGCTATTTTTATTCTCGAAACTGTAGTAACATAACTGTGTCTTATTCGTATAGCAAGTCAACAAAATGAAATTTTAATTTTAATCGATGCACCTATAATTCCTTCGTTAATTATGGAAGCAAAATCTGAAAATAAAAGCCTGCCTGCTCAAAACCAAATGATTCATGTTTTTATATTAAATAATAAATTAAAGAAATACTTTTGTGCAATGCCTTGATTGATTCTAAACTCTGTAATTTTAGACTGTAGACAGATAATCTATTCGAACTTTGAATATTTTTCGAATTAGTCGAACGCCAACGTCATTTTGAAAATTCTTGCAAGTTAATTTGTTTTTATGCCCCGCGATAGATTGTTCATTTCAAAACAGATTGTTTGCTCAGTGTTCTCACAAGTTATATATCAAAATAGCCTTTTTAAAAGTGAAATGTTTTGTATCTCGATTTTGGTAAAAGTAATGAACGGCATTTTGTTTCATTAATAAATTAAATTAAGACCTAAAGTCTCTTTAATTTCATAGCGTTTGTGCCGCGCTATATGTAATCCTGATATCAACACTATATGAAATAGGTCTACGTTTCTTTGATTTCAAAACATATTTTGTCTGGCCTAGTTATACTGGTAATTCAATGTAACTCAGTATTTCATATTGTTTTAATTATCATAAATCTGATTCAGTTTTAAGTTTCACTTGTTCAAACAATTTACACGCAGCTTTTAAATTCAAAGCAAAATATTTTTGTTCTGGGGATTTCAATTTGAATTCGATTTGGCTGCCCGCTAGATTATCGACCTATGAAATTTTTCAAAATCTCTGAATTTTTTAATGCAAGGATATCAAATAAAATATCAGATGAAGTATATTATTTTAAAACAACGTCATAGACCCATACTTTTCATACAACAAATTTGTTACTGTACACGGTTATCTCGACACAAATGTTTGCATAATTTCCCGGCAACGGATTATCCGTATTATATCGCCAGTAAGACGTACATAAGTCGCGGACAGACACAGAAATATAGTGATATATAAACAGACAGTATTATGTATATAAGTGATAAGTGATAGGGTCAGAGGAGCAAATGGCAAAAGAAACATTTATGCAATCAGGCAAACTAGCCACTTTTAATACTCCATAGCATTGTAGTTAGAAAGGTCCATGGTAAAAACAATCAAATAGCTATAAAACAATTTACACAAGCTCAGTAAAATGCTCTACATTTTCTAATGATTAACCATAAACCAGCAAACATTCATACAGCATATGATTGCATTTCTCTTACCGTGGTATTAACAGCAATTTGGAATACTGCAAACTGCGATCCTGCCGGCACTGCGACATTCTCATATGTAACACCAGATGATGTGGTCCTACGGCGACGTTTTTGAGAGATAGGATAAGTTTTACCATCACCAATTGTAAATACTTTGAATTGGTCAAATGAACTAGCTGGGAATTCAGCAGTGATGTAAGCAACGCCAGCCTGATGAGTAGCAGCGTCATATTTTGAAATGTTCCTTGTCAAATAGTAAGATGAAACATGGGGTGGTTGTGTCTCTGATGTGTTGATCTCAATAACAACTAGTTGATAATGGCTGAAATCAAATAGTGGCAAAGTTGAATTAGCATCATCAGCATTATCATCTATCCGAATGTGTAAGTTTATATGATTTTTTTCAAAGACTCATCTATTTGGCAAGATTTATAGGCTAATTATGGCTGCAATCATTATCTATTATGATATGAGTTTTGCGTCTAATATGCAATAGTTTTACAGAGAAAATAATAAGTAAATTCGATATTGTTTGAACAATATCATTAAATTGGTGAAAATTCAGAGAAGATCTAAAATTTTGAAATGTCAGATATTTTAAGGTATTAGGATAATAGCTTGTGTGATATAAATCCCTTGTTTGGCTTGTCTACTCTTCAGTTCAGGTACGATAAGCATTATTGTGTAGAAAATTTAAGGAATTGGCAATGACAATGAGTATAAATCTTGCACAATATACCAGAAAACAATTTTATGAAATAGTGTTGGATTAATGTGAATGCCTAATTGATTAATACATTGTGTATGGATTTGTTAAAATTAGCATTAGCAATATAGCAGAAACCGATTGCGAATTAATAATGGAGATGTTTTCAAAATGTATTTGGATTAGTTCGTTCAAAGCTTCATTGATTAGGCTCTAAATCAAAATTACCAATGCGAAAAACAGTTCATGAACTTCAAATGGCCAAAATTTCATGAACTGTTCATTAACTGTTCATGAACTCAACTCATTATTTAGCAGCGGTATGATACTGTAAATTATATAACCTTACCCAGTTGAATCAGGACCTTTTGAAAGTTCTACTTCAAAAGATGTGCTTGTACGTGTACCAGGAATCTTTGGAATATCCAAAAATTGACGAACTAAAAATGATATGTCACACAGATTAAAAGCTGATTTTTTCTGATAATATATACAGTGTAACCCCTATAAGAGCAAATAAAAATTATCAATGACTCTCATCGAGAATCTTCAAAATTTGAAATTATAAAAATTGTATAAAGAACTCGACAACAAAATAGTTGATAGGACTACATAACAAGGTTGCAATTATAGCAAAAGCAGGGTTGAAATGACAAAAATACAAAATATTACTAACCGATCTCAAGAGATGAGCTTGTTCCGTAGAGTATATCAGTCTAAAAAGAATGAAAGAGAGAACTGTTCAGGGCAGCAAGGTCATTCAAAAGTTGTGTTCATATATATAGCAATCATAACAATGACACAATAGCTACAAAAATATGACATTCTCTTTTGTTTGCATTTATCATTTCACTACAAACCAGTAAAGCTATTCGCTCCTTTTCACGGAGTAGTACAGTCATTTTAAGCCAATATAAACCTCACACAAATTGCAACAAAAGCATTTTATATCAATTCTAGTGTCAAATTTTATGCTTAACAACATATCCAAAATGTTCCGAAATCGGAGTACGCAAACTGCCTTAATTTCGCAATTTGATTTATGGCAATTCCAGTAGAAACATGAAAGCGAGGCTGTCCAGTTTCAGTGCAATCATGTGATTTAATTTGAAGGAATGCCATCAGACATTATAGCCCTGCATCATTTAGCTCATTAAATGTGCTTAAAATTTCTTTACTGTCACTATGTATCAAATTATCAAAACGAGGCTATGTATGAAGATTAAACAAATCGACATAAAAAAAACTAGAAAAAGATATATACAGTAAGTGAAAAATGTTATTCATTATATTTTACCATTCCATTAAAAGTATAGATCATGTAAATATTAATTTATCTTATTTAGAAAATACAACTAGGTGGTCGGTAAGCTTGTTTGCTAATGTTTTTTTTTTGAAGCGTGTATGACTTTTAATGGCTGGATGTTTTTCTCGACGCCAACTAATAATGGTATTGCCAGCGATTGAACCCGAAACCCTGTGGGCCGAGGTCCAACGCCCTGCCCACTACATCAAGGCATTGGATAATGTGATGCTTCCACGCTCTATCAAACAATAAGTAAAATCTAACTATCAATTACTTTTCATTGTTCTATATTGGTTAGATGGTTGGAGATTTGATCGATAATGATTATCATTGATTACCAAACAATTTTTTTAATTAGTATATCCACATAGTAGATGTTTTGCATTTATTTCGTTGTATCATTACACAATAATGGAGTTCAGTAATGTCCGAAACAACTCAAGCATAACCGAGATTTTGTGAAATTTAGGACGTCACAGATATTATCATTAAAGAAGAGAATAAGAAAAAGCACAATTCAGTTTTTGTTTATATTAATAGAATAACAATTACTCCGACAAAACACTGTTTATCGATGTCTTTAAAAATTGCTTTAAAATAACATAAGATATATCCAAACTGTAGCAAATAACTGTGTTTTTGATTTATCGCTGATCTACAGGATGAAGAGAGAACGTAGCAGACTTAATTATTTTGTTTAACTTGTTCTAAAATTCTTTTACTAGTTTTCAACAGCAAATATGATATATGTAACTTATTCATAGTCTAAAAGACGGTTAAATGTTTCTGTAGCTGGTGTAATATATATTTTCCCTGTAAAATTCAGTGACAATGAGAATGACAAATTTAAATAAAGATTTTTAAACAGCATATTATGATATCATTTTATCAATTATGTAAACCTGGTCTTTGTTTTTATGCACATATATATATTTGTATTTTCAACAGTATACCATAAGGTTACTGGTAAAACTAAACAGATTTTTAACGCAATATCTAATCAAATTATGTATCTGAGCATTGAATACAGCTTCAATGAAGTAATTTGAAGAAGAAATGATAAAGATCTGGTTAAAAAAACTTTATCCATTTGGTCAATTTTCCCACCTTTTCCAAAAGTTTGAGGGGTCATAAAATCGTTAATTTTGTATAAAATTTGAATTTCATGATGTCATTCAATAAGTTTTTCATATATACCAAAATTCAACAAAATCAAAGAGGGTGAGGGAGAAACTGGGTGATTTACCATGGAATGACACTGTAATGATAGATGTTTCACTCAATACTCACATTAGTCACAGTGACAGCTCTATAACACAACCATGTTGATCCTGGTGTTGGTATAGATAATCCTAACAAATCAACCAGCTCAGCACCTTTGAGAATAGGTACTGTAAGAGGAATCTTGTCCCGTGTTAAGTTAATTGATTTTGCTACTTGTGATAGCTCTTTGCTCGCAAATTCACTACATTTTTCAACTGGATTAGACAGCATGACTTCATAATGGCTATAATACAAACAGAAACATACGCTGTTAAAAATGATATATTTCATGTGGAAAAAACTCTATGAGTTCATGAACAGTTCATGACCTTTCATGAACAGTACATGAACTACTTAAACAGATCATGCCCAGTTCATGAACAGTTCATGAACATTTTTTTGTGGGTTTACGAACAGTTCATGAACAGTCACAAAGACTTCATGAACATTTCATGTAAATGTTTATGACTTGTTCATACATGTCAAATTGCTCAAAAGTTCATGAACTTTCAAACTGTTAATGGACAGCTCATAAACTCTTGGGCAATTTCAAGTTAATGAGCAGATAAACCTGTTTTCATGGGAAATTATACCATTATATTGGTTCTTATCAATTGCAAACATTTCTTAGATTCTTTTCGGAATGATTTCAATCATTTTTATCAATCTAATTCTGGGTTAATGTGGGACGAGTTGGATAGGGGAGATCCATGGGCATATTCCTGGCAAACAATAGAAAGATATGATGTAAAGCAACAAAGACATTAACATGAAAATATAAATTTCCTTTTGATACAAACATTGAAAAATGATTATGAAATATCAAGAAAAATGAAAATATTGATCAAACATCCACTTAATTGAAGCAATTCAACGAAAATATATCAAAAGAATGCTATAAACCATTGATCCTGAACCACAACTAAGTTATGAAGAACAATTAATCAATTTAAATCTCGATAGTCTGGAGAAAAGACGTTTAATTTAATAGAAATGGATACATCCTTATACAAAACTCCAAGGCACGGCCGTTTACTTATGCCTCTTGCTAAATCAAATGTGTACTGTCATTCTATTGCTGTACGCTGCATAAATATTTATAATTCATTATCTTTAATTACTCGATCAGTGAGAAAAGTACATGAGTTTAAAACTAGATTAGAATCTGAGGACTAGTCAAAATATCTTAAATATAATTAATTTGTAAACAGTAGCCACATTTTCTGTAAGTACTTCACAGTAATTCAATAAAAATAATAAAAATTCATTCAAAACACAGAGATACTGATGATACTATTTTCATACATTTTGATCGTAAATTCGAGGTGTTATCAGAGTACCGAAACAAGGTCTGATTTTCTTCACAGCGAAACAATATCAATACAATAGTGTCTCAGAATATCTGAATTATAGAGAAAATCACAAATATAATAATGTTCAAAGAAAATTTACAAAAGCATAGTGCTTAATAAGTTTGATAAGAAGATTAGCGATGAATAGAAGTGATATTGGGACGTTTCGTCATTGTACTAATATGATATTTTCAAGCAAATAAAATTGAAATTAACCGCATTGTTCTGAAATGCATAGCCTATTCTTTGTTGAATTTTATCACATTATCTTGAAAATTATCTTGATAATTGACAATTTGAAAAAAACTAGCGAAGTTAAAACACATGAATATTCATGTATTTAAATTTTACATCCTTTTCAATTTTAATTGCTCGAAAATGCAATATTAGTACAGTGACAAACGTTACAAAAATATGTCTAATATACGGCTTGTCTTCTTATCAAAATAAATAAATTATACATACGCTATTCTTCCTTTGAATTCTTCGCCAGCCAGAAAGACAAGTTTGACTTCATTGTCGCTATCAGCAGGAAATGGAGTCATTGTCAAAGACGGAGCAAGTGGAGCTGCATGAAAATAATTCGAAATCAAAAATATTAAACAATATTAAATCAATGTCTAAAGGTTCTGTGTGTGGGTGTGTTGCACACTTGCAGTTCCGAAAGTATTTTCATTCATTCACACAAAAGATAATCTAGTTTGGTATATATATATAATTATAAATGTGTGAGGCAAAACATCAATGAGAGTGCTCAATGCTAAAAGCAGAGCAATATAGAAATTATGACTCAAAGATTACGAGTTCGGTCCGTTACTCTGAGTTTCGCGTAAAGACGCTCTTCAGACGGTTTATTCATAATGAAAAATATACGTGTATCACCGCAAGTTTATACATATCATACTAAAGGCGTTTCTATTGTCTAATTATCGCATATCTATTGAAGTTCTTAGTCTATTGTTATTCTATTATGTTTTTGTATCCTTATAATTCTTAAGGTAAAATTTGTTCTCATGTCTGCACTTATATATATATTTATATATATATATATATATATATATATATGTTTCGCGTCTGAGGAGCGCTACAGCGCGAAACTTCGAGTAACGGAGAAAACGTCTCTTTTCTTATTTTATATCTATATATATATATATATATAAATATAAAATAAGAAAAGAGACGTTTTCTCCGTTACTCGAAGTTTCGCGCTGTAGCGCTCCTCAGACGGTTTTATTCATATCTCTTTTCTTCTAAGAAAACGTCTCTTTTCTTATTTTATATCTATACAGCTCTGCTTACCGGTATTGAGCACTATATTGATGTTTTGCTCTTAATAAATAAATTTATTTATTTACTAAACCAACATTATTATTATATATATATATATATATATATATATATATATATATATATATATATATATATATAATAGTACTTATGTTGTCTGTACTGTTTTCATAGTGCGCAATGACATTTGTACATGCAGAGCTATATATAATTAAATTAATTGGAAAAACACAAAAAATCAAACATTCATTTTTGCTACTTCAAGTTTCACGCCTAAGCGACCATCAGGCAATCTAATCTATGAAAAATAAAAGTGATACCATCTATACATACAAGCAGGTTATTATATTGTTGATTATTCTATTGGTGGATGTTCTATTGTTAATTATTTTATTGTCTATGCTTCTAAATTATAGTATTCTATTGTGGGCGGTTCCTGTACATTGCTATATTACGTTTTAAAGTTTGATAAGTAAAACTTATTCTCGTGCCGGCATTTAGATATCATTTCTGTTTTTTTATTTAAAAGTTTTTTGTTTGAGTTAAGAATGAAATATTTTTCTGTGAGGCAAAGGTCGCATTTCTTTGTTGTGTTGCTGTAAGCCATAGCGGATGATAATACGAACCATTTTATTTTATTAGTTTTCTTTTTTTCTTTCAATTTCCAAATCAGTTTTGACAATTCAGTTGAATTTACATATTTTTTATTTCGAAATGATGAGGCATGTTGCTTGTATCTTTGTTTAAACGTCCCTTCGGTTAGGCCGATGTAATTTTGTCCCTCGGTGTCCTCCTCTGTGGTAACCGTTGCGTTATATATAAGACATTCTTGAAGGCAGTTGTTTTCCAGCAGGCAGGTCGATTTCTTTCTACAGTTGCATAAGCGGTTGCCTTGTGTGTCGTCTGTTTGCTGGGTGTTAGTTACTTTGCTGTTGTGGCTTGTCAGGATCGCTTTCATATTCTTTGTGCAGCTGTAACTAACTTTGACTTTATTAAGATTAAATATTTTATGATGCGGGTGCTCTTTTGGGAGATGTTTTAGAACGAGTTTGAGAAATATTCTACCGACGTTTGTCTTCACGCTTTTGTTGAATGGAGGATTGAACCATATTATTTGCCTCTTTCTATTTTTCCTACCCCTGTTTAGGCTAGTACGCGGGGCGTACTTGAGTTCGTCTTTGTATCCACTTGACTTAAGGGCTGCCTCGTATTCCTTCTTGGCTTTGTCAAATATTTTTTCATTGTGAGACAGGTCTGATAGCCGCTGAGTGATCGCTGTTGGTAGGTGTTTTATTATGCTTGGTGGGTGATTTGACTTTATGTTGATATATGATGGCTGGTCGTCTGGCTTTCTGTACGGCTGATATGTTGAATTACTGAGGTTGAATGTTACGTCTAGAAAATTGGTAATTTTGAGGTTGGTGTCAATCGTGATCTTCAGCCCTAGATCTTTGAATGTCTTTGCAATCTTTTTCTTAATCCTTTCTGCTTGTGGCCCTGATTTTTTGTCTAAGACAGCTAGACCATCATCTCTGTATAAACCTATACTGCGGATTCCAGTTATCTTTTGTAATTTACTTAATATGAACAGGCCCACTAGTTCACATATTTCGGCTCCATCAAAGCTGCCCATTGTAATGTCAAACAGACTGTCGCTGCCTCTGTTTAGCCATGCCTCGTTGTTGTCAAATAAGATAGATTTCCTTGCGTGCATAATAATTTTGTAATCCTCTTCTGAGATTTGTGTAGATTTCCTGGCAAATGTGACGGCACTTTCCAAGAGTTTTTCATGGATGGATGGGTAGACGTTTTCTATGTCAAATACGATGAATGATGAATGCTGCTTGATTTTAAGGGCTTTAAACCAAGCTAATAACGCTACTGTCACTACCATCAGCCGCGAGGCAAAACAAATAGCAACCAGATTAAAAATTGATTTATTGCGCAACGGCAAGCCTTTATAACACTCAAGGACCATAGAGATAATTTTGAAAACAAACCAACCTGCAGGCTAATTAATCCAGCCAAAAGCAAAATAGGAATCGTCAGCAAGAGGATCATCGACAATATCAACAATAAAGTTAAATCAAAAACAAGCTTCAATAAATGGAAAAATTCATCATCCGTTATAGATTGGTTTAAAGCCCTTAAAAACAAGCAGCATTCATCATTCATCGGATTTGACATAGAAAACGTCTACCCATCCATCCATGAAAAACTCTTGGAAAGTGCCGTCACATTTGCCAGGAAATCTACACAAATCTCAGAAGAGGATTACAAAATTATTATGCACGCAAGGAAATCTATCTTATTTGACAACAACGAGGCATGGCTAAAAAGAGGCAGCGACAGTCTGTTTGACGTTACAATGGGCAGCTTTGATGGAGCCGAAATATGTGAACTAGTGGGCCTGTTCATATTAAGTAAATTACAAAACATAACTGGAATCCGCAGTATAGGTTTATACAGAGATGATGGTCTAGCTGTCTTAGACAAAAAATCAGGGCCACAAGCAGAAAGGATTAAGAAAAAGATTGCAAAGGCATTCAAAGATCTAGGGCTGAAGATCACGATTGACACCAACCTCAAAATTACCAATTTTCTAGACGTAACATTCAACCTCAGTAATTCAACATATCAGCCGCACAGAAAGCCAGACGACCAGCCATCATATATCAACATAAAGTCAAATCACCCACCAAGCATAATAAAACACCTACCAACAGCGATCACTCAGCGGCTATCAGACCTGTCTCACAATGAAAAAATATTTGACAAAGCCAAGAAGGAATACGAGGCAGCCCTTAAGTCAAGTGGATACAAAGACGAACTCAAGTACGCCCCGCGTACTAGCCTAAACAGGGGTAGGAAAAATAGAAAGAGGCAAATAATATGGTTCAATCCTCCATTCAACAAAAGCGTGAAGACAAACGTCGGTAGAATATTTCTCAAACTCGTTCTAAAACATTTCCCAAAAGAGCACCCGCATCATAAAATATTTAATCTTAATAAAGTCAAAGTTAGTTACAGCTGCACAAAGAATATGAAAGCGATCCTGACAAGCCACAACAGCAAAGTAACTAACACCCAGCACACAGACGACACACAAGGCAACCGCTTATGCAACTATAGAAAGAAATCGACCTGCCTGCTGGAAAACAACTGCCTTCAAGAATGTCTTATATATAACGCAACGGTTACCACAGAGGAGGACACCGAGGGACAAATTTACATCGGCCTAACCGAAGGGACGTTTAAACAAAGATACAAGCAACATGCCTTATCATTTCGAAATAAAAAATATGTAAATTCAACTGAATTGTCAAAACTGATTTGGAAATTGAAAGAAAAAAAGAAAACTAATAAAATAAAATGGTTCGTATTATCATCCGCTATGGCTTACAGCAACATAACAAAGAAATGCGACCTTTGCCTCACAGAAAAATATTTCATTCTTAACTCAAACAAAAAACTTTTAAATAAAAAAACAGAAATGATATCTAAATGCCGGCACGAGAATAAGTTTTACTTATCAAACTTTAAAACGTAATATAGCAATGTACAGGAACCGCCCACAATAGAATACTATAATTTAGAAGCATAGACAATAAAATAATTAACAATAGAACATCCACCAATAGAATAATCAACAATAGAATAACCTGCTTGTATGTATAGATGGTATCACTTTTATTTTTCATAGATTAGATTGCCTGATGATCGCTTAGGCGTGAAACTTGAAGTAGCAAAAATGAATGTTTGATTTTTTGTATTTTTCCAATTAATTTAATTATATATATATATATATATATATATATATATATCATTGCAATCATTGAGTTGGATTTGGGATTTTGCAAATATGCTACTGAAATTTTTTTTATCGCACCGCTCCATCATATTTCACAAATACATTTCCAATAAATCTCAAATTATTGAGTCAACGTTTTGTTGTGTTACAGTCGAACTTGCTTAATATCCCCCCTCTAGTACGGATAAAAAGCGGGACATCAAGCGAGGTGGGACATTAAAAGAGGGGATATTAACCGAGTTTAACTGTATATTTTAAATATATTGAACGCATACAGGGATAGAGTCAAAGATTAGACATTATCTCTGTTACTGAGAATTTCAAGCAATGGCACTCATCGCGCAAAACTCTGTAACAGAGACAACGTCTCATCTTTGGCTATATTCCTATACTACTCTATATACCTGCATCGAGCACTCTACTGCACTGATGTGTTGCCATTAACAAAGTTATCAACGCATGCATAATTAATAAGAGTTTATTGTACTGTGTGGCACAGAGGTTTGAGCCTCTATATTGCATATACAATTCTAAAATGACGTAAGGATTCCTAGCAGTTTGATTGGTTGTCGAACGTGCACGAATCTACTGGTGAAATAGCTGGAAAATTGGTTCTTCATCTGTAAAAACGTTATTTAGTAACTGCACAAAAGGCTCCGTAACTGTAAAATATAATAATTAGAAATCCTCAGAATTATATAGGTTGATATTTTGAATCGTTATTTACCGGTAATATTTGTTTGAGTTAAATCTTCCTGTTGAGTTCAATAAAATCTCAAAACTGCTCTTTGATTGCCTCCTTTTGTGATCCTTTCCTTAAAATGGCGCTACACATATTTTGTGATCACGTGATTTAATTGCAGAGAATAACGTGATGACAAGCATAATCGAGATAGGACGAAATTGTTTCGACCCCCTGTTGATCCAAAAGTTTACGGTTTTGTTGAGAATATAAATCAAATCACTACATTAATGAATTGATATTTCATTTATCTTTTCAGAAAAAGGTTGATGCATGGGTGGCCGTGCTTCATCGCGATTTACCTACCCTCGTGATGTTGGGAGACACTCGGAAAGCTAGAATATCCTAGCATGTGGCTTGGATATTCATTACGTTTCATTCGTGTCTCACACCATCACTCGTGCAGGTAAATCGATGAAGCACTGCCACCCGTGCATCAGTCTTTATTTGAAAGAGAAATATATTAAAAATAACTATATTGACTTGTCCAAGATTCCGAAAAGATGAAATGGACTGTTGCTCTGGATGTCCGATGCTTATTTCACTGTGCCATGACCGCCACAGTAGGTGTATAAATTGATAATAAAAAATCGAGTATACATGAGATAATGACCGGGTTGTATAAAGAGGATTCATCCTAGCAGGTCCCTTAAAGCAGGTCCCTAACAATGAGGCAATAAGTGGAACGTGTGACCAAATTGCAGTCATAACAATTTAGTGTGTGATGTAATTAGCCTCTTCTAATTATGGTGTTGACCCTCCTTCAATTGAAGAAGTAGCCTTAGAGACTGTGATCACTATGTGACACAGTGCAATTTAATTTGAGATCACAGTATACTAAAAGTGAGACCGGCAATGTATAGTTGATTTGAAGGTAATTCTTAGGATAATATGGAACTTTATATATATGTATACTACCAATATCAGGAACAAAGGCAATTTACCTTGGGGTGGAAGAAAAATTGACACTTCATTACTCTTTCCTCCTAGTCCTGCCCTTGTACCTGCTTGCACTGTAAAATGGTAAGTTGATCCAGGGTATAGACCTGTTATGACTGCAGAGGTAGTGGGATAGCTAACGGTTGAGCTGTTTTGATCAGAAAAATCAGGAAAGTAATCTTTTGAACCTTCATAATTGACCTAAACATGATCAGAGATGATTGAATTATGTAATTTTTGATACAAAGAATATATAAAGTGAAACCTATATATAACGGCCAGCTACAAGAGGTAGATAAATTGACCAATATAGACAGGTGGCCGCTATATAAAGGTGACCGTTAACAGGTTTGAATGCAATTTAACTCTTCATTGGCAAAGTAGCTCAGTGGCAGTCAGTGTCCGCATTCTGTGCAAGAGGCGCCAGCGTTTGATTCATCGTTGGTGCAAAACACATTTTTAAGATGTACAGTAAAATGTACAGTCAGCGGTCACGGTGAATAGAATATCATCTACTTTTAAATTTACGCTATTTCCATTTGTATGTCCGTATGTAAGGCGGGGATTCACGATGTCATTTTTGATGCAATTGACTTGAAACACATATCAATGGATTCGTTATTAACCAGAGGCGTACATGGCCGACTTCATTTCTTAAATAAATACATCGAAGTTGATAAAAACCTATGAAAACTGTTTCCATTTTCAACAACAATGCTTTCTCAGACTGAAGCGCTAACTAAGCAGTTTCGCACTTGAATGACTTTCTATTGTCTCTGAGCAACAGTGCAGATTGATCTTTTGTTTTGTGTATGGTCATGCGTCAGAATGGAAATTATATAATCAATGTTTTTGAAAATTATTTATAAACTATTAGGATAGGAACGATATCACATTTGTAAACAAACCCATGCTGGGTAAATTCTTATTTATTCAACATAATCTCACATGTCTACTGATAGTGATAGCCGGCAATTTTGCTGCAATGAAATTACATTAATATAGAAATCAATAGACATACAAACTGCCACTTTATCATCGACAACAAATTATTATTATTATTATTATATATGAGCGATCGCATATAGATTTAACATGGATTCAATTGCGATGAAACTAGATTGAACAGTTTGATGGGATCAGTGTATTTAACTAAAAAATGTAAGCAATAATAAATAGTTTTTGCTTTCGGGAAAGTGGATTGAAATCAAATATTGAATAATCATATCGATGGATTCGTCATTAACCAGAGGGGTACATATGGCCGGCTTCATTTTTCAAATAAATACATCTAAGTTGAGAAAAAACAATAAAAACTGTTTCGTTTTTCAACAACAATACTTTCTCAGACTGAAGCGCTAATTAAACAATTTCGCACTTGAATGAATTTTTATTGTCTCGCAAATACAAAACAGTAGGCCTATACAATCCTTTGTTGCGACGTGACAGATAATTTGTGTAGAATTTTCATTGTAGTAATTCTCAGAATGAAATTCAAACGTAAACAAACTAAAACACGTATATTTATATGAAAGTGAAAAAAAGATGTGTTGTCATCTTAACTTTAGTTGGAAATTATATAATGATTGATCATAAATTATTATTGGAAAATGACTTGGAATAGAAGGTTATGAAATTTGTAAACAAATCCGCGTTATGGAAATCAGATTACGAAGATATAAAATAAAAATATTTCCTTATTATTACAGCCAGTGTTAAATTGTACAGTACTGCGTTGAAATATAAATCAAATATAGAAACAATTGCACTACTAATTTCCACTTCATCAGTGACAATAAATAAATTAAAATATGTACAAAAGTACATGACTGTAATTAATAAAACAAGATGTAAAGAAATGATAAATAGTTTCCTATTCTATACTTTTTCAGAAGTCACTTGAATCATGCTTGAATAAAATGTTGAATAACCACGTTATGAATAAAGAATAATCAATGAAATTTTTTCGGGATGTGCCAGTGTTGTTAGAGGAAACAGAATTAAGAAATGTTAATCAGCTTTTTTTGGAGGGGAGTGTATGGCTACTTAACTTCCACTTAAATAGTACCTAATTTTGTAAACAAATCCTGTGCGTTCCACTTTTCACTTCTCAACTTTTTGCTTCTTTGAACAGCAAAAAATAAAATAGAATATTTTCTCAATTAAATTTCGGCTTCGATCATCTTTTCTACATAGATTTCTTCATGCATTTATTTGAACCAGTCAAGCAAGATGATTCACAACTCAATATAAGCATGCATTTGCATGCAACTCAAAGTCTAGTCAAGACAAATGTACAGTAGAACATGCTCAAGAATCCCCCCTCTGGTACTGATGAAAAGAGGGGACATTAAGCGAGGTGGTAAATTAAGAGAGATAAGAATATGAGAGTTTGTATGGATAAATTATGCGGGGATATTGAGCAAGGTACACAGCAAGAATATCACACAGAAGTTGTATCAATTCTATATTTAATGCAGTAAGCAGTATATTGCCTAAAAATAATTTTGTTATTTGATATCACCATCATCATCATCTCATTATCAGTTATTTTGAAACCTTGTAAGTTAAATAAACCTTTTTTATAGGACTAACGAAATACCTGATAGCTGAGAAGTACGCCATTTGCATGAGTTGGTGCTGTCCAAGTCAATGTCACCACTATTGAATTTGAGAATTGTACACCAAGTTTAGTAGGTGGTTCAGGTGCTATGAAAGAATGAAATTACAAACATAAACCAAGTGAAACCATAATTCAGCAAGGTATACACACAAAATGGTTAATAAATGCAGAGATCATTGATTTACTTGATGCTCTCTGTAAGGTCTTAGGTCATTTTTATAATTATCAATTTTGATGATGAGTGCAATATATAGAACAGTATACTAAGACTTCCCAAAGTGAAAATCAGTTCAGAGTTGAATGCCCATAGCATTCTAAACATTTCAAAAATTGTACCATTTGAAATGACATGCTCTAAAAACAAATAATATTTTGAGCTGCTTCCCCGTCGGTTATCAATAACAAACAAGAATTAACACAATCGGCCATACTTTTCTTTCAATAAGAGGATATTTGCATTAAAGATATAACTAGGCATGTTATTGTGCTGTTCAATGAGCCAAATTTCATCTTTCTAGAAAAGAACTGTACAAAGGAATCAGATGATTTTTCTTTGCAACATCACCTGAATAGGATAGCACACAAGATCATGCCTTGCGATTCAAAATTATCTACAAATAGGTCTAACAGGCTTCAGATCATATGCATTTTGTTAAGTTTCAAAGTTCACTGCTTCAAAAACATTGTAAAGCTATTTTGAAAACTTAAGATCAAAAGTTCAAATGAGAAATATACAATTCAAGCCAGGGAAATACAGTTGATTTTCAAATTTTTATTTTTACAATTCCTTGAACAGATTATTGCAAGTACATTATTAACTGAAAAGAGAATCACAAGCTGATAATGGTAATTCCTCCAAGAATACCAATTACCCCCCGGAAGCACTTGCAATAAGTGGGGCTTCTAGCGGTTGCAGCTTCCGCATGTCAAGATTCTCCAATTCTCGTTTGTAGAAATCACTGGTTAGTGGTTTAGTAATTCTGAGACCATGCTTTTTGAACATCAAATGACAAGTAATTCCTTCTATGGCCAACATATTATTGATTTCTTATGGTTACCAATTTCCTACAGAAAATTTCCCGTTTTAATGATGTTGATTTCTTGTTTCAAATGACCATTGTTGGCAAAGTCCTGTTTCAAGATAAAGGGTGATTCTTAGTTCACATTCAAATGATTTGAGATTCAACTGTTACTCCACTGATGAGATTTCGACATTTGCAGGATAAGCACATATTACTCTCGCAATACTCACGTTTTTCATTTGTTCGCACATAGATCGTTGTCCATAATCCTTTCAATGCATTTTGACTGGTGGCTGCACGTATCTATTCGTATTGAATACATTCAAATTAATTCCTGTAGCAGAGCATAACATGTGCAAGATAGGAAAAATTAATAGCAATTTCAATGATTTCAAGCATGTTTCCTCGCTGGAGAACAGATTAGATAATTCTTTTCATATCTACTGACAAACAAGATGATCTCTTGAAAGCAATGCAAAATTATGCCAACATGCTATTTCAGTATTCCTATTACAGTAGAAGCGGTCTACAACAGCACATGGGGAAGCTTTCAAAATGTATATTATGGGTAATGTGCTGTTATAGCCAATTATTTATAAGAAGAAAAATACACAAATTCACTAGATAGATCCTCTAGTTCAGAATGTTATAAATAGTTTGTAGTGTATCATTGTATTACATAGTAAAAGCCATCAAATTAAACTCTCATATTTTCATATTTCAAACTTCCTGTAAAAGAAGATTACTATACCTTCTTTAAGCTTGTGTACTCATAATTTATTTGGTTCATGACGCATATAAATTTATAATCAATTACATTTATATAATGATTATTATAACAGCTAACTACTTTCATGTGTAACTGCGCAATCATCACACTTTTCAAAATCACACAATCAGATTTTCAGTTAGAATTAATTTTATTCTAATTAATCATTGGCATTAATATAACAAGACCTTACCTGAATTTCATAAGCACTATTTGCGTCAAGAGAAGGTAGCACATATGAGTAAATAGCATCGACAGATTGTGAAACAAAATTACCAACACTAGATCCTTTGCGGAATTGTATTTCAAAACCAGAAATGATACCGTTGGTTGGTTCTGGGGAATCCCAAGCAAGATGTACATCGCTTGAAGAAAATGAGGTATTGCGAAAATTACGAACGACTGACGGAGCTATGGGTAAAAGAAAATAGTAGATTACATAACAACTAAAATAAATTATTAATATTTATATATATCATAGTTCCTTTTTCTTCAGTGTAATTGGTACATCATCAATAGAGCTATAACTGGTTTAGAAAATGATGGTTGGCATGATACATGTCCCTAGTCATAGGTTCTGATAGAGAGGGATTATATATTCAAAAATATTTCAAACTTTATTTCCCCAATAAAATAAGGGTAATGAATGTTAGTAATCAGCGGGATCTGGATCAACATGTTTTGATCATATAATTACATAGACTTACGTTGCAACCATACATCCACAATTGCTGACATAAACGTTAAAAAACAGCCGCTTGCTACTGATATATCCGAAAAATTACAATTCAGGTTTTTACCAGTTCTAGTTTTAAATGATACAAGTTGACTCGTTCTCTAATGAAAGAGTCAATTACATTCTCAATCAGAATTTGTTCAATTGTTCATAGTCATAAGTAGTAAAATCCATTTTTTAGGTAAAAAGTTATTTTTATAATTTTATAATTAATAATAATAATAATAATAATCTTTATTTTTATAGCGCACTTTCCAAAGTGCTCAAATGCGCTTAACAATATTAAAAACAATAAAAAAAAAAAAAAAAAAAAAAAAATCAAACTAAATTAATTACAATTAAAAGTTTACAAATGTATTTAGTCTAATTTATATACTATTTTAAATAAGTGAGTCTTTAATGATTTTTTAAAAATGTCAATACTTTTGCTGAGTCTAAGATGATGTGGCAACTCATTCCAGTGGCGTGGTGCACATATGGAAAATGCTCTGGCACCATAGGACTTCAAACGATAGGATGGCTGTTGTAGCAGACCTTGCTTTGACGATCGTAAAGTCCTCTGTGAATTATAGTTTTGCAAAAGATCACATAAATATGGAGGAGCAAGGCCATTAACAATCTTGTAGGTAAACAATAATATTTTGAATACAATCCGTTGCTCAATTGGTAACCAATGTAGCTCTACAAGAAGTGGTGTTACATGATCATATTTTAGCTTACGGTAGATAAGCCTTGCAGCAGAATTTAAAACATGTTGCAATGATTTCAGAGCATATTGTGGTAATCCATATAGTAATGCATTGCAATTATCTATCTTGGATGTAACAAATGCGTGGATGAGCGTCTTTGTAGCTTGTTCATCAAGATAGGTGCATACTTTTGAAATATTTCGAAGGTGGAAAAATGCGGACTTGCATAAGTTCTTAATGTGCTTGTCCATGCATATCACATCATCCAATACAGCTCTGATGTTACGAGCAGATGGAGAAACAGAAATAGTTGAACTACCAATCTGAACAGAGTGCAAAGATGTTACTGGGTGATGCTTTTGATGTAGAATAAGAAGCTCAGTTTTTTCATTGTTCAATTTCAACTTGTTTTTTGTCATCCAATCATTAATATCTTTAACACACAATTCTAATCGATGTCGAGAGTTAATATCATCTCCAAGTATGGATGTTTTGAATTTCATATAAACCTGTGTATCATCTGCATACATATGATAGGATACACCATGGTTCTGCATGATCTTACCAAGAGGAAATGTATATAACAAATATAGCATTGGACCCAGCACGGAACCTTGTGGAACACCACACCATAGAGGACGACTTGAAGATGTAATAACGTCATTATTTATTACAAACAGTCTGCTTTCGATCAGAAAGGTAAGATGTAAACCACTCATGGACAGTCCCAGTAATTCCAAAATCTGACGATAGTCGATGAAGCAGGATTTTATGGTCAACAGTGTCAAAGGCAGCTGACATATCTAATAATATTAAGATGACGCAGTTGTTGTCATCAATTGATCTTAAAATATCATTTTGCACTTTGATGAGTGCTGATTCAGTGATATGCCCAGATTTATATGCACTTTGATACACTTCATTCAAATTGTTGCTAACAATATGTCCGTTGAGTTGAGAGGCCACCACCTTTTCACAAGCTTTTGATAAAAAAGAAAGATTCGAAAGCGGTCGGTGATTTTTGAAAACTTCAGGTTCAAAAGGAGGTGACTTAAGAGTTGGTAAGAGTAATGCTTCTTTCATGTTATCAGCCACAATACCATCATGCAATGATGTACTTATTACTTTTGTAATAAACGGAAGGACAGATTTCAAGCAGTCATTTATTACTTTAGAGGGTAATGGGTCAAGAACACATGACTTCTTACTTAAAGTAATAATAATAGGTAATACAACATCATCAGTTACAGCTTGAAACTTTGAAAATTGGATGCCGGTGTAAGGGACCATCACTGCCGTACTATCGTTGTCAGAAATGTTCAAATATTGAAGATCTCTTTGAATTGATACAATTTTTTCATTGAAAAAATCAGCAAACTCATTTGCAAGTGATTGGTTGTTTCGAGATTTAGGAAAACGTTTTTCAGGCTTACGATGTAATAGTTTGTCAAAGTTTCTTAACAGGCTTTTTGGATCTGATTTGTTGTCTTTGATAATCGTTGAATAGTAATTGGTTTTAGCGTCAGATATATATGTTCTGATCAGATGACATTGTTCAACATATATTTGACGATGAATAGTGAGACCTGTTCTTCGCCACACCCGCTCTAATTTCCTTTTCTTTTGCTTCTGTAATCTAATTTTATCACTGTACCAAGGTGAATCCGGTCTCGGTGTTATAGTACGTGTTATTAATGGGGCATGTGAATTTAACAAGCTAGTTAGAGTATTGTGGTACATGCTAGTAAGATGGTTTATATCTTGTTTCAAGCAATATGAATCAGACAAAGCAGATGTTTCAATATCTTGACAAAGTTTTTCAATGTCAATCGATTTGATTTTGCGGTACGAGATTTGTTTTCTTTCATATGCTATTTTTGGTATAGACAGTAGACAGCAGGCAATCGAATGGTCAGATATGACAGGATCAAAAACATTGAAATTACTTGCAATGTTTTCCTCTGATCGTGTGATAATTAGATCTAGAGTACAGTCAAATCTGTCTATAACGGCCATTAAATAGCCGGTCGGAAATTGGCCGCTATATAAGAGTGGTCGTTCTGTCAAAAACAATAGAATCGTAGAACAATAGAATATAACAATGGACAAAACAAACCAACACAAGTTATTTCAAATTCATCACAGATAAAATAAATGAGAATTGAGAAATGAAAACTACAACTGTAGTATAATTATTTGTTCAATTAATAAATTTCATTATATTAAATAACAAAAAAGTAAATGTTGATAGAAAATAGAAAAGTTCAAGCAGAGTTGAATGATAAATTATAGTCAACAAAAAAAGATGAATAAAATACAGCAACAATTAAATTTATTTTGAAAAAGACGAGACTTTTTCAGTTTAATGATATTTTGGTTAGAATAATGAGAGCATGGTAAGAGTTGTAAACTTGCAAGAAAATATTCTCTCCGTGTTTGTTTCAGTCACGTCGCTTTAAGCCTGGTTCCCATATAGCAAATTTGCCGGCGACACTGCCTGCGATCATGCCGGCGGTAGGGCCGGCGACGAATCGTCAGTAAATTATGACCTTTCAGGCTATTGTTCTACAGGAAGCCGTAACGTTGGCTGCGACTGTCTCAAAAGTTGAACTGGTTCAACTTTTGCGGTTGCTGTAAGCCAGCATATCAAAGACCCCGACATCCGCCGTAAGCATTTACTGGATACTATTGTTAAACGATACATCACATGGTCAACATTATCCAATGAAATCAGTTGACAAAAAACATGGGTTTGTTTCCCGCCAATATTTAATTAAAATGATATAATGATATAATGGTATTATTAATCTGTATATTAAATTACGATAAAATACACTGAATTATGCTGAAATACTGAATGTACTGTATTATGATAAACTAGCAATGAGTGTAGTCCATAATGGACCTTCTATGATAAAACTTTCAGATCACTTATAATTAAACAATTGACTAAGCTGACTATCACTGTATAATACGGAGTATGAACTCTGGAGGAGAACATGAGACACAATACGCATTGAAACGATGTAGCATTAATCAATACATCTTAATCATTCCTTTAATAAAAATTTAATTTATTTCACATCAATTGAGTCGATTGAAATGTATAATTTAACGTAGCTATATCTACATAGAAAAACTTTATTTTATGAGCGAAAAGGAAGCCAGAACATATTAATTATTATATATTACAAATACTCAGTCAAAATTCGAAATCTGAAACTATCCATAAAAAATCACTTCAAATCCGATCCGATCCGAAGACCTAAAATATTAACCTGAATCTGACCCGATACGATCGGATCGCGTTCGGTTCGGATTCATAAATCTTTATTGCAATATATACAACACTAATGTGGTGTTCACAAAATAATGCCGTCAAAGTGTGGCCGGTCAAACTCGTGGCATTGCATGCAATATATTCAATATTAAATTAATTTAGCTTCGACAAGACACATGGTCCACTAATTTCTGTTATTAACATGATCAAACGATATCTTTTGTTAATTAACAATGATTTACTGCTTCATATTCAAAAAAAAAATCAGAAAAATCGTTGATAAAAACTGCCGAATGGCGGATTTGAACTTACGACCCTGAAATTATTATACCAGAGCATTAACCAATTAGCAACTTCCTTACTTAGTGATATCGGCGCTTTGACTGAGCTAATAAACAAACCTACTGCTTCGACAACGTATTACTGAACAAGGCGACAGCGCGTGTATTGATTTCAAACTATATATATAATCTGAAAATATTATGATATGATAGTATATGAGCCTATATATTTTTGATCTTTGCAATCTCAGCAAGTAGGCCTGTGATTTTCATGGCAGTCTATCAAAATACTAAGAGTTCGTTGAAAATAAAATTTTAAAAGTAAACAAAAGATGTGAAAAGTTGACCTCATAGTGCTTCTTGTTATCAAATTTTCCAGACTAATAGCATCAACATTCTTTTAAAAGGAAATAAAATTCTATAATAAATCGCTATACTAATTCGATATTGATATTATGTTACATCTTGTTGTCAATATTTCTACGCGCTATTTATAATACATTACAGATGTCGAATGAAAGAAAAGATGATTATGAATAAATTAATTATTTTGATAGAAAAACGAAAACAACTCATTTTGCCAGATTCGTGATATGCATTTATTCAGCATTTATTGAAACGGACGCGATGGTTTATAGAGTGGAAATGTTTATTGCAGCTTCAAAGATATAAAATACCACAGCCGATGGTAATATTTAAATGCTCATGTTATGATGTCTGACGAAAAGGATAATTTACTATGTAGAAAATGAATCTACTTTACCATGCATTTGATCACGATATGAAATGATTATTTTTGTCAGAATTATTTCGAATAAAAGACAATCTTTATTTTATTCTTATCGGGCGTACATTCTCCTTCGATAAAATATGGTTGTTAACTTATTATTGATTGGTGTATTAACTCAGAGAACCCGCTATTATGTATTTAAATGTTGTGCGGAGATTATGCCGCTCGTATAGTTTTTATTTGGATCTCATTTGGAAAATGGTAAGTTGTATTTTAATAAATATTGTTTGCTATGATTGATTATTTCATGCAACCTTTTCACTTTTTATTTTTGTAACACAAGGTTTGTTACACTCATCCAAACTGCATTAACTATTTAAAAATGTTTTAAATTATGTTTTTGTGCTTTTAAATTCAAAGCAAAATTTTTGAACGCTGAAAATATTATAATTATTATTATTTATCACAAGTCATACGCTCAATTCAATTTAACTTTGTTAAATTTGATATACCTGAAATTTACTTTATTAAATGTTTATCAACGATAATAACAAGACACCGCTATTTTTATTCTCGAAACTGTAGTAACATAATGTGTCTTATTCGTATAGCAAGTCAACAAAATGAAATTTTAATTTTAATCGATGCCTATAACTCCTTCGTTAATTATGGAAGCAAAATCTGAAAATAAAAGCCTGCCTGCTAAAAACCAAATGATTCATGTTTTTATATTAAATAATAAATTATAGACATACTTTTGTGCAATGCCTTGATTAATTCTAAACTCTATAATTTTATACTGTAGACAGATAATCTATTCGAACTTTGAATAGTTTTCGAATTGGTCGAACGCAAACGTCATTTTGAAAATTCTTGCAAGTTAATTTGTTTTTATGCCCCGCGATAGATTATTCATTTCAAAACAGATTGTTTGCTCAGTGTTCTCACAAATTATATATCAAAATATCCATTTTAAAAGTGAAATGTTTTGTATCTCGATTTTGTGAAAAGTAATGAACGACATTTTGTTTCATTAATAGATTAAAGACCTAAAGTCTCTTTAATTTTCATAGCGTTTGTGCAGCGCTATATGTATTGCTGATATCAACACTACATGAAATAAGTCTACGTTACTTTGATTTCAAAACATATTTTGTCTGGCCTAGTTATACTGGTAATTCAATGTAATTCAGTATTTCGTATTGTTTTAATTATCATAAAACTGATTCAGTTTCAAGTTTCACTTGTTCAAACAATTTACACGCAGCTTTTAAATTCAAAGCAAAATATTTTTGTTCTGGAGATTTCAATTTGAATTTGATTTGGCTGCCCGCTAGATTATCGACCTATGAAATTTTTCAAAATCTCTGAATTTTTTAAAACAATGATATCAAATAAAATATCAGATGAAGTATATTATTTTAAAACAACGTCATAGACCCATACTTTTCATACAACAACTTTGTTACTGTACACGGTTATCTCGACACAAATGTTTGCAAAATTTACCGACAACGGATTATCCGTATTATTTCGCCAGTAAGACGTACATAAGTCGCGGACAGACACAGAAATATCGAAACATAGAAACATAGAAATATTGTGATATATAAACAGACAGTATTATTAACACTAGCAATGAGTGTAGTCCATAATGGACCTTCTATGATAAAACTTTCAGATCACTTATAATTAAACAATTGACTAAGCTTTCTATCGCTGTATAATACGGAGTATGAACTCTGGAGGAGAACATGAGACACAATACGTATTGAAACGATGTAGCATTAATCAATACATCTTAATCATTCCTTTAATAAAAATTTAATTTATTTCACATCAATTGAGTCGATTGAAATGTATAATTTAACGTAGCTTTGTCTACATAGAAAAACTGTATTTTATGTGTTGAAAGGAAGCCAGAACACATTAATTATTATAAATTACAAATACTCAGTCAAATTTCGAAATCTGAAACTATCCATAAAAAATCACTTCAAATCCGATCCGATCCGAAGACCTAAAATATTAACCCGAATCTGACCCGACACGATCGGATCGCGTTCGGTTCGAATTCATAAATCTTTATTTGCAATATATACAACACTAATGTGGTGTTCACAAAATAACGCTGTCAAGGTGTGGCCGGTCAAACTCGTGGCATTGCATGCAATATATTCAGTATTAAATTAATTTAGCTTCGACAAGACACATGGTCCACTAATTTCTGTTATTAACATGATCAAACGATATCTTTTGTTAATTAACAATGATTTACTGCTTCATATTAAAAAAAATCAGAAAAATCGTTGATAAAAACTGCCGAATGGCGGATTTGAACTTACGACCCTGATATTGTAATACCAGAGCATTAACCAATGAGCCAACCCCTTACTTACTGCAGTACGCGCTTTGACTGTACTAATCAACAAACCTGCTGCTTCGACAACGTATTACTGAACAAGGCGACAGCGCGTGTATTGATTTCAAACTATATATATAATCTGAAAATATTATGATATGATAGTATATGAGCCTATATATTTTTGATCCTTGCAATCTCAGCAAGTAGGCCTGTGATTTTCATGGCAGTCTATCAAAATACAAGAGTTCGTTGAAAATAAAATTTTAAAAGTAAACAAAAGATGTGAAATGTTGACCTCATAGTGCTTCTTGTTATCAAATTTTCCAGACTAATAGCATCAACATTCTTTTAAAAGGAAATAAAATTCTATAATAAATCGCTATACTAATTCGATATTGATATTATGTTACATCTTGTTGTCAATATTTCTACGCGCTATTTATAATACATTACAAATGTTGAATGAAGGAAAAGATGATTATGAATAAATTTGTTATTTTGATAGAAAAACGAAAACAACTCATTTTGCCAGATTCGTAATATGCATATTTATTCAGAATTTATTGAAACGGACGCGATGGTTTATAGAGTGGAAATGTTTAGTGAAGCTTCAAAGATATAAAATACCACAGCCGATGGTAATATTTAAATGCTCATGTTATGATGTCTGACAAAAAGGATAATTTACTATGTAGAAAATGAATCTACTTTACCATGCATTTGATCACGATATGAAATGATCATTTTTGTCAGAATTATTTCGAATAAAAGACAATCTTTACTATATTCTTATCGGGCGTACATTCTCCTTCGATAAAATATGGTTGTTAACTTATTATTGATTGGTGTATTAACTCAGAGAACCCGCTATTGTGTATTTAAATGTTGTTCGGAGATTATGCCGCTCGTATAGTTTTTATTTGGATCTCATTTGGAAAATGGTAAGTAGTATTTTAATAAATATTGTTTGCTATGATCGATTATTTCATGCAACCTTTTCACTTTTTATTTTTGTAACACAAGGTTTGTTACACTCATCCAAACTGTATTAACTATTTAAAAATGTTTTTGAATTATGTTTTTGTGCTTTTAAATTCAAAGCAAAATTTTTGAACGCTGAAAATATTATAATTATTATTATTTATCACAAATCATACGCTCAATTCAATTTAACTTTGTTAAATTTGATATACCTGAAATTAACTTTATTAAATGTTGATCAAAGATAATAACAAGACATCGCTATTTTTATTCTCGAAACTGTAGTAACATACTGTGTCTTATTCGTATATCAAGTCAACAAAATGAAATTTTAATTTTAATCGATGCCTATAATTCCTTCGTTAATTATGGAAGCAAAATCTGAAAATAAAAGCCTTGCTGCTCAAAACCAAATGATTCGTTTTTTTATATTAAATAATAAATTATAGAAATACTTTTGTGCAATGCCTTGATTAATTCTAAACTCTATAATTTTAGACTGTAGACAGATAATCTCTTCGAACTTTGAATATTTTTCGAATTAGTCGAACGCCAACGTCAATTTGGAAATTCTTGCAAATTAATTTGTTTTTAAGCCCCGCGATAGATTATTCATTTCAAAACAGATTGTTTGCTCAGTGTTCTCACAAATTATATATCAAAATAGCCTTTTTAAAAGTGAAATGTTTTGTATCTCGATTTTGAGAAAAGTAATGAACGGCATTTTGTTTCATTAATAAATTAAATTAAGACCTAAAGTCTCTTTAATTTCATAGCGTTTGTGCCGCGCTATATGTATTGCTGATATCAACACTACATGAAACAGGTCTACGTTTCTTTGATTTCAAAACATATTTTGTTTGGCCTAGTTATACTGGTAATTCAATGTAACTCAGTATTTTGTATTGTTTTAATTATCATAAAACTGATTCAGTTTTAAGTTTCACTTGTTCAAACAATTTACACGCAGCTTTTAAATTCAAAGCAAAATATTTTTGTTCTAGGGATTTCAATTTGAATTCGATTTGGCTTCCCGCTAGATTATCAACCTATGAAATTTTTCAAAATCTCTGAATTTTTTAATGCAAGGATATCAAATAAAATATCAGATGAAGTATATTATTTTAAAACAACGTCATAGACCCATACTTTTCATACAACAAATTTGTTACTGTACACGGTTATCTCGACACAAATGTTTGCATAATTTCCCGACAACGGATTATCCGTATTATATCGCCAGTAGGACGTAGATAAGTCGCGGACAGACACAGAAATATCGAAATATCGAAATATCGAAATATAGTGATATATAAACAGACAGTATTATGTATATAAGTGATAAGTAGATTAGTGATTAGCAAAGTGTATAGAACTAAAATATAGTAGAACGTGATAACATACGTTGCATGCTACTATATAATTTGTAAAGAAGGGAGAGACAATTGATCAGGGCAACTTCATCTATTCAGGTTGTCGCCGGCGCGGCTGCAGAAGCCTGCGTTCAGCGTCGGCATGCCCCCGGTAGCCTGCGGTTCATCGCAGGCTCTACCGCCGGCTCTACCGCCGTCACGATCGCAGACAGTATCGCCGGCAAATTTGCTATATGGGAACCAGGCTTTAACATTCATTCAAATTGCTCACGTTTTTTTGACATTCACACTAATGTGTTGACCTTTCACACTTAAACAAACAAAAGAATTCAACGCAATTCGATCACGTCGGCTTTGAATTACATAAACTATTCATGCAAACTATTGTTTTGAAATCGCTTGTTTACAAAATAATTTTATAACTTTCAAAGAAACACGGACAAAATATACGAAAGTGGCCGTTGTATGAGATGTTTGAATACAAAACAAATGATAAAAAGTGGCCGCTGGCCGCGTTAGAGAGATGACCGCTCTATGCAGACAGAAAACAAAAGAAAATGGGAGGAAAAATACTTAATGTGGCCGTTCTGTATGAGTGGCCGTTCTATCAGAGTGGCCGTTATAGCAGATTTGACTGTATGACCATTTTTATGCGTTGGTTGTACTATATTTTGTTGAAGATTAAATGTTTCCAAGATGTTCAAAAATCTCACTGCAGATTTGTCATTGGAATTATCGACATGGAAATTAAATCTCCTGCAATAATCAGCGATCCTATGACAGTCACTAATTGCTCTAAAAGGTTGGAGAATTCCTGAAGAAATAACGGGATAGAACTGTTGTTTTTCTTTGAAGGAGGTGGTCGATATATAATAACAATACGCACCAGAGAAGGTGGATTTCCCATCAAAAGATCAGTAAATTCAAATGAGGCATAATTATTGGTTTTGATAGCTGTTTGCTCAATAATGTTAATCATGTTTTCATAGATTATTGCCACTCCTCCACCTCGTTTTCCCCTTGGCGTATGTAAAATTTGATAACCTGTCGGACAAACATCACGCGTAATTTGTTTGTCATACTCATCAGAACATAGCCAAGTTTCAGTTACTGCAAAAATATCTAAGTCATTTTCAACAATCAAATCTTTCACAGCTAAAGTTTTATTTCGCAAAAGATCTTGAATTAAACACGGCCAATGACATAGAACTTGAGCTGATGTTTTTTACTACAGATGGTGAAGTGGTGATTGTTGATCGGCATTCTATCGAAACAAGATTAGTTCTGCAAATATTTTTACGTTTTGTTGGTGACCTTTGTTTGGGAATAATTACATCAATGCTGGAATGACAAGGTATTACTATTAAATTTGAATGGTTTGCACCTGACTGAGTTTGACTTTGAATTGGCCTTTGTGATGGGATTGTAATGTCATTGTGTTGATTATAAGCGATATTTTTGCTGTGATTACTCCGAGTCCTGATGTTTTTCAAATAATTAATAATCCTTATCTTTTTACCACCTCTTGGTCTTCTTCTTCTTTTCTGTCGATGTCTTCGTTGGTAATGAAAAGCATATTCATCATTTGCAAATGTACATGACAACAACTCATGGCAACGTAATTGAAAGATCTCCTCACGACTATACGATAACACCATCCCAAAAAGACTTAAAATATATATCAAAATGTTAACAATGCAGTAAAAAAATTAAAAGAAATAATCAAATTTAAAAAAAAATAATATTAAAAACTATAACTTCAGATACTCTGTAAAAATTTAAAAGTGTAAATTGGCGAAAAACGTCGTAAAACGTAATGTGTACAATAAAAATAGTTTTTTTTTGGATGAACGGCTGAAAACACGTCCGTCGCCACAAAAGGCGTCTCTTAACACCTCATAATTTTATAATTCCTTGTATCTCTCAGTGTGATTAGAAATTATTCGTAAATGTATAAAAATAATTTTGGTCCTACGAATAAATCTTGCTTTGCTGGCTGAAAAATCCTACTAGAAAAATACTTTTGGAAATTATCGTTTAGATATTAAATTGCAAAAGAGTTCATAAGAAACATCACATAAATTTGAAAATGTCAATCAGAATAGCGCTAAAGTAAGTACTCTGTGTCAGTGATCTTTGTTCTATATCTTGCATATTCTTGTCAGACATGACAATTCAAAAATTCAAATTTCAAAAATATTCTAAAATCTAGGATATCTAGACTACTTGTGATGGTTGTGATGGGTTTCAATAACAAAAGGGTAATAACTCAAGTTCACAGAAGTTGATATACTGTACTCTGAAATCCGCTAAAAGTCTAAAAAGCCTCACGTCTGCGTTTTGATAGCCATATCAGATCGAGCTCCAAAATGATCTTGTGTGGATCTGGATGCTGATTAATTAATCAATTTACCTAACCCATTGCCAATAAAATTTCTTTATGACTGGTAGCGTTTTGGCAGAGTGTTTGGCCTATTGATTCTTTCTTTGCGCATAATAGTGTACTAAGTGATTTCATCACTTTGTCACGTCTTTTTGATAAACAGAAACATTTATTTTGAGAAATAAGCATTTGAAAAAGTGAGAATTTCAATTCTTGAAAGAGGGAGAATGAAAGCTGAGTGACGTCATACTGTAAACATTTCATTCATGACGAGTGAGCGCGATAAGATCACGACATCTAACGGACATTCCCCTATAACAACCAGAGCCAACTATTTACAAGAGTTGGGACACTCATGCCATTTTGTTTTTTGGCCTGGACCCGAGCACGTTTTTAACAGCAGTGCGCATGTGCAAGAGAAAGTTGTGTTTTTTTCAGCCATTTTGGAACTGTGTGAAATGGTTTGCGATCGTTTAACATGATACAAGAGTAATATAACCATCTATTAGTTGTCTTTCTCCATATTTATTTGCTGGACTCTCAAAATAAGAATAAAATTTACTTCAATGTATACTTTCTTATCAATCTCTTCAGCATGTTGCTCGAAAGTAAATCAGATCAATTGTATTGGCATTGCTAAATGGACTAGGAGTTTGTGGAGTATGGACTACATCTCTTACTCTCTTACGCTTATTCTTTGAAGCCAAAGGCAACTTTTTTCTAGTTCTTGTCCCCAGTTGGAATAGTAAACAATATTTTATTTCGATTACCATTTCTTCTATTAACACAACAATTAATAATTTAATAGCATATGTTTGTTATCACTGATAAAAGTTGTATTTTTCCGCGCGCTTCGTTTAAAACAGGAAACCTGGTGCCAAAAGAACAAGAACCCTGGTGCCGAAAGTACGAAAATGGCGTTCAAAAAATCACGTGAATGGCATCTGTCCAATAGGAGACGATAGCGGCACATGAAAGCGTGTCCCAACTCTTGTAAATAGATGGCTCTGATAACAACAACACGCTTTTTAATTATTTTGCTCCTATGAACTAATGCTTGATAGATGTTGTGATCTTATAGCGCTCATTGCTTTCTGTTTTCAGGAGTAATGGTAAACATTTGATTTGTTTGAAAAGTAAAGTAAGTAAATCGAAAATAGAAACGTAAACTTCTGCATAAATCAGTGGTACTAATGATGCATTATACAAAATATTTGTTTGAACAATTATGAACTGATGGATGGACAAACATTTTTGGAAAGACTCTTTCATGTGGTAAGATTTACTACCCAGAATATTATGAATCCAAATTGGCAAAGTGATAAGTTACGGTACCATTGTGAAATATCAAATTCACCAATATAATAAAATAATTTGCAGCTTGTTAGAGTATTTTACCTGCTTGTAATGTTTGGAATGTAGAACTCTTTGTTGCTCCATCTTTCACATCATTATTGGCTTTCAAAAAGACTTCATAAGTACTGTATGGTGAAAGATTATTCAGTATAAAAGGCGATGTGAATACTTGACCCTCCCTTTGACCTGGTCTAAGAATGAATTTGTATCCTTGTAAAGGCAAGTCACCTAATTGTGTTGGTGCAGTCCATGAAATGATTGCTGATGTTGCAGTTGGGTTTGAGACTGTGACGGTGGCTGGTGGGCCAATCGAGGCTATAAGAACAATAATATCAAATGTAAATGTTGGTTATTAATTATGAATTATTATATTATCATGGAAATAAGGAACACATATTTCATAATGTAGCAAATCTAAACATTTCATATACCTACACTACCTTAGCCTTTGTTAGATAATACACAAAATATATTTATTCATTTTATTGAGTACATTGTTATGCAAGACTTAGCTCAAATAACAGCGATCCAATAATCGGCGTTTGTATCCATATTTTTATACACAAGATTTTCTGGGAGCAGAAAGGAAGCATGACAAAACCATAACAGAGTTTTTACAAAAACGTTTCTAAGAAAGCATTTTTAGCTTTCCAGCTACTCCAGAGAAGTAATTATGAAATATAAAAATGACAAGTGAAGTGAATCTTTGAAATGTAAGCAAAATTGGAATATGATTTCCGATCCCTCTGTCTTATTATATTTTATCATCTGAAAAGTCACAAAGTTATGAACATATTTCTATAAGGGGTCCAGTCAAGAGCTAAAAGGGCTGTATAATTCCCCTGTCAACAGTGAAATACTGTATTGCATAATAAGGACTCTAGTACTGTTGAGTTGTATCTTTGTATCCAAAGCAAATGCTGTCCATTGCTATTATTATTTTATTATATAGCCATCAATGTTTTGGTGGGTTTTTCGCCACTCATAAAAGTCTTATTCCCTAAAGTTGATATTTCACACGTAAAAATATGATATTTTCCCATGTAAAAACAACACTCTTCAAACAACCAATTTCAATCACTTAAGAGTCTTGCATTTGCGTTGCCAGAGAAACCCCTGGTTTTGAAACTAAACGGAATACCAAGCTTACGTTTACAGGGGTTTAATTATCATGGTGATTAGTCATTTGGGATTTTGAAAAAAATTTACGATTCAGATGAAGATGTCCTATGGAGTGACCCTATTGTCTTGAGATTAGATATCAAAGTTTTGCTATAAATTATTTTAAGGTGATTAATTTAAAACTAAAGCTGACTTACTTGCCATTTGTCCTATTTCAAATATCATAGAATTGATCTTATTGCATTTTAAACTCAAGTAAATAAACTCAGAATAATTCATGGGCTCTTGGAAATATGAATATAATTTTCTTGTCTTCAAATAATAATAATAATAATAATAATAATATGCATTTTTATAGCGCCATTTCTTGATGAATCCAATGGCGCTTTACAGGATTATATAGTAATAAAATTAAATAAAAGGTATATACAAAATAAAATACATAAGGTAAGTAAGTATAAGGTAAGATTCATTGTTAAACATCTACAGCATAATAGAATGATAATTATGTTTTAATTTAATTTAAATTAAAATACTCTTTGAACAAATGCGTTTTTACTTCGCTTTTGAATTGTTCAAGTGATGTACAACAGCGAATTTCAAATGGGAGACCATTCCACAATAATGGCGCTACGTTGGAGAATGATCGACATCCGTAGGTCTTCAAGTGACATTTTGGTTGGACAAGTAGCATTTTATCTTTAGACCTCAAACTTCTAATTGGTATATGAGGAAGCAATAGTTCTGTCAAATAACTAGGTGCCATTCCGTACCATGCTTTATATGTGATGATTAAAATTTTGAATTTAATGCGCTGTTTTACAGGTAGCCAGTGAAGATCTTGTAGAATTGGTGTAATATGATCATATTTTCGTGTGAATGTCAGTACACGTGCAGCAGAATTTTGAACGCATTTTATCTTATGTAAATTTTCTTTTGTAATTCCAGATAGTAATATATTGCAATGATCTATTCTTGATGATATAAATGAGTGAATTAAAATTTCACAATGTTTAAATGAAATATATTTTCTTATCTTGGCTATATTGCGAAGATGATAGAATGCAGTTTTACAGATGGCTTTCACTTGTTTATCCATTGATAGTATATCATCAAACCAAACGCCAATGTTTTTAGCTGATGTTGAATTTGTGATGTCACTGTCTCCAATACTAATAGAGCTTAATGGCGGCAAGGGTCGATGACGAGCATGAAAGAGGAGAAATTCAGTCTTACTGCCATTCAGCAAAAGTTTGTTTGAAGTCATCCAAGAGTCAACATCATTAAGACATGCTTCAATGCGTGATTTAGAAAAAATTGGTTCATTTTCTGCTTTTGGGTTGAAAGTTAGATAAATTTGTGTATCATCAGCATAAAAATGAAAAGACATGCCATGCGATTTGATGATATCCGCAAGTGGTGAAGTGTACATAGAATACAATAATGGGCCTAACACTGACCCTTGAGGAACACCACAACTAAGTTTACGAGAGGAGGAGACCTCATTTTCAATTTTAACAAACTGTGTTCTATTTGATAGATATGATGTTATCCATGATAGAGCTTTCCCACTAATTCCAAAACGTTTCTCCAGTCTATTAATTAAAATATTGTGGTCCACAGTATCAAATGCAGCTGACAAATCCAGTAAAACGAGTATGATACATTTATTATCATCGATAGCACAAAGTAGATCATTATGAATTCTAGCGAGAGCAGTTTCAGTGCTATGACCTTTCTTGTATGCAGACTGGAAGGTGTCAAGTGACTTCTCGTCATCGAGGTGTTGATTTAATCTTACTGACACCACTTTCTCGATTGCTTTTGATATAAACTTCAAATTAGAAATTGGTCTAAAGTTTTTAAACACATCTTTGTCAAGGGAATTGTTTTTTATAAGAGGATCCAGAACAGCTTCTTTTAAATTTTCAGGAACTATTTCATTATCAAAAGAGAGGTTAATTATCTTCGAAATTACAGGTAAAAGAACAGGGAGACAAGTTTTCATCAGAGCACCAGGTATTGGATCCAAAATCGAGGATTTGGCACACAAAGTGGTTAGGAGAGATAATAGCTCTTCAGGTGTTGTTGGTAAAAAAGTGTCAAGTTTTGCATGAAAACGAGGCTCTTTATTCGCTGTACATGTGCTAGCCTCTAATGAAAAGTTATTTCGTATGATACTTATTTTGTTATCAAAAAAGTCAACAAATTGTTCTGCAAGATTGACTGCACTTGTGTAATGAGGTAGTTTTTTATCTGATTTCAGATTTAGCATTTTAGATACGGTAGAAAACAGCACACGTTGATTATTTTTGTGCTCGTCAATTATGTCAGTATAAAATGTCATTCTTGATTCATGTATTACTTTTTTAACGATATTACATTGGTCAACGTACATAGTTCTGTCTATGACTAGTCTGCTTTTTCTCCATCTGCGTTCTAATCTCCTGCGCTTTGACTTCTCAACTTTTATTGTTTCTGAATACCATGGTGCCTTTGGTCTAATAGTTATAGTTCGGCGTTTAACAGGTGCATAGCGATCTAGTAAGGAGTGTAAAGTTCTTTCATAACATTCAGCCAAGGATGATACATCACCGTGCCTATCAAGCTGCAACAATAGGGGAGAATTTTTGATATCATCAACAAGAAGAGTCTTATCAATAGACTTTATCTTTCGATAAGTTATTTCTTTCCTTTCATATACTGGCTTGTCGAGACATGACGTCTCAAAGAACACAGCAGAGTGATCTGATAGTTGTGGATCAATTACATTAATGTTGTTTACTGTATCAGACGATCTTGTGATTATGAGATCAAGAATGTGTCCACTTTTGTGGGTTGATTTGTTTACATGCTGAACAAGGCCAAAAGCTTCCAGTACTCCTTGGAATCGAATTGCGTTGATGTCACAAGGGTCATCCAGATGAAAATTGAAGTCTCCGACAATAATTAGTTGATTCGACGATGTGATTAGATGTTCTAAGAAGGAGCTGAATTCCTGTAAGAATAGAGAGATAGTGAGCTGGTTCATCTGGGACGGTGGTGGTCTATAAATAACTACCAAATTCAGACTTTTTGACGCATTTCTAATTACGTAGTCAGCATATTCAAAAGAACAACACAAGAGATTGAGTGAACTATTCTTGAGCTTCAACTGCTTTTTGAAGAGCAATGCAATTCCACCACCTTTTGATGTTTCACGAGGTGTATGGAGCATACTATAGCCAGATGGGCATATATTGTTTATTATTATTTGATCAGCATTTGATCCATTTAGCCATGTCTCCGTTAATGCAAGCGCGTCAATGTTATTATCAACAACGAAATCTTTAATACTCAAGGATTTGTTGTTAACTGACCTAACATTTAGCATACAGAACTGTGCAGGTTTAATTGTTGATCTGTTGTTAGAATCAATGTCAGTAGGTCTAGTAAGTGAAGGTGAAATCACTGTTAGATTATCATGAATGTTTTTTCCGAAAGGAATATGATAACTACTGGACGACTTATGTTGTTCTTGTGTTGATAATACGGATTGGTTAATCTTATTTTTGTTGTTACCGTCACTTCCACAGTTTCTTGCGTATTTCAAGAAATTTGAGATCCTAAATTTCTTCCCACCACGCTTGCCTCTCTTTCTTTTGCGTCTACTGTTGAAAGTGAAATGAGTAGTTAAGGTATTGAACAAATCAGAACAAGCACTAATACGTATTTCAAATAATTCATCTCGAGTGTATGCAATCATTGAATGAACAGTTTCTATGAATGGCACAATTGGCATTGTTATAAAGACAATAGATCAATGATTATAAGATATAAAAATTCAAATAAAGTTTACGGCGGTTGGTAATGACGATAATAATTTTGAATATACAAACTATGGAATAATCAAATAAATTCTTTCAGATTAATGTAGGTAACAAAATAACGACAATAAACTCTTTAAGGCATCTAAACTCTTTACTATGAAGCACAAATCCTGTTTTCTTGTAAAATGTTAAATAATTATCTCCAAATCCAAAACTTTAACGAACAAAAAAAATTTTAAATCAGAATTCAAGATATACAATATACAATCTCCCTGTCAAAAATGATATCAATCCCTCAGAAATATTAATAACTTTCAGCAAAGAAAAATAAACTACAAATAAATGTAAGCTCTTGAACTAAAAATATAAAAAATAAAGTTATAAATAAGTTATAAATTTACAATTTTAAAATAATAATCCAGGAGCACGCAAAGCGCAGAACATTGCTCGTGAGATTTGAAAACTCTGAAAAATCAATCCATATCTCCACAAGCCCACAAATTATTCTCTATATATTATATTGGTGTGTTATAGATAGCATTGTTATTCTTCTACAAGTCAAAGTCACAAGCTACAGCTATCTATAATGGCACCTCTAGGAAACATTCAAAATGTATGTTATAGGCGATCCCCTGAGAAAGCAGTTCAGGAGTTCATGAACATTAAAAGGCCCAAATTTTTCATAAGCTGTTCATGAACTGTCTGTGAGGGTTCATGAAATGTTCATTTATTCCTGAACTGTTTTGAACTCACAGGAGATATGCTGATATAGTCATTTATCTATTTCCAAACATCAGCAGGAACATCAGTTAAATCCAGTATGTTATAAAGAATACTCCTCCGCTATAAAAGGTGACCGTATAAACAGTTTCTACTGTAACAGATACAAGGATTCTGTCCGTCAAGGATTTACGTTTCATTATTGTGCGTTTCACTACCATATGGCAACTGAATCCATTACCGGGTGACACAGCAGCATTGATACTTCTAGACTGAGTGTCACAGATCTAAAATGGCATGTTTTGAATGGAGAAATTCCCATAAAAGTGTTTTTAGACATAATCAACTTGATTTGAGTTCAATTCCGGATTAAATTGCACAAGTGGATTTTCCAAAAGATCAAATTGAAAGAGCGAGTGAAATTTGATAGTTTTTAAAACCAAAGGAATTGACTTTGCCAAAAAACTGGTCGACGAACTGGTCACCAAAATAATGAGTTATTTATTCCCAAACTCAAACTTCTTGATATACCCTATATTGTATAATGATTAAAAGAATATTTAGAACTGTAAAATAAACATTAGATCTACTTTTTCAGTTCCTTTTTTGTTTCTTAAACATTTTTAATTTTGTCAGTCATGTTGCAATTCAGAATTATCTATTATCAGACATAGTTTACATTCCTGCTGCTTTCTAAATGTTATTCAAACTTAGATTTCACTTCTTGCATCGTTTTTGCGTTTTGCTCCGTTTGTGATTGTTTTTGCATTGCTTCAAAAAGAAAATTGATAGCTGGTCTCTTATCCAGTCAGAATTGCATAATTTTTCATGTATATTATTAATACAAATATACTACATATTTTCCCGTTTCTTGTTTTAATAATTTTTTATTGTAAACCTTCCAAAATCAATATCTACTTTTCATGATTTACGATGAAAGCCATCTTAGCATTTTGAGAAAAAAAGCATGCGAGCTTCATGGTGCGATTCTTTTGTTTTCTTATGATTTTGTAAATTCAGAGAGGCATTACAGAACACAAAAGATTTCTATCAAGAGGACATTGACAGTAAACTGTTATAATTCATTGTAAGTGAGCTCCATAATAAAATTGGGCTGAAACAAGAAACAGGAAATTATTGAGTGTACTTTTTATAAACACTCTTATGAATTTGAATTATAAACACTCTTATAAACACAATTGAATTTGAAGTTGCCAAAGAAAAACTGCTGTTCCAGTCTATCTGCGGCGCTCTGTCTATTCTGATAGTCTTTAGTATAATACTTTGTGTTTATTACTCTCAGAATGATCTACGTCATGAATTGCATACTAGTAAAACATTTAGAGGGCCTTACTGTAGAAGTATATCAGCTTATCTATGTAGAATAGAATATACCTTCAATGATACTCTACTAATAGTTGAAAACTGTTTGATCTCTTACCTGATAACTCAGATACAGTGACGTTCACAGGTGAAGATGCAGAACCTGTATCAGGATATGTTCCATGACAAGTATACACAGATGAACAACTGGCATGACCTTGGTTGTCATCAGTTAATACACAATTCCCAAAGTATTTTCCTGCTTCTGCTGTATTTACAGTCAATACCAAACTCCATGTGTTTGTTAAGTTTGTTTGAGATTGAGGTGATGTCAATGCAACAGTATTCAAATTATCATTAAACACGGCGGTTTGTTGTCTGTTCCATTTCACCGTCACACCTGGTTGGCCATAGACCTCACAGGTTATAGCTTTTTGACCTAATGATTTTTGAATTGTGACAGAAGTTGAGCTCAACTTGATTCTTGGTAGTAGAGCTATGGAGATAATTTAACAGAATATCGATAAACTACTTGTAATTATTGCCATTTGATTCAGTATTGAGTTGCAGTTGTTTGCAGCCACAGTTACTCGTCTAAGTCGAAATTTCCAATTATTTCCATTGCATTTATCCAAATTTACACTTATTCAGAATTGTGTAAAATTGATTTGACCACATAATAATATATGTGGTTTCTAACCAAGGTGTCAGATAAGCGAGAATTCCTTTTTTCCAAATTTCACTTAAGCGGGTTACACTAACACCGTATAAAATAATACAATTTCAAAAGAACATACAGATTTTGATATACGTAGGAATTATTGCAAATCAAACGTACCTACATCGGAATCACTAACTTGAGTAGATACAGAAAAACCATCTATACATAGCAATATAAGGTCATCTATATATAGCAATCACCTGCCTATAGTGGTCACTCTTGCATTGTCTAAAATGGTATTATGTATTATGAGTTAACCAACTATAAATAGGCCAACTGCATAAAGTGGTAAATTCATCTACCTCTCATAGCTGGCTGTTATATACAGGTTTCATTGTAATATGGCATTATTTTGGACAAGATTGCTTGTATATTCTTATTTTGTCCATATATTTAAATTATTTCTCAACAACGAATACAGTAATCAGTGAAATAAAAAAGACAAGGTCAATTGCACAACTGTACATAGATAAAAAACAGAAACACTTTGAATACTATCATTCAAATGTGTTCTAGTAATGAGCTACCAAGTCAACATGTTTTTTGTAGTGCTTTTTAACAATTGCTTGAAATCTGCACCAACTTACTGTTATCTGGTTATCACTTGAGATTACATGTTGTAAACCTATCTACAAATGGTCTAAGAATAACATGTATTAGCCAATATTTTTAACTGTTGCATATCAGTTATCATGTATGTATCATTTATCCTTAAATGATGAAATATTTAATAATAATTCTGTGTCACATAATGTTGAATTATAAAAAATACAATATTAGAAACTTGTATTCAAAGAGGGAACATCAATCATACATCCTCTTACAAAATATTAAGATTTGTATCACTGTTTTCATATATAGTAGTAGAACTCACGTGTATCACAACCAAGTAGATCAACTCTTGCAGAAGGCTCTCCACCTGCTGGGTTATACTCATTGCTAACTATCCTAAGACATTTTGTTGCTATAGCTTCTGGGAATATGCGTGTAGCAACACCATTTCTGTTTGTTAGACCATCAAATATCTAAATAGCCAAACAAAATCAAGGTGGTGTTAATAACTTTATTTCACGTATGCGGTGTAAATTAGTAATATCATAGTAATAACAAATGAAAACATATTTCTTATATAGGGCACGTATACTTAGGCTGAAGGCGCTTTAATAAAAAGCAAAATCATGCCTTCAAAGTAAAATTTAAAATAAAATTAAAATAAACAGGGTTAAAAGATCAGACCATTAAGATACATAAATATTATATACTGTTTTTAAAAATTCATTAAACAGATGAGTTTCAAAACTCTTATTAAAAATAAATATTAATAAAGTATTAGATTTGCGTAGTTCCGATGGAAGTTGATTGCATTTGTGAGGTTGCATACTGAAAAAGCCCTGTCTCCATAAGTTTTTGTAAGTCCAGTTCGATGAAATGGCAATTCATCTTTAATGAAACATAACGATCTTGCACATTTATTTAAAAGTAAATTCCTTTACAAATATTTCGGTGCCATTCCATTTAAGGATTCAAAAACTAACAAACAAACTTTAAAGACAATCTGATATTGAACTGTCCATGCAAAAAAAGTTCATGGACCATTCATGAACTGTCTTTGAAAAGTTTGTCAATCTAGGTTCATGAACAAACAGTTTTTTGAATATTCATAAAAATTGAAAAGTTTTGAACTTGTTCGCGAATTTTCTTGAAGAGTGAGAAGTTCATGAACTCAATTTTTGATTGACAGTTCATGATCCTTTCCTTTCCTGTAAATAGTTGATCAAATTAAGAATATAATAAGAGTTCGTCAGCTTGAGAAAGGTTCATGAACAAATCATATTAGTAAGAATAACATTGAATGCAACATGCTTAAAATATTACAACAGTTAAATATCCAGGAAAATCATAATAATCATTCTAAACGCTGAAATGCTTACAATTTCGAAAGTGCAATAAACAAATTGGAACATGAGATGCATTCATTAATTCTATTGACTTAATGATATATTGACATCTTAATATATATATTGACTTCATCTAATTGTTGATGCTCAGCAAATAAACAAATAAATAAATAAAGAAATAGTTTACCTTAGGGATAGAATTTGATACAATGTACTGGTGGACTGTTCCAGATGAACCATATGAATAACTGACCAAAAATGTTTTCAAGTAACCGTAAAACTGAGAACCTTGACCTTGTATAATAACACCACTGACAGTCTTCATCGATGGCAAACAAACTTGTAACCATGGATTTACATTTGCATCTCTAGTACATGAACTAACAAGACAAGCAACCCATGAAAATGGATAGCTGTTCAAACGCCCATTAGCAGCAGAATTTGATTGTTGAAATTGTGAGGATGCAGAAAATGCAGAAAAGTGTAGTCCTCCTGAGGCATCAGCTCCAAGACTTAACGAGCATCCTACAAGAATGAAGCAACTGTTTTTCTAGAATAAACAAACTACAGAAAAAAAATTCTTAGTAAAACATTTAATTATAAACAACAACAGCAACAATAATTTATTTGGAACAATGTTTTGGCTAATATCAACAGAAATTTTTGAATCCTATTTCTGAAACCCTTTACAACGTAAACTGTATGATATGCTTGTGATGTTGGTGGATATTCGGAAAGACAAAAGGACTTGCATTGCATTCATCCTTCAAGTATGCTCAACCTCCAATGTTTATCAATCTACCACATACTTTATCGGGACATGACATCCTTTGATATATTTAAAATTCAATTAAAAGCGTTTCTTTAAAGTTTTGATATTGATTAGGATAATTGGGCTTGAGCATGATATTTCAAAGAATTTAAATTTAAAACTTCACGTATATTAACTGCCTTTATTCTAGTCTGTTTTTAATGTTCATGGTAGTATGAGCGCATGGCTGTTTAATGTTTTGTAGATTGTAATTATTATAAGAAATTACTGCTACAAATCAATATGATACAGGATTCTGCTTTCTGATGCTTTCTCGTGTCTGCATGCCTGAATGAACATTCACACAATAAAACTATGAATGAATCAAAACATATATTTTCAGTAGGGAGAAAATGCAGCAATATAGAAAACCAATTCTCAACACTCAAAGTGAATTGTAACACAATACACCATGGTTACGCCTTATGGTGCCAAGAGGAGATGTGTATGGAAGATACCAAATTAGGACAAGCACAGGGCCCCATGGTACACCACATAATAACTGTCGGTTAGGTGACTTTTCACTGTCAATCTGATTTGAACCAATCATAAACGGTGCCACGATTTTCAAAGTTCAATTTTAATATAGTCAGTGTAGTCTTGTAATCTACCCTACCAAAAGCAGCTAATAATATCCAAATTAGTAATACGACACATTTTTATCATCGATTACTCTCAATATCTCATTCTGCACTTTAATTAAATTAGTGCTGAATCAGTACCATGGCCAGCTTTGTTGGCATTCTGATATATTCCATCAAGATTTTTAGAAAACAACACCATACCTGTACTTATGCCAAACACATCAACACGTAGGCAGATAGCAGCGAAATTGGTATATGGTACAATGATAAGAGAAGTTGCTTCAACTGGATTCGCTAGCCAGTTAACAGCAGGCATATGACGATTTTTGCTGCCCTGAAAGACCTTAAATCAAGGATTCAATCATGAAATCATAACTAATCAAAAGTATTATCTAGGATATTTAGATATATATATATTCAACTAAGTAAAACTAAAGTACATTACAAAACTAAACCTTGCAATTTTAATATGAAATGTTTAACTTATGCTATGTATTGCACATCACCGGCTACAATCATGTATATTCTATCATTAAATAATTTTTTGAAATCCACATTTTCAAAAATCAAAAGGATGGTATGTTCTCTCAAAAATTAAGTGCATGTATGTACTTAACTTTGAAATGCTGCACTTCTAAATTGATTCTAGAAACTTCATTTAAAAGTTTCAAAATGCAACACTTCAAGCTTTCTAAGCAAGACTACCTAGCTCATCTAAACCTAGCTCATCTCATCTAACAGCGGCAAAAATAACAATATTTGATACTTTTTATTCTGCATTCCGCGTCTGTGCTCCGCAGGCCTAACCCGCTGGAAAATACTACACTTGTTTCTTCCTAGCGTGCTTCAACTTACAAAACAGTATCAAATATTGTGGTCATGTGAGCAATCTCTAATTTTTACACTTCACAATTTGATCAATATTTGTTTTCAAACAAGTTAGGATAAAGCCAGCCGCAAGATGACGAAATCAAATTGTAGGTGGTTTCAGGTTGTTCTACCAATCTATAATGGATTGGCTATGTGTTAATAATTACCAATTATAAAAATACTTGCAGATAATACTAAAGTATCTCATTATTCGTACGTGACTATTCACCAACTAAAACTAACGCTAGTAAAGTAAAAATAGGCTAGTGCTTAGATTGCACATGCGCAAGCTATCAGGTATCAAATTACCCTGGGGTATGTTCTTATCATTCATCTTGATATCTCTGCAGCATTAGCAAGTGAAAACATATCATTTGGATTCGCTTGCACACTTTCACCTTTGCATTAACATTCCTAGCAATACTTGGAACAGCAAAGATGCAAGCATGGTGGGTTCAACATTCTCAAACGCCACCCTCCTTCTTCAGATACATGACTGGTAGAAAGATATTGTTCTATTTACACTGTTATTCAGTGTGATTGGTACTTGATTTGGGCAGGGACAATGTTCTCAAATAATGGCCCACCCAGTCAGAGAACCCCCTCATCAAGCAAGCATCTAGGCCAAGTAAGTATAATTCATCTACTGGTGATGAATTTAATGATGGATGATGAGATATGATTACAATTGAGTCACTCTCCACAGCACAGACACTTGTCCAAGATGAAAATATCAGCATTTTTAAAGTAAGAATGATGCTAAGGTATTTAAACACTTTTGTTGTATAAAATAATCTTCTGTAGGGTATTATTGACTTTAAATCATCGTTAACAGTTTCTGAAGGACAAATCTATTTGATTGCTAAAAATAAGTTAGGAAATTCAGATTAACATTTTATAAATAAATTGTTAATTTTTTGATATATTTAAACGACTTTTAACAGTAAATAGAACATTCATAGGCAAGGAAGGTTTTGCGGTGAAATGTATACAAACAGTATGATGCTAGGCACTATCGGTGATGTTATATTTCACACTTTTCACTGAGAATTACATTGTGTAATAATTATTTGCCTATTTTACTGCTCGAAATATAATCATTTTAAATTGGTGAAACATATTTGATACATTGAATCTAGAAATAATAGTTGTGAACGTGAAACTCTGAGTTACGTAAAAGGCTTTGCATCATTCTTGTATTCATTCTATATAGCATCTACAAATGAACGATTGGGATTAAGAGTGTTACATATGAATATGGAGGCCATATCTTGCATCGTCTATATTCTTACTACTTGAACTCTAACCATTTTAAATCGATGAAACATAATTTTCATATAAATGAATGTGTAATGTTCAGAATCAATAGATCTGCAGGTGTCTGTTTGTTCTAATAAATGTTTCATGACGGATGCAGAAACACAACTATAGGTTTATATTAAAAAGGAAATGTTGAAAAGCTATGTACCAGATACATAATTGTTTAATAAACATACTGTCAAGGTAAGAATGATTTGTCTCTGGTTTTACTCTATAAACAATATTCACTTTGAAGTCTTGATTATATCTGAAAGGGTTAAAGTGTGTTTAGCCTACATACCTTTCCATTTTCCAGTGATATATCATTTCCATTATTTATCTTCGTGCTCAATTTAAACGCTGTGACATAGCTATCAACATTTGGATCACCTTGGATGACGATACCTGATATCGTTGTTAGTTTACCAAAATCAATAATCAATCTAGTACTTCCAGATGTACCCGTGGAACACCAAGCACTGTCTCCATTGAGTTGAAATGATGTCAAATCAACATTAGTGTTTGGATCAAGTGATGAAGCAGTTGTTCCATTTGCTATATCAGAGCCAATTTGTATTCCTTTGCTTTCTCCAAATGCTGTAATTCATAAACACAAATATTATATAAGACCTAAATCCATCTACAGTTAGGCTGCATGTACCATTGTATAGCTTAGCTTCGATTCTGTTCATTATGACTAGTTTTGTGCTTTTAATTTTTATTAGATTATTAAATCGTTTGATAGTGATCGCAACATAGATGTTTCAAATTAAAGTCACGCAAAAGACTCTTGCCTCGTCTTTTCAATTATTTTATTATGCTGTTTTGCTAATCACTGAGAACGTTTACCTACATGTATTGACCTGATAATATGCTATAGAGTATACAGTTTAGTTCAAAATCACAAGCCCAAATTAAAAGTTAATGTTTCAAATTTTGCAAACCATTTGAATAATCTCTATGCCATCAGGCTTCAGTTTGGAATTACTTAAGCCCGTTTTCGACTGCACGAAAAATGTTGCGTGCAGAGACAATTGTCGCGCGAAGAATGTCGATCGAAAAACGTTATTGATTTCCACACAAATGCGAATTCTTTCGACTTTTCTAGCGCCATAGTCCAATTAAACAGAATATGGCTGCCTTCAACGATAAAAAACGTTTGTTGGCAATTTAAATACTAATAATGGAAGGCCGTGAGCAAATGTTTTGTTTACATATTGACTATTTCCAGGAATTGGACTATACATATTTTGTTTTAAGAAGATTACTTGTGTTTATTGGGCTGTGCGAGAATAGTGTGAAAGGAAAAGTTTCAAAGATAAATTTCACTTATTGGTCACAGGTTTCAACTTGGTATAAATAATTCTCATGGCCTCCCTCTCATCTGTTCAGAATCTGTTTGTATGTCTGCAAATTATTAAACGTTCTTCCCAATGACTCACTCACATTGATCACAATAAATAACTTTACAATTAAGTACTAAATCAAATGAAATAAATGTGAAAGTTTGAATATTTTGAAAAGGACGAAATGTTCAATTTTAATTTTGGGACACAAGTCTGGACATTTTAGTCTCATTTCGAATCATCTCAAAATAACTAGCTATTTGATTGGCTTGCGACATTTTGCGCTCTGGCGACATCAGAAAAGTTTAACATTTTTCAAACTACATTTTTTCTCTCGGCGACATGTGGCGACATCGCCTTGCGACATTTTGAGGTAATAAGACTACTACTCCGCAAGCGCAGTCTCAGGAGTGTCGCTTCGCGCGGCATTTTTTGTGCAGTGGAAAACGAGCTTTAGTTTGCATTACAGACCTCGATTCATTCACAAAAGAATAGGGTCTGTGTGATTTGCGCAGTTCTCTGTCCAGCCACTTCACAAACACCTGAAGCGGAAGTTTCTGATCGATGCATGGTAAGTCTATTGTTCTTAGTGAATAAATTCATCACCTCTGTTCGATCAATTAATTATCATAGCTACGAAGCCTAAAATAGAACTTATTGCAATCATGTGAAAGTAATGTAGACGGTGTTGCCCTACCGAAGGCATCCATACCACTCTTTAATTCTTGATGAGTGGCTTTTTCGCTGAGAGCAATGATTTTAAACGCTGTTTGTTGATCTCAGCCGCGACACTGCAGATCAATTTCAACAGATTTCATGGCAGATAGGTCTTGATTGTCAATGCGCAACGATGCACCGCAGCTACTCACAATGCAATTCCCTCTAGGCCATTCTATCCTCCATCCTCAGATGGTACTCATTTGATGTTTCAGATAAAGTCTAGGCTGAGTTGACCTTAGAGGGATTTGAACCACAGTCGATCGGATATGATCGATCTGAAGTTCGGTTGCCCTGCCATCTGAGCTAATCCTCTTTAAATCATGTCAACTGAAGTAAACAAAGTAATGTGAGAATCCCGGTGAGAAGCATCTCAATCTTGCATAATTATGTGACATTAATCTTATTCTGATACGAGGCCCGGACAGAGAAAGCGAGCAATTCACACAGACCCTATTCTTTCGTGAATGAATTGTGGTCTGTACGCAGACTAAAGCTCGTTAGGAATTCCCAAGTTAGACTGAAGAGCAAACTTTACAGTCCCGGTCTTACTTGCAATAGATTCAACAGTCGAATTCTTTACATCAGACACAAAATATTATTTATCCCTTTAATTGATGGAAAATAGATAATTAAACATCAAATCATTTGGTGGATAATTAAAAAGGAGCACCTGCCTACCTAAAACATTTCATGAAAAGTGCATGAAATACTCTATGAATGCAAAATAGAGCAAATTTCATGGACCTTTTCTTCATGAACTGTTCATGAACTGTTCATGAAAAACTGGGCTATTAAACGTTCATGGTGCAGGGGAAATCACCTTGTCTGCACCCATACAGTTCAACTCTCAAGCAAGATGAAGTGCCCTTTCTAGATATTGGCTGAATCCGAATAACCTTTGCAGAGAATGATTTTTCAGGAAAGAATACCATAACAGCTCCATTACTGTTAATATTACCAGTGAAAGTCTGAAATCAACATGAATATAAACTTTTCTGTTAGTTTTTAGATGCAAATGTATGTTACCTCTAGCTTATGTTACCTATCTAATGTTAATTTAGTTTTGGAATATTACAATGTGTTTGTTACAGAGTTTAAGCTTCTTCATTCATTGTGTTACTCTAATGTACAAATTATGTATGTTGAAAAGACAAACCCTAGTTCTAGGCTATTTGCCTTATCCAAGTATCAACAGCAAGTCGTCTATATGTTGTCGTTGCGAAACAAACACTGTCAGTTAATGTGAAAATAATGGCATCACTGTTATCATGATCATTATTGTACATTACTTACTAGACAGGTTAAAAAAAATGAAATGTTGAGAGTTGAATTGTATTATCGATTTTATTGTTATAGTGGGTAAGAAATTGTGAGTTCAAAGTTTGAGTTCGAAAAAATATTGGGAAATGGGTGCTCAATGCCCTTCTAAATTGATACACATAGTCAATAGGGCAAATACCCCAAATTTTAAAAATATATAATTAATTATTAGTAAAGTGTTTTTGAATAGTAGTTTCATGTCTGTTACTGCAGACTAGCCTGTCTAGCCTCGGCAATCCTGAGTTATTTGTCCGAGAGCATATGCAGAAATAATCAATATGAAATACACAGAAATAACGATTTGATGTATGTTGATTCCTTGTTTTTTTAATATAGTAGTAACTGCTGGTTTTTATATCAACAAATGAGAAATTTACGTAAATATATAGCCTTAAGTCTAATTAATACAATGAATATAATATAAAATAGCATACCTTGGGTGTAGGTTCACACAGAAATATATAACTATAACTATGAATGAAAATATCTCCTTCCAACCTTTAATACTGTAACTATTCAATCAATTTCAATTCAGCAAGCGTCTTCAGCTTCCTATATAAGCATTACCTCTTCTATACCATGCCCAATAATTATTTGTACGTGCTTATAATATGGAATGCCAAAATTAACTAAGGCCCTGTTTACAAGGAGGGCGAGTTACTCGGGTAGGCGAGTTACTCGGGTAGGCGAGTTACTCGGGTTGGCGAGTTACCTGGGTCTACTGTTTATGCGCGTTCTGTTTACAAGCAAAGTGAGAAAGTTGTCCCGCCCACCCGAGTAACTCGCCTACCCGAGTTACTCGCCTTGGCAGACCGGGTAACTCGCCTACCTGAGACAACTTTCTGTCACATTTTGACTTGTAAACGGATATAGGCGAGTAACTCGGGTAGGCGGGTTAAAATTAAAAATGGTAGCTTTAATTTTCTATTGTTTCGAACGTTTCCGCTGTAGACATCTTTTGTTCTCTAATCGTTCCATTTCAGCGCGCATGCTTAGCTTGGCTTCAGATTATTTAACTCGGGTAGGCGGGTTACTCAGGTGACCCTTGTAAACACACAACACATTTTAACTCGGTAAGGCGAGTAACTCGCCTGCCCGGGTAACTCGCCCTCCTTGTAAACAGGGCCTAAAATATGTTAATTAACTAATACAGATTGTCTTACAAACACGATTATCTATTGAGGTTATAATAACCTAACAATGACATAATTAACTACAAATAACTACTGCATGCACTAACCGTAAAGCTTAACTACAAATTATCCTATTATAAACTAAATTAATTATACCCATGAAATTTGGCAGTAACAATGTCTATGAAGCTAACAATCTCAGAAATATTATTGTGGCATTCAAAAGTCTATTGGATGAGAACCTATACTGAATTTTTTGGTTCAAAGTGATGCATTTGAATGTATGGCTTCCACTGTGATTTTGACAGATTATAGAAGTGTGTGGGTTTTTTTAAAACTAAAAATAGGTGTGAAACGGAAAGGTGTTGACATGTTTAGTTTATCTAGAACGTTGGATCATTGCTATGCTCACATTTTCAAACAAACATGTATAAAAAACCACTGTCCATATTAGTTTTCTTATTACAAAAAGTTCCTAACAATTCTTTGACAAATCATTGAAAATTGAAATTAAGATAGATCTGTTAACACCTTCACAGATAGTCTGGTCCATGAAGTTCATAAATTGCATGAACCTAGAAAAAAATGGTATAAAGCTGTATTTTATATCAATAAAATGCTTATATCTTCCAGAGTAACATATCCAAAATCCGCTCAAATCCGCCTTGGGGAAAATGCTGTAGAGCACTTTTAAAAATTGCTATTTTTTAGTATCATCCGCCATTTCGATTGAATGTTTATATGTGAATTCTGAAACTTTTTTGCAATCCGAGAAGGTATGTTTTTAAGGAAGTAGCCGACAATCGAACTAAAAGTTATTGTTTTAATTAAACTGTTGTTTAAATAAGAAAGATTGCGTCAATCTTCCCGCAAAATAGTCCAGAAATGATGTCTTGCATAAATTTAATTTATACAACACGTGTACCTTGACTTGATCAAAAAAGTAGAAGAAGCACTGTAATTATTGCAGCTCTGCCAATCTATATAAACAAATATTACAACTATTAATTCTTTTACAACATCTATAAATTATTATACTTAATATTAATGTGATGCGCGATTATTCTACAACGACTACAACTATATTCACACTTTGAACAAAAGAATAAATACATTGTTGCTGATCGCTCAAATATGTATGTGGTAAGTAATTTATGTGCATAAATGCAAAGTATTTAAAAAATCTGTTAAGTAATAAAATATGTAATGATTAACGGATGAACTTCACAACTGAAAAATTTATAACGGCAATCCACAAATAGTACGTAAACTTAGTTAATTTTTCAATATTTCACACCCTCTCCCCCTATAAGCAGCTGTACACTTTTAGATTTCCCCCTTCCGTACTGACAATTTTGCTACACCCCCTACATTTTTACAACATTTGTCTTTGTTGTTTCCAAAAGTATACAAGTGTAACGTTTTTAAAGAAAAACGAAATTTTCGCTTTCAATAATGACTATTTATAGTTTAATTTTCTGCAGCAAGTAAAATCGATTTAGAACAATCAAGCTATGTATCTTGAGCTGAATACGGTTGTGTATAGTATTGCAGGGGGACAGGTTCCTTAATGATTCTGTTGGAGGGAAATTCCGGACCATCATAACACATATAGCGACCTAAAATCTACAGTGTGACAACTATGGCAGTTTTGGTATAGGTGTTTTCAATTTTTTTCAAGTTCATAATTATGCTCTTCTTTGTCATGGATTGTTTAGGTTGTTTATGAAAATCAGTACTGAATAATGACAGAAATAAAGAGTGATTGCTGTGTAATATGTAATAACAATTTTGAAAGGACCGAGTCGATCAAAGTTTCCAGGAAAGGAATTTTAAGTTTAATCAATTTCTGCTTAACACGTGAGAGGTTAGAGCTACACCAATATCTTAGTAAATGTATTGGTCCCACTCACATTGATGAAGTTTTGGTGCACAAGAAATGCCGAAGAGATTTCACTGATTCAAAACGTGTTACGAAGCACAAATCTGTTTCGGAAAATGATGTAGTAAATAATAAAAAGAGACTTCGCTCTAGCATATGTCCTTTCAATTATAAAGAGCAATGCGTGTTCTGTTCAAAATCGGCTGTCATAGATCCAAAGCACCCTGACAGAACTGTGATATGTGCCGTACGAACTATCCCAAGCAAAAACAAACTCCTTGAACATTGCTCTACGAGGAATGATAAGTGGTCACAAGAGGTTGAGACTCGTCTACAGGGAATTATCGACTTTCGAATTATTGACTCGTCTACAGGGAATTATCGGTGGCAGAAGAAGCCATCTATCATAAAGACTGTCATGATCGGTTCCAATTGAATAAAATTGTACCAGACATGACTATATCAGCCGATAGAAAACCAAAAGGAAGACCACAATCAGAGCCTAAGATGGTAAAATTTATGTTAGTATGCCAATGGCTTGAGTTAGAAGCTGGAGCTGAACTGTATACACTGTCTGAGTTGCATGAGAAAATGAGCACATTCCCTGGCTGTGGAGAAATTTATTGTTCTAAGCGACTGAAACAGAAGCTAGAAAATCACTACGGTGAATTCCTTTTCATTGCCGATGTTAATGGGCGTGACAATGTACTATGCTTCAAAAACATGGCAAAATATATTATTAATGATAAATGGCACTCAGACAGAAAAAAAAACGCACAAGAAGAGGCAGGAAGAGTAGTTCTAGCAGCTGCAAAAATTATACGTGAAGAACTGAGAGAGGTTAAGTATGATCTCACATCATACCCAACTAATGCAGATATTGGAAACGTCGATAAAGGTATGATTTGGATACCTAAGCATCTTCAAACTGTATTAAAAGTTTTAATGCCTTCAACAACAAGAAAACAAAACAGCATTGGACATGCTATTTTGCAGGCAGCTCGACCTCGGTCAATAATATCTCCTACTTTATTTGGAATAGGTGTAGAGCTAGACCATGTGTTTGGCTCAAAATGGCTCGTTGATGAACTATATCAACTTGGCTTCTCTGTTAGCTATCATGAAGTAACCAGGTACAAACAATCAGTTATTCAAAATGAATCCCTTGACAGTTTATTGACAGAATATATACCAGGGACATTTGTTCAGTGGGTAGCAGATAATGTGGACCATAATATTGCAACATTAGATGGAAAGGGAACATTTCATGGCATGGGTATTATCGCTGTTTCAAGTACTAAAAATAACGAGATTCCAAAATCAGTTGAATGTCACAGCATTAATAGAAAATCAATTATCAAGGTTGAGGCTCTTGTTAAAGATAAAGGAATTGGAATCACGCAGTATATCTATGAAGCTCAATCTGGTCTCTCCAAACTCCCTTTATTGCCAATTATACAATTGCAGAGTCCATTCGTATTGCCAAAAGAATTGTACTCTAATATACTCTGGCATTCAGCATGGATTTTCAATGAACTTTCAAGACCAAGACCAAACTGGTCAGGATATATGCAGCATTTATTTAACGGAGAACATTTTGAGAAATCGCACATTTTGATGTTGCCCATCATTGATCTTAACCCTTCTGATGAAACTTGCATATATTCAACACTTCTCTTTATTCAAAATCAAGCAAGAAAATTGGACATTTTATCGCCCTGTATCACTTTCGACCAGCCATTGTGGCTCAAAGCAATGGATATAATTGAGACAAAGTCGTTGAATATTGTTTGTAGATTGGGTGGATTCCACACAATGATGAGCTTTATTGGCAGTATTGGTCACATCATGAAAGGCTCAGGTCTTGAAGACGTTTTGGAAGAAGGCTATGGTCCTAATGCTGTTACACATATAATATCTGGCAAAGCTATATCCAGGGCGTTAAGAGGGCATTTCCTTGTGCAATCTGCACTGGTTAACAAACTAATACACGCATTAATTCCTCCCAATGATTCTGAAAATGAAACAACAGGATCAAGTGATGTTATAGAGGATGCAGTATATATAGATCAAGCTCATGTAAAGGAAGGAGGAAGTAATCAACCAGAAGATACTATTGATATACTCAAGACTGGTGATATCGATGAACTCAAGCGCATTACTTCTGATGTCTACAACAGCACTCAACCGGATCCAGTGTCTTATCATGAAAATTCAAATGCATTGCTGGCATTAGAAGCATGCCTGGAAAAATATAAAGATAAACTGGCTTCACAATCACGGACAGCAAAACTCTGGATACAATACATTGATTATATAGACATTTTGAAACTATTTATTCGGGCTGAAAGATCCGCAAATTGGCATTTACACCTTGAAAGTATCGGTAAAATGCTTAATCTGTTTGCTGCTAGTGGTCATATAAACTATGCTAAAAGTGCACGATTATACTTGCAGTACATGAGAAAGCTAGGAAGTGATCATCCATGGCTATATAAACAGTTCAATGAACATGGTTTCCATTCTGTTAGAAGAAGCAGCCAGTTCTGGGCAGGACTATGGACAGACCTTACTATCGAACAGGTTATGATGAGATCAATTAAAAGTCGTGGGGGCCTCACAAGAGGACGTGGAATGACAGAGAGTGTTCGACTCCAATGGATTTACAGCATGCACAAATGTGCATCTGTTCACAATGCAATGACAAACTCTACAAATTCAAAGCATAAAACAAGTGAGCAACACACTGATTTAGGAATAAGTAGAACAATTCGTGATTGTAAAGACCTTGTCAATTTTCAAACTTGGTTTGATAACCACGAGCCATTTGATGGTAATGAGAAAAGTCTTCGTTCTTTGGCATCTGGATTGACAGCATCGGATGGTGACGGCGTGAATTGCGACAATGCAGAACAAGTTGGATTAATGATACAACAAAAATTAGATGGATTGACCTTGAACGAAGCATCAGTTAAAAGGAAAGATCATGTTAGAACATTAGAAACTCTTCAGCCTGGTGTAACTGTTGAGAAATCGAAAATCACCCTTAATCCAACAATTCTGTTTACTAGACTCGTTGCACTGGTCCAACGAGAGGAAGATATGGTTTCTAATTTTGAATACGAGCTGACCCCTTATCCAACTTCACTGTTCAAAGGTATTATGATGAGAAAACCTAACAAAGCTCAACTTGCTAAAGACTTGACATCCGATGTGTTACATACAAACAGAACTGAAACCATGATGAATGTTTTGGACGGTGGTGCGCTAGTTCACAGAGTGAAATGGCTTAAACATGTCACTTATGCAGACATAGCTACTCGATATGTAACTTATGTACGTAGGCAGTATGGACTATGCTGTATTGTCTTCGATGGATATGGCAATGGAGCATCAATAAAAGATCAAGAGCACCAGAGAAGGACAACGAAGACGTTGGCAGATATACAGCTAAAAGAGAATATGGAAGCTTCAAACAACCAGCAAGCATTCTTGAGCAACACGTTCAACAAGAAGCAATTTATATCTCTCCTCTCCCGCTACTTAATGACAGATGGTCAGATAGTCTATAATAGTGATGGAGACGCAGATACTATGATTGTAATGCATGCTGTTCGTTTTGCTAAAGAAGGTATGTCTGTTACCGTAATAGCGGATGACACAGACGTGCTGGTCCTATTGATTCATCATTGGCAAAACGATATGGAGGATATATATTTCAGATCAGAGGCAAGGAAAAAACAAGAAAACATATGGAAAATCAGCGATATCATAAACTCCATTGGCACCACATCCAAATATCATATTCTATTCATGCATGCTTGGTCTGGTTGTGATACTACATCTGCCACTTTTGGTCATGGAAAAACTGTTTTACTTAAAAAGCTTATTCAATCAAATTGGCTACAAAACTTGTCAAATACTTTTTATAGAGAAAATGCTACTTCTCATGATATTAGTAAAGCAGGTGCACAAGTTTTCCTTACACTGTATGGGGGTAAATCAATGTCTTCCTTGAAGAAACTTCGGCACAAGAAATTCATGGAAATTATAACATCTGGTAATTCTGTACTTGATCCTCAGAAATTACCACCTACAGATCGTGCAGCAGATTTCCACAGCCTAAGAGTACATCTTCAGTTAATCATCTGGAAAAATCTCGACGAAGCTGCTCTGGACCCAACGCAATGGGGATGGAAGAAAGAGAATTCAAATTTGGTACCAATCATGACAGACCTTCAAGCAGCACCTGATCATCTTTTAAAACTTATACGCTGCAAGTGCAAAATGTCCTCTAAAAACCCTTGCGCTAATAACATTTGTTCCTGCCGCAAAAATGGATTGAAATGTGTAACTGCTTGCGGTGATTGCATGGGAGAAAGCTGCTGCAATTCAGATACTGCAATCGTAGATGAAGATAAAGAGAGCAACAACATAAATATTGATACTGAAGAGGATATACCTAGCATTGATAATTGCTGAAATGATTGTAAACTTGGGTATTTTCAAACATGAACATTGGACAATTACAGAGAACTTATTGAGACATTTATTTAACTATGTTGATAGAAGTGACAGTTATGTTAGTATAAAGTAATATTTATAGAATATGTCTTTACATTATATACATCGCAATAGCCTTCCCGCATAAAGCTCGTAGTAAAATAAAGTCATTCACGTTGTCTTTATATCTATTTTTGTTGACTATCTTAAATAGTCTTTATATACTATCTAATTATTAAATTCATATTCTGTTTCATCAAAAGTATTTTCAACATGACAAATCTTCTTTTGGACATCTATTAGCCATATATCTACATTTGTTAGAACGGAATTCCCAATATCAATTGTTTAGCGATGACGTCATTCACTTAAAAGGGATGAAAACTTAAATCTTCTCTAGAATTTTTTGCCCAAAGCGGATTTTTGCTGATTTTGGATATGTTGTTGCAGAGACTGATGTGGGTAGAATAAAAAAAATTCCAGCTTTATATCATTTTTTTCTAGGTCAAAATCTCCAAGTACCAGACTAAGACTAGAAAACCACACACTTTGAAATGTCAAACTCACAGTGGAAACCATCCATTCAAATACATCACTTTGAAACACACAAAGTTTCAGTATAGGTTCTCATCTAATGGACTTCTAAATGCCAAATAATATTATTGAGATTGTTATCTTTATAGACATGAAATTATTATCTAAGAAACCTCTACTGATAATTAATTATAATTTTTTGAAATTTTTAAGAATTCTCCCAATTGACTGTGTGTATTAATTTTGAGGGGGCATTTGAGTGCCCATTTCCCAATATTTTTTGAACACAAATTTTGCATTTGCGATATTCCTACCGATAAAAACCATAAAATCGAGAATGCAATTCAACTTTCAAACTCAACTTTTTTTGGACCACTCTAATATTTACCAATGAAAATCAGAAATTAAAACAGTTTTGGCAGTCAGGTAATTTTTTCAAATATTTTTGTAAATATAGCCCCTTCGTCAGGAAAGATCAAGTGCCCTTGTTGGGGAAATCCTGGAGCCGCTGTCGTCAATAGCATAAAAGTTTAAAGTTTTAGCTAACAATATTCTAGTGAGACAAGAACAATTTGTTTAGACAATCTATTCATGTTATAGACTTCTTAAAATCAAGGAAATGTTCTCAGAGCGTCACAATTGTTTAATTATTGTTGGCATTTTGTAATATGAAAGTTTTATGCCTCAAGGTGCAACGTTGCTAGTTATTAAATATTAGAAGATGTTTCACATTAACTATTGACATAATTAATCATACATCAACTCACAACCAGAGTAATATAAACACAAGAACACCAAATTCCAAAGTCGTTAAAATCATGATACAAGCATGAGAATCAAGCTCAGTCTAAAGAGAGGAGAGTCCTTTAAAAAATGCTAAATAATAACAAAACCAACGTATAAGGCCGATCTACAAATCCAATTTTCTTTGTTTCGGAACTGATAGAAAATGAGTAAATCAGCTTTTCCAAGGAACTCTCCCATAGCTCATGCCAGATGATATGAGTTTGTAAAGTGTGGGCAGGGTGGGTCCGACAAAATATTCTGCCTTCTGAAATCCTATAAGTATTCCATCTTTTTTTTCTGAATTTTTTTCCCGATGTTTGACCAATAAATCATTAAAAATATCAATTCTTTTCTGAATTTGCTCAAACCTCCTGGAATATAGGATTCCAGGATTCCTACTTTTTACAGACACTGCATATGGGGCAATATTTAGATGTTACACTGATAGATAGACTGTTGATGATGGATAAACTTTCATGTAGAAATCATAGATAGATCAAACTCCATATAAATCTCATCCATTTTCATAATAGATCATTATAGATTCATGCCCTACCATACATATTGTAGCCCTATTGATGACTCATTGAGTAATGTACTGTATCTGTCAACGAATAAAAATTTTCTGCATTTCTATTCAACTCCAACATACTTACTTCGCATGAATCTGAATTTTGCTGTTTAACACATTTCAATTGACCAGCACCAAAATTATACTGCAACTCATACGTAGTAACATAATTTGCAGCCCATGTTGAATCTCCTTGTGTTGAGAGACCAGTTATTATTGCAATGTAACCTAAATCAATCTGCATCCATTCACTTGAAACAGTCCGCATTTGAGAACACCACATTTTTAGGTTATTTAATCTACCATTTGATGATTCATAATCTAACGATGAACTATATGTGCTCGATTGAGTTGTTTGATCGTCTTTGATTACTCTATTCTCCATCCCAAGGGGTAACACACATTCACCTGTGAATAATTAACAGTTATAAATAACATCTTAATAAGATAATAGAATGTACATATTAGAAGTATTATGTTTATAAATAAATAGTATAAATAGTATGTTTTTAATTGTATTCTGTCTGACAATCGTTTAACAACGTGAAACTTGAAGTTACAGCAAAAATGTTGTGTCTTTCTTGATTCTATTATTATTAGAAATACTATATACTAGCTCTGCAAATAGTGGAACCTTTTGAAAAAGTTGATAAGAGATATATTGTATATCCTATAGCTGTCTTTGCTATAACAAATTGTTCAGAAGCATTGAACACAACAAAGGCTTAAATTGGATCGAATTTATAATTGAAATTATACATAGACAACCTAGATAGATTACAGGAGAGGCATAACAGCGTGATAATTATAAATCTCACACACACAGATTCATACACAGTTACACATGGTGAATTTTCGAATGATAAATTGGCTGAAAAGGGGTAAGGTTTTGGGAAATGACAGGATTACAATAAATCTCTTTAAAAAAATACATATTTTCCAATAACAAGGCATACTCCAACAAAATATTTTATGTCTGGGCGGAGATTTGAGTGTTTCTCTATGATAACCACTAGTATGCAGGCTATCACAATGTGTGGGATCCTGGGAACCTAGTTCCTGGAAGTTCAGCACAAAATCAGAAGGTTTCAAGTCACTAGTTCTGTTTTCCAAAGTTTCAACAAGTTTGATTTATAACCCAATTTGGCTGATTTTCGGAAGGCTAATATGTTTGTATTCATTATTAAAAGTCAGAGAATCAGACAGTCATGTTTGCTACTTGAAGTTTCACACCGAGGCGATCATCAGGCAATCTATTCAACGATAAAAAAACACTATACCTACTAGAGACCCGAGCGGAGCGAGGGGTGCAGCCCCGAGCCCAGGCAAGGGACCGCGAAGCGGCTCCGACAGCCAGCCCAGATCCTCGCATACGGAGTCAAAATTCAACAAAGAATATTGGAGACCCAAATTTTAGCCTATAGTTTCTCCTGCGCGCTTTACAAAGATGATGTCTGCGTCGCAAGAATGTTCCACTAGTTATTAGCATTGTGGTTCTGTTTTTATCAAGATCGATGATGTATTTTATTTTATATGAATTTTTAAACTTTTCCTTTTCTGTGATACAGTTTTCTACAGTCACGTGGTCTTACGATTTTGTCCGCTCGCTGGTGTGTTGTGCTTCCGAGCACGTAGTTGTAGCGCTGTCACGTTTACACATGGTTGTTAATTGTAACCATCATTGTTGTTGCTTGCTGATTGCACCTATTGTTGTTTCTTATTCATGATGTTATGCTCTGTTAAATTCGTCAATTTTAATTATTTTATGCACAAAGAAGTAGTGCTTTCAATCACCATTGGACGAGATTGTTTCTGCCTAAGTATGGAATCATTCTGTTAGGTCGATAGTGATTTTTTGCTGCAAAGGCGGCTATGAGGAAATGGGCTTTTCACTAGAGAGTTGTGCCTACTGGCCTGCATGTTTGACACCAACTATTGACTGTAAAATACCTTCTGGGGTTCAAAGAGCTTCCTAACGGATGGGAAAAGATCTGTGCTTTTTCTTTCTTTCTTGCGTTTGTTTAATTCAACGTTAATTTTATTCTTAACAATCCTGCTTAAACCCTCCCGGAAAAGACCAAAATTCTATGGGGTGGTGAGGCTGGTAAGATTAGGGAGCACAGATTCGCCAGCTAGCATTTCAGAGAGCTTGTGCTCTGCATCAATAAATACATAAATACATTGTGATCAATTCAAACAAGCTATCAGGTCAACCCAGACTGTGAACAGTTGTTTTACTAAATAGGCCTACTTATCGGGTTACAACTTTGTGGGCATATATTGCTGTGTAACATTCTTATAATGAAGTTAACCCGTAAGGGTCCTTCCACACAATTATATCATTGCTACTGGATACATACAAAATAGGGTGCTATTGAAACTAAGGCTATTGTGAATTTTATGGATATAGGTTATTCTGTTGTTCTTTATTTCGGCGATGCTGTGATAATATATCATGTTTTAAATTTTGACAGGTAAAATTTGTTTTAATGTCTACATTTTTTTATTAAGAATGCTTTTATTAGAGAAAAATATATGATACTTTTCTGTAAGACATAAGTCGCATTTGTTTGCTTGGTTGTTGTATGCCACAGCAGTAGAAAGTATTGACCATTTGATACTGTAGTTAATTTGATTATCTTTAAGTTGCCAGATATGCTTGGACAGTTCTGTTGAGTTAATGTACTTTCTGTTTCTAAATGATAGCGTGTGTTGAGTATAACGTCGTTTGAATGTGCCTTCAGTTAATCCTATATAATTGTTTGCTGCTGTTCCCTCACTTGTGGTAACAGTTGCGTTGTTGTTTTCTATCGGGCAGGCATCTTTGCGTCGGCAGTTTCATGATCGGCCGCTTTGATTGTTCTTTTGTTGTTGGTTGTTAACGATTTTTTTGTTATGGCTTTGGCTGATTGCTTTTACGTTTTTCGTGCAGCTGTAGCTTACTTTGATGTTGTTTAGGTTGAATAATTTGTGAAATGGATGTGTCTTTGGCAAATGTCTTTTTATTAGCTTAAGGAATAATTTACCAATATTCGTCTTAACACTTTTATTGAAAGGGGGGTTAAACCATATTATTCTTCTCCCTCTGTTCTTTCTGCCCCTGTTTGGGGATGTCCGTGGGTTGTAAGCTAGGTCAGTGCTACCTGGTATTGGTCTTTTGATTTGTTAAATACGGTTTCATTTTTAGACAAGTCTGAAAGTCCCTGGCTTATTGCAATTGGTATCTGCTTGATGATGCTTGGTGGATGATTGATTTTGGACAAGATATTAAAAGAAGTTGAATCAAGGACTAATTTTAACCAATGGAAAAATTCGTTTACTGTAATCGACTGGTTTAACGCCATGGAAAATAAGCAAAGATGCAGTTTCACCGTATTTGACATTGAGAATTTCTACTCGTTGATCAATGAGAAGCTTTCAGAAAAAGCCATCAATTTTGCAAGGCAGTTCATCCCAATTTGAGGTGACGACTACGAAATAATCATGCATTCAAGGAAATCAGCCCTCTTTAGCAATAACGAAGAATGGGTAAAAAAGAACAGCAATAGTTTATTTGACGTAACTATGGGCAGTTTCAACGGCGCCGGGGTATGTGAGCTTGTTAGCCTATTCCTATTAAACAAACTTGGAAAATTCTATGGGAAAAGCAATATCGGTCTATATAGGTACAATGGAATTGCCATATTCAAGAACAAATCCGGACCGCAACAGGGAAGAATTAAGAAAAAAATCATTAAAATTTTAAAGAACAAGGCCTAAACATTACGATTCAAACCAACCTGAAAGTTATTAATTTTCTTGACCTAACCTTTAATTTAAATAACAAAAGCTATCAACCCTACAGAAAGCCTGACGATCAACCGATTTACATAAATGTAAATTCCAATCATCCACCAAGCATCATCAAGCAGATACCAATTGCAATATGCCAGAGACTTTCAGACTTGTCTAAAAATGAAACCGTATTTAACAAATCAAAAGCCAATACCAGGCAGCGCTGAAGTCAAGTGGACATCAAAGCGACCTAGTTTCACTACCAACAGAGAAACCGTGAAAAAGCCGTTAAATTACTATGAAAAAACCGTGAAAATGTCAAAAACCGTGAAAAATACGTGAATTGGGCTTCATCATTTTTGTCTGTATGTTTACTTGGCCGTGAAAATTCCGTGAAAATGTTAATGTTTCGTTCAAGACCGTTATAATACCGTGATATCATAACTATTCTCAAAATCCTCACCGTGAAAATAGCGTTAAAAATCTTTAGAAATATTTCACGGACAGCTTGAGTAGAACATTGGAGAAAAAGATTGCGGTAAATGTTGAAGTTAAAATCGTGTAGTGAAAATTGAAATCATTACAAATTTACCGTTTTAATAATATCAAATAAAAGTACTGATAGATTACTTTTAAGATATAACATCAATGACTTGATCATTATTTGCGCAATATAATTTATATAAAGCACATCACAATCTTGCATTCTATCCTTACAGTAATTTTAATGAATACAGATGTAGATTTTCCAACACAGTGGAAATGCTGAGAAGATAATGCTGACGAAAGAGATCTTTTTTCTCAATATAGTTGTTCCACAATGTGAAAATGTTTACAGAGCATTAATTCTCAAATCGAAATATAGATTAGTAGGACGTCAGGATTTATCGTTTGTGTACTCGCCAGACTGAAGTTACTCTAAAAACAGTACAAGTATATCGTACTTCAAAACTTACCCGATTTCATTTTCATTTATTTATATATGTACATGGGCGGACAACGGAATAGAGATTTCGATTCGACCAGTAACAAATATCCTTCAGTCAAAGAAGAACTGCGTATTGCGAACCAGAGAACAGAGACAAAATCAACAACACAATAACTACAATATATTTAAAATTAACAAGGAAAATAAAGGGGTAAACTCTTGAATAATAATATAAAATAATTCAAAAAGTAGGGTTAGCGATATTAATTAATTTATACCACGTTTTACGTAGTGTACGTTTGTTAAAGTCAACCAACGTTGAATGTCTGTCAATAGATGTTGTTGACTTCATCGACTTTATTTAATTTGATACACATACTGTTCTCTTGTATTTCCACACAAATTGTGCTTCAGTGACGTCATTAAGGATTTATATATTTATATATGTACATGGGCGGACAATGGAGTAGAGAGTTCAATTCGACCAGCTACAAATATCCTTCAGTCAAAGAAGAATTGGGTAATGCAAAGCAGAGACAGATCAACTATACATGATAACTACGAGATAATATTAAATATATCGTATACTAGACATTATAAATGATGATAACCTGCATATGATAATACAAACTATTGTGCGATATCGTGCAGTTAAAAGTACGTCCCCTATATTAATATCTTGATATTGATACGAAAAGCTTATGGAAACTCAAAGAATAGGTATAATCAAACAAATGAAACAAGACATAGCCTAAAGCTGAGGTTAGATACATTATATATAACAGTGAAACATGTTCCCAATGTCATACCTAATTTGTCTAGGGTAATTCAAAATTGATATTGAAATGGGCCACATCGACTTGCACTGAGATGGTTTTTGGAAGGGGTCAATACCATCCGTGGAAAATAATATAGACAGGCCCCTTGGATCTCCATTAAAGTAACCATTTTCAGAATATAAGTCTTTCCACCTGGAAGTATGATGAACATCACTTATATCCTCATCAGTATCGACTACCTCGTTGTGACTTTGTAACAGTTTCGGTAATTTATAGTTGGCGTAATACCATCGATGTATCTCGGTTGGTGACACTCTGAACACTTCAGATCCGTACTTGGTTCAAATACTATACAATCATTAATACAAATGTCATACGTTACCAATTTTACAATAAAGTCATCAACGAGGCTTAAAGCTCTTCGAAATGTATCTGGCATATGATTCGGTTGTGGATATGAAGCCTTGAGATGTTTCATCAGTTCTGAAAATGCGTCTTTGCTTATGCTTGGATGTGACGAGAACCACAGCATATAAAATGCCATTTCCTCAAGTACAGTGTGTCTGCTAGAGTCGCAATTTTTTTCTTGTAATTTCCAATTGAAGGAGATGTCTATGTCTTCATCAGTTACAATAGAATTATCGTCGCACTGATTATGCACATTCAAATATTCATTAACGTCAATGTCTTCTCCTTGGATACTGCTTGCATTACTATCTCCATCATTGTCATCATCATTATCATCAACTGGCTGGCACGGCGAATCAGCATTTTCAATTTCAATTATATTTATTACACTATTAAGATCGTCATTACCGTTTTCTACTGATATTTCATTATTAATTGGATGCTCTATCTCTGAATAATCATTCGCTTCATATGATAATCCAAAATGGGCAATATGTTTCCTTCTCCTCTTTGCAGAAGTAATTTCGACTTCATAACGACAAAGATTACACGGACATAGCGATGACATATCTTCAAATGATTGAGTCTAATCTAACGGTTTTAACTAATGTCACTAAGCATTTTTTTCATCCAGTGAAAAAGCGCGAAAATCGAACCACGTTATATGTCAAGCGGTTGTCAAGGTTATGTCTCTGTAATGATTTTTTTTCAGCTTAAAGATTTCAGGTCAAAGGTTTTGAATGTATGGTTTTTTTAATTATTATTGTAAGTATTATTCAAAATTCAAGACGCAACACTAGTTTAAACAATGGATTCTAAACTTGACGAATTTTTAAATCAAGTAAGCGCTTCACACTTGAAAGAAATTTTAATTGCTAATCAGGTATGGAAACATTATGTATTATCCTTTGTCTTTTCAGTCTAGACAATAATACCGATAGAATGAAGAAGTCTTCAATATCTTCAATATTCAATTTGAAATAGATTTTCTGTATTACATTTCAGTTCAATACGTGGGAGAGGTTCATTAATTTAGCCAGTCATAAAGTATTTATAGAGAAATTATCATTGTCACCGGCCAAAGAGCTTGATTTAATAGTTGCCTTAGAAAAAGTTTCGGAAGGGGCTTTAGTCTCTTCCATCCAAACAACAGGTGATATTTTTAACGTAAATAATTGATTAACACTATAACAGGCTGTATTAACTTGGTCATTAACTTGATATGCAGGATTAGGCGTCAAAGCAAGAAGGCGAAAAGATAAAGATACAAGTGAGCAGAAAAAGTTCAAGGTAAGCAATGCAATATCTAATTCCAAAAAATTCATTAGATCAGATTATCTAAAACAAGTTCCACTTTTATCTGTCATCTAATTACAGTACCTGGTGAGGGAAGCAGCAAAACGTTCCGCTTTCTGGAACAAAGCGTTATGCTTTAAAGAAGTGGAGAAAAGAGGCTTAAAGACTAGATTTCACGCGGAGATACTTCATTCATTTTACAATGTACCAATCATATTCAAACATGCCCTGGGATATATCAAACAAAATTAATTCGTTTCGTTTATTTAGATGTTTAATCGTAACCCCGAATTTAAGGAACACGCCGATACCATTGACAAGCATTTGGCAGAAGCACTGTCAAACAGACGCCAATATTTAAACAGGTAGGTAAGGCTGGAATTACGATCCATATACCGATCATAGATTTGCATCCGCTATTCCAAGTTTGTAACTTTCAAAACGTTGTTAATATACAGCAAAAATCCACATCTGAAAGAGCACTAGAAGATATTGAACCTTGTCCAACATCAAGGTAATTGTGCGATTCTTCTATTACATATATCTAAATATTATATATTATACATACCAATGTTTAATTTACATGTATTAATTCGTTGCAGATCAGAAATCGTATCAAAAGAGAATGCGATTACAAATCGCTTACTAGGGTGAGACGTCGATGTTTAAAATATATAATTGTTTATTCAATTACTAACAATGTATAGGCTAATAGAAAACATTGTCAAAGATGGAAATTTTAACTGCAGATATCATTGCCAATAAAAATTAGTTTATAGACTATGAACATACCATACACATGCAGCTAGTAGTGTCTCATTTGAATGCGGGCTTTATATAATAGTATATAGTTAAGTTTGGCGGTAGTCTCGTTGTACGTTCTTGTGTACTTTTACGTTCTGATATGATTAGTGTACTGTATAGACTACATTTACTTTCAGGTTCACACTCATATTAACCCACAATGAAGAAGAGATTGGGAGGGCAGTCCTTTCGGAAATCTGTGATGATGAGTCCAAGTGCATACAGACTCTGATCAAAACGAGACTTTGGAAGGTCAACTAAAACTTATTACAAATTACTTCAAAATTCATCAGAATTTGTTATGGTTAAGAGTCACGGCATAATTATAAATATTTATGTAATTACTTCTATTTCAAATTTTGTCAATTGCATTTCTTAGAGGTAAATTAAATGCCATTTTAAGCTGTGTCAATATTTTATATTGTAATAGAAAAAAGGCTGCTTTTTTTAGTTTTACACCAATTCTAACTGATTTTCAAGCAATGGATATGAAATTTTATTATATATTTTGCATATTACACTCAGTCCAATCAAATAAATTGCTTAATAATATGATCGCTTTCGTAGTCAAAATTTAGTATCAAAAGCTGAAGTATGATACTGTATGTCTGTATAATATTCAGCATAACAAAATTAATTATCGTTGTTATGCATCTTCATAATAATACAAATAAACACAAAAATGGTATAAATCATAAGATCAATATCACAGCAGTTATCATATTTATTAATGTTAGCTATGCTTATACGTACGATGCTTACTCGGTCTATTCTCCTATTCAGACATGTACGCCATGGTTGTATTGAAAGCAAAGAATCCATCAAGTACTAAAACAATTGAGCTTCACGGGAAATCGGAAAAGGGAAATTTATTTTTCAAGGATGCACCCGTAAGTATATCATTTTGTGTTGTTTACCAGCTAAAGTGTGGGCGATTGTAGATTATTGCATGAGATGAGCTATGTGGTAGGCGTCCGAGTTATTTACAGAAGTTACAATAGCGGTGATGAATACGCACTGGTTACCATAAAACTCAAAATAAGAGAAGCGCTCACGTTGCGAAGTTCGGCAGTTATAAAGTCTACGTGAATTGGACATCATATTTATAAAATATCAAGCGCTTAGGGGATGGAGATCGACCTTTTTTCAAATAGTTCCATGTATTCTGTATAATTTTGAATAACAACGTTATTGAATCTATCTTTTCAGATTAAAGACAAATTTAAATGGAAGTTGGCTAAATTGAAAATACCAATTAAATTTGCAAGTCAAGCTAAATCTCCAACTCCTTTACATGAAGTCCCTCAAGTTATGTCCAACGAAGGAAAAAGGCAGAGAAAAAAGAAAATTATTTATAATATTTGAAAAATATATTACAATTATTTATATTAATTGTAGCCTAATTGTTAATTAATATTGATTATTTTTCTATTAATTTTACAATATAATTATTTTCCTGTATTCGCGATGCCTGTTCTCGATTTATCGTTTCGATCTGATGTGATACGAACTGCGTCAAGCGGTTATATTATAGGGCATATTTATTGCGACAAATTAAAAGTCGCGCGGGTTATGAAAATGGGAAGAAATATTGCCTTCACTTTGTCAGTACGTTTCACGGCTCAATCACGATGTTTTCACGGTTCTTTCATGGATATTTTGGTATTAGTTTCATGATGATTTCACGGTTTTTTCACCTTTTTTCACGGCATTTTCACGGTTTATTGCGCCGTGAAAAAGGGCCCAAATAACGTCTTTTTCACGGTTTGTAAAAACGTTAAAAAAACGTTATATTTTCACGGCTTTTTTCACGGTTTTTCGGTTGGTAGTGTTTACAACCCACAGACATCCCCAAACAGGGGCAGAAAGAACAGAGGGAGAAGAATAATATGGTTGAACCCCCCTTTCAATAAAAGTGTACAGACGAATATTGGTAAATTATTCCTTAAGCTGATAAAAAGACATTTCTCAAAGACACATCCATTTCATAAATTATTCAACCTAAACAACATCAAAGCAAGCTACAGCTGCATGAAAAACGTAAAGGCAATCATCCAAAGCCATAACAACAAAATCGTTAACAACCAACAACAAAAGAACAATCAAAGCGGCTGATCATGAAACTGCCAACACAAAGATGCCTGCCCTAATAAAAACATTCTTAATAAAAAAACCGAAATGATATCAAAATGTAGACATGAAAACAAATTTTACATGTCAAAATTTAACACATGATATATTATCACAGTATCGCCGGAATAAAGAACAACAGAATAACCTATATCCAAAAATTGACAATAGCATTAATTTCAATAGCACCCTATTTTGTATGTATCTAGAAGGCATAGTGTTTTTTATCATTGAATAGATTGCCTGATGATCGCCTCGGCGTGAAACTTCAAGTAGCAAACACGACTGTCTGATTCTCTGACTTTTATCATTTAAGCTCTGCTACAATTTGCATTGAGCCCTATGTTCAATCAGTAAGACAACGTTTTACAAATATGTATTCATTATTATCTTCAATTAGAATTCAATGTCAACATGAAAAAAGACTGTAGTAAACACATTTTTTGTGTGAAATATTAAACCCACATATTGTAGTCCACAAAGGCAACACAGTTTCTGTAAGTATTTTTGAGTTGAAGTTTTATCAAATTCAAAACAGTTTGAGATGATATACAACTATATGACACATGTGTCAGTCCAACCAATATTTAGTATTTCGATCAACAGTACCTTTATTACACATTGGTGATAAAATAATCAATTTTGACTTCAATGTATGCTCACCTGTATGACATCCAATAATCTCTACCCTCAAACACATTAGATTTTGAGAATTAATAGGTTTGAATCTAAAGTATCTTGCAGTAATGGGTGACTGTAGCCAATGAACAACGATTGATGTAGCGTCTTTATTACCTGAAAACTAAATAATTACAAAATGAGTTCTAACAGAGCTAACAATATTCTTACCAATAATATAGAAACCAACAATTGCTACAAGTTTAGATTGAACATTTGTATCAAGATGTTGATTAGCAAATTTGAAATTACTTATATCCTGTAGCATAATCATTTCATCCATAAAATTAGCTAATCAATATTTTCGTCAGTTCTTCAGCATGTTCTATGCGCAATGCAGCCAAAAATAATAATGTGGATCAAATTTTACATGTCAATTCTATTGTTTTAATTTGTTGTAATGGGTGTGAAAATACAAATTTCTATGCAGAGAATGTAAACATTATACGACAACAGACAAGTCTACATCTACAAGTGACTTATTGAAACTTTGAATAATATAGAAAATATTTTCAGTTTACTTATCTGTTTGAAACATCAAATGATGGAATAGTGCCGTCCTGGCAATTCCACACATTTATTTACCTTTGCAGCTACACACCTCTTATTTCTGGAGAGCCAGTCTAGCATCCTTTTTAAGATAATCAGTCAACATCAGAATATGCGTTAGGTAGATTATCAAAGCTGGCTTTGGTAAAATCGTTACAACATTTATTGTACGCTTTTCTACATTAGTCTTTGAGTTTCATCGGTATAACCCTAACCCTTAAACCCTAAATTTATAATTATGCGGCTTTAGAATTATGAGAGATAATAACAATGAGTTTATAAGGATTTCTGGCGCTTTCCTCATCGATTTTCCTCGTTATCTCGATGAAGCTGTTTGGTTGAAACTGCAATGCGACGACAAACCCTAGTGAATAAAATCTTATAGACAATTTCAATAGACACGCAATAATTTTCATTGGTTTTCCTCCAAGAACAGTGGCAACATTTTTTTATGAAAATTCCATTATCAATTTTTTGCAAAATACTTTTCTATTATTTCTTGATTGGATTAGAATGCATTGAAAGTATGATTTATGAGACTTGGGAACCGTCGTAGAAAACAGATAATGTATTAACTCATAAATGGCAACATGATCATTTTAAAGTCAATTTGGGTCATATTCCAATTCACATTTTAAAATAAAAAACACAAAAGCAAGGACATGTTGGGAATATGTCATTGACATACTGGTATTGAAATTGAAATTGAAAAGCTTATACATCATGCTTATACAATATCACAGGGTATTGAACATAAAACAAATAGTTTACACCTTCTGTGGCATATGCTCACATAGCACCACAAGAGACACGTAAGTTATAGTGTGTGTTGGTTCCTTATTGAAAGCTTTCATTTCTATGCAGGGACTGGAATTTAGTGTTTGGTACAGGCTATAATTACGGAAGTCAAGCTGGTCACTAAAGTTGTGCCAATCTGACCCTAGTTCAAGCCCTAGCCGATTAGATCAGGTCATATTCGGGTTGATATTTAGGGCCTCTGATCGGATTATTATGGAATTTTCAATTCGACTGAGTATTTGTGTTTTGTAGTGATTATTGTGTTCTAGCTTCAATTCCGAAAATATTATTTCCATATATATATATTAATTCAGTATAAGTCGGACAATTTGGTTTCAAATTGCTTTTTTTGTGCAAATATATCGATAAACTGTAAACGTGCTTACTTGCTTGCCCAGGTATTTCCTTTGCACGCCTTGTGATATCTTTTAAATAAATGAACTGAGCTAATATGCAATTTTATCCGATCTATTCTACGAAAATTCAATGTGTTTGCTTTTAGTTACTTGTTAGACAATTATTTTGCTACTAGCAATGAGTGTTGGTCCATATGGACCTTGTGTGATAGAACTTCAGGTCTGATCACTAATAACTTAAACAATTGACTAAGCTGACTATCACTGTATAACACGGAAAGTGAACTTCGGTTTAGAACATGAGAAACACTACGCATCGAAACGATTTACGATTACTCAAGACATCTTAATTATGTCCTCCATAAAAATTCAATTTAGTTCACATCAATTGAGTCGATTGGAATGTATAGAGGCCACCGGTCAAATTAATACATTTAACGTAGCTATATCTACACAGAAAAGCTTTATTTTATGACCTGAAAGGAAGCCAAACACATTAATTATTACAAATTAAAAATAATCAATTAAATTTCGAAATCTGAAATCATCAATAGAAAAGCACTTCAAATCCGATCCGATCCGAAGACCTAAAATATTAACCCCGAATCCGACACGATAACTCTGTAATTTGAGACTGTAGACAGATAATCTCTTCGAACTTGGAATATTTTCTCGAATTAGTCAAACGCCAACGTCATTTTGAAATTTCTTGTAAGTTAATTTGTTTTTATGTCTCGCGATAGACTGTTCATTTCAAAACAGATTGTTTGCTCAGTGTTCTCACAAATTATATATCAAAGTAGCCTTTTTAAAAGTGAAATGTTTGTATCTCGATTTTAGGAAAAATAATGAACAGCATTTTGTTTCATTAATAAATTAAAGACCTAAAGTCTGTTTAATTTTCATAGCGTTTGTGCCGCGCTATATGTATTGCTGATATCATCACTACATACGTTTCTTTGATTTCAAAACATATTTGTTTGGCCTAGTTATACTGGTAATTCAATGTAATTCAGTATTTCGTATTGTTTTAATTATCATAAAACTGATTCAATTTTGAGTTTCACTTGTTCAAACCATTTACACGCAGCTTTTAAATTCAAAGCGAAATATTTTTGTTCTGGAGATTTCAATTTGAATTCGATTTGGCTGCCTGCTATATTATCGACCTATGAAATTTTTCAAATCTATGAATTTTTTAATACAATGATATCAAATAAAATATCAGATGAAGTATATTATTTCAAACAACGTCATAGACCTATGCTTTTCATACAACAAATTTGTTACTGTACACAGTTATCTCGACACAAATGTTTGCATAATTTCCCGACAACGGATTATCTGTATTATTTTGCCAGTAATACGTACATAAGTCGCGGACAGACAGACTAATATAATGATATATAAACAGACAGTATTATGTATACAAGTGATTGCGTTTGATGAAATTTATTGGTTGTTTGTCACTTTACTAAATTTCTTGAAATCCCTGGGTCCAGCACGGTTATGGGAATATGGTGTTATTGATGTTAACCAATCGAATTGAACAACGATCAATTTTAGAATACATTTTTATGTTCTAATCATTTGTATGACATAGATAAAGAAGACACCTACTCATGATTGAAACTCCGATCTCACCTACAGAATTTCATATTAAAACATAGGCTGGGCTGGAGTAAACCAGAGAAGAGCAGAAGGCAGATCATGAGCCCTGTATGCAGTCATATTAATTCTAATAGACATTGAAAGAACACAATTCTAATAGACATTGAATAATTAGTTTGAATATTCGAAGTTTCCAACATGAGGTTGGATAGGCTATGTATTTCAAATTATGCTCATTATTTTGTGATTTTCCATCTGTCTTAAGTGAAAGCCTCAGAGTGTCATTAGGATATCCAAACAATTATATTGATACCCTACATCAAAGCTTAAATGCATCCATGCATAGATATTTTCTCAGGGATGGGAGTAACGATTACAAAAGTAACAACGTTAACTATAATCCTTACTTTTAAGTAATTTCTACTTATAACTACTGTAGTTATTTTTTGGGAAAGTAAATTTTAATTGTAACTAGTTACATTTCCATTAGAAATTAAAAAACATATTATCTGTTACTTTTTTATTATTTCCGTTACTTTTCACGTTCTGATATTTTCCACAAAATATTGACGCACAACACTTTTGTCTAAAAGGACAATACACGACACACGTAGTGACACTATAACACTTCATAGAAAGCCTGCTAATTGTTCCGTGTGATTCAATACCTCGCTGTGTCAATGTTCAATATTTTGCTGCTATTTTTGCTATTTTATGGCTCCAAACCAAAAAACAAAATGCTCATAAATCAAAAAGAGTAATCAATGCTCTTCGACATATATAAATGGAGAACTATCTGTAATTAAATGCACATCGTATTTGATTTTTTATTTACATTTTTATATTCTAGTTAAATTAGACTATATCTTTTCCATATATTTTGAGAACATGGATCACGTGTGCTCTTAAATGTTAACATAACATCACAGCAGAAGCTTGTCAAATGGCGAATGGAATGAGAAAAGTGACACCCACTTAATATTGGATTACCATTGTTTCACAACTCGATATTTTGCTTCTTCGTCGCTTTGCTATATGCCTTAACGCTCTGGTCGTAATTACCCCATTTATAAACATCGAAGGGGATAATTTATACAGTTGAATTTTCAAAGCACAAGTTGATGAAATTTCAGTATGAGACACAAACGCTATTGGCTCAGAAATGGTTCCAAATATCAATGTGTTGGTCGCGTGGATATTTTCGCTGAACTTTATCTTCGAGAACAAATAATACACAAAAACGGGACAAAGTTTCAAACAATAATTACATTATTACTTGCTGAAATTATCTAAATCCTATTAGATAACTTAACATACTGAAAGATTGTATTTCTATTTCAACTCAAACCGTTCTGTCCGCAGTCATCCGCATTCGATGTGACCCCGGTCTCCCCTATATATTGGGCTTCTTTTCTCTGTGCTATTTTGTTCATATTAATTATGAGTTCTCTCTTTTGTGTTGTGTACAACATATTCAACTTGATGTGATTCTATACATTTGACAAAGTAACGGCAAAAGTAATTGTAACTACTTGCAGTTACTGTTAAATTTAAAGTGACTTGAAATTTTCAAAAATTACTTTTTCGAAAAAGTAGGCCTAACTAGTTACTTTTTTTGCCAGAGTGACTGTAACTGTAGGCTTAACTAGCTATTTCTGAAAAGTAACCCCCAATCCCTGTATTTTCTCTACTGAAAACAAAGTAAGAAGGTTATAGGCTTACTTACCATGTCAGAGTTTCTTGATTTCAATGTGTAAATTGCTTGACTTTCGCCAACTGTAACTTTGAATGATGTTACCCAATTTGATGATGTTCCAGACCCTTGTGTTGCAAACCCACTGATAGTCATCTTTTTAACAAGATCAACTTGTAAATACTCATCAGTAAAGCTAGACGCACACCATGCTGAACCTACAAAGTTCAATCTTCCATTCGTTGAAGGGCTTGATCCACTATCACTTGAACTAGAAAGAATGGGTCCAGTATTAGCTTCTACACCGAGCGGATTCGGACAAACTAAAAATATAATTTATAAAAAGTGTTAAATCATAGTCTGGTGAAAATCATGTAGTATCCATTATTATAGTCAATATATAAGAAACTGAAAGCCTTGTCATTAAGATATCATAAATCTTTTGACCTTCAAAAATTAGAATCCTAATATCTAAAATAGTCTGAAATCTAGGGTATCTAGATTATTTGTAATAAATTTCAATGGAAAAAGGCAGATACTAGTTCACAAAGGTGGAGATAGTCTGAAATCTGCTATAAGTGTGAACATTCTCATGTCTGGACCTTACACAAAAAACAAATGTTAAATCCTTAACATCACAATAATCTCAAATCCTTAACATCACAATAATTTGGCCTAGGTGCTTGGTTGGTGGGAGGTTGGCAGCAAAACACAATAGCTAGTTGACCAATAGCAGACCTGACACCACCAACCAAGCTCGAAGCTCCAGTCACACTGCTAAGTCAGTGGAATTCCTAGTTATACTTACCTTTGTCAACCAACAAGGGATGGGAAGAGAGGGGGGAAAACAAACAATAAACAGAGTGAAATATCAGCAGCAAATAAATTAACCACATCAACAAATAACAATAGCAACAGCATTAAAATTGTGTCAATATACAAACTAGACATCATTTGTTGAGATGAATGGCTTTGACAGGATAAATACAGTCAGAGATCAAACAAACCACTCGACAAGCATGAACTCCTCATTAACTTTCCTAAACCATTCAGCGGCGCGTTGAAGCAACGAAAGAACGATATAGTCCCGAACTGCACTGATAAGTGGCTTAATCTAGGGTCTTAGGAAGTAGGAACTAACAGGGACATGCTGTTACATGTGCTCAATTCAGCAGCAAGGCAGATTGCTTGTCTACAAGTAGACTTTGTGCCAGTTAACAAGAGAGCTGAGCAGCGGGATTCAAAGATAGTGTTTAACCTCAGCAAAATTTCATTTAACTACAATAAAATCTCATAGCATTTCAGATTCATTTTACCATAGAACATATGTTAATTGCATGTTATAGATGTTATACTTGGTAAGGACTTTGCTGATGAAAAGACTGATTAGAAAAATGCAAATTATGGCAGAAATGTAGAGCTCAAATAACATTGAACTAGAAAGTTAGAACAAGAGATATGTCAGCTATATGTTACAGTTGCATATTCCCTTAAAGACAGTTAAGTTTTACTAGTTAGTTAAATCATCTATAGTTTGATACAGAGCCATCTATTGTTTTCTATGAAGTTGGAATATGCAGCTTTTAGGCTCGAGAATCACAATTTTTGTTTCGTTGAAAGGAAGGTTTTGAACAAAAACTGTTTCAAATTCATAATTTTACTTCCGGGCTCTTTGTTCAAATTTTGCGAGCCTGAGTTTTGACGGAGCAGAAATTGCGTTCATTTAATCATGTGGCTAGTATGTATCAAATGGAGGCCGAGAGTGTTCTAAGATGGCTCTGATAAGTTGAGGTAGGTTGTAACACAGAAAAAATAGAATATTCTGAACTTACATTGAGGACATCCATATAGTTCAACACGCAGACATGGCAAACCATTGTACGATTTGAGTCTTATCCTCAGATATCTTGCTGAGAAATATTCATTGCCAAGAAATATCGTTGCAACAGTTGTACTATCTGAATTGCCAATGAATTGCTGAAGTTAAACAATAATAATAATAATAATAAAATACAGATTCACATGCCTTAATACAGGAATCGCACATATTTTACTTGCTTCCAATTAAAAATTTACTTTTACCCAATTTGAATATATGCTTCGGTACAGTTGTAGATAAAATGCAATTAATCAAACTACTAGCTATAAAGTTAGATATTGTTGAATTGAACAAGTCGCATACTCAGACAATTATATAAGTGGGTTATATGACAAAAATATTGGATTGCTTTTCGCAAAGTGTGACACCAGATAGAAGTATATACCAAACAAAAGCTAATCAGCGGATGAGCATAATTAAATTCCTTACTCTAACTGAAACCAGTCATGAAGCTGGACAATTACGATTGACAAATTAACCGATTTTTGAATGCAATTAAAATTATAAATGATCTGTAATTATTAATTTGACCTTCAACAACTAGCTTACTCGTTTTCGGAAGCGAAAGGTAATGCTGCCTTTTTCTTTATAATCGGCATAAAGACGTAATTCAGGCATTTTATAATTGATGCATGTGCAATAGTTTCAATATTTGTTCGCATCATCATTGTAATCATCATTTCTTGTCTAGCGAAAAGGACAAATTCTAATGGCTTCAGTATAAATCAAACACATGGGAAACGATTTAGTTGTACAACATTGATGTTTCAAAAGCAGATCCATTTTGCAACAATCATTTGATTAATGTAGGCCTACCGTATAATTTCCTTGATAAAATTTGAATACAGCAGAAAAGAACCAATTGAAGCAAGCGCTATACTAATTATATCACTTAAACACATATTTAATACATATTGAAAGATTGTTTGGTGACCACATTTACAAATAGCTAACCGATTAATGGCCATTAAACTTATAAGAAGTAGGTGAATTATAATCACTTGGCTTAAAGGCAAAGTCATCTATTTACAAGAGTTGGGATACTATTTTGGAAATGAGGCTTCAAAATCGTGGCCGGGACCGAGCTGCGTTTTTAACAGTGCATATATGCAGGGAAACTTTGTATTTGCTGGATTCTCAAAATTAGCATAAAAATCTACTTCAATGTATTCTATGAGATCTTTTTCATCAGCATGTTGCTCAAGAGTAAATACCGATCAATGGCTTTAATGTTACTACATATCATTTAGTAGAAGTTAAACACCAGGCCTTTTGGGGTCCGCAGTACGGCCCACACAGTTTTTCTAGTTTGCTGTTGCATTGCTTGGAGGCGTGGCGTTAGATACCGCAAGGAATGCATGCACGGGAATTGCCTCGTACGAAAGCTGGCATTGTATGGCCAATCTCTTGTCCATGGCATAGGGTAAGTCTTGTGACATAGTAGGTATAGACGCCAATTTTACTAATTTGAATGTGAACGGTACATTGACGAATACATGAAGATAAATAAGCAGGTATAAAGACGACAAATGAATAGACACAATTTGTTACGGCAATAATAAAGTTTGTTGAATAAAGTTGAATAAACCAATAATCTTGTGAGTTGATTGAAATATATATATATATGATTACTGTACTGTCGATAAATCCGTTTTAAACTAGAAAGAGATTAAATTCTATTAATTATGATTAACATGACATACTAAAGTAAACAATTTTATAAGTTACGTAAAATAGGATAAATTCATACCGTGTGTTCTTTTCCGCGTCTTCACTGTTCTCTTTCTGTTCTACACTGATTGATATCACGTTGACATATTAATAAATGTATGTCACGATTTGTTCTATTTAGGAGGATTTTATAATTAAACGAATTAAGTAGTAAGTATAGAGAAAATGAATAGTTAGAGAAATCTATGGGGAAAATTATCGCTTACAGCCTCCCTAATTTACGAAGTATCAATTGAGTTAATTAATAATAAAAAGTGATAATTTTCTACGCAATGGTTAAATATATACAAAACTGTTTTGAATCTTCTTCTTCTTCTTCGATTGTCATTGACATCTGAATCTTCACTGATCATCTGCTTCACATATCATGCATAATTTGTTTACAGGTCTTATCAAAATAGACTGCTTAGTTTGAAGCTTCACGCTTCTAATAATACCATCTTTTCCAGGATACACATCCGTGATACGACCCATAAGCCAATTTCCTCGTGGTTGATCTTCGTCATAAATTAAGACTACGTCATTGACTTTGACATTACCATTTGAGCGTTGCCATTTTTGAGTAATAATAATAGTTGGCAAATATTCCTTTCTCCATCTTCTCCAAAACATATCGGCCAGATGCTGTGTTTGGCGCCATCTTCTTCTTGTGTAATTGTCAAGTTCACTGAAGACTCCAGGTGGAAATGTTCCCTTGTAACGCTGTATTAACAAGTTATTTGGAGAAAGTGCTTGCAAATCGTTTGGATCATCAGACGAAAGAGTCAACGGTCTGCTGTTCAGTATTGCTTCACATTCAGTTAGAAATGTATACATTCTCTTGCTTTCCAATCGACGTTCTCCTAGTGTTCCAATCACCGCAGCCAGTGCTCGACGTACACTTCTAATAAGGCGCTCCCATACACCACTCATGTTAGATGCGGTTGGTGTTTGGAAGATCCATTTCGTTGCATATTGATGAAGAAACTTCTCAATCGTACTCTGATCCAGTTGTGACAGTGCATGCTTCAATTCACGGTCTGCTGATTTGAAATTTGACCCATTATCACTGCGTAACTCCTTTGGCTGTCCACGGCGGTTAACAAATCTTCTGAGAGTATCGATAAAGTCATTGGTGTCCAACGATTCAGAAACTTCTAGATGGATTGCCCGTGAATTCAGGCAAGTGAAAATGCAACCCCATCTTTTATGACATTTTCTGCCTTCCTTTACTAATAGTGGGCCAAAATAGTCTAATCCAGTATACGTGAATGGAGGGTCATCAGCTTGTAATCTTGATGCTGGTAACTCAGCCATAGAAGGTTGCATTCTTTTCGCCATGTGCTTTTTACATTGCACACAGCTTCTGATTAGTTTTCTTGCGTTTGGCCTTGCCCCCAAAATCCAGTACTTTTGTCTTAGTTCTGCAAGTACATGCTCCAAACTTCCATGAGACAACTTCAAATGAAAATGACGAAGTAATAAATTAGAGACATGATGAGATTTTGGTAGTATAAGAGGATGTTTCGCCTCAAAGCTAATTGGTGCGTTGTATAATCTTCCTCCAACTCTAAGCTGTCCATCCTTCATAGTCGGTGTTAACTTTACAAGGTTGCTGTCCTTTGATATTGCCTTCTTTTCTTGAAGATTTTTAATTTCTTTGTGAAAGGATGTATGTTGGACGTAATTGATAACAGAATTTTCAGCATTGATTAATTCTTGCAGTCCAAATGAACCTTTCTTGCAGTTTTTAGGATTTTTCAAAAATTGAATAAATCTCTTCAGCCATGCAGTTTTTGTTATCAATTTATCCCAAGATGAATATCTTGTAATGAAGTCGTCGAACAGTTGTTTACTCTGGTTCTCTGTTTGACTTACGCTGTAGTTACTGCATTTCTTTATTTCTGGATCGTCATCTGATAGAGCTACATCATTGCTAAATGTATTTATTGGCCAAGCTGATTCTGTCTGGAGTAAAAACTTTGGGCCAGTGAACCATTCAGAATGTTGCTGCAAATTGGATACCGTCGCTCCTCTGGATACGATGTCTGCTGGGTTCATCTTAGTTGGAACATATCTCCATTGCGATTGCTCAGTTGTATCTCTTATCTCTTCTATGCGATTTGCCACAAAGGGATGGAATCTTTTGGTTTCATTGCTAATGTATTTCAATACTGTGGTAGAGTCTGTCCAGAAGTAGCTGTCATTTACATTGAGATCCAATTCTCTAAGGACACTTGCATGGACTCTTACAGCGATAGTAGCAGCCTGTAATTCTAGACGAGGTATACTTGTTTGTCTTCTGGGTGCTAGTCTTCCCTTAGCAATCACAAAGCAACAATTTATGTCTCCACGTAATGATGATGAACGAATATAAGAGACAGCACCATACGCCTTTTCTGAAGCGTCAGCAAAGGTGTGTAGTTGGATGTTCTTGCTTTCTGGTAGTACCATTAACCTTGGAATGGACATTTCTTCTGCTTGTTGAACCTCAGTAAGCCACAATTGCCATCGTCCTTTATCTTCATCGGACAAAACGTCATCCCAATCGATCTTTCTTTGCCAGAGCTCTTGAAGTAGTAGCTTTGCATTCAGTAATATCGGTGCTGCTATTCCAAGTGGATCATATGTTGAACTAATAGTTGACAGTATGCCTCTCTTTGTAAGTGGAGATGATGTTGTTATTGCTTTATATCCAAGCGTATCTTCCGTAACTCTCCACTGCACTCCCAACGCTCTCTGCGGGGCTGTCTCTTGCTTGAATAGGTCTATAGCGGTAGGGGCTTGTTGCGATGCTTCAAATGACGCAACTACTTTTGGAGAGTTGCTTAGCCACTTGGTTAGTTTGAATCCACCCTTTTTGAGCAACTTGACTAACTCTTCGCTTAAAGCGATAGCTTTTTCTTCGTTGTCAACTGATTTTAGCAAATCATCTACTTAAAAATTCCTTTTAACTGTCTTAACTGCTTCGTCACTGTAATTGTCTGCATTGTCAATAGCAGTTTGTTGTAAAGCATATGTTGCGCAACAAGGACTGTCAGTTGAACCAAAGATGTGTACATTCATAGCATAATCTATAGGGTCTTTTGTTATCTCCTTTTCCCACCATAGAAACCGTAAGGAGTGTGTATCAGCTGGTGTGACTCTTACTTGCAGAAACATTTTGCAAATATCAGCAAGCATGGCTATTTTGTGTTCCCTGAACCTTAGCAATACTCCGATAAGATCGTTAGTTAAATCAGGCCCATGCATCAGTTCTTCGTTGAGTGATATTCCTTTGTACTTTGCGGCTGCATCGAAGACAACTCTCAATTTTGATTTATTTGGGTTTGACACTGCATGATGCGGTAAGTACCATATTTTGTTGCTTTCAACTGCCAATTCTTGGTGTGACAATCTCTTAGCGTGACCTTGTTCTAAATAATCTTGCATTACGTCTTTATAAGCATTATAATAATTTGAATTCTTTACAAATTTGTTTTTTAACGGCATAATTCTCTTCAGTGCTAACTGTCTGTTGTTTGGTAAACTTGTATCAGGCTTACGCCATAGCAATCCTGTTTCATAATGCCCTTCTTTTAGAATTGTCGTTTCGCTTAATATTTGCAATGAACGTTTGTCTTCAATGGAATGCGCTTTAGCTCCAGATGTACCATAGCTTTCTATTGCCCAAAACCGCTCTATGCTCTTATTAAGTATATCATCGTTGATTGTATTAACTGCGTTAGCGGAGAAAGTTACACCCTCCTCGTTTGATTCCTTTAATTTCCCTAACAGGCACCATCCCAATTTGGTTTTGACAGCTATTGGCTGATTTGGCTTTCCTGAAATGATTTCATCATGGATCATTGCCTCCGGGACATCTGTGCCAATGATCATCGAAACTGAGCTATAATCTGCTAAGGGTAGCGGAACATTTTTTAGATGAGGGTAGCCTTTTAGATCTCTTGCCTTTGGTCTTTTAGGCATTGCAACATATAAATCATCTATTGCCCATACAGTTTCTAGTTTAATCCTGGTGTTGGTATCATCATTCATTGCAGCTACTTCATAACTAATTTTGGATGCTTCCCTTTTTGTTGAAATGTCACTCACAGTGCTTAGGTTTAGCTCATGTTTATCACCTGTGAGATTCAATTTATCTGCTAGCCATTTGCTGCACATGGTCAAAGATGATCCGGAATCAAGCAGTGCATACGTTGTGATCTCCTTTCCATTTTTTGCTATTGCTCTGACAGCAACTATTTGAGTCAAAGCCGGTGATAAATGTACAGTTGAATTCGTTGTCATGGTTACCGATGGCACTGACGGTTCTTCCAAATTGTTGCTCGTGTTGCTATCGGATATCACGTGATTGGTTTGTCTACCCTCGTTTACATTCATTGTTGATTCTGTATTATGTAATAGAGTGTGATGCCGACGTTTGCACGATTGACACGTATTTTCACTTCTACATATGTTAGATGTATGTGAGATTCCCAGGCAGTTAAAACATAGCTTATAGCTTTTTACTACCGTCAATCGTTCTTGGTAGTTCATATCTAAGAATTTTGAACATTTGTTTATCCGATGGTCTTGCTTACATAACGTACATTCCCTTTGTTTATAAACATTCGATTGCTCAGGAACTGAACCAATGGCATTAACTGGGTTCAGTTTTGTCTGGCTGCTTTTGATGTCATTCTTTGCACGACCAAAAACTGGATCGTTCAAAATATCTGCTTGTAAAGCAACGAATTTGGCCATGTCTGATAACTCAGGTACTTGACCCTTGATTCGCATCTTAGTGGCAATTGTTGCCCATTTGTTTTGCATGGAATGGGGTAATCGCTTGTACACCTGATTTAATGTTATTGAAGCATTGATGTCTGATCGATATCCTGATCTATTTAATGTGTCAACGCAGTCCTGTAATGAATATGAATAATATAGAATACCGTTTGCATCATCATCTTGCAACTGCTTTCCTGTTGTTATTTTAGCTATAAAGGCTGTAGCAACTTCGTAGGGGTTTCCGAATTGTTTTTTAAGGATTGTTAACCCTCTTGTAAATCCATCTTCTAGACCAATACAATTTTGAATTGCAGTTTTAGCCTCCCCCGTACAACTATTGATTAAGTGCCATAACTTTTCATTTTCATTCAACCCTGTAGGGGCCATCATCTGCTTGAAAGTTTCAATAAATCGTATGTATTCTGTCGCGTCCCCACTAAAGGAAAGGGGGCGAATAGTTGGCAAACCGATTCTTGCAATTATATTTCCCAATTGATTTGCTTGGTTGTCATTACTGTTTGCTAAATTTGAATTGGTTGTTAACAATTGATTTATTTTTGGAAGCGTGTCAAACCAATCGTGCACTTTTTCATTTACGGTTAATTGGTCGTTTAGCGGTTTCACAGATGTTATAATTGGTTTAATTTCACTAGTTTCTGTTAACTCATGTTCTGAGACTTCAGAGCCGCTGTCATCATTTTCACTGTCATCACAATATTTTAAATCGAGTTCTGCTTTCTTCAAGTTCATATTTACTGTCAATAACTTTTTTGACATTGTCAATTCCGCTTCTTTCTCGACGTATTTTACGGTCTCGTCTCTTTTGTATTGTGCTAGCTCCAACGCATGCTGTGCCTCTCTTCGGCGCGTCGAATTTGATGACTTAGATGCTTTTGAGTACCTTGTAGAATGCGTTTTTTGACTTCTAGCCCGGGTTGATCTTTGTTCGATAAGTTGTCCCTCTAAAGGGGGCATAGAAGTGCCTTCTGCACCTTCGGTACCGCGAGACATGCTTTCTTTTAACGGTCAAAGGTACACGTTTAAAACTAATATAGACGCCAATTTTACTAATTTGAATGTGAACGGTACATTGACGAATACATGAAGATAAATAAGCAGGTATAAAGACGACAAATGAATAGACACAATTTGTTACGGCAATAATAAAGTTTGTTGAATAAAGTTGAATAAACCAATAATCTTGTGAGTTGATTGAAATATATATATATATGATTACTGTACTGTCGATAAATCCGTTTTAAACTAGAAAGAGATTAAATTCTATTAATTATGATTAACATGACATACTAAAGTAAACAATTTTATAAGTTACGTAAAATAGGATAAATTCATACCGTGTGTTCTTTTCCGCGTCTTCACTGTTCTCTTTCTGTTCTACACTGATTGATATCACGTTGACATATTAATAAATGTATGTCACGATTTGTTCTATTTAGGAGGATTTTATAATTAAACGAATTAAGTAGTAAGCATAGAGAAAATGAATAGTTAGAGAAATCTATGGGGAAAATTATCGCTTACAGTAGGGCGTAATCATTCTTGCATGTGCTAGCCTGCTAGTAAGTAAGACACGAACGAACGATAATCAATTGAAATTATTATTTAGTTATGCCTCGACTTTCACGTAATAGTCGCGATGCTAATGCTTCTGCACCTTATGTTATTCCTGCGGCTTCTACGCTGCAGTCTCCTGTTCAATCACCGTCTTTTACAACTTTCTTTGGAGATGCTCAACAACGTCAGAATTTTGTGAATGATGTGGCACAGGCGGTCGTGGCAGCATCAAGAACTCCAATATCAACGTCGGTAAGCGCTTCTTCAGCTGGTACCGTACCTACAGTGAACGTAAACATGGATCAAGGTATGTCAGAACCTATATCTTTGCCACCATTTGTAAATACTTTCTCCTCTCCGCTTCCCAATGGTTATGCCGTTGCCTTTTTATCGGGTACTTCGGTCATCAATCAACAGGAGAATACGGCCACCACCAGCAGTCCATTGCCAACATCGTCGCTAGTGTTTGCACCGTGTATCATAGGACCTGGGTACGCCCCTATTCCTTCAAAATTGGTAGGTCAAATTGTCAGTGGTCGTTTCGTAGACCTGGCAGAACTGTTGTCTCCCTCAGTGGTGGATGTCGAAGCTGAACCTCAGTTGATCATGGATGGTCTAGCGGTTTTGATTGCCAAGCCCAAATCAAACCGTCGTAAGATCGACGACATCGTAGGATGGATAGAGGCGTTCACGATTTATACGTCTATTATGACTACTCACTGCCCTGAACGCTGGAAAGACTTGTCGTCGTACAAACTGGTTATTATTAAACTCTTTCGACAATTCAGTGGCTGGGCATGGTTGTCGTATGACACAGCCTTTCGACAACATGCCTACGCTAGTCGGTTATTTGATTGGTCACTGATCAACAACCAACTTTACACTTACCATACGGCTGGAGCAGCTGTCCGTCCTCGACTGGATCGGAATCAACAGGAAAAAATCAGTAGAGAGGCACGAGGTACCCCCAATGGCCCACGAGTTTGTCCTTCATGGAACGAAGGAAGATGTTCCTCGCGTTATGCAATTTGCCGATGGAGCCACATTTGTTCTACCTGCTCAGAAGGGCATCGCAGTATGGACTGTCCTCGAGAGTCAAAGCAGTTCATCGCCCCAGCTACGATACCTCCAGTCAAGGCCTCTGACGGCAGGCAGTGGCAACGGCGTTAACTCGTTGACATGTTACTTTAATATTTTGTGTTTTATAATAATTCTGCTATTGGACGTGATGATTCAGCAAACCATCAATTGTTAGCTAAATTTATATTCACTGTGTTCACAGTCCTATTCTGTAATTATTGTGTAGCTCACTTTGTTTTTCTTGTCATTATTACCATTGTTTTTTTTCTTTACTGTTGGAATATTTTACTTGCAATCGATACAGTTCAGTTTTTATTTTTAATTTAATTTTATTTTTAATTTTCGTCTGTTTGTTTGAACTTTGATTCGTAAGTTGCTTGTACCATTAACGTTAAGAGCCCGTCGAAAAGCCACCTTCAGGATCTTGCTGTTTATAGTAAAAGGCCAGTCAATAGGAAATTCTTTTTTATTTATTTCCAGTTCCTCCTATACAAAAATATATAGAGGTGGTCTGTCAGCACAGTTTCGCAGCTATACGCTCTGTTATTTAACAAGACTCAAGTTGACTGGTTTTAGAGCGTATTAGATGTACTGAGGCTTTCTTGATATTTATATCGACGACATGCGATCGAGTTTAGGCATTAATACATTTCCGTACGATGGTCTCTTTTATAAGGCAATATAATCCCAGTTCGTCCGACAAGGTAGACCAAACGAAGGTTACGTTTGAGCAAGTCGTCTATTTTCGTCCAACAAGGCACAACGTCACGGACAAATTAAATGTTACTAGAATACCTGACTTTCATCTTCACCACGAAGACAAATAACTCGGTAGATGTGTGAGTGAAAATTTAAGGCAATCCAACGAATTGTATGGTCGAGAGGCTTATTTGATAATCAATAATTGCGATAACTCGAGCGATATTAGTAGATATGATAACGCAAACTAAGAATTTTTCAGCAATAGTTGTAGCTCCATCTGATTGGTTCCTCAAAGCTTTTCAAGATTCCGATTGGTTGAGACAACTCTCCTTTGTTTCTGTAGTGTTGATGCATCGAGATTGTGTGAAAAATTTAACAAATACAAGTACCGCCGATACAGGTTTTTGTCTGTCAAGAAAACCGGATTGGTACCGAAAACCGTCACCGGTTTCATATCGGATTCCGTGTCGGTTTCCGTGTGATTTTTTTTTTTTTTTTTTTTTACTTCCTTTGTCAAATGTTCATCTCATGGTTCTTATCATTATTATAGTTAGTAATTTACTTTAATTTTTATTTATTTTTTTTCATTATTACTTTTATTTTATGATTATCTTCTAAGTTCTATTTATTTTTAATTTATTTTTAATTAATTTATTTTTTTTTATTTTTTTGTTTTTTATTATTTATTTTTTATTTTTTTTTATTTTTTTATTTTTTATTTTTCCAAGTTTGCCTATTACCTTCAATGGCACAGACGACATTAGAAGGACTGCTATTAACCTTTCATGACTTTATTTATTTTTTCTAGCCTACTGCATTTTGCCGCCGATTTCCTCAATAACTCCTCTGAAAGCGGATCGCTTTGCCTATTATTTGGCCTATCATCCTAATCCTCATTTTACCAATTATGTTGTGAATGGTATCCAAGCAGGCTTCAAACTTGGTTTCAATCATCGGCAGAGTCTGAAACCAGCCAAAAAGAACAATCAGTCAGCCCATAAGTATTCTTCAGTAATTGACGCTTACTTGAGTAACGAAGTACAATTAGGAAGAGTGGCTGGTCCTTTTCGCAATCCACCGGTTGAAGGAATTCAAGTCAGTAGCTTCGGTGTTATACCTAAGAAGAACCAACCCGGAAAATGGCGTCTTATTGTGGATTTATCAGCACCTACAGGTTTAAGTGTAAATGATGGCATCAACAAGCTGGACTTCAATTTTAATTATGTCCAGCTAGATCAAATCATATCAATGGTGAAAGATCTCGGTGTTGGGGCCTTGATGGCTAAGTTCGATGTTGAATCGGCTTACAGGAACATTCCGGTTCATCCAGACGATCGGTTTTTGTTAGGTATGAAATGGCAAAACAACTACTTCATGGACTTGACTCTTCCATTTGGGCTGAGATCTGCACCATTCATATTTAATTCGGTTGCCGAAGCAGTTGAATGGATTCTTTCCTACCACTTTCATGTGTCAAATATTGTACATTACCTGGACGACTTTGTCATGGCAGGACCAGCCAAATCAGATATATGTCTTCGCCAATGGTCTCTAGCCCAAGAAGTTTGCAAGGAATTGGGCTTACCACTGAACCCTAAAAAATGTGAAGGTCCGTCCACGTCTATGCTGGTTTTGGGAATTGAATTGGACTCGGCAACTCAGACCGCTCGTCTCCCAGCAGACAAACTGGCCAACCTTCACTCCTTGATTCAATCTTGGGTTCTTAAGCAAGGATGCAATCGTAACCAATTGGAGTCTTTAATAGGTCATCTACACCACGCCGCTAAGGTAGTGTGGCCAGGCCGCACATTTATACGTCGGATGCTAGATTTACTCAGCTGTTTTCGATCAAGACGCCATCCAATTCGACTGAATCAGGAGTTTCGACAGGATCTGTTCTGGTGGCGTGACTTTCTTCATCAATGGAATGGAGTCAGTTTTTGGTTATTTCCAGGAATGCCTACTGACTCTAAGTTTGAAATGTTTTCTGATGCTTCAGGTCAGGCTGGGTATGGGGCCTACTACCAAGGAAACTGGTTTAATGGTCACTGGACTCCTTATCAAGCAAAGCAATCAATCGCTTATAAAGAACTTTTCCCCATTGTAGTGGCAGCACACACATGGGGTTCAGACTGGACACGCAGCCAAGTCCTGTTTCGTTGCGATAATATAGCAGTGGTTCATATTCTTAATTGCAGGACGTCCAAGGTTCCAATAATTATGCGTCTTGTAAGAAACTTATTATTTGTTGCAGCCAAATTGAACTTTTCTTTCTCTTCACAGCACATTGCTGGAGTCAACAACGGGATTGCTGATGCCTTGTCTCGTTTTCATTGGCAGGCATTTTACAACAGGGCACCCACAGCCAAGAACCATCCAATGCAGCTCGACAACCAATTATTGATGAAGTTGGCTTGAATCATCTGGAAAGAAAGTATCAACTTTTCATGGCAAACAGTTTGGCCCCTTCAACTAGACGCACCAACGCCTCAGCCCAACATCGGTTCATAGCATTCTCAGCGCACCTGGGTCATGCGACTCCATGTCCAGCCAATGAATCAATGCTATGTTCGTTCGTGACACATCTTACAGACTCACTAAAGCTCCCTTCAATCAAGGTATATTTATCGGCTGTCAGAGCGCTTCATATTGAGCAAGGTTTTGCAGACCCACTACTACATTGTCCTCGCCTACATAGACTATGTCAAGGAATCAAACGATCTCAGATCAACAAAACAAATCCTCGGGTACCAATAACGGACTCAATTATGAAAATTATTCATCAGTCATTAAATCTGCTCCAGGACGACCACATTATGTTTTGGGCGGCCTGTACGTTGGCCTATTTTGGATTTCTTCGGTCATCAGAATACACAGTAACAAATTTGCTAAGTTTTGACCCTGCAATTCATTTACAGCCTGCTGATCTATCATTTGATTCACAGTAAGCACCAACTTGCATGCGGATTCGGATCAAGGCATCAAAGACGGATCAGTTTAGACAAGGTTGCTACATTCATATCGGCCTTGGCTCATCCAGTATCTGTGCTATTTCAGCAATGTCAGCTTACCTTCACAAGCGAGGTGATAAATCTGGACCTCTTTTCCTTCTTTCATCTGGTCATCCCTTGTCTCGTAACTACCTGTCCAATTGGCTGCGCTCCATATTAGTGGATAATCAAATTCCTGGATATTTCTCAACCCATAGCTTTCGAATTGGGGCTGCAACAGTGGCGGCTCGTAATGGGATTCCAGATCATGCCATCAAGGCAATGGGCCGCTAGCGTAGCCAAGCTTACCAGCTGTATACAAGGACGTCTCCAGCATCGCTGTCAAGCTTCTCCCAAGTCCTATCATAGATTGGGTTCTTAAGAAATTGCTGCTGTTAGGTGCTTGGACATGATGGGGTGGGAGTTACAGACGAGGAACCTGTACCTCCTCTCCAAGCACACTGGAGACAATGTTGGGGGAAACAGGTTAGCACGAGCTTAGCTGCCTAACGAACGAATGAGTAACTCCCACCAACCAAGCACCAATCCCAAAACCCCACCAAAGGGTGAGGAGTTTAAATGTTACTACATATCATTTAGTAGAAGTTAAACACCAGGCCTTTTGGGGTCCGCAGTACGGCCCACACAGTTTTTCTAGTTTGCTGTTGCATTGCTTGGAGGCGTGGCGTTAGATACCGCAAGGAATGCATGCACGGGAATTGCCTCGTACGAAAGCTGGCATTGTATGGCCAATCTCTTGTCCATGGCATAGGGTAAGTCTTGTGACATAGTAGGGCGTAATCATTCTTGCATGTGCTAGCCTGCTAGTAAGTAAGACACGAACGAACGATAATCAATTGAAATTATTATTTAGTTATGCCTCGACTTTCACGTAATAGTCGCGATGCTAATGCTTCCCAGCCCACCCTCACCATAAGTCAATAGGTCATGTTTGTCAAGTTTACTTTAAGTAGCTACAGATTAACTTTTATTTTAACAGGGTAGTTGTAATTTTTCCACTGATTATCAGTGTGACGGTGGTTGGTTCGAGTGGGGGAAACAGGTTAGCACGAGCTTAGCTGCCTAACGAACGAATGAGTAACTCCCACCAACCAAGCACCAATCCCAAAACCCCACCAAAGGGTGAGGAGTTTAAATGATATTGGAATTGCTACATAGAAAAGGAGTTTTTGGATTACATATTACGCTATATTCTTTGCAGCCAAAGACTCCTTCTTTCTAGTTCTTGTCTCCAGTTGGAATAGTAGGAAATACTTTCATTTCCATTACTATTGCAGCCATTAATTCAATAATTAACATGTCAAACTCTTGTAAATAGATGGGTCTGGGCCTAGGTGTTTGGTTGATGTGAGTCTTTTGCTTGGTGGTGTGCACACTCACCTTGAGAACCCTATCCTACCCCAACCAAGTGCCAGTCACATTGATTATCAATAAGGATGGATAATACCTCATGTAAGTGTTATCAAGAGAAAAGTGGGTGGTATTTGAATTTTCTGGTGCTACCATCTTGGGAGTTTCTCATGCTGCGAGGAATATTAACTGAATATATTGTGTGTGACAAGTTGTGGATGATAGTTTGCACTTGCTTAGCTTGCAGAGGTGACATATAGCGATTAATCAGGAAATACCCCTTGACCAGGTGATACCAGAAAATCTGCACATGGGCATACAAGCTTATGTGATCGTACGATCTCAGATACCATTCATCATCGAGGAGTTAACTTTGATATTGATCACTCACGATGTCAAGTACCATATATTAGTAGCAGGAGAATAATTGCAATTGACTGACCTAGCTAGTAACTTAGTAATTACATGATGTTTGATATTGAATTCATAATTAATGACCAAGTAGTAACCACCTGAAAAAGCGGGTCATATTGCAACTGGTTTGATTCTAATTATCATAAAATTAAAATTTTAGGCAAATAAAATATTTTTTGTAGTACTAGTAAGATGTAAGCATATGTTCTAATTCACAAAATTGAAAATGGAACTGCCCAGTTCTGACTATGGAATAACATATCTCTGTCACTTTTGTACAACAGTTCTATCAGATTTCTGATGAATAATTCACAATTTTGTATTATGCTAAACGGCCACAAACAAAGCGGACAATAGTAGAAGCTATATTTTATATTTTTAGAATTTAATATAGCACAGTAAAGCTACTGAAACATTTCCAACGTTTTTTTTAATAATAATTGAAACTTTGTTCCAAAAGATGATCACTTTATTCAAGACCGAACTTACAGAAAATGTAATTATCTATAAATTATGTACTTTCAAGATAATTTCAATTTGATAAGGGTTCCTCATATTTGAATCTATATAAATAATTTGAAATAAATATTTGAATAAACATTGAGTGAAAACATTGCATTGAATGCTTGAATATCGGATAAAACTCAAATCCATTCATTTCAAATATAATGTATAATCAAGTTTAAAATAGGCAGAAATTAATAGTGAGTTTATATTTTAAAGTTTAACAGAAACTCTAATGATCGCCAATTAAGGCGATTTACTTCAAAAATGCTCCAAATATTTGCTTTTTTGCTAGCCTTTGATGCTGGAATTTAGTATTTTGCATTTAGTTGTGAAAAGAAGTGACATTCAAAGATTCAAAATTGAAAAAATTACTACATCATCTATTCAATATATATGCCTGGATACAAACGGCAACTGCAATAGGCAATAACATTGGAGGATGAACCAGAAGTAATATATGGTCAGACTAAAGTAATCAACAAACAAACAAAACATCCAACCCGACACATTTATTAGAGGGTCAAACAAGACTGGCAACATTTGTATGGAATTTTGAAATTGGATCCTGTAGATTTCTATTTACGTCATATTATTTCAGTGATGTGATATTGACAAGGGTTTCAAATACGGCAGATAAGACCTTGAAACATCATTCTATGCGAAAATGGATGGAATTATATTTAAGGCTACAGTTGGAAACGCATAGAAACGACTGGGCAAATGTCAAAAATGAGATTCAGCTTGAATCAATTTTGTGTACGGTGGTAAACCATAATACTCAAATGTATGCTACCAACCGTAAAATTTCCATGTGTATAAATCTACTATAACAGAGCTTAACAAACCTTGGTATCTCCACCACCTAGCTTTAACACTTCCTCAAAATTGGAGCCATCAAATCCAAACTCCATTGTAAATTGTGTAACATAATTTGCAGTGCTTGTTGGGTCCCCTTGTAATTTTATTTGATAAATATTCATTGCAATACCAATGTCAATTGTCAAATACTGGGAATGACCCTGTGAACACCAAGCACTAGGACCATTTAATCTTGCTTTGAATGGTTCCATTGATATAACACTACTTGAAGCTGAAAATGCTGAATCCGGAATAATTCCATCTGCAATACCAATACTTTGCATGCAAACTAAAAAGAAAAAGCAGAAATAGTGTATTATCACTCAAGCGACTGTCACTGTTTATTCATTCATATAGATCATTCTTTTTTTCAGTTAAAAGGCAACTACACTGTACAATTTTAGTAGATCTAAATACCAAGCATCATAATTTGTTTCCGATTTAAATTTCATAAATTGGAAGAAGATCTTCAATTTCCATTATACTGAAAATATACTTTATCTAATAGTTATTGTGTGTATGTAATACAGTGAAACCTGTATATAACGACCAGCTACGAGAGGTAGATAAATTGACCACTATAGACAGGTGGCCTTTATATACAGCTTTGATTCAATAGAGAATACTATTTTAGACATTGCAAGAGTGACCACTATAGACAGGTGACCGTTGTATAGAGGTGACTGTTATAACAGGTTTGACTGTATACTGAATGTAACATACTGAATGTAATATACTGAACGTAATATACTGTAAATGGTATTAAACTGTCTGACATATGTCCATTGTATCAATTAACGTTGATTTAACTTACACTAGTCAAACGAAAGCACAGCTTCCAGACACCAGGAAAATACCGAGACCTTGAATCTCTCCTTGATGTTAACATTATATTGAAAGCAGTGAAAGGAGGTGCCGGAAAATAACAATTGTTAAATTTTGGGTGAAGTTTGAATAATTCAGTTTTAAATGGTATCTATATATATAATGACAACAAAAAGTGGCAGCAGGGGAAAAGCTCTGAAGTAAATTTTTCAACATTTTGCTCTCTTATCAAGAAAAAAAAAAACAACTTTGATGCAATTGAAACAAGTAATTCTCCCTGGATATCGGATACATTAATAGATTTTAACATTTGCCAACTGTCAACTTCCCAGGTCTTTCCCCGGGGTCTGGCACAGTGCTGTCATTTGGCTAGTACATACTTGTAGTCAAGTTACTATATTATCATAGCTAAGCCTAGCCTCTCTTTCAATGTTGTGATTTGACATTATCTAGCCTTCTTGTGCAATTACAAGTAGTGGCTTAATATATTGTAATTCTTAGGTTATATTTAATTTAAATCTGGAAATGCGAATCATTCAAAAATTTATCTGTGGGCCTACATCATTTCTTATTTAAACATGAATAAACCATATTGTTAGGCACTAATAACAACAAAAGAGGAGCGACATGGGGAGGCTTACATCGGATTGACGGAAAGACCATTCAAAGCATGCTACAACCAACACATGATGTCATTGAAAACAGAAAATATGAACACAAAACACGGCTATCAAATTATGTCCGGAACCTCAAGGACGGTAACACCGACTACGAAATAGCTTGGAGCCCCATAGGTACCGTTGCGGCTTAATCCAACTAATCAAAAAGATGTTACCTCTGCCTTGCCGGAAAGTACTACATTATTTGCACCAAAGGAAAATTGATAAATAGAAGGTAAGAGTTTAAAATTTCAAAATGCAGGCATGAAAATAAATTTTACCTATCAAATTTTAAAGCTGTTAAAACTTAGTAAAGTAATAACAATAACCTAGCAACTGGATAATAGAACCATTGTAATAAAATAACAATACTAACTGCAATCAGATTCCTGTCCAGCTATGTGTTAATGTGTATGTTTGTAATTGTAGTTAGTATATTTGTTGTCTGATGATCGTTTAATAACGTGAAACTTGGAGTTACAACCAAAGGATGTGTCTTTCTTGACCTAATTATTATTATCAAACTATATCATTATTCATTTACAGAAAACCATTTGAATAAACTGTAACTGTGAATTAAAAGTAAGAACATTTAAGAAAAATTTCAGCCTGAAATTTAAAAAGCAATAAGAACAATCATACTCAATATAAATTAACTGATTCTTATGAGAAAAAGATGCAGAAAAGGGACTTTAAAACTTTACTGCAAAAAAAAATAAAAAAGTTCCAATTATGCCATGAGCTATGTTGGCTTGCAGGATAAGGCAGACTCATTCCTCCCATATTGAGTTTTATTTGTTCTATTTTTATCATTTGAGCTGTTTTTCATGTTTTATCTGTAATGAAGTAGTTCACTATGTCTCAAAATAATGGTTGAATAATTAATCGTGTACAGCAATCTCAGAATATGTCGCATTGTATTGTTGACAGTATATGTATGCAGACATGTTGATGCATTTAGGTAAACTAGAATTGTGAGAAAATTGTCATGGAAAAATAACTGAGGCAGAAACAAAACAGATCCAGCTAGCAAGCAAGTACACCACAAGATGTCAAAATAGAATATTTATTACTAAAACAGTTATAGACCAAAGGTGAGTGGAATATCGGCTGACAATCACCAAGGCCAGCCGAGGTCATTATGTTGATATTCATCGAGGCTGGGATCAGTAACTATTCTAGTCAACCATCTCAATTTTGGAGCATATAATCAACACATAAATTTTAATGTATTTCAATGCATCAAACAAAAACGCCATATTGAGTTACTTCTGTTTAAAAATATGTTCTGTAATGTCATTTGCAATAAAACGTTCATGATCAGCAGTAGTATCAACAAGGAAAATAATAACTATTCTTCATTTACATTGAGTTGGGACCCAGTTTGTAGGTCAAATAGTAATAGACCAATTTCTAGATATGATCAAGTGTATAGGCCCGAGCAAACAATCCAACTTTGTCGTTTCGACTCTGTCTGACTTTTTTGAACCAATAAAGTTGGATTGTTTGCCCATGCAGTCGAGCGTAGTTGGATGGTCGATAATGGGCCCTAATTATCGTCTCGACTAGTAGAACGGACTGAAAAAGATTTTGATTCAGTTCGAAAAAGGTTTTCAGAGTCGGACGGATGCTGAGTAATTTTTATGCTCAAGTTTTTGTGTCTGGACATGTGTGGAACACTTCATGCCAGCGTATATGCAGGCGCAATAGACAGAATACTTTTGAATTACATTTCTGGTAATCTTTATCATGTTGATTTAGAATTTGTCGATTGTTCTGAATCAAAAATACCAAGAATCTGTAAGCAATAAGGTTATCAGAAACTTTCAGAAAATTACAGTTCAAAAGCTAAATACAAAAACTATATATAACTAAGGCAAACGATTGTTTTAATTTATTTTTCGCCTTCAACTTCTCATATTTGATAAATGTAGGATGTGAATAGTCTTTAATACTGCATTCAGGTCCAATCTACGCGTTTAAAAAAAAGTTGTATGCAGTTGGCTAAAAAGTCAAATTGTCGTTTGCCCACGCATTACTCGGGTTGATAACTTGATATCATAATTTGCTTAATGTCACTCATTTTTTAGAATCTGTTTCTGTCAACCTCGGCTATTTTGCTTGGGTTGATAACTTGATATCACACCCCGCTTATAATCACAATTTTGCTCTACTAGGACAGTGATATTATCTAGCTTACATTGTAGCAAAATATCTCAATAAAGATACAGGATCTCATCCTGGCCCAAACACACATGCGCTACATGTGGGTACTGCTAGTCAGCAGGAAGTGGGGGTCCTGGAAACCTAGATTCTGGAAGACCAAAACAAATTTAAAAATTTTCAATGGATATTGTTTCTAACTAAAAAAAAAAAAACTGTTGGAATCCAAATTTATTTATTTTATTAATCACTTACTAGTTATCAGGCTATCAGGTTTCACAATATGATCATTATTTTGAAAAAAAAACAATGTGGAATGAGCCTTGACAGTCAATACTTAGCAAATACGTAGCAGTTTATATGCCAAAAATCAGTTAATTTTGTTTACCAGAATATGCACACATTAAAGTAATTAAAAATGGAAGTTATCTACGATCAGGATTCAAAACAAATTATTTTCTGTTTCCAGTGTTGACTGTACTGTACAGTCAAACTCAGTTAACATCCCCTCTTTTAGCATCCCATCTTGCTTAATATCCCCGCATAAAACTGACTTCTATTTCCCATTCTCCATACAAACTCCCATTCTCCATACAAACTCCCATAATCCTACGCCGCTTAATATCCCACCTTGTTTATTTGTCTCGCTTTTCATTGTACCAGAGGGGGGATATTAAGCAAGTTTGACTGTTAGTTGCAAAAATTGCCGTAATTAAGCAAAATGAGCAAAAGATCGATGCACAACTGTATTAACGTTTCGATGAGCTATATAATAGATGCAGATTTTGGACCGTTTTCGATAATACTTCGGAATTAGTCTTGGCGTGCAAACAATAATGAAGCTCAACAATCCTTGAATGTTCATTTTTCGACAATCCCGTCCCTGAAAATTCAGTGGCAATCATCATCAGGGTCTAGTAAAAGTAGGCATCCCACAATCCTAGCTTCCAGAAGGATAGAGCAAATTCAGAAAAAAATTGACATTTTTATGATTAATGGGGAGAACTTTAAGAATAAACTTCAGAAAAAAATGATGAGATGTTCTCTTTGACATTGGACACTAGCCATGCCATAGTCCGGTCTATTATACAATATGTAAGTGCAAATTTTAAATTGTCTTTTGTATACATTTTGTTTTATGATGGCGGGTCCAGCCAAATAAAGACACATAGCCTATATATATATATAGTGGAATCCTTGAACTCGGAACGCCAAACATTTACGCCAAATTCATGCCACACAAATACAATTTTACGCCACGCCAAAATACGCCAACAATTAGTTGAAAACTATAGGAAAATACTAAGATTTGAGAATCTGTACGCCAAATTTTCGGATAATCAGCTACATTTTACGCCGGATATATCCAGCGTAACATACACAAAATCCATCTATAGTAGCCATGATATATATCTGGGTAGGCCTATTCTAGTCATTTGGTGAATAGCTTGTTAGCCTATATATAGTGCATGCATAAACAATGGATGTTAATATTGAAAATATGTAAACAACTTTAAAGTTAATAAGATTAAAAATGTCCATATATCAACACAAACGACAACACGTTATCAGTGGATATGCCATTTCCACTTCACAAATAATAGAAAGAATCATTTCATGGAACATATAGCCTATTTGTGGAATGTTTTAAGAAATGGAAGTTGGGATGAACTTTATTTTTATCATAACAATTTCGTTTTTACCCATTATAGCCTCTCAATTAAATAACTTGGAAATGAAGTGAAAATATTATACTAGAACGGCTGCAACAGGGAAAAGCTGATTATCTTAATGAATAACACTGATCGTGATCCTAAGCACAAGATGATGATAGGCTACCTGTTTCTATGTTAAATCTGTAGTGAATATCCTATTCAATGAAGTAAATCAATGCAGTAGGGATGATTTATGCTGTATTTTTGTAGATTTAACATGATTTTTTCAACGAACAAAGCAGGATTTGATGAAGCATAAAGACTAGCAGTTTTTGTTAGGTTTCGAGACACAATTTCAAGAGAACTTTCAAGACCTACCCAAATGACAAAGCGACCTATTTTCTCCGATAAAATATATAAGCCTAGCGTACACTGAAAGAAATATCACTTAAAAGAGCAAACTACAGCATGTTTCAACAAGGAACAAAGTTGTCTATGGAAATTAGGTTTACACGGCAATTTGATGACTGTTCTAGATCATGCATAACAAGTAAGCGGGGCCAGTTCAGTAAAATGTTGATAGCTCCGCATAATAAAACAAACCGAAAGTGATTATTCAACTCACAGTTAGTTGCAGCATCAACATTTGCGGTAAATAGCCATGAATTAAATATGATAAATAAAACTTTATACTCCATTATGGTTGATTTATTCCTTCCGCCATTTCGCATATTCGTAGGAATTTTGTTACTTCTTTCCTCCTTATTTCATTTGATCATTTTTTCCTTTGAAACGACCGAATACTCAAATACGTCATAGACTTGACAATTTTCGGGTCACTTGTTTGTATTTATTGATTCTTGTTGAAGCTACTGGGATGTTATTGTTATCTCGTTTTCATGAATGTGTATTGGTCACTTGCTTCACTGTGCTTTGCTTTTGATGGCATTTCGGTGACCTATGTGTCATTTTCAATATATTTGCATTTGGGAAATTAAAGTTAGACGATGGGTACACCCATATGACGAATATACGGGGCCGTGAAACTCTTTAGGGGTCCATGTCCCAGGTGAAAAAATACTATTTGGATAGGATATTTCAGATTCTATAGCTTTTTGCGTCTTCTTTTTTGATTTTCAAGAGAACTTTGAAATTTAAAATATTTTTTTAAAAATTGTTAATTTTGAAGAACTTTTTGGTTGCAAAATGCACGATATAAAACGTAATTGATATTTATGAGCTTTACAACAAAGCCATTTTATGTGCCAACGATTTCAATTGGGTCAAAACGGCTGCAGTAGAAGCAAGCTCAAAACGATGAAATTTTCCCAATGACCAACCGCCTGACTGCATGAGCTATCTATGGTGAAAAGTATGGAGACCACACCCTCACCACAAAAAAACAACAACTAGTTGCACAGCCTGCTAGATTAGGTGGATATCAAGCTCCTGTGCCACAGCACTTCCTGACCAATGGCGGCTGTCCATTGGGGGCAGTCGGGGAAGTGCCCCAACATTACTTAAATTTACTATATGATGTTTTTTCAATTATTCTATTACATTTATTCTATGTTTTTCAAAATTGATCTGATTCCAAAAAATTGTTGCCAACATGAGATTTATTCGATATTTAATTGTGAGGTTTTGTACTGTATTCACTGTGTAGGTAATCTCCGAACCTTTGTTGATATTTTAATCTATTTATAATCCTTGTGTTATCATGCGAACCGTGGTCAAGATACAATGGAATAACTAAAGTCACTAGTGGTTTTATTTTAAATTAGATGCTACAAAAATTTAAATTTTATTTATAACTAGCAATGGTTTACCCCCTGTGTTACCTGCTTTGCTGGATGATTTTCAGAGATTCAAATTTATATCACATTTATTTATTTTATGGCCTAAATTATATGGGGAAGGGGTGTGTGTTTGTGTGTACATTTTATTTTAATCCGTAAGCCAACATGAACAGTTTTACACCCCGGGGGTAACTCCATATGGTTTGGTATACGGGGACGTGCCAATTATGGAGGGTACCTTTTCATCGTCTTGTAGAATATTTAGGGTATTCATTTCATGATTTTCAAAATATTTGGGGTATTAGTTTTCAACAAAAAAAATTATTTGCAGGTATCAATTTGAAAATAATGCTTAAAGAACATAAAATGCTTTCTTCGCATTTATGGATTATTTTCTGGGGTATACATTTTGGTGTGAAAAAATATTTGAGGTACCAATTTGGAATAAAAATATGTTTGGGGGGTATTCAAATCCCTGAAGTTCTTGAGTTACCCCCCCCCCCAGGCTTTTACATTGAGACGACTAAGAAATAGTTAACTAAAATCTACTATATGTTATAACAGTAATAATTAAGTTAATAACAGTAACTCAGGAAAGATATTTAAAAACAAGGTTAAGTGGAGTAGTTAGCAAGGTTTTTCCAGCGATGAGTATGATAAGCTTCAAGTAAAGCTGCTTTGACCCAGTCGTGGATTCCATTAATTCGGTTATCATCATCATCATTTATTCAGAAACCTGTAAGTTATACATAACTTTTTTTCAAAGGACTGATACATTAATTCGGTTATACTTCGACTAAATAGTTTGTAATTTTTCAAATGTTTCAATTTTGTTGGGAGAAATGTCCAAATTCGTGTGGCAACTGCAATAAAATAGCCATCTCATGGAAGCTATCTTATACATTTTGGAGCGATCAATCGTGAACTTTCTATTAGATCTTATTTAGTTTTTGAGAATTGGAGGAGAGAGAAAACGGCTATTGGTATCTTTGTGTTAATAAACATGTGCTTGTAGACAGTTGTTGAGATTTTACACATTCTTCTTGTTTTTAGGCTAACATTAACAGTATGGGTTCCATTGTTTACATCATGGAGGATGGAGCCACAAAGAATCAAAGATGGCGAAAACATCGGACTTGAAAGTTTTCCAGTTTTGATAGACTAGTCTTTTGAAGAGTTACAATATTTGAGGTTTGGTCGTATGTAGCATTTGTACAATCTTGGACTGACATTCGGAGCTTGATCTTCTAAACTGTTGAATTCGATGTAGGCATAGGTTGGCTTTCTTCAAGGAGTTCAAGCAAGACCAGAAATGCACCTTCATTGCTAATTTATTGTCGATATTTAATCCTAATCATCTAATGCAATTTATCCATGTTATAGTAGTTTTGATAACAGAGATGTTCTCTAGGAAGGATAGTTCTCGATTATGGAATTTACTGACGATCATTGCTTGCGTTTTCTGTGGATTTAATTTCAGGTAGTTTTAATCTAGCCATGTTGTGACAGTGTCTTAGTCATCATTCGCTATGTAACATCATTAGGCGTATCGGAATAGTATAGAGTGGTGTCATCTTCATATCTCATCAACGAAGATTTCTTGTGAAGGAGTGACATATCAGCGACATATCGATATGGAAGAGTAGCGGACCAATTATAGTTCCTTGAGGGACACCTCGGAGAGTAATGCGGGTATCAGCTGCGGCTTCCCCGGGGGGTGACTCACGGGGACCCAGGAGGATTGGTTGAGATCTGCTAGAGAACATTATCCCCTGAGGAAGGGGGGTTTTCTCCGTTTTGCGAAAGCAGAAAATCACACCCGGGGGATAACCTACGGGATTTGTATTGCTGTTCAGCCGCTTCTTCAAAAGTGTCCGCAATTATATTATCATGATGATATGTACTGAATGCATCTCGTTTCTTCATTCGTATTTCTCATGTGAAGACTGTGTTGTTTGTTGAGCAAAACCTTGACCAAAACGTTTCAATTGCCCTTTCTGGCTTTGTGCATCTAGTCATTAATACTGGAATATGCCTATCTCCAATACATGGAATTTTGATATATTAATAAAGTTATACAGAATGCATACATATTAACGGGGTTTCACTATAACAACATATTTGTACAATTGTGTAATTCTTTGAATCTCTGGGTATTATAGTTGAATCTTGTATAAGAAAAGTTAAAAATTTATCATTTTCAGTACTTCTTGTCCCTGAGGGGAGGGGGATTATTGAAAATTATTGCCCCCTTATCCCAGGGGTTAAATGACTTTTTCACGGGTTGTTTTGTAAATCCCGGGGTGCTCCGGGGGTCACCCTCCCGGGAAAGCCGCTGATACCCGCATAACATATGGGAAGATAATTCAACATCAACTTTAACTGACTGAATGCTATTTTCTAAATAATTTCTGAGGAGATTGCAAGTTGAACGAGATACAGCCCCATTGCTTTGTTGACTTTTAACTCCCTGATTAAACCTAGTACTTCTTTATCATCTTTCCGGGTCATCTGGTTATCTCAAGGAATATTCTGGATAATATTTTGTTTCGATACGCACTAAGCTAGAATTATTTCTTAATTGATATTGAGTAAGAACCTTTGGAGGAGGGACATAGGAAGAAAAATGACCTTTCAGCAGTTCTGATTTGTCTTTTTATGTAGTAACTAGCTCATGTTTGTTTATCAGTGCTGGCATATGTAATAATTTGATTCTACCGATACCAGTCAATTTTTGCAGGGTTTGATGGAATTTTCTTGGATCAGTGCTAGACGACAGTATGAGGTATTTCTGAATTTATCTTCTCTTCAATTTTGTAACTTTATTCCAAAGTTGTTTAATTTTTTGGTTCACATCACTAGTTCTTGGAAGTTTAGCGAAAGAGTCACGTTGGCGTATTAGGTCTTCAATTTCTGATGTGATCCAAGGTCTGTTACCTTCAACACGTCTAAACTTAAGCGGTGCATGAATATCAAGAATCTGAAACCATTTTTTCCATACTATATCAGCGGAGGGTAATTACCCATTACAGTTAATATAAAAAGAATCCCAAGGAGCACATCTAATGTCTTCATTTAATTCCTCAAAATTAACTTTTTTGTTTGGCGATATTTCATGAGCTTCGGGGGGGGGGGGGCTTGGTAGCTTCTTTTTTAGCGTATATTTATACAAATTCTATGATCAGATGCACCGATCTCCATAACAGTACAACTCTCAAATATTTGACTTTGTGATGTTAATATAACATCCAGGTGAGTCTTCGAAAGTGGTCTTGTACATCCTCTGACTAAATCCTTTAATGCAAAGTCGTCCATATATAATTTAATCGCAGCTTTTCCAGATAAGTTCGTAGAATGTGCAGATGTATATCAGTTGAAATCCCCCATGACAATTGGGCTAAATTTGTCACTGCACAATGACTCTCTTATTGTTCTAACGTTATCAAAAAAGGTTGTTGTCGGAGTGTTTGGTGGACGATAGGCCCAAACAACTACATACTTTTTGACCCTGAAAAGAAGTTCTACAATTAATGCTTCTATGTTGCTATTTTCATATTTGATCCTGTGACGGTAGCCTATGTCATTCCGTATATAAATGATGAGGCCGCCACCGGCTATACTATTTGGGTGATCTTTCCGCAATGCTATGGAAGCATTTAGTTTTGTCCCGCATAAACCAAACAAAGCAAGAGATTCTTCAAATGCGTTGATGTAGTGGGATACGTCGTCAATTTTTCCACGGAGGCTGTTGCAGTTCGACAAGACAATGGGGTACTTACTTGGTCGTGGAATTTTATCTGCATCACCACATGACATGAAATGTAGATATATTGACACATGGAACAGTTGGCCTAGTATATAACAATTATCAAGGTTCATAGGGTTTGTGTGTGAATGATTGTAATTTGTCTCTGAATATTTTTTTGTTATTAGGCATGGAGATATCTGCCGTACCATATATTATAGATGGCAAGTAAATATTAATACATATGAGCAAACTTACAAGCATTGTACAGTATATTTTGTTACCTGCTGATTAATTACGAAAGTGATAAAGGTTTTCTGGTTATTCACTTTTTTTCTAGATAGGTTACATGAGTTGTTACTGTTAGCAACTGTATTCATGTTGAATAGTCAAACAAATCCCCTGTTTTGCTGATGATCAATAGGCATTATAACGATGGCAACTGGTTTCAAATGTTTAGTAGAGTAGAGGCAGCATCGAATAAAGAACGAATGTTTGAAATAAAAGTAGCAAATTAAACTGTAGATACCAACTCATAAATAAACCAAATATATGCAGATCTGATAAATTTTTTAGGCAGTCAACACCAGCATAAATGGAGTATAAATTTTTAATAGAGGCAGCATCAAGTAATAATGAACGAATGTTTGAAATAAAACTAACAAATTAAACCGTAAATACCAACTCATAAACAAACCAAATAAAATCTGATGATTTTATTACCCAGTCAACGCTTTGTTCAACGCTTCAGAAGTTTGAATCCAAACCTACCTTGGCTTAAGTTACTTGATTTCCAAACAGATTGTTTTGTTAATGCTCAAGGAATTATATATTGAAGTCATCATTTGCAAAGAAATGAACTGTTTTCATTTCGATTTTATGAAAACTAATGGACTGAATTTTGTTTCATTGATAAATTAAGGACATATAAAAGTATGTTTAATTTCCAAAGCGTTTGCATCCCGCTCTAGATCGTTGATTTCAGAAATTACTTAGTTTTGTTCAAACTGCTACTCCTACTAATTCAATGCAATACAATATTTCGTATTGTTTTAATTATCATAAAACTGATTTACTTTTTAGCTTCACTTGATCAAATCACTTCCACGTAGCTTTTAAGTTCAAATCAAAACGTTTATTCCTCTGAAGAATTCAATTCGCCTTCGATTTATCTACCCGCTAGATTATCAAAATACGAAATTTTGAAAAATTCTAAATTTGTTAATACAATGATATCAAATAAAGTATCTTGAGAAGTTTATTATTTCAAAACAACGCCAGAATATCACGATATTCATACAACAAATTTGTTACTGTACATGGTAATTATCACGACACAAATTATTAGTATAGGAAGATAGAAATAAAGAAATATAGAAATATAGAATTATGGAAATAATTTATTTACAAATATACAATATTATTAGTCTAAGAAGATCAGAAATGGCATCAGCTCTTCTACAGCTTCTAATATTTTTCACATGAGATCATACAGTGAAATACATCATCGAGTTTCTATTTCAAACCTTGATCAGCAAGTAATGAACAAAACCTAAAGATTAAAGATTGTTGGTAAATACATAATCCTTACTGCATACACAATATATCATGATTATTAAAAAGTAATTACAATTGTAAACTACAATCTCTTACAGCATTACATATTTGATCGAAAAGAGGTGTAAAAGACAACAACAGAATTGCATATTACGACAAATTTTGATAATCATTCAATGACTTTATGAATGCCATCGTGGTATCATAGCAGAATTTCAATTGGTCCTATAAAGAAAAAAGTTATGATGTATTGATTTAAAATCTACAAATATAGAAAATAAAGCCAAGACAGAATTTCCAATGAGTATGATTATAATTTATATCTAGCTTCGTATTATCATTCATCTAATTGCTATGAGTGATTGACGAAGTATTGTGATTGTATGATAATTGATGTATTGATAATTGATGACAATGTGTAAGTAAATAAGGATCGAGAACAAATTTTCAAATTTATAATCTTTTATGAGAAGTGACACGTTTGTCCATAGACCCTATGATTTCAGAAACAAACCCTGACGCTGGTCCGTAGGCCTCATCACAGTAAGCGGCAGTAAGCGATCTATCAAACTATTCAGAAAAATTTCTCCCTGACAAGAATAATATACTTGTTTCAAGTTAATAATTTATTGATTTATACGAAAATGGCTTGTTTCACGTCACATCTATTTTGATGTCCATGTAATTGCTTGAAAGTTTGACATCTATATTAGTATTTGCTTAAAACAAGCTGTTTTTGTTCAAAACAAATTGTGTAGGCTTCAAGAAACAAAAATTGACTTGAACGAAGCAAACTGTTCTTGCAAATATGAAATTTTTCCTTTGTATAAGATGGTAAAACTTATATTTGTAATACCAGTACAATGCAAAGGTGTAGTGAAAATATATTCAGAAAGTTTGAAAATGCGATTTTGTGGGAGGTGAGTTGAAAAACGTTTTTATCTCACCTGTTTACTAGCCAGGGCTTAATTCAGATCTTCCTAACTCTTGGAGCAGTTGTTAACTAACGCAGAAGGTTACGAAAACACTTTTATTCAGCCTTGAAAATAATTATTTGTCTTCTAGATTAAGTAGAGCAAAGGCTCCCTGACAGAATGTCTATTAGGAGAGTAAACTTTTTCATCATTGATCGCTAATTCTAATGGATCGCATTGTGACATCGCGGCCCTGCATCACAAAAGGAAATACTATTAAGAATAATGTGTTATGCCTACTTCATTTTCGACATATTTCTTTCCAGAAGATCTTATGTCCAGAACAGTTTGAAATATATTAGCTGAATTTTCCTCTTTAATTTTCTCAATGTTGACCAAGGACGTAATAAGAGCGCCAGAACGACCAATGCCATCGCTAAGAAAAAAGGTTACATTCTTTTTATAAATGCTAAATGCTAGAAGCTTTTCATTTTGCAAGTTTCAATTGCCCTGTTTTTCATGTTACTTTTTTCACGTGTGTAGCATTTTATTATTTCCGACTTGGGCAGTAAACAAAAAATGTATCACAAGAGTAAAATAGCCACTAAATCATTCAATACTACTGTCCTCTGTTATAAATATCACTTATATATTTAGAGAAAATTATTATACTGCATGATTTGTCTCGGATATAAAATACGCTGATTACCATAATTTTGGAACGGGATAATGAAATTATTATTGTTATTATAGAAGATGGATGTAATTCATACTAAGAAGATTTCTTTCAGACAGGGCTATTAATCAAGTGGAAAATTCAACTAAGCAACGCATATCTAATTAAGTAACACCACACTACATACCTACAAACCACTGTGATTGGCCCTGCTTCTTCTCTACTCAATTTCTCAATTCGTCTTTGCAATTTGAGAATCGGATTTGTGGACTTTGGGACACCATGATTTGGCCAGCCATCGTATCTCAATATATGCACAAGCTTAAATAAAAATTAAAATGTAAATTTAAGGGGTTCGCGACAGTAGCCCAATTTTGAATTTATAATTATAGGCTTTGCCTCATTTTTGTGAGAAAAAAAAACAATTTAAAAATGGCAGCTTGTTTTCTAAGTTCAAATTGGAAAATGTGAGAACGCAATGTTAACTCAAATGAATCAAATAATTACTTTAGATATTAAATTAAATGAAAAAATAATTAATTTATTTATGTTATATGTACATCAGTAGTGATTGATCGGTTATTATTACTTACATTAGCTATAACAATGGGATGATGCAATTTGTTATTGCTTTTGACATTGTAAAGGTTTTTGTTGTTAAATTGCAATGTTGCATTATTTAGTGACACTGACGCCCGAATGATAAGTTTAGAAATTTTGAGTTAGTCGATATTGTTGTGATGTATAATATTACTCTATTATCTCAACAAATGGTCTTGGTGATTTCGTGATCTAGCCATGCAAAGATTAGTTATTAATGATCTACAAGTCCAACATTTCACTTCACTCCAATACTTTCCCCTATGATTAATTTAAACGTATCATATCAAAATTTTAAAGCGAACGTTTCAACTTGATTTTTCCCAAATTTTGGATTCTTGTAGAGACTAGATCGAGAGCGTATTTTCTATATAAATACATTGCATATTTTTGGAAAGATACCGCAATATATAAAATGAAAGGAAGTAGATTCAAAGTTTGACACGCTCTAAGTGCCACATATTTTTATTATGATCTTGATATGATCTGCCCGTTTACCAATCATCAAAGTTGGGCACATCAAAGTAAGTGGTCCGGGCAATTTAACTTGAAAGTAACATTTTACCATGAGCATTTGTTAAGTCTGTGAGGTATGGTATTCATATCGAAGATTTTCAAAAATATATGTAACTTAAGTTACGGATAGTATGATATACGTTCGTTGTTTGAACAAATGAACGCAATGAAAATACAAAATCAATGTTATGATTGTTTGAACAAATAGCAGTTACAACACTGTCTGATTGTTTTTTGCTGTTAAGGTTGTAAAAATATATGTAGACTTATGAAAATAAAACAATATATCTGATATAACCTTTTTTGTATCTTTTGTAGTGATTTCTAGATACAGCTCCTTGATAACTCCTTCATCTGTGGCTTCGACGCAATCGACAGAAATACCATATTCCGCATACGTCATCATCGCATCTTCCAGAAGCCAAAAAACTTTTGCATCCTGCAAAAGAAAGCATGTTAATGCTATATCTAAAACTCTGTTACATATTGTTTTTATATGTTACCATTTGATGTTTACTTTCAGAGATTGCTATGTCATGCCAATGGCATATATGACAGCATTTGAGTACTAACAAAATGTGCTTCACATGCTGAGAAGATTCGACTGTTCTTTGATAATACAGTACTAAAAGAAATCACGATAAGTGAATAACAGCTGATAGGGATTGAACCTATATGCTATACCACATTTGTGATAAACTTATTTAGCTAATATTACTCCACATTTTTTTCAAGGTAATTTCTAATTTTTCGTTTGCTATGAATCTGGATATATTTGCATTATCCTCTAAAAGATTTGAAACGTTTTTAGGGTCATTCTCAAAAATCTACTGGAGAAAACTTGTTGAGGAGCAACTGAAGCTACCCTCAGGCACTCTAAGTATATGATGGTTTTTATCTTGCACTGAAATCTTTCGGAAATCTATTTACTAATTACCTCTCGAGCAGTGTTTTCCCCAGTCAAAATTACCGCGATAGGCGAATTTTCTTGAACCATTAACGCCCAGAATTGACGCATCTGTGTAAGTCCTGGATATTCCGTTGTTATAAACTGTTTCGATTTATCGTATCCCTGATAATGAGAGTATAGTGACATTGAATATATCATTTAATATTTGATATTTTAATATTTCACATACTTTGATAGTATACTTGTATGTACAGTATAATATATAATAATAAGGAATTTGAGCTCAGACTTCTAGGAGCTATTGATATTTGGCGCACGAGAGGAACGTAAGGATAAAACGAGAAGGCAATAGAAAGTTACGAACCACTTCGGCAAGTAATTTTCGCCTTCGAGTTTTCTCCTGAAGTGACTCGAGTGCACCAAATATCAATAGCACATAGAAAACTGTGCACCAATTGCTTTGTATTATAACTAGCCCAACTTTTACAAACATCTACATGACTTTCTTGCTCATAAAATGTTTTTGAAAATTCCTGATCAAATTGGAAATTCTCATTCGTTACATCAAGTTCGAATTGTAAAATCGATTGTGTTTCAAACCTAATTTTGCTATGGTGATTTGGCTTCAAACTCTAACCCAGTCAGATTAATCGAATCATTTTCGTTATAATACAATGTATAATAATGTAACTTACCCTTGCATAAAATGCTACAACCAGATTTTCAGATTTCAAATCAATCCCGCACCTTACAATAACTTTTGTGCTTTCTATAAAAGTGTTAACATAGCATGTATAAACAGCATTATCAACAAAGCCAATGCAATACTAATAAGAAAACAAAAGAAATTGAATTCAAACCTTGGAATGCATTCAATGGAATGTATCTTTCAGGGTGAGATTGGCAAATCATTCTGTATTCCTCAGATACAAATTTAATTTGCTGAAAATCAATAGAAAATACGACACTATGAAACACAACATGAATATTTGAGATTAGTAATAGATCAGAATAGAATAGAACAACAGGTCGATACGACCAATGAGCAAATTTGTTGGTTGAACAGTCGAAGGTCAATTCTAGCGTTATGGACTGCTCAATGTTTTCTTACTAGAAAGGACGCAACAGATAATTTGGTATATATCTATATTCATTTCATGATCCTTATCATTAAGTATTACAAAGTTTGACTTCGGTCATTATCAGCCGTTAGTATTTTCATGGTTTCTATTGGTTGATTGTTGGTCACGTGACGTAAATTAAATAATCTGATTATCACCTCATTTTTGACCAGTAACTGTTAAATATACTATAGAAAATTAGTCATTTTGTCTACAGATATTTCATTAACATTATTTGGATGTTATAACAATACAGTTTCTTCCTTTCCATTAAAAGCCAAACCTTTATTTTCATATTTAGGTTTCGAAAACAGACATATTCAAGGAATTCGGTGATAATTTTTCAATATATTATGATAATAAAATTACGCTATAATCAATCAGCAGATATAGCTTTTCCAATATATCGACGATTTTTCTAGTCATCACATGTAATGATATATATGCGGGATATTCGATCTTTAGGTTATAGCAAAGTTTCCTTAGTTTTTTACTCTATTTAGAAACAATCGGTTTCCTTCTCCTTAAAATTATGATCGCATACATTTTTATGCTTATCATAACTTGAATTTATAAATGTAATATTTCTCTCTATATTGGCAAAAATAATACGAGATAATCGACATCTGGAGGCTACGCTGTTGACCTCTCCTGGAAATTGGAAATTTGCAACATTAATTAACACTAACCAAGAATAATTTAAAACAAAAGAATCCAAATTGTCCCAATAAGGATGTCGAGAGAGGATAAATAGAATAAGTCGAAACAACAAATATCGGAGAGCAAGTTTTGTGATGTTATGTTGTGATGCATTGAACCCCATACCTCGAACTCTATTGTCAGCATTGACTTATTTTGATCACCCATTTTGGAAAGTTGTTTAATCTTAGTTTCCATGTCGTCTTTTTCTACATTTGTTGAATCATACAAGAGCCAATCTTCCACACAGAAATGTATTAACATGTACATATCCTATAAAATGAATAATAGCAACACATTTAAACTAATCAAATGTTTAACCAATATAATAGCTAATGGAACTTTTCAGATAAATTTATATTTAGAGTATGCTGAAATGTATCTGCAAGGTAACGCACGACACAGTCATGCTATGTTGTGGTAATCTGTTACAACATTTTTTCTGTTTGGATTGAGTCACATCTGCATATAGAATTTGATATGCCGAATTTAACGGACTTCGATATGGCCATCCCATGTCCATCACTTTCTGGATAAAACATAAGGCACGGTCCATACGCTCTTTTTTCACATGCCGAACCTATCATGCTCTGATCAAAGTCAAAGATGGAATTCAAAACGGCTTTTGAAACAGAATAAGAACACTTTAAATAATCGATCGGTGTCTAGGAAGTTTTTAAGGCCTTCTAACCTACTAGTAATCATACTTAGAAAAGCACCTGAAATAATGATGCCGTCTATCCGAAAGCGTTCTCAACAGGAATATTATCAGCACATGTACAAAACGGGTTATGAATAAGGCATATACATTCCTGGAAAATATCCCGATCCTCTGAAAAAGACCTAAAACTATTAGTAGTACGAATCTTCGTAGTCTTTCAAGTTTCATTGTTCTGAGGAAGATAATGACAAAGGTAATTCTATAGTTATTGCATGCTGTTCTTCTAGTGACTATTAGTAGCAATGGAAAATATAAAACTGGCAAGGAGCTACAAAGAGGGTTACGATGTAGTGAAATGTTTATTTGAAAATTTCAAGAATAGGTACAAATTCTCCTTCAAATTCTGCATGCTAATGCAAAGGACGTTTGGAAAAGCAGACACTATATCGAAACAAAATAACCCTGCCTTCAGGATTTTTGAAACGATGTTGCATATTACAAGGTTCTTTGTTGTTAATAAATAATGGGAACTAAATTAATATAACATAATTGTATATTTATATCACTTTCAAATATCACTGGTGGTACCATGACCAACCAACTTGTGTTACCTACATTAATGCAGTATAAAGTTAGCATTAACTCATGAAATATACATGAGTTTTTCAAAAACACTCTTGAAGTATATTATTATACTACTAGCAATGAGTGTGGTCCATAATGGACCTTCTATGATAAAACTTTCAGATCACTTATAATTAAACAATTGACTAAGCTGACTATCGCTGTATAATACGGAGTATGAACTCTGGAGGAGAACATGAGACACAATACGCATTGAAACGATGTAGCATTAATCAATACATCTTAATCATTCCTTTAATAAAAATGAAATTTATTTCACATCAATTGAGTCGATTGAAATGTATAATTTAACGTATCTTTGTCTACATAAAAACTTTATTTTATGTGTTGAAAGGAAGCCAGAACACATTAATTATTATAAATTACAAATATTCAGTCAAATTTCGAAATCTGAAACTATCCAGAAAAAATCACTTCAAATCCGAACCGATCAGAAGACCTAAAATATTAACCCGAATCTGACCCGATACGATCGGATCGCGTTCGGTTCGAATTCATAAATCTTTATTGCAATATATACAACACTAATGTGGTGTTCACAAATTAACGCCGTCAAGGTGTGGCCGGTCAAACTCGTGGCATTGCATGCAATATATTCAATATTAAATTGATTTAGCTTCGACAAGACACATGGTCCACTAATTTCTGTTATTAACATGATCAAACGATATCTTTTGTTAATTAACAATGATTTACTGCTTCATATTAAAAAAAATCAGAAAAATCGTTAATAAAAATTGCCGAATGGCGGATTTGAACTGACGACCCTGATATTGAAATACCAGAGCATTAACCAATCAGCCACTACCTTACTTTCTGTTATCGGTGCTTTAACTGACGTGATCAACAAACGTACTGCTTCGACAACGTATTATTGAACAAGGCGACAGCGCGTGTATTGATTTCAAACTATATATATAATCTGAAAATATTATGATATGATAGTATATGAGCCTATATATTTTTGATCTTTGCAATCTCAGCAAGTAGGCCTGTGATTTTCATGGCAGTCTATCAAAATATCAACAGTTCGTTGAAAATAAAATTTTGTAAGTAAAAAAAAGATGTGAAAAATTGGCCTGATAGTGCTTCTTGTTATCAAATTTTCTAGAATAATAGCATCAACATTCTTTAAGAAGGAAATAAAGTTCTATAATAAATCGCTATACTACTTTGATATTGACATCATGTTACATCTTGTTGTCAATATTTCTACGCGCTATTTATAATACATTACAGATGTCGAATGAAAGAAAAGACGATTATGAATAAATTAATTATTTTGATAGAAAAACGAAAACAACTCATTTTGCCAGATTCGTGATATGCATATTTATTCAGAATTTATTGAAACGGACGCGATGGTTTACTAGAGTGGAAATGTTTAGTGCAGCTTCAAAGATATAAAATACTATAGCCGATGGTAGTATTTTAAATGCTCATGTTATGATTTCTGATGAAAAGGATTTACTTATATAGAAAATGAATCTACTTTACCTTGCATTTGATCGCGATATGAAATGATCATTTTTGTCAGAACTATTTCGAATAAAAGACAATTTATATTTTATTCTTATCGGGTTTACATTCTCCTTCGATAAAATATGGTTGTTAACTTATTCTTGATCGGTGTATTAACTCAGAGAACCGGCTGTTATGTATTTAAATGTTGTTCGGAGATTATGCCGCTCGTATAGTTTTTATTTGGATCTCATTTGGAAAATGGTAATTTGTATTTAATAAATATTGTTTGCTATTATCGATTATTTCATGCAACCTTTTTCACTCTTGAATTTTGTAACACAAGGTTTGTTACACTCATCCAAACTGTATTAACTATTTAAAAATGTTTTTAAATTATGTTTTTGTGCTTTTAAATTCAAAGCAAAATTTTTGAACGCTGAAAATATTATAATTATTATTATTTATCACAAATCATACGCTCAATTCAATTTAACTTTGTTAAATTTGATATACCTGAAATTATCTTTATTAAATGTTGATCAACGATAATAACAAGACACCGCTATTTTTATTCTCGAAACTGTAGTAACATACTGTGTCTTATTCTTATAGCAAGTCAACAAAATGAAATTTTAATTTTAATCGATGCTTACAATTCCTTCGTTAATTATGGAAGTAAAATCTGAAAATAAAAGCCTGCCTGCTCATAACCAGATGATTCATATTTTTATATCAAATAATAAATTATAGAAATACTTTTGTGCAATGCATTGATTGATTCTAAACTCTGTAATTTTAGACTGTAGACAGATAATCTCTTCGATCTTTGAATATTTTTTCGAATTAGTCGAACGCCAATGTCATTTTGAAAATTCTTGCAAGTTAATTTGTTTTCATACCCCGCGATAGATTATTCATTTCAAAACAGATTGTTTGCTCAGTGTTATCACAAATTATATATCAAAATAGCCTTTTTAAAAGTGAAATGTTTTGTATCTCGATTTTGAGAAAAGTAATGAACGGCATTTTGTTTCATTAATAAATTAAAGACCTAAAGTCTCTTTAATTTTCATAGCGTTTGTGCCTCGCTATATGTATTGCTGATATCACAACTACATGAAATAGGTCTACGTTTCTTTGATTTCAAAACAAATTTTGTTTGGCCTAGTTATACTGGTAATTCAATGTAATTCAGTATTTCGTATTGTTTTAATTATCATAAATCTGATTCAGTTTTGATTTTCACTTGTTCAATCCATTTACACACAGCTTTTAAATTCAAAGCGAAATATTTTTGTTCTGGAGATTCAATTTGAATTCGATTTGGCTGCCCGCTATATTATCGACCTATGAAATTTTTCAAAATCTCTGAATTTTTTAATGCAATGATATCAAATGAAATATCAGATGAAGTATTATTTGCATAATTTCCCAACAACGGATTATCCGTATTATTTCGCCAGTAGGACGTACATAAGTCGCGGACAGACACAGAAATATCGAAATATCGAAATATAGTGATATATAAACAGACAGTATTATGTATATAAGTGATCGAAATATTGTGATATATAAACAGACAGTATTATTAATATAAGTAGATTAGATTGATGACGTAAATTTAAACGCAATTCAAAAGTTGTAAAATAGGGGATTTATATTTCCCATCATATTTGCCCCTTTATGCTCCATTCAAAGTTCATAATATTCAAGCTGCTTATATCCTCGACTGTTTGTGTTGCTTCATTCAAATTATCTGATTATCAATCTGTTTTGTAGGTTTCCTATCAAAATTTATTGTTTTATAGTAAATATTATTTTTAAGCAAAAATATGATTCCTCCATCCAAAGCCCCATCGCTCCAAAATTGATCTTGGCATGTCCTTTTTTATTCCAGAAGAGTCAAGTTTTGAACGTCTAAATTCTGTTGTAAACATTTAAGAAACTCAATACAGAATGGAAAATGTTGGCTCTCAGGAGTTTCTCTTTTTGACGAGAGCAATGAATTAAATATTAGTTAGTAAATGTTAGTAAGTTTTAACAGTAAAATAGAAATAGAAATTAGTTCAAATCATATCTTCACAACCACTAACACTCTTGTTCGTTAAACTAACGAAACATTTATAGACATGATTTTCATAACTCCCAAATTTTCATTGAATAAGAGAATAAGAGAAGTATCTTCTAGAAGGAAACATATTTAGATCTTCGTTTTTCGATCTATTAGTTATATTTTCAAGTAGTTCTATTTATTCTTTTAGCTTCTCAAGTTCATTGTAAATCAGCATTCTATTGATTCGTAGTCTCGAGATGGAGGAGAAATTCAATATGCAATACACATTGCTACGGTTGGTGCTGATACATACCGTTAGATTCAAATAGCAAGAAACTGGTGTAGAAAAACAGTTATAGATAGAAGTAGGGTAGGAGGTACAATAAATGAAATAAAATTCTAGCATAGCTTTCTGTCAGTGTTCATAGGCATGATTTAATTCTCATCACCTAAGTTCGAGGATGCAAACAAAAGTAGGAAAATTTCAAATGTAATTTGAGATCTGACGTATTTTTGATACATAAAACTTACCAGTGTCGGTATATCATAACCTTTTCCTGCCATAGTACAACAGTAGTCATATATACTGATTTGTTTATTTTCTATCTCTAGCTGGATCATAGCATGGATGATGGAGAATGTCAAAGATGCCACAGAATTGTTTCTATAAGTAAAAAATGACAAAGAACGATTTCTAATTGCTCGAAAATTTTGATTTGCATGCAGTTAGATTGAAGGAATCATATATTACATCTACACGGGCATCTACATCAAGATTAAAGTGGACATGACTGCAATGCGTACAAGCGGTGTTGAAAATTGAATCTGCATCCTCACGAAATAAAAAGTTTTTTAACTTCTAAGTCGGCTATGCCCACACGTTTGAACCATCCTCTGTGGCGTGCAGTCTGGACTATGCACCGCTGTTCTACATGCACCACACATCCATTCATAACAGGTGTTTTTTTCCAGGTGTATTTTTACAACAGAGAAAAAACGTATTTCAACTATACGAAATGTCCTTGTATCTCAAGCGTTTCTCGGTAAAATAACCTTTTTTCAACAGGAATGTCTTTTTTGTCTGAAACAAGCACAATCCACAGCGAAACAACTGAATGTGATTGAAATAATTAAAACAAAACTTCAATAAGAAAGGCTCAAACATCTGACGATTGTGCCGTAGGCCTTTATTCCAGCCACGGGCTTTAGCTCATCCAAGCGTAGTTCTCTATACTTTTTTACATGTCAATTATTGGTAATAAGAGAACACATTTACTTATATCTCAATGATAAATAGCTTTGAATTTCAATTTTGAATCCTGCATAGTCAAAGTAAGCATTTTAAATGTATTGTATTACAGCTTGTTGTTTATGAAGAGGCAGTGTAGAACACTGTCCGTGATCTAACATGAATATTAGCTTGAGAAAAGCTACAGTCAATACGAATATAAAAAGGAACGTTAAAAAGTTTTATTTGTTTTCCTCAGTTCAATTTCTTGATATTAATTTTGGAACAATGGCAACAATCGGATAGTTAGAAAACCATCACAATCATAATGATTGCAGTAATGGTCAATTATTTGGCAAACTCTCTCACAGATGTATATCATATCCCAAATATGCTTGAGCGATGTTAATTTCTTTACTAATTTAAATCAACAGTTGTGATTATTTTACAAAGCTGCTACCTGCTTGGATAGAGAGAGAAATCCTAGATGCATTCCAAATTTAATGTTTTGCATGATATAGCTCTTACTTGCAATAAATCAATATAGGTTTTGTATTCTTCTGATCGATACATGCCCGGCGAATCCTGCGTTGTATGCTCAATATACTGTTGCGACCCATTCTACAATTCTGCGTTGGCCAAGCATTCAGACGAATGAGAAAGAAATTTCTTCTTTGTTTGGCATTGTCCTGCATCGTAGAGAAGTATAAAACTATATTCTACACAAACATAGTACGTCATAGTATAGAATAGCTTGATAGTCTAAGCATATAATGTAGCAATGAGGATTTTGTTATTAATTTTTGTCATGGGAAGCAGATATAGCACACAGTATAATTCTGTCATTAATCGCTAAATGATTAATCTCGAATATGAACGTTTCGATCTCAAGAAGTCCAAATGAGATATTTGTGCAGTGATCTAGTGAGAACAAGAATAGTATAAAATGCTGAATTGCATTTGGTAATATAATCAAAAATATATTAAACATTGGTAAATGTATTAACTATGTCAATTTTAGAGTTTATGAACAAATTTTTCCAATTGAGTCCTGACTGAAGATGAATTGTTCAGGATAATGTTTATCATGGGAGACTTTTATTAAAACTACATATAATTAAAGAAGATTTTTAATAAATATGAAAAGTGCAAAGTATAGGACAAATAACAGATCAGTTATCCTTATATTTTTCAGTAGTCAGAAATGAACCATACAATTAGCACTCGTAATATTCAAAAATGTTGTATAGGTGGCGCAACGTAGAAAAAGTAGAATCCAATTTAAAAGTAGTATATTATGCAATTTGCCTTGAGTTGAGTTTAATTCTAATGCATAAATGATGAATTGATGTTGTAAGAATAAATCTACATGTTCTTTTACCGTATGTAGTGTGAATCCTTGCGTTGAATAATTGGTATTCCAATCAATACTGTGGGAAGTCACATTAATATCTTGAAATGATTTTGTTCTGTTAATCTTCCAGAAACTAACATCAAACTAGGAACAATAAAAATACCATTGCTTATCAAACATAACCAATAAAAAATGACACTTTTGGAACCCCATGACTGCGTATAAAAATACAGAGATAATATACAGTGTACTATGAGTGTAGGTACAGTATTGAACATTTGGTGATAGAACTTTCTAATTATTAAATAGAAAATAATTATTAACTACTTAATTATTACATTCTGAGAACATAAAAAATGGAATTCGTCGAATTTAAGAAGTCTAAAGCATGAACAGATAGACTGAATAATTTTGCCATGTCTCATACGAATGTTGTCCGCTATAACTTCCCCTGGTTTGCTCTTCAACATGGATGTCTCTAAGATTTCTCCCACAAGGGTGCTAGTTCCCTTGTTTCGTAGTTTTCTAGAAGATGGGCAATGCATACACAAAGTATTTTGAAAAACTGCTTGAAAAACCAAACAATTTTAATACTGTTTGCCCGAAGACTGAGATGACAATCCTATAGGGTGAATTGTAACCAAATCCCCTTCAGTTTTACCCCTGATATTAATATTATCAACATAGTTGATACCATGTGACCTGCTATTTACTGAACACACATCAAGGTATCCCTTTTGAAAAAATGAGTCTTCAATCATATCTAGATATATCTGATGCACAAAATAATAATTTCGATCAATAGTTTTCCCTAAGCGGAATTAAACCTGTATTGAATTATCTGTCTTAGCATGAATTATTTGCTGTACGATTTTGATATCATCATATTCTTTATCGTAACTGATCATGGGAATTAGGCTTTATTATGTAAATTATTTAGGCCCCATTCCCAGGAGCATGTCTATATATCCGCTACACAGGGACATTAATTTTGAAGGGTTCAATTTTAGGATTCCTGCCAAATTTTACGCTAGCATTTTGAAGATTAACGATATTTTTTATAATACCTTTGTTTTGGTCATAAATACCATGAAAGGTCTTGATTCTTGCCAATTGTCGAAATCTACAGTCCTCTCTGATTTTGGAAATATTCTACCCTGCCTCAAAAATATTGAAGAACCCCCGGGTCGTATTTTACTGCTATTTGGTAACGAATCTTATAAATGCATTATATAAAATTGTATATTTTTCATTTCAAAAAATGTTTTGAACACAATTCTGTCCTGACAAGGGATTATCTGTATTAACTCGACAATGAGTGAGACATACATAAGTTGCAGACAAACAACACACATCCAAATATCCAAATATCGAAATTATATATTTACAAACAGACAATACTATCAATATGGAGATCATTTTTAAGAAGGGCAAATAAAAAAAATAATAATAATATTACATAAAATAGTCATCCTCTTAATCGATTTTGCTTGTTTTATGCGAGACATTACAAATTTAAGCATTAATTATGCTACAAACAATAAACACGTGTGCACTGACGTGAAATTGTGCCCATGTCTCCCTCACAGAATCTGGACATTCTGCCACTGAGCTAATATAGGGTAAAATCAAAAAAAAAGTTGGATAGCCATACCCAACTATGCGTGTTACACTACTGCTCCTATCTACTTATAGTAATAATATTGTCTGTTTGCAAATAAATAATCTGCCGTCTGTCCGCGACCTACGTACGTCTTACTGACAAAAATATACAGATAAATCGTGGTAGGGAAATTATGGAAACATTTTTGTCGTGATAACCATGTATAGTAACATATTTGTTGTATGAATATTATCATATTCTGGCGTTGTTTTGGAATAATAAACTTCCCCTGATGCTTTATTTGATATCATTGTATAATAAATTTAGAGATTTGAAAAATTTCATAGGATGATAATCTAGCGGGTAGATAGAATCGAAGGTGAATTAAAATCTCCAAAAGGGAAACGTTTTGTTTTGAATTTCGGTTGCGAGAAAAAGATTTGAACAAGTTAACAAATAAATCAATCAGATTTATGATAATAGAAATTCAGAATTGCTTTGAATTACTAGAATATTCAAGCCAAACAAATTATTATGTTTAGAAATCAAAGAAACATACACCTATTTCAAGTGATATGATATCAGCAATCTAGAACGGGGCATGAACGTTATGAGAATTGAGCCTTTTCCAGATCCTTCATTGGTAAGGTAGATTCATTTTCTATATAAGTGAATCCTTTTCATCATACATAACAAAATGAGTTTTTAAACATTACCATCAGTTTTGGTATTTATATATGAATATATCTTTGAAGCTGCACTAAACATTTTCCACTATATAGATCATCGGGCCCCTCTAATGAAATTCTGAATAAATATGCATATCAGGAATCTGACAGCAGAAAGAGTTGTTTTGTTTTATTTAAAAAATAAACTAATTTATTCATAATCGTCTTGTCTTTTATTCTACATCTGCAAAATTGAATACACAGTACCATTAGAAATATCATAGGGCCTGAAAACATTTACAGAATAAAATTAAATTAACATGATGGTGATGATGATTTATAAAATAATAATGGTGATGATGTGACAACAAACATGATGGTGATAATAAAATCATACAACAGATAATTCATGCAAAGACAGAAAAATCGATGCAGGTATAATTCTGGCTTTTGAAACACTATTGAGATAACTATTATTTTGTGCGTTGGACATATCTGGATTTTGAAAAAAGAGAATCAATGGCTCAAAAGAAGTACATTGATGTGTGCCCAGCGAATGACAAAGATATCAACTAAGTTAATAATAATCTTAAATATCAGGGTGAAACTAGAGGGGCTAGGGCTACAATCTACCTTGAAGGATTCTCAGCACGTTTTTCGGGGAAGATTTTGGACTGTCAGGAAATGTTTGGTATTTCAAGCAATTTTTCAAATAATTTCTGTAAATATCACCCCCTCTTCAGAGGGAAAATTGCGCTCTTGACAGAAAAGTCCCGAATCCACCCACGTTATAATAGCTAATAATATGGTCAAGCTCTATTTGACAATCAATATTCGAGTGAGACAACTTTGATTAAACGATCTTTTATAATAATAATAATAATAATAATATATACAATTACAAAACGCTTATATCAAAAAAGGTCTAAGCGCTTTACAAATTTAAAGTAAATGAAACTATAAGGAACTGAGAAAGTAAAACAGTATCTAAGACATCTAAGCCATCTAAAAAATTAAAAATTAATTAACTATTCAATTGTACAATATATATTGTTAGCAGTATTCATTAAACGCTTTCTGGAATAAATAAGTTTTTAAAATCCGTTTAAAATATGATATTGAAATACAAGATCTCAAATCATCAGGCATATTATTCCATAATAACGGCGCTGCCACAGAAAAGGCACGGTCCCCATAAGTTTTAAAATTACTTGAACAGACATATAAATTGTTTTTGGATGTGGAACGTAGACATCTTGGAGGATTATAAACCTCTAACAATTCTTTCAGATATACATTGGCTAGGCCATGATGAGATTTGAAAGCAAGCAACAATATCTTGAACTCAATTCTTTGACAGACAGGAAGCCAATGGAGGTCAAATAAAATTGGAGAAATATGATCATATTTGCGAGTACATGTAACAAGTCGTGCTGCTGCATTGTTAAACGATCTTTTCATGTTTTAGATATCTTGAAGCCAAGGATTTACATTTTACATGCTTTCAGAGTGTAACAATTTGTTTAATTATTTCTTGTTATCTAGTAATCTGAACGTTTTATCACACAATGAATCCCGCTTAAATAATAACCGTAAGTAGCAAAGTTTCTTACTGGAGCGACAATGGAGCAAGGAAACAAGGTTCGTTACTAACGACTGTATTCAAATGAGAATATAACTAGTACTGACCTGTTCGAAGCATTCATTTTAATTATAGTATACTGACCTGTTCAAAGCACAGGCAAAGTACTAATTTCTATTTGACTTTATTATCAATTTCATTTATACAACAATGAACAAAAAAAAAATTGAATAAATAAATATCCATACAAATCCGTACCATACTGTATTCGTGAAAATGTATGTATATTGCTTTTAGTCAGCATTATATTGTCTTTGCTGAAACCAAACGATGAAAATATAAAATCGTGGTAATCGTCCTGTAATTCCAAAGTGACGACTTGTGAGCTTTTCCGATTCCAGCTGAGAGCAGTGAAGTACGGCGTCAAAAGATTTGTTATTATGACGGCAAAGTTTCAGATGCATGATCGATTCGTAAATATTGATCAATTGTGCAGGGGCGGATGCAGTCGAAAAATTGACTGGTGCAAGGAAGTGAGCGGAGTCCGGGTGAAAAGAAGCGAAAGTCCCGTACTTTTAGGGGGTCCAGGTGCATGCTCCCCCGAAAAAGTTTTTCAAAATAGAAGTCTATAAAAGACATCAATCGTAGATATCAATCGCAACTTTCGGGATGCAAATTCAAGCTAATTTGAATATCATAGTCATCGATATAATCCGACAAATTATCATTTTGACATGTCCCTAAACATTGTGATTGAGCCTTTGAATGATTAATTTACTAAAACATGGCAATATCGAAAATTAACATAAGGTAAAGGTAAAAAAAAGCAAAAAACATAGAAAATTATTGAGCATTTATAATTGTATACATACGTAAATCAAAATCAAAATCAATGAAGATTCAAGTATAGGCCTTCCAGACTGGGGCGCGATTTGCCGAACGTGCAAGCTCTGATAATGAAAATTGCATATTTGCATGGAAACTCAGAGAAGTTACATATTTCCAACTCGTTATGCCCAGCATCCCTTTCAAAAATGTCCTTAACAATCTCCACTGGAAAAAATGATTTCAAGTCAACCCTTCCATCCTTATTGCTTTCCCACCTCGAGAACAATTTAAAATACTATAACAACAATAACAAAATAATTTGATCGTCGCCATTGTGGATTTGATTAGGTGATCAAAAGGAGGCAAACCCAAACTTTGTTTTTCGTTTCACACGACGACATCACAAAAATAAAGATCACTCGAAGATTTTATTGCTAAAATCTTTCTAGGGGTGCAGCCTGGTGCGAAAAATGCTAGGAATGCTATATAGAGCACTTTGATTGGTTACTAGTCGAGTACTTTAAATGGAATGCTACAGATACGTCATCCTACTGGTACGAAATCGAACCAATCTATTGGACAAGAAATCAGACTGGTACGAAATTATGATCACCGATTGGCAGAAGCATGAGAACGCATTGTACATAAACAGGTCAATCACATGATGGAGATGACAATACCAATGCGATTTTCACCTTACTACGAACAATTTTGACGTAAACTATACAGAAATTTGTCACAATTATTGTTTTTATGTAGGAAAGTTATTAAAAGAAGAGCGGAGTAATCAGAGCTTAAAAGTTTTAACTGGTGCAATCGCTGCTTTTGCGCCAGCCAGGAATCGCCCCTGGAATTATGATTACAAAACTAATTTTTAACGTCAAATAAGGTTAATATGATTTCTGTGAAAAGATTGCCTGATGATCGCCTTGGCGTGAAACTTTGAGTAACAAACATGATATATATCGATATGTATAGCATCGAGCCCTATGCTCAAGCATTATACGAGAGTATGAAAATTCTCAATTTTCAAAACTTCGTCTTTTTGAGCCACAATAGTAATCATATACATATGCATAACAACCATGACATTTCAAACATCAAGACCACTCCATTAACAACATGATTTGCAGGAATATCACTCAGGTAATACATTTGAGAATTGTCAGTCTTACAACCGATATACATACCGCAGATTCAACATCTTCATCAATAACAACCCCAACAGTAAGCTTTTCAGACCAAATCATTTTCCAAACGTTATTTGCATCTATAAAATCACAAATGCATGCATAATATTTATGTCTGTCAAGTATGAGAATATTCTTTGATGTAGCTGTGCATTTCAAATATACATTTGAAGCAAATTCTTCTTTGAATAATCAATATGACACATATCTATATTGCTATATGTGGAAAATAGAAATATAATATCTACTTTTAAATTTACGCTATTTCCATTTGTATGTCCGTATGTAAGGCGTGGATTCACAATGCCATTTTTGATGCAATTGACTTGAAACACATATCAATGGGTTCGTTATGAACCAGAGGCGTACATGGCCGGCATCGTTTCTTCAATAAATACATTGAAGTTGATAAAAATCAATGAAAACTGTTTCCTTTTCAACAACAATGCTTTCTCAGACTGAAGGGCTAACTAAGCAGTTTCGCACTTGAATGAATTTCTATTGTCTCGCAAATACAAAACAGCACAATCCTTTGTTGCGACGTGACATATAATTTGTGTATTTTCATCGTAGTAATTATCAGAATGAAATTCAAACGTAAACAAACAAAACAACACGTATATTTATATGAAAGTGAAACAAATAAGAACAGTTGGAAATTATTTAATGATTGATCATAAATCATTATTTGAAAATGACTTGAATATAATGTTATGAAATTTGTAAACAAACCCGCGTTATGGAAATTAAATTACGAAGATATAAAATAAAAATATTTCCTGATTATTACAGCCAGTGTTAAATTGTACAGTACTGCAATGAAATTTAATTAAAATATAGAAGCAATTGCAATACCAACTTCCACTTCATCAGTGACAACAAATAAATTAAAATATAATAAAAGAATGTGCATTGACAGGAATTAATGAAATAAGATGTAAAGATGATAAATAGTTTCTCATTCTATACTTTTTCAGAAGTCAATTGAATCAAATGTTGCATAACCACGTTATGTATAAAAAATAATCAATCAAATTTTTTCGGGATGTGACAGTGTTGTTAGGTGGAACATAATAAAATTTAGACAAACCCCCAAAAATTGTTACCTTGCAGCTTTATGACACTCGGTTTAGAACTGTTTCTTTGATTTTTTTTTTTTTTTGGGGGGGGGGGGGGTATGGCTATTTAACTTCCACTTTTCACTTCTCAATTTTTTGCTTCTTTGAACAGCAAAAAATAAATAGAATAATTTCTGAATTAAATTTCGGCTTCAATCATCTTTTCTACATAGATTTCTTCATGCATTTATTTGAACAAGTTAAGTCAGATTATTCACAACTCAATATAAGCATGCATTTGCATGCAACTCGAAATCTAGTAAAATAAAAATACGTTACTACAGATTGAAAACAAGTAATTTTACCTCCTGGAATGACATAGGCTGGCACATCTTTCTTCCCCTAATTAAAAATAAATGACGTTGACATTACGATAAAAAGGATTTTTATAGCTGCTAGCTAAGCTTACAAAAGACTGGCTAGTTTCATGAAAACAACTAAAGCCTGTAAGACCACAAAGCATTATAAACGTTCATATACATATAATACAGGAGTATGTCTGGTCAGTTATGATTGAGATAAATGGAAAATATGATGCATCACATTATCTAATATTAATAATCTCTATCTAAATATTAATAGTGGGATTGTTCCACGTCAGTTCTTGGTATATTGCTGAATAAGATTTATCAGAGGATTTAAAGAATGAGAGTCACAAGTAAAGCATGCGAGAATTACGCTACTTTAAGTTTCACACCAGGAAGTGATCATCAGGCGATTTAATTCAACCAGGCTACAGAAACACATCGTTGTCCTATATGAGCTATACTATATTCTACAGTTGATTGTTTATTGATTATGCTATTGTTGATTAATTATATCTATTATATTAAAAACCGGTTTTGATTGTTACCATGTCTCTAGAATAGTGAGATGTACCGCCACGAGAGCAAGTTTTACATCAGTAATCTAAAAACATCGTAACGATAAAAACTGGAATTCTATACATTAGGCAAAATTAAATAAACTATATTTTCCTTTTTTCCATTTTTCTATGTCTGCTGTCAATGCAATCAGACATTCGAAAATTTATCATTGTAATATAGAGAGATATATTTAATTGACATGTTGTCCTTGGTAATGGATCTACATACACTCTTAGCAGTTCATTCAGGAAATCTGAAAAATTCTGCGATTAGTGCAATTCTCATAGAGTAGAAGGTCTGTACATAATATTTGTGTCAGAAATAGCATGTCAAAAAATCTTCGTATAAGTTTTCAATCATTGCTTTCTTATTAAAATTTACTAAACTTTAGATACTATAAAAGATTGACAGAAAACATTGCTATAGCTTCAAGTACTTTTTATGTGAGTTTAAGCAATGTGGTTAACACATAAAAATGTCTGCATTGACGAGATTTGAACCACTACTGGAGAAAAACTCATAGAGCAGATCCGAGAATAGCATGAGATGACCTAGTCTTCAACACTCCACTGATTCTGAAGAACATACAAACCTAGTCGAAAAAAGATGTGTCCGACCAACACTGGAGATAGCAAAATATTTCGTTTGTTAAACCTGGTAAACGAACGACAAAACAAGGAACATCGATGTTCGTATAGATGTTCTATGAAAATTTTCGTCCGTTTCGTCCTAGCTTTTTATACAAGCTGCAAAAACCAAAATCTCAATTGATTTTCTAATTTATTTTTCATGAAGATTAATATTTACCATGATCCAAATTGCTCCTGGAAATAGCTTTTCCCGTGATATTTGATCAATGTCATCGTATTGAACTGAAGGATTTCGAAAATAAAAATATAAATGTTGATCACATCAATACTTAATCCATCTTATGCTTCACAAAGTATTATATACAATTTAAACTAGTCCAAAAAAAAGTTTCAATGATGAATTGCATTCTCGATTTTGTTACTCTATAATGGGTAAAAAATCATAATTTCAAAAATTGAGTTCTAAATAATATTAGAAAATGAACACCCAATTCCCTTCTAGGTAAATCCACAAAATCGATAAGAAAAACACCCAAAATCTCAAGAAGATATAATTAACAGTCTCGGAAATATTATTGTGGCATTTACTATTTGATGAGAACCTATGCTAAAAATTTGTGATTCAAAATGATGCCATTAAAGGCATCTTCCAATTTGATTGTGACACATTAAAGTACATCACTTTGAAGCATATAAATTTCTAGTATGAGTTCTAATCCAATGGACTCTTGAATGCCACAGTATATTTCCAAGACTTCTGTCTTCATACACATCAATCTTATGCAATGTTTTCTTTAACAATAAGAAAAATGATACAACCAATCAAAATTAATTTCCTATTTTGCAAGAAGATGAAAAGCTTCGGAAGCCCCATTCGTGGTTCAAATTAGCATTGGAACAAGTAAATAGCCATAAACGAATAGTTTTTGTGCCCTTGCTAGTTTCAGAGGTCAATTTCAAGTCACAGTATAACAGCAAAAAGAACAAACCAGTAATAATGAAAAACGGTTGCATGAATTTTATTAAAGGACGTAAAGCGAAGAGAATTATGCAATAACTGTTCCTTTTCCTGCCGAAATGAAGCACTATGCTTTTGAATTTAAAAGTGAATTTGAAGAAGCTCAACTGATGACAGGAATGAGGTTGATAATTCTAAAATGTTCAGGTAAATTATTTCTGTTTTGAGAAATACGAACCAACCAAAATTTATTCGACAGCCTTGTTTCAAGTCTGTGATTAATTGTTGCAAAAATTCTTCGTGCTAAAATCACACCAACAAAAAACCGGATAGACTAATCCCTTTCAATTATTTAACTCTTTACAATTTTCAAAGCTCGCTGAAAATAATTAAAAAAAACAACTTCATGCAAAGTGCTTTTTACACAATTTATTCATTCGTTGTTTGCATCATAAAATCCGTATGAAGCGCTTCTCATGAAGTGATCTCTATTTATTACGTTTCCAGTGTTTCCATTGTAATTGATCATAAAAGACAATCGCAGAATAGTTTGGATTCAGAAGTAACAATATTATAAGTCAGTTGTTTCGTCATTTAGAGATTTTGTAGTTAAGTTTCTTATACTCCTAATTCAATTTCCTTTTACTCCGTAGTATACATGTCCTAGCTTATGCCTATAAGTAACTGTAATTGATTACTTAGATAGCTCAAATTCCAGTATCGATGCACATCTCCAAGTAATATAATGTAGTTTTTCTTCCACGTTATTCCTTGATTAAACAAGTATAACTGAGTTCTCCCTTATTAAGATGACACTTGCGCCATACGCTCTTATCCTGATCTGCTACCAAACAATGATAGATTCTGTCACGATGTTTTGATTTCTAAATTTCAGTAGATGTTGTTATTATCGATTACAGTAGTATACCTTTTTCAGCAGTCATGTTTTTATCAATGTCTTCGTAGAGATCTTTTTCTTCAATATTCTACAACGAAGAGAACCACCACATGATTATAAGGTTATGTGCTTCATTTAAGCCGATCATTGCAGTAAAGGAAAGCTAATCTTGGTACAAGAAAATAACAATAATATCTTTATCATGTATTACAAATATATCATGCTTAATTAACCTATTGTCTTACTGACGTTGTTTCTCTTAGAGAGATAATTCCAAAGGGATTAATGGGCTATAGTTTGGACACCACGACTTTTTCACCTTGAATAGAAAGATTATAAAAATCCTTCAATACTTTGAAAGCCTTTAGTCAAAATACAAGAATTAGCGGTAGATTCGATGACTTCCTTGTATAATACCTTGTATAGAATTATCAAAACTTAATGATGCAAATTTTATTTCACACAACTGCTGTAATGAAACAGCACTTCAAAATTTCTAGGGGGAAAGCTTGCCCTTTAAAACCCAATAAGTGCAGTGTCTATAGACTTCCATAATGGTTTGATTTCGCCTAAATTGAATTCTTTTTCCTGCCTCCAGTGCTTAGCATAAAAAGATGTTCTTGAAAATTTAAGTTCCAAAAACTAACGAAAAAAAATGAATTTTAAATTTTTCTAAATGTTTTGCCTGAAACAGGAGAAAAGATCAGAGAATATCTGATCATTTCTTCTGTATGTGTTTTTGGTATCATTTGAAAAGCATATATTGTATTTATTTTCATTTTGTCATCAAACGCTTCAGATATCTGACAACTATTGTTTTAGCTGGAGTGTTCAATTTGACAAATATAATAATAAATATCAAAGCATAATTGCCAACACGTTTACAATGAAAAATAAAACCACCAATCTTTTGATTTTTATCGTTAAGTACTGTTTTCATTTACAAAAAGATGAAGATAAATAGAAGAATAAAATACAATAATCAGTCCAGGTTTAAATCTTGTTTCTTTCCTTACTTCCATTTAACTTACCTTATGCTCATTTCGCAAGCGTTTTAAATCCTCAGATGGGAGGAACTGTTTTGTTAATCTCTTTCTAATTTTTGAATCCAATGATTCATTGACTGCAAACAAATGGAAACGTGAAATTGTACAAATATTGCAAAATATACAAAATAGGAATGAAGAAGGTCTCATCATAAAATTCAAAGCAGATGCAATATCTACTTTATATTCCCTGTCCCAATCAAAAAACTAGTGCGTGTCCTTAAGAAACTTGTACTAACCAGGGATTGCGGACTCCCTACAATTGATTTACCGGCCAACAAACATCGATTTTGTGATAATGCTGGATTCATTTGGCCACCCAAGCCAGCATCTAGCCAGCATTTTCACAACATTGAGCGGAATTTTTATCAAATTCTGGAAAAATGTTGGCTTCATTCGGCCACTCCAGCCAACAAATTTCAACAAATTTCGGCGTTGGATTTTGTTGGCTCGCACTTTGGAGATGATCAATACATTTGCCAACATTCTATTGTTCTCCTCGATGTTGTGAAAATGCTGGCTTCATTTTGCCACCCTAGCCAGCATTTTCACAATCTTTGACATATCGAAATTAAAATAATAGAAAAAGCGTCTCTACCATTGGTCAATGAATACGTAATGTTTTTAGATAGTCACGTAATGGTTTGTCGCGAAAGTCTTGCTATGAAACTGTTGATTTATTGCATAGAGTCGAGAAATTCAAATAATAAAGTTTGTCATTTTATGTAGCAGGTTTTGCTGTTTATTCGAAATTTTCAAGTGATTTTAACGGGACATTATTTACCGGCGATGATTGATTTGAAAAAAACGTTTTTTTTTAAAACCTCATTTTCAAACACCGGTTGTGACATCACCAAATCGGTTTTCAGTTTTCACAGCGATGAAATCTGAAATATTCTGTATCACGAGAAGTGTTTCGATGGCAATAAACTACAAAGAAGTGTTTTGTGATTTGCTAAGACTGTTTAACAAGAATGCAATATGGTATAAAGAATTTTGTTGAAAGGAAGCATAATGTAGAAAATTGTGCACATTTGATACTGTTTTTCTTTTTACAAATATGTGAATGTCATGTTTCTTGCAAAGAAGAAACATATCGAAGCTAGATTCATTTCGACAACATCAAATCAAAGGCTTATATTTTTGTAATGCAATTGCATTGGCTTGACTGAACCTCGACCGAAACAAAATAAGCATCATGTGTGGCGTTTAGGTGTTTAGATATTATGGTTTGCTACAAAATTGATTCTAATTGTATTTTATAAATGACCGATGCCCAGTCGTTCGTTTGTCTGTGTTTCAAACCGCGATAATTTTGGAAGGAAATATTCCGATAAAGCTTCAGGCTTGTTCGCATGGAATGATGTTTCAAGGTCATATCTATGTCCTATTTAAAACCCTGATTGTCATCATTTTTTTATCAACTCGCATTGTTTTGCTTGTGATTTTCGAGAAATGTTATAAAATATTAAAGGTGGAGTTTCATAATTCACGGCTCAAATATCATCATATCCCTAAACTAATATGATATAAATAAAAAAGCTACGGTATCCAATTTCAAAAAATTCCATACAAAGGCTGCCGGTCTTGTTTGACCCTTTAATCGTTCTGTGATGGAAGACGACATTCATACTCTTCATAGTGACAAAGAAAGTACATAAGATTCAACAGAGACTGATTATCATAATTTGTTGTGGTTTAATTTGAAAATGCCCACAAAGTAGAGCAAAGAAGGACAACCAAAAAGAACGATATTATTGAAAGAAAATAATTTGAATAAATGTAAATCTAAATCGAGTGACGCAGAAGATGATTTCCCCTTTTAGAAATCTCTTTCCGGTCCGGATGTTGTGAAAATATTGGCTTCATATGACCGGGCTTTACAATATGCTATTTAGGCGATTCATTCTATTTTTTTAACATAAATGCTTTGTGGAATTCATTCATTTTTTTTTTTTTCAAATGAACGCTAAATTTTGCATCCATAATCGAAAAAGTTGGATTCGGTATCGTTTTACTGTCAAAACGTGATGTATGTATGTATGAATTGATCACACTTTTTCGACCGAAGACACTGTGTAGTCAACAATATGCCGCAATATTTTCTTCTGGAGTTGAAGATTTTGAAACCTTCTTCAGGAATTATGTTCATTTCTCTGAGAAATTCTACTTTCATTAATTTTGAATCATTTTCTGAAACTTTAAACCTTGTATGTTTTTGTACTTCACGTGGCTTGTGCCAGGATCTTTCTACCCTTTCAATGCTTCATTGGATGGAGTCCAATATGGTGCAATATACAATTTTGACGGATGGCTTTAACCTCGATGCACAATAATTAACATTGAGCACTTTGCATACATATGTGTGTGAAATTTACTATTATTACTAGCTTAAATAATGGAGAAAGAAATAATTAATTCTGCATAAACATAAAATATTTAAATCCACAAAGATACATCGAAATATTGGAAAATACTCAGTTGCACAATTATTTACCTTTTTCTTTCATTTTTATTGAGTAACTGTTTGCTAGATGAGACTCTTCTGCTTCAAATCCAATATTGTTGCTTGTGGACTGCTTTTGTTTTCTACGGCGAGGAACGTTTCGTTTTCTTGTGTAATATAGAACAAAATAGAATAGTTTATTTGAGTGTTTTAAATAGCTTGATATGTATGAATCTTTTTCCCAATTGCATTGCTATCATAGAGTATCCAGATGTCATAGCATATAATTTTCAGCTTAGACATTGCTTACAGACACATATAAAATCATAGTCTTATCGTCATTATCATTATTTCATTTAATATTCAGCAATAAAATAGTAGGAATTGAGACGTCGCATCTTTTTATAGTCCCTCCTGCCTGATTTCCGATTAGAACGAAGCAATATAGAGCAACTTACTACGTTGCGTTTATGCGTAGAATATTGTAAATCTTTCAAAAAGAACCTTGTTATTATCTTTGTCAACTTCGGAGAAGCATTGCACTTCATTAGATGCAAACGCGACATAAGAGTTTGGAACACTAGACGACTTCTACGACTTGAAATACCAAATTGGAAACTTTTGCTTAACTGGCCAACAGAGCCTTATCAAAGAAGTGGAGCTCATGTTAGAGATAAATGGAAGTACCTAACGAGCAAGTAACAAATGGAGGTACCCAATTTCATTATAACGTACTGTAACTTAAAAATTTTAGATCTACGTCAAATATTATATACTACTAGGGAGAAGTCTATGTAAACTATTTTCACTAAAAGTTATCATTATAGTAATAATCTTTAATGATATCATACGTGATGAGTTGTGGCTGTTTTAAAGATAATTCATGGCAGATAGGTCTTGATTGTATAGGCACAATGATGCTGCGCATCTCTTCATAATAAAATAATGATAATACTAATAATAATAATAGATAGTATATTTTAAGATATATAAATGCCCAATACAGCATTGTCCTAATGTTGTTTATTTTAACTACTAGAAAACCAGTTACACGCAATGCGTGTTGTAGAGGCTACATGCATGGAGGGCTATAACGTCACTTAATACATTGTTCAAAGATTATTGATCGATGTATGAGGACCTATGATTAAAACGGTAAAATCTATATACATTAACGCCATGCTAGGTTTACATAATTCGAATAAGAAACAAAAATATCATAAAACTGATTAATAGAAGATAATATGAGATACATTATTTACACATTTATGTGGCAAAGTTATTTTATTATACATTATTTCTTGTTCTTTAACTGTGAGACTTGGTGATGGCAATTTATATATTTACTGGATACCTATATGGATAACCCTGGAGCATGCTACATATAGCTGTCATGACCATGAGTTATAAAACTGAATTTCATAATGCCTTTGATATGCTTGCAATTTCTTCTTTTTATTATCGTCAAGAAATAACTTCATAGCGGTCCGAGATAAGTCGGATAATGATAGGCGAATCAGATTCAACGCATTTGAAGCGGATTCTGTAAGTAGTTTAATTTATAATAACATCGTTGTAGAATCATCATCATCAAATTCATCACGTGTTCGGTAAATTGAGTTAAATAACGCGAATGTTCTTTTAAAGTTGTAATAAGGAAGCAAAGCATTCCTAAATGCTACTTCTAAGTAATCTGAATTTGAAAAGGATATTAAGTGAGATTCTATTTCTCTTTCACTAACTCAATCAGATCACATTTAGTTGGTCACTATTGACCACTGGGCTGCACCGGTACCAACGATTTGTGACATTTGTAACCTGAATGCAATCTGAAAACTGTTTCACTTGAAACTTGAATGATGATAATATCATGATTAACATTTATGGTGCTGGCTGCTTTATGAATATGTGTATTTCACTCGGGGTTTAATTTACAGTTTTACACTTTGCTCGAGCTATACGTATCAACTCTAAATCCTCATTTGTGCCTGTTTCCATGTTTTAACTCGTCTTGCTCCTGTCGTGCTTATATAATATGCTCACGCAATTGCTGGACATACTTGAACATGTGATAATGAATAAGCAGGACAAAGCAAATGGCTAGTTTGCATTGATGACGTTGATTATTGATATTTCTTCTTCTCAACACAATCCTGGGTACTTTTTGCGCAGCTCATGTGTGTGTTAGTAAATGTGAACTTTCGCTCCACTTAGCACTATGCTTGTAGACATAAATAGTCGACATAGATCATTGAAATTTGATACTGAGAAGTAAATAGACGGTTGCTTGTCAATCGTAAACTCCTAGCAAAGTCCAGTTAAATTAAAAAACTTGATTCAGCAGAATAAACTCCTGAACAATAAGTCCACTGTAGCTGTGCAATTTCTAAACATTTTAACTAACATTTTATTATTTCCAAGGCCCTTTATATAAATACATATATGTCATTCTAAACCTGTTTACATTAAAACAATAGCAGCGGCGACGATCGTCGGAACACCATGACAACAGAGAAACGGACACCTACTTGACAAAAAGAACGACACTGGCGTTGTAAATATCTTACTTTTTTGTAGATAATCGTTAATATCTCTTCATACAATAAAAATCTAGGATAAATTATAAGCGCAGCTCGCTGTTTGGATAACGACGATCATTTTAAGCTATAGTTTGTCACATTTCATAGATTAATAAACGCGTGAAAAGAACACATACATACACACAGGCACGCACGGATCTCTATTTGTATATAGATAATAGATCTTGGAGGCTTAGTCAAAGATAATCGTTGGCTGCTGCGTTGGCAAATCTTGCTGTTCTTGATTCTATTTGACCTGCGATTAAAAGTTGCGTTAGCCATGGGGATATTTGAAAAGCAGTCAATCAGAATTGATGTCCAGTTCCTCATTCGTCTCAGCTGTATAGTTGTCACTGCTATTCCGACATATGTATAGGATTTGAGCTACAGATATTCAAATATTTGAACCAGAATTTAATCTGCATCGCCATGCAATTCTTGTCCCAAACTTAAAATGTATTCAATCAACTAGTATATGACACGCAAGAGAAAACAATTTAGTATATTCTGAAGGCTGATCACAAAAAATATTTTGCTTTATAATTCAGTTATTTTTTTGATTGCATCAAAAAATGTAATTGATCAACATTACAGCAATTATGCTTTCAAATTTCTGTTGCTCGCTATCCTCTATATTATTTAGAACGTGGCGCCTTGATTGGCGATTGACACGTTTTGCGTGCTTCTGTTTAATATCACAATTTACGTAGTTTTTTTATAACTTTATTACATTAAATACTGTTATATAGTTCTAGTTATTAACACTTTGTTGTTTTCTTTACGTTGGTTGCTTGATTTAATACTAAATCACTACAAGTTAGAAAGTTATCGGTGATTTAGATCAAACTCAAAGTTATGATTTGGTCAAGTTTTAAACAACTTTATATCTTTATAACATATTTCAATCTTGACTTCAACATACTATTTTTTGACAATGAAAAATCAAGGTATCATAATTTACAATCGAGATATACTTTTTAGAATCAACTATTCTGGCTTGGATTGTTTTAGTTACAATAATATAATGCATTTTAAATCAATTTAAAATAAAGAAATAGCTCCGCTACGCTCGGACTCATGGTGAATAATATAATAATCAAAATAAACCAATTGAAATCAAATTAAAAAGAATATCAAATCAATCAAATCATCATGCAAAGAAAAATCAAATCAAATCAAATTCAAAAAAGTAAATCAATCCAATCGGATGATATAAAAATCAGCTTCAATCAAATAAAATAAATTATAACAATATCCAAATAATTTTATAATATAAAGAAAAATATATCCAAAAAATAAATCAAAGAAAAAAGAAAAAAAGAAAAAAAAAGGGTAGGCAGACCGATGGAATTGAACCCCAGACCCCGCGCACTGTGATGCAATCGCTTCACCACTAGACCACACCAAGATGTGACTAATTAAGTGAATTTCACAACTTATCATACAGGTGTGAGTTGTGAATGACGTGCGAAATTGTCTCTTCTTAAGCTGATGTCGCAGCAGAATTAAAACATTTTAATAAACCAAAATAAAACCATGACGACTGGCTTAGCAGTTTGATGTAATAAATAGCTTCAGAAAACAATACAAACAATAAATATATAATACTGTCTTGTCTAAGCCCCCAACCAAATGATGAATTGTCGGTTCAAAAGTTCTAATGGTCAAAACACAACAACAATTATCTTCGAAGTTTCACCTCAAATAGTGATGTTACAGAACGATAAAAACCTTTCATTAACCATTTCAAATGACGAGAAGAAAAAAAATCATGTGTTCTACCAATGAAGAGATAATCACGATGTAAACTAATCCAGGAGTATTAGAAAACATTTCATTTAAAGGGGCAAAATGGACCGGCGACCGCTGCGAGCTCAAGTTGAATTTATGCTTAGCGTAATTCAACCGTCTCGCTTTGAAACTATTGTTATACGCAGGCCTAATTTGTAATAAAATTCATGTCAACAATGAACATTGTGTTATAAACAATAAGCATGCACGTGATCTTAAGTGCGTAGCTCCTGCTGGTCAATTTTGCTCCTTTAATAATGTAATTGTAATCTCGCTAAGCTGCGAGTCGGCCATCATGGCGGGCAATGGAAAAAATTTTGTCAAAAAAATTTGGCTAAAAATTTGGAATAATCACACAGCATGCCCATTGTATTTTTAACAATAAAATGGTGTTTCTTGCGCAATAATTTTTTGTTCGACCTTTGTTAGCACGCAAAGCAGTGTGTTGAACGTTATTTCAAAAGAACAATAGATTTAGTCAAAAATGAAATGAAATGAAATGAAAACGCTTCCACCATGACAGCATAGACTCAAGGTCACTTACGTAACCATGAGTCAAATAGAGCTGGAGAAAAAAGAGGATGTAAAAAAGTTCGAATCTTAGGAATTTTAAAATATGATGCTCATAAGTGTTCGAAGACTTCGAAAGCGCCGAAAGACTCTAACGACAATAATTCGAATAAATTTAATTCGAATCAACAGTGCTTTTCACCATCCTAAATCATATCCTAATGTTATTCCTAAATTACGTGTTAAGTTTTGCTTGATGAATGCCAGATCAATTAACAACAAGGCATTGGAAATTCATGATTATGTTACTGAGAATTCTTTTGATATTCTAGCACTTTATGAAACGTGGTTAAAGCCTTCTGAAAATCATAATATTGAAGGATTATTAATAAATGTCCAGCTGGGTACTGTTTCAAGCATATACCAAGAAGTGATGCCAGGGGTGGAGATGTTGGCGTTCTATTCAGAAACTGTCTACGCTTAAAACAACTACCTGTTAGACAATTCCGATCAATCGAGATTATTGAATGGAGCTTATCTCGCCCTAATAAAATTAGTATCCAGATATATTTGATATGTCGACCTCCACCTTCTTCTAGAAATCAGTTATCAACATCTATATTTCTAAGTTAATTTTCAACGCTATTGGAGTCCTTAGTTATTTCAGCTGGACATTTATTTATTGTTGATGATTTTAATATTCATATGAATAAAAAATCTGATCCTATTTCAGCAAAGTTTGCAGATATATTGGACGCTTTCAATCTATGTCAGCAGTTTAATTCCGCCACTCACAATAGCAATCATACATTAGATTTGATGATAACTAAAAATGATGAACAATTTTATTGATAATATATCTGTTTACGATCCTGTAATCTCAGATCACTTGGCACTACACTGTACTCTTTCTCCTAAAAAGCTTAAGAAGGAAAAACGTACCATATCATATCGCAAGATCAAGTCCATTGACAATGAGAAATTTTACTCAGATCTGTTGCAGTCTCATATAAATTTGCAACCTACAGATGATATATATATGCCAATATGGCAAGATACTGTCATCCTTTATAAACACTCATGCTCCTCCTGTGAAAAAGGTTGTTACCATACGTGATAAATCTCCAAGGTATTCCCCTGAAATTTCTTTTCAAAAGACTATTCGACGTAAACTTGAACGACGCTGGCGTCTTAAGAAGCTCACTGTAGACAGGAAATTATATGTTGATCAATGTCACCTACTAAGTACCATATGCTATCTGAGGCAAAAATGGCACATTACACATTACTCATCAATAATCAAGGAAAACATGCATGATCTAAAGAAAGTATTTTATAATGTTTCTAAGATGCTTTGTTCCAAACCTGCTCGCAAATTGCCAAGATCAAAGTCATCTGAAGAACTTGCAAACAGATGTATTAACTTGTATATTCATAAAATCGCCAATATTAGACTTAACCTCCCTTCTTTTATTTCGCAGACTTCATGGAAATAATGAATATACCTACCTGTTGTTTATCAAAGTTCAATTTATTCCGCCCTATATCTGAAGATGGCCTTGCTGTTTTAATTGATGCATCATGTAATAAGTCCTGTATACTGGACCCCACACCAGCTGTAGTCTTGAAGAAATGTTTTCCTATCCTCCTACCAGTCATTACTAGGATTGTGAACCGCTCGTTAGAATCATCAATTGTTCCTAAATCAATGAAGACTGGTGCCCTTGCACCTGTACTGAAATTAGCTTGTTTGGACTCTGAAGAGTTAAAAAATTTCAGACCCATTTCTAATCTTACATTTGTATCCAAATGTTTAGAAAAGACAGTTGCATCTCAGCTCAAATAGTATTTGTCAAATAACAACTTGAACTGAATTACTTCAATAAGCTTATAAAGAAATTTATAGCACAGAAACAGCTCTTCTTCGTGTGAAAAATAGTATTCTTCACACTCTTGAAAGCCAAGGCTATGTCCTTCTTCTTTTGTTGGACCTTTCTGCTGCTTTTGACACGGTTGCTCATTGCACCTTGTTATCCCGATTATCATCAAAGTTTGGAATAAACGTACTACCCTTTATTGGTTTAAATCGTATCTGCATAGTCGAGAACAATTTGTATACATTCAAGATGATTCAAGATCTAAATCAAAGAGTCCTAATCGTGGAGTTCCCCAGGGATCTGTACTTGGACCAATGATATTTTGTGAAAACACAATGCTCCATTTTATTTATATGTAGATGACATTAAAATTTTTATAATTTTTCAACCTTCGGTTAATGGAGAACTTCAATCTTCCATCAGCAAAATTGAAGCCTGTGTTGCTGATATAGATAAATGGATGTCTATTAACAATCTAAAATTGAAAAAGAGCAAAACTGAGATACTGCACATTAGTTCTCGATTTCGTCATCAACCTTCTTTTCTATCTCTCAATTTTGTTGATGAGCCTATCATTCCAACATCATCTGCACGTAATATCGGTGTTGTATTTGAAAAAGATTTATCAATGACTAAGCACATAAATACTGTATGCAAATCATCTTTTTACCACCTACGTTGCATTTCTAAGATCAGAAAGAACCTCAATTTACATACCGCAAAAATTTTGGTTCATGCTTTTATATCGTCCAAAATCGACAACTGTAACTCTTTATATTTTGGGCTGAACAAGTGTTTAATTCAAAATTTACAGCGTATTCAAAATGCAGCAGCAAGACTTATCATATTAACCTGCAAATATGATAACATCAAACCTATTTTATATGAACTACACTGGCTTCCAGTAGAGAAACGTATTAAATTCAAGATTTTATTACTGACTTTCAAGTCCTTACATGGACTTGCGCCGACATACTTGCGTGAACTACTTGTTGAGTATTGCCCTAAGAGATCATCTGGTAATTTATTGATAGTTCCATCTACTAATATGAAATCATATGGTAAATCAAATCATACCAAAAGTAAGGAAGTTACCCCCCCCCCCGGGTATGGCACCTAGACAGGATGGTAAAACCTTAATTATTACTAACAAAGTTTATCCTGACGATTTGATGTTCACAAAGAGTGTTGAAATACGAAACGGTAGCGGCTTTCCCATGGTGATTTTAATTAAATTTTATTGCACTAAGCTGGGCATTTAAATTCCATTCTGAAATTTCTTTATTTTCGTCGAATGTTTATGGATTGGAAAAATGCTATAAAAAGGCAATCGAAGAGCACGAAATTCTCAAATCTCTTTAAAAGCTGAAAATGCAAACAAGGTTTTAACTGTGAATATAAAGTACATGCCCTCTGCCATTACTCATATGATTCAATGAACTTTCCTTATGATATGAACAATGCGTGAGACTTCAGCCCATTCCAAAACACGAATAAATCTACATAGGTAATATAATTTAACCATTTTCATGCAATTTGGATAAGTAAAATTCCCATTTATCTCCAACATGGCTTTACAAACATTATTTGTCGTCAAACTATGACCTTACAACCACCATCTTGGTCTCCAAACAGCTCCTTTCCATTAATTCCCCCAGGTACTTGCTAAATACCGATAAAATCAGATAAGGGTAAATTTGGTTAAATGCTATGAATATTGTTAGAATTTTCACTTGCACTAAAGCAGATTACACTGTACTCAAGTTTTTTGAGTAAGAAATTTATTTATCAGAATAATAATAAAAACAAGTAATTCAGCTTTTCCAAAAAATTCTTATTCCTGTATATATAAGTATTCAAGAAGAAATGGCAAGGCAAGAATTGGCTTTGTGTCTGATTAAATATAAGCTTGTTGGAATTATTTTTGAAAACTACACATCGTAGTTTGGCTAAATTTTAGGCTTAACAAAATTTTATATTAACGCCAATGATATAAATCGTAAATATTTTTCAACCCACCTGCAATAGATCACTATTAATATGATAACGATAATGACAATGATTGCGACGACAATGCCTGAAACTATTGCAACGGCTGGAGAGGATCCCTCTGGTGAATCAATATGACCTACAAAGAATAATAAACATGCTAGTTATATAGAAAACAAAAATACAAAATTATAACAATCTATTGGATTTTTATGTGTGATAGGCAATTAGGCTTCATTATTTGGAGAAGAAATGTTTGATTGCTTGGAAATTGTTTGGTACTTTACGCACGTGAAGAGGTGGAATGAGTATATAACTATAAATTACCACATGCGTACATAGAAGATTTGAAGTTTCTATAATAGATGATATAATTTGTGCATTTAGCTCAGTCTAGAACAGCTCAGAGAGGATTAGGTCAGATGTTTTAAAGGAGCCGAACTTCAGATCGGTTCATATCTGATCTACTCTGGTTCAAATCCCCCGAAGGTCAAATCTGCCTTGAATTTATCTAAATATCGGACGATGGTCGACGGAGTTGTCAATGTTATTAATTGACTGTACATTGTAATATTATTATTGTTATTATTATTATTATTATTAGTATTATTATTATTATTATTATTATTATTATTATTATTATTATTATTATTATTATTATTATTATTATTATTATTATTATTATTATTATTATTATTATTATTATTATTATTATTATTATTATTATTATTATTATTATTATTATTATTATTATTATTATTATTATTATTATTATTATTATTATTATTATTATTATTATTATTATTATTATTATTATTATTATTATTATTATTATTATTATTATTATTATTATTATTATTATTATTATTATTATTATTATTATTATTATTATTATTATTATTATTATTATTATTATTATTATTATTATTATTATTATTATTATTATTATTATTATTATTATTATTATTATTATTATTAATATTATTATTATTATTATTATTATTATTATTATTATTATTATTATTATTATTATTATTATTATTATTATTATTATTATTATTATTGTGGTATTATATATATATAGGCGTAACTATATATAATTCCCGTCAATCAATGTGTTCTATAATTATATGTTAATTGTCGTACGATCACAGTTATTGCGACATAACTTAACATGTTTGAGATTAGATCCAACTTGACTCTGAATTGAGAATGTTGTCTTTGATGTGTGGTTATAAATAATCCTGTTATTTTGTCTGTTATACGACAAACTTGGCGTCCCCTTGGTGGATAAATTATTATATATATACAAAACATGGATCTCAAAAGACGCGATTTAAATTTAAACGATGAAGAAAGAGCAGACGCGTGGCTGATGTCGTTCGAAGCTAAGGCCAGAGGTAAAGACATTAAAGATGACATCAAGACAAAAATATATTCTAAAGCAGATTTGTTTATAGAATTATGTGGAGAAGATGCGTTATTAAAACTAAATCGCTTGGTAAAACCAAACAGGTTAACAGATATGCCATACAAAGAAATTCACGAGTATATAAAAGAACTCTTGGAACCGAAGAAAAGATTGCTTGTGGCTGAACGGACGAATTTTCTAGCCATTAGAAGAAATCAAGACGAGACAGCAGACGATCTGTACTTAAGAATAAACAACCAAGCAGATAGATGTGAGTTCGAAAATTTCAAAAAGGTAGAAGACCCTGTAGTTGAAATGAAAAAATTAGTTTATATCAATGCATTCGGTGACAGGGAAGTTCAAAAAGAGCTGCTTGATTTCCTACGAATAAATCCAAAAGCAACTTTTGAAGACATAAGAGAACGTGTCAGACAATTTGATCAGACAAGAAAATTTCTGGGCGTTTCTCAATCAATGAAATCTCAGAAATCAGAAGAATTAATATCCAATATACCACCATCAACCGATTATCATGATGATACTGTCAACCTGGTGCAATATACTAAAAACAATTACACAAAGAATAATTGTGGCAATTGTGGTTATCAACATCAACCACGCAGATGTCCAGCATTTGGAAAGAAATGCAATTTATGTGATGGGATTGGTCACTTCGGAAAGGTATGCCGCAAATCAGCAGGTAGAGCAAAACAGCAACCTAATGGTAAGAAAGATTTTGTAAATACTACAAATTATGTACTTCATGAAAATGAACAGCAACACGATTCTCAAGAAATAGATATTAATGCATGTAACGATGAGAAAAACTATTTTATGTGTCACTATGAGCACACTGAAAACATAAATAGCATGGAGGCTATCGTGGAAAATGTAAATGTAAATGGTCAAATGGTGCCTATGCAGCATGATACAGGTGCCTCATGTAGTATAATTTCAACAGAAATATGGTCAAGTATTGGCTCACCTGAGCTTCAGCAATCGGATTTCCGGCTTAAAACTTATGACAATAAGGGGCTAAATGTCCTAGGTAAATGTACTTTAAATGTAAAACGTAATGGTAGAGAATGTAAAATTCCAGTGCAAGTAGTCCATTCTAGTAGGGAATATGGCCTACTTGGCCGTGATATTTTGAACGTAAATACACAATCTGTCAATTATGCCATTAGTGATGCTGAGTATCTCCTTTCGATTAAAGGTGTTGTTGCCACGATGAAAGTTAAGCCAGATGCCATTCCAAAATTTTGCAATGCTCGACCTGTACCTTTGCCACTTCAGCAGGCTGCCACGCGTGAGCTTGATCGTTTGCAAACCATGGGAGTCATTGAGCTTTTAGAATCAGGTGGTGCAGAGGATTCCTCTCCTATTGTCTGGGTGCGTAAACCTTCAGGAGATTTAAGAATGTGTGCAGACTTCAGTGTACATGTAAATAATAAAATTTTGAGCGATAGTTACCCAATTCCGAATATCGAGAGTATCTTCTCTAGCCTGAACGGGTCGAAATATTTTGCAAAAATAGATTTGAAATCTGCATACTGGCAAATTGAATTGGACGACGCAGCGCAAAATTTATCAGTAAGAAATACCCACAAGGGTCTCTTTCGTGTCAAACGACTCCAAATGGGGATGAAAAACAATGCAGCCATTTTCCAGAGCGTTATAGAGCGTGTTTTGAATGGGCTGAAAGGCATTATTTGTTACCAGGATGATGTTTTAATTCACGCTGTTACTGACGAGTCTTTGAACAAAAGGGTCAATGCGGTATTTGAACGATGTAAACAATGGCGCCTTTCTATCAATGAAAACAAATGCGTAAACAAAGTCACTTCATTAACTTTTTTAGGCTTCAAAATTTCTGCTGCTGGTGTGGGCCCTGATCCCAGCCTTGTAAACAAAGTATTAGAAATTAAGGAACCATGCAACAAAGAAGAAGTTGCGACATTCGTAGGTCTTGTAAATTTTTTTGGTCGATTAATTCCAAATTTTGCAGATAAAATTATTCCGCTTAATCAACTAAGAAAAGTCAATATCCCCTTTTGTTGGACCCCTGACGCAAAAAAGGCATTTGATTCCTTGAAAACCGAACTCGCCTCGTATCCACTAGTACGACCTTATTCGTTGGAGAAACCCATCACATTAACTACTGATGCGTCCGGCAGTGGAATAGCTGGTATTTTGACTCAAGAAAACCGTCCAGTTATTTATGTTTCTAAAACGCTGACACCTGCAGAACGTAACTATTCCTCTGTTGAACGCGAGGCATTAGCTGTTGTTTGGTGTGTCGAACGCCTTCGGCAATTTTTATTAGGCAGACAATTCAGTATTATCACAGACCATCAAGCCTTAGAATTTTTATTTGGAAACAACAAGGGCATACCGAAAACAGCCTCTGCTAGAGTGGCGCGATGGGCTATTAAGCTGATGGCCTATGACTTCAAAATTGAACATCGTCCTGGTACTTCTATTCCACATGCTGATGCGCTCTCGCGTTTGACTAAAAACACGCAGTCTTGTGAAGATGTTGTTGCTAGTATCTCAATTAACACATCTGATGCATTTTTCGCGCCTATCATTGACCACAGCGAGTTACGCAATGTTACTAACTCTGATCCTGTTGCTACATCGGTCAAGCAACGTGTTAAAAAAGGCAATTGGTCGAATCTCTCTCAGGCAGAGAAGCCCTTTTCTCTTGCAAAAGAATATTTAACCATTGAAAATGAGGTTTTGTATTACAAATCGACACCATTTATTCCCTTGAAATTAAGGTCATTAGTTTTGTCTAAAGCTCACCACACCCACCAAGGCATCAACAGTACCACACGTTTCCTTTGTCAAAGCGCTTGGTGGCCAGGAATTAGTCGCGATGTCAATTCGTTTATTTCTAAATGTGAAATCTGTTGCAATTTGAGACCGCGTGTTGATAGGTCAGTTCACACGTGGCCAGAATGCCCACCATGGTCTCGCCTCCATATGGATTTTGGACATATTCCAGAGATAGGTCTCATTCTAATCATTGTCGACGCAGGTTCAGGCTGGGTATAGGCTTTTCGATGTAAGGATAGGTCAACTTCCACAATAATCAAATTGTTAGCCCAATTATTTTCTCGATTTGGGGTTCCAAATTCTTTTGTTTCGGACAATGCAAAAGAGTTTATCAGTGAGGAGATTGTTACTTGGCTAAAACACTCAGGCTGTTTCAAGATGGAGTCTCCTGCATATCACCCACGTTCTAACGGCTTAGCGGAGCGTGCTGTGCAAACGGTTAAGCGCGCAATGCATGCCTGGAACTCTAGTTTACGTATATCTTTTGACATGTTTTTGTATCGAGTGCTTTCAATTCATCGGGCGACATCACTTGCAAAGGGTAGATCTCCTGCTGAACTGTTATTTGGGCGACCTATACGTATACCTGTAGTATCTGACTTTGCACTTGGAGCTAATGTAATGTATAGAGCCACACCCTCCCACTCTGTTCAACCTGCAGAATATGTTGTTGCTAAAGGAAACAATACAGCATGGCTAAATATTGCTGGTCGGACTATTTTAGCATCACGCAACCAATTTGGTCCCGCACCAGCTACTACAATGTCTCCGCCAAATGTTGGACAATCCGTACCGGATAAAGATGTTTCAGTCTCAACCAGTGCACCTAATCAGGACTCCAATATGCGTAGATCTTCTCGTAGCGCTGACGCTCCTACTCGTTATGGCTTTGATAAATTATAAACATTTTAGGAAGGGGGAGTTTGTGGTATTATATATATATAGGCGTAACTATATATAATTCCCGTCAATCAATGTGTTCTATAATTATATGTTAATTGTCGTACGATCACAGTTATTGCGACATAACTTAACATGTTTGAGATTAGATCCAACTTGACTCTGAATTGAGAATGTTGTCTTTGATGTGTGGTTATAAATAATCCTGTTATTTTGTCTGTTATACGACAATTATTATTATTATTATTATTATTATTATTATTATTATTATTATTATTATTATTATTATTATTATTATTATTATTATTATTATTATTATTATTATTATTATTATTATTATTATTATTATTATTATTATTATTATTATTATTATTATTATTATTATTATTATTATTATTATTATTATTATTATTATTATTATTATTATTATTATTATTATTATTATTATTATTATTATTATTATTATTATTATTATTATTATTATTATTATTATTATTATTATTATTATTATTATTATTATTATTATTATTATTATTATTATTATTATTATTATTATTATTATTATTATTATTATTATTATTATTATTATTATTATTATTATTATTATTATTATTATTATTATTATTATTATTATTATTATTATTATTATTATTATTATTATTATTATTATTATTATTATTATTATTATTATTATTATTATTATTATTATTATTATTATTATTATTATTATTATTATTATTATTATTATTATTATTATTATTATTATTATTATTATTATTATTATTATTATTATTATTATTATTATTATTATTATTATTATTATTATTATTATTATTATTATTATTATTATTATTATTATTATTATTATTATTATTATTATTATTATTATTATTATTATTATTATTATTATTATTATTATTATTATTATTATTATTATTATTATTATTATTATTATTATTATTATTATTATTATTATTATTATTATTATTATTATTATTATTATTATTATTATTATTATTATTATTATTATTATTATTATTATTATTATTATTATTATTATTATTATTATTATTATTATTATTATTATTATTATTATTATTATTATTACTATTATTATTATTATTATTATTATTATTATTATTATTATTATTATTATTATTATTATTATTATTATTATTATTATTATTATTATTATTATTATTATTATTATTATTATTATTATTATTATTATTATTATTATTATTATTATTATTATTATTATTATTATTATTATTATTATTATTATTATTATTATTATTATTATTATTATTATTATTGTTATTATTATTATTATTATTAATTATTATTATTATTATTAATAGTAACTGGATATGGCCACCAAAAGAGAGATGATCAATAAAGGGTTAATATGGCAGTTGAAAAATAGAGACTCTATGGAGGTAGACGTTTTTCTAAGATTGGTGTTGTCACCACGAAGGGCAGACGAGAAATGAGTTAATACAATGCAAACCGGGATTTACATTACTAGGTATGTGTGATTACAAAACAGGAGCTTTATGTCTACAGCTAACTGATGAAATACATTATGACAAACAATAGATATAAAACCATCTACTACACATGTCATTTTATTTTACTTTTCTAAAAATTCCCTCGTCGGGAAGGTTTAAGCTGAATTATCTATGATGAATAAGCAATTCTATATAACTAACTGTCAAAGGTGGATATTAACTTAATGTTGTATATGTATCACTGCATTAGACCTACTGAAAGTCTGTTACGTTACGATATTATTTATATTCAACTAACAGAATAATTGTATTGTCTAACATTGATGCATCATTATTCATCGCTTCTTTCACAAACAAACTTGTGAATTCGACACGCATTTCTAACCTTATTGAATTATGAAGTAGGAAATGGAAATGGAAATGGAATAGGAAATGTCTAGAACTGTCTTGATAGAGTCAACAAATGAAAAACGAAAATTAAATTTGTTACCTTAACTTGTAATAACTGAATTGATTACTTTGCCAAGTTTTTTAGATAACAGATAAGTAATATTTTGTCACCATTATACCATCGAATCAAAATTCACTCAGTTTTCATATCACAATGGGGCTCGGCGTAACTCGTAAAATATAACTCGGTAGTGTCGTGAATTATATAGTTTCTGGGTCATTATACCGCCAACTCGTGCAGTTATTTGTAACTGAAACACTTGCGTCAGTCTCTATCACCTAAATGATGATGATGATAATTCGAGGGCATCTTTTAATCTCACCTCCTAATGTTTTAATTACTGGGCTCCAAGGACTAACTTGTTGATATCCCTGAATCAAAATATACAGTATACAAACAATTTCAGAACAACATTACACATCAAAAAGAAAAATACTATCCTAAATTGATCAAGAGTTTCATGAACATTGACTTATGAGTAACAAAGTAATGAAAAGGAATTAAATGGGGTGTTTCTTATTATACAATGAAATTGGTACCTAATTTCCTTGATCTATTGATATTTGGCGCACAACAAGGCACGTAAGGAGAACACGAGAAAGTAATACATATTCAGGAGCACCGTGCTCCTGTAGTGATTCTAGTGTACCAGATATCAATAGCTCATAGAAAACTGTGCTCCAATTGCTTTGTATAATAACTAGCAAACGTTTATAAAATTTTACATGACTTTCTTACTCAAAAGTTAATGTTTGTGACACTGCTGATCTAAAAGGAAGTTCTCAATTGTGATATCGATTGATTTTTCGAAGCCGGTTTTGCTTCTGCGTTGATATGGTAAATTTGAAGATCGATCTATTTACAACAGTTGGAATATTCTTTTATGTGCCACTCTTGGCTCGCATTGGACAGATGGCAGCCACAAGATTTTACGGACGCCATTTTCGTTTCGTAAAACCTAGGCCCGTGAGGTTTGAACAAAACCTTTGTGAATGATAGCATCAATTAGCAAAACTTTATTTTCAAAAGCATAACCTCGTATTCAATGGAACGAAAATGAAGATATTCCAACCTCAAAACTTGTGTGTCCCAGATAAACAGATGGCTCTGGTGATTTGGCATCATAACTTTAAAGGAGTAAATGTGTTGTCACCATCTTGCACATTATATCATTTGGCATCATAACTTTAAAGGAGCAATACTGAACTGGGGTAGTAATGAGCTTAACTTGAATCAAGATAAGTGTAAATTCAAAGATCAATGTCAGTCATGGCTTCAGTATAGCTTTAAATTTCACGTATCAGCATGGTTTCATGCACAAGACTCTAAGCATGTAGAGCTCACTGTTATTGCCCATTTAAACCAATCAGATTGATTGAAACAATTCCGTTGTTGTACAATGCCAGTTATAGAAAAATAAATCAGGTAGGAATACCAATGAAAGATAATCTGTAGCTTGCTTATCTGATTGGTTAGATTATGGCGATTAATAGTTGGTGTATAAGCTACTTGTGATCAAAATCAATTGACTCAACAAAGTCAAAGACAACACATTTCCACCTCTGCGTGAAACAGTACAGGAGTTTATGAACAGTTCATGAACAGATCATGAACGTTAAATGGCCCCACGTTTCCAAGAACTGTCCATAAACTGTCTGCCAATTTTCATAAACTGCTCATGAAAATTGGGGTCATTTAAAACTCATGAACTGTAGTTGTTCATGAACTTCTGCACTGTTGTTTCTTACTGGGGGTAATGTTTAAAACTTCAAAATGTTCTGTAGGATTCTTATAAACTATTACAACTTTGAGTAACTCTTTATAAATTTTTAAGTTAGTTTTGCATTATTTTCATGACAGGTTTTGATTTTTAAAAGGCTGGAAAAGAGTAAACACAGAAGAAGTAACTATAAGAGAAAGTTGGCATTCAAGAATATACACTTATATACACTTATATTTTTGTATGAACATTGTGTTTAGAAATAGAATAATAAATTCCATAATCATATATTAAACCGAAAAGCATTGGAATATTGGCATAAGAAATTTCATTATCATTCAAACTATGATAAATAGGGTCAGAAGAGCAAATGACAAAAGAAAATTGTATGCAATCAGGCAAACTAGCCACTACCAATACTGTATTGGAGTTGGAATGGCCCATGATCAAAGCAATCAAATAGCTATAAAACAATTTACAATAGCTTAGTAAAATGCTCTATATTTTCTATTGATTAACCATAAACCAGCAAATATTCTTACAGCATAGGATTAAATTCTCTTACCGTGGTATTAACTGCAATTTGGAATACTGCAAACTGTGATCCTGCAGGCACTGCGACATTCTCATATGTAACACCAGATGATGTGGTCCTACGGCGCCGTTTTTGAGAGATAGGATAAGTTTTACCATCACCAATTGTAAATACTTTGAATTGGTCAAATGAACTAGCTGGGAATTCAGCAGTGATGTAAGCAACGCCAGCCTGATGAGTAGCAGCGTCATATTTTGAAATGTTGCTTGTCAAATAGAAAGATGAAACATGGGGTGGTTGTGTCTCTGATGTGTTGATCTCAATAACAACTAGTTGATAATGGCTGAAATCGAATAGTAGCAATGTTGAATTAGCATCATCAGCATTATCATCTATTCGAATGTGTAAGTTTATATGATTTTTTTCAAAGACTCATCTATTTGGCAAGATTTATAGGCTAATTATGGCTGCAATCATTATCTATTATGCTATGAGTTTTGCGTCTAATATGCAATAGTTTTACAGAGAAAATAATAAGTAAATTCGATATTGTTTGAACAATATCATTTCATTGGTGAAACTTCAGAGAAGATCTAAAATTTTGAATTTCAGATATTTTAAGGTATTAGGATAATAGCTTGTGTGATATAAATCCCTTGATTGGTTTGTCTACTCTTCAGTTCAGGTACGATAAGAATTATTGTGTTGAAAATTTAAGGAATTGGCAATGACAATGAGTATATATCTTGCACAATATACCAGAAAACAATTTTATGAAATAGTGTTGGATTAATGTGAATGCCTAATTGATTAATGCATTGTGTATGGATTTGTTAAAATTAGCATTAGCAATATAGCAGAAACCGATTAAGAATTAATAATGAGGATGTTTTCAAAATGTATTTGGATCAGTTCGTTCAAAGCTTCATTGAAGAGGCTCTAAATCAAAACTACCAATGCGAAAAACAGTTCATGAACTTCAAATGGCCAAAATTTCATGAATTGTTCATTAACTGTTCATGAACTCAACTCATTATTTAGCAGCGGTATGATACTGTAAATTATATAACCTTACCCAGTTGAATCAGGACCTTTTGAAAGTTCTACTTCAAAAGATGTGTTTGTAATACCAGGAATCTTTGGAATATCCAAAAATTGACGAACTAAAAATGATATGTCACACAGAATAAAAGCTGTTTTGCTCTGATAATATATACAGTGTAACACGTATAGGAGCAAATCAAAATTATCAATGACTCTCATCGAGAATCTTCAAAATTTGAACTTATAAAAATTGTATAAAGAACTCGACAACAAAATAGTTGATAGGACTACATAACAAGGCTGCAATTATAGAAAAAGCAGGGTTGAAATGACAAAAATATAAAATATTACTTACCGATCTCAAGAGATGAGCTTGTTCCGTAGAGTATATCAGTCTAAAAAGAATGAAAAAGATAACTGTTCAGGGCAGCAAGGTCATTCAAAAGTTGTGTTCATATATATAACAATCATAACAATGACACAATAGCTACACAAATATGACATTCTCTTTTGTTTGCATTTATCATTTCACTACAAACCAGTAAAGCTATTTGCTACTTTTCACGGAGGTGGTTGGTAAGCTTGTTTGCTAATGTTTTTTTTTTTTGAAGCGTGTATGACTTTTAATGGCTGGATGTTTTTCATGACGCCAACTAATAGTGGTAGTGCCAGCGATTGAACCCAAAACCCTGTGGGCCAAGGTCCAACGCCCTGCCCACTACATCAAGGCATTTGATAATGTGATGCTTCCACGCTCTATCAAACAATAAGTAAAATTCAACTATCAATTACTTTTCATTGTTGTTCTATATTGGTTAGATGGTTGGAGATTTGATTGATAATGATTATCATTGATTACCAAACAATTTTTTTAATTAGTATATCCACATAGTAGATGTTTTGCGTTTATTTCGTTTGAATCATTACACCATAATGGAGTTCAGAAATGTCCAAAACAACTCAAGCATAACCGAGATTTTGTGAATTTAGGACGTCACAGATATTATCGTTAAAGAAGAGGATAAGAAAAAGCACAATTCAGTTTTTGTTTATATTAATAGGATAAAAATTACTCCGGTTATACTTCATCATGTAGACCAGTGATTAATCAAAAACACTGTTGATCGATGTCTTTAAAAATTGCTTTAAAATAACATAAGATATATCCAAACTGTAGCAAATAACTGTGTTTTTGATTTATCGCTGATCTACAGGATGAAGAGAGAACGTAGCAGACTTAATTATTTTGTTTAACTTGTTCTAAAATTGTCTTACTAGTTTTCAACAGCAAATATAATATATGTAACTTATTCATAGTCTAAAAGACGGTTAAATGTTCCTGTAGCTGGTGTAATATATATTTTCCTGTAAAATTCAGTGACAATGAGAATGACAAATTTAAATAAAGTTTTTGAAACAGCATATTATGATATCATTTTATCAATATGTAAACCTGGTCTTTGTTTTTATGCACATATATATATTTGTATTTTCAACAGTATACCATAAGGTTACTGGTAAAACTAAACAGATTTTAAACGCAATATCTAATCAAATTATGTATCTGAGCATTGAATACAGCTTCAATGACGTAATTTGAAGAAGAAATGATTAAGATCTGGTTAAACAAACTTTACACATTTGGTCAATTTGGTCAATTTTCTCACCTTTTCCAAAAGTCTGAGGTGTCATAAAATCGTTAATTTTGTATAAAATTTGAATTTCATGACTTCACTCAATAAGTTTTTCATATATACCAAAATTCAACAAAATCAAAGAGGGTGAAGGTCAAACTGGGTGATTTGCCATGGAATGACACTGTAATGATAATTGGTTTCACTCAATACTCACATTAGTCACAGTGACAGCTCTATAACACAACCATGTTGATCCTGGTGTTGGTATAGATAATCCTAACAAATCAACCAACTCAACACCTTTGAGAATAGGTAATGTAAGAGGAACCTTATCCCGTGTTAAGTTAATTGATTTTGCGAATTGTGATAGCTCTTTGCTCGCAAATTCACTACATTTTTCAACTGGATTAGACAGCATGACTTCATAATGGCTATAATACAAACAGAAACATACGCTGTTAAACATGATATATTTCATGTGGAAAAAACTCTATGAGTTCATGAACACTTCATGACCTTTCATGAACAGTACATGAACTACTTAAACAGATCATGCCCAGTTCATGAACAGTTCATGAATATTTTTTTGTGGGTTTACGAACAGTTCATGAACAGTCACAAAGAGTTCATGAACATTTCATGTAAATGTTTATGACTTGTTCATACATGTCAAATTGCTCGAAAGTTCATGAGCTTTCAAACTGTTAATGGACAGCTCATAAACTCTTGGGCAATTTCATGTTAATGAGCAGATGAACCTGTTTTCATGGGAAATTATACCATTATATTGGTTCTTATCAATTGCAAACATTTCTTAGATTCTTTTCGGAATGATTTCAATCATTTTTATCAATCTAATTCTGGGTTAATGCGGGACGAGTTGGATAGGGGAGATCCATGGGCATATTTCTGGCAAACAATAGCAAGATATGATGTAAAGCAACAAAGACATCAACATGAAAATATAAATTTCCTTTTGATACAAACATTGAAAAATTATTATGAAATATCAAGAAAAATGAAAATATTGATCAAAGACATCCACTTAATTGAAGCAATTCAACGAAAATATATCAAAAGAATGCTATAAACCATTGATCCTGAACCAGAACTAAGTTATGAAGAACAATTAATCAATTTAAATCTCGATAGTCTGGAGAAAAGACGTTTAATTTAATAGAAATGGATACATCCTTATACAAAACTCCAAGGCACGGCCGTTTACTTATGCCTCTTGCTAAATCAAATGTGTACTGTCATTCTTTTGCTGTACGCTGCATAAATATTTATAATTCATTATCTTTAATTACTCGCTCAGTGAGAAAAGTACATGAGTTTAAAACTAGATTAGAATCTGAGGACTAGTCAAAATATCTTAAATATAATTAATTTGTAAACTGTAGCCACATTTTCTGTAAGTAATTCACAGCAATTGTTGTTTTACAGAAATAAAAATTCATTCAAAACACAGAGATTCTGATGATACTATTTTCATACATTTTGATCGTAAATTCGATGTGTTATCAGAGTACAGAAACAAGGTCTGATTTTCTTCACAGCGAAACAATATCAATACAATAGTGTCTCAGATTATCTGAATTATAGAGAAAATCACAAATATAATAATGTTCAAAGAAAATTTACAAAAGCATAGTGCTTAATAAGTTTGATAAGAAGATTAGCGATGAATAGAAGTGATATTGGGACGTTTCGTCATTGTACTAATATGACATTTTCAAGCAAATAAAATTGAAATGAACCGCATTGTTCTAAAATGTATAGCCTATTCTTTGTTGAATGTTATCACATTATCTTCAAAATTGTCTTGCTAATTGACAATTTGAAAAAAAACTAGCCAAGCTGAAACACATGAATATTCATGTATTTAAATTTTACATCCTTTTCAATTTTAATTGCTCGAAAATGCAATATTAGTAAAGTGACAAACGTTACAAAAATATGTCTAATATACGGCTTGTCTTCTTATCAAAATAAATAAATTATACATACGCTATTCTTCCTTTGAATTCTTCGCCAGCCAGAAAGACAAGTTTGAATTCATTGTCGCTATCAGCAGGAAATGGAGTCATTGTCAAAGACGGAGCAAGTGGAGCTGCATGAAAATAGTTCGAAATCAAAAATATTAAACAATATTAAATCAATGTCTAAAGGTTCTGTGTGTGGGTGTGTTGCACACTTGCAGTTCCCGAAGTATTTTCATTCATTCACACAAAAGATAATCTAGTTTGGTATATATATATATCACTTATATATATAGATATAAAATTACTTATATATATATATATATATATATAGTAGTAATATCAATAAGGTGCTTATGTTGTCTTTGCTGTTTCAATAGTGCTCGATGCCATAAATGCAGAGCTGTTTAATAATTAATAAACAAAAAAATCAGACATTCATATTTGCTACTATTAGTTTCACGCCAAGGCGATCATCAGGCAATTTAATCTGTGAAAAATATGTGATACATTCTATGGTATATATATAAGCAGCTAATTTTATTGTTAAGTTTTCTATTGTTTATATTTGGTAATTACATTGTTCATTAGATAATGGTTCCTGTTTATTGTTAAGAGTTAAAGTTTGATAAATATAACTTATTTTGATGTCGGCATTTGCTGATCATCTCTGTTTTTTTATTTAAAAGTTTTTTATCTGAACAAATGATGTGGTATTTTTCAGTGAGGCAAAGGTCACATTTCTTTGATTTGCTGTTGTTGTATGCCGTGGCAGATGATAATATGGACCAGTTTATTGTGTATTCTTTTTTGTCGTTTTTGAGTGTCCAAATATGTTTTGATAATTCAGTTGAGTTAATGTATTTTTCTTTCTTGAATGTTAGTTTGTGTTGTGAATATCTATCTTTAAATGTCCCTTCTGTCAGGCCGATGTAGTTTTGTCCTTCCGTATTTTCTTCTGTTGTGATCCTAGCGTTGTATACGACGCTTGTTTGGAGACATTTGTTCTCTAGTGGGCATGTTGTTTTATTTCTGCAGTTGCATAATTTATTGGGCTGTGTGTTTTGTGTTTTCTGCGGATTAATTATGTTATTGTTGTGGGTGGTTAAGCTCGCTTTCATGTTCTGTGTGCAACTGTAACTAACTTTCACTGTGTTAAGGTTGAATATCTTGTGATGTGGGTGCTGTTTTGGAAAATGTTTTGAAAGAAGCTTGAGGAATATTTTCCCGATATTGTTCTTAACGCTTTTATTGAAGGGTGGATTAAACCAGATGATCTGTCGCCGTCTATTTTTCTGCTCCTGGTAGTACGCGGGGCGTACTTGAGATCGCTATTATGGCCACTTGACTTTAGGGCTGCCTCGTATACGTGTTTGTTTTTGTCAAATAGGACTTCGTTTATAGATAGGTCGGATAGTCGTTGATTAATTTTCTAAATTAATTTTCTATTTAAATTTCTACCCATCAATAAACGAACAACTGTTAAAAAATGCCATATCATTTGCCAGAACATTTACACCGATCACGGAAGAAGAATTTCATATTATAATTAATGCAAGGAAATCTGTTTTATTCAACAACAATGATGTATGGATAAAAAGAAACAGCGGCAGTCTTTTTGACGTCACAATGGGAAGTTTTGACGGTGCCGAGATATGTGAACTGGTAGGCCTATTCGTATTGAGCAAACTCGAAAAGATACGCGGAATAAACAGCATTGGACTGTACAGAGATGATGGACTAGCTGTCCTAGAAAGAAAGTCAGGACCGCAAACAGAAAGCATTAAGAAAAGAATAATTAGAACATTTAAAGCACTTGGCTTAAAGATAACGATCGACACTAATCTAAAAACTACCAACTTTCTAGACGTAACCTTTAATCTACCAAACCCAACTCACTACCCTTACAGAAAACCAGACGATCAACCTTCATACATTAACACGAAATCAAACCACCCGCCAAACATAATAAAACATATTCCAACAGCAATTAATCAACGACTATCCGACCTATCTATAAACGAAGACCTATTTGACAAAATCAAACACGTATACGAGGCAGCCCTAAAGTCGAGTGGCCATAATAGCGATCTCAAGTATGCCCCGCGCACTACCAGGAGCAGAAAAAATAGACGGCGACAGATCATCTGGTTTAATCCACCCTTCAATAAAAGCGTTAAGAACAATATCGGGAAAATATTTCTCAAGCTTCTTTCAAAACATTTTCCAAAACAGCACCCACATCACAAGATATTCAACCTTAACACAGTGAAAGTTCGTTACAGTTGCACACAGAACATGAAAGCGATCTTAACCACCCACAACAATAACATAATTAATCCGCAGAAAACACAAAACACACAGCCCAATAAATTATGCAACTGCAGAAATAAAACAACATGCCCACTAGAGAACAAATGTCTCCAAACAAGCGTCGTATACAACGCTAGGATCACAACAGAAGAAAATACGGAAGGACAAAACTACATCAGCCTGACAGAAGGGACATTTAAAGATAGATATTCACAACACAAACTAACATTCAAGAAAGAAAAATATATTAAGGCTAGGGTTATATGGACGCACCGAACTCAATTGATTCATTCATTCGAATTAAATCTCATGATAGCGCGCTTCGTATAACATCATTCGGTTCATCAACATTCCTCAAAAAACATTAAATGCGTCAAGCTAGCTCCGCACGTCAAGGCTTGACGTGCGGAGCTCTTCTCCATGAATTAAATTCATCGCCGCGTTATACGAGCGAGCTATCATCGCACCGAACTAAATACATTCGACTCATGGTGGTGACTGAGCTCCTATATCTACCTTATATGGCAATAAACCGGGGGATGTGCAAATCATAAATTATTTTAAAGGATGTTTCCATGGCAATACGATAGAAAGAACATCGCTTTTGGGATGTTGTTATGGTGACTTGTTTATATGATTGAAAGATAACTGACAGGGAAGCTGATGTTTTCCAAAATCATGATTTAAAACATTTTAAAAACGTTTTATTTTAGTCAATCACAATGCATCAGCACTAGAATTGGGGTCGCTTTTATCATAATATGTTATTATAATGGAAATTTGCATTTAATTTGCTCTGAGTACTATGCCTTGATAGAACAAAAACTGTCTCCCATAAAAATGCTTGCAAACCTGTGAGATTACTACTTCATACAAGCTTCAAACTATAGATAGGCAAAATAGAACGCAAAAATCGCTGAAAATGAAAAATAATGCAAACAAAACACTCTGGTTTCAAACCATGCGGTATAATTCGAAGAAAACTACTTCCTATCACGTGACATTTTGGCCAGTTTTTAAAGATCGTCGACATTCGGTTCGTCTGTATAACCCCAAATGCGAATTTAATGCAATTCGGTGTCGCACCTAATTCGAATTGAGTTCGGTGCGTCCATATAACCCTAGCCTAACTCAATTGAATTATCAAAACATATTTGGACACTCAAAAACGACAAAAAAGAATACACAATAAACTGGTCCATATTATCATCTGCCACGGCATACAACAACAGCAAATCAAAGAAATGTGACCTTTGCCTTACTGAAAAATACCACATCATTTGTTCAGATAAAAAACTTTTAAATAAAAAAACAGAGATGATCAGCAAATGCCGACATCAAAATAAGTTCTATTTATCAAACTTTAACTCTTAACAATAAACAGGAACCATTATCTAATGAGCAATGTAATTACCAAATATAAACAATAGAAAACTTAACAATAAAATTAGCTGCTTATATATATACCATAGAATGTATCACATATTTTTCACAGATTAAATTGCCTGATGATCGCCTTGGTGTGAAACTAATAGTAGCAAATATGAATGTCTGATTTTTTCGTTTATTAATTATTATATATATATATATATATATATATATATATATAATCTATCTACTTATATTAATAATACTGTCTGTTTATATATCACAATATTTCTATATTTCTATATTTCGATATTTCGATATTTCGATATTTCTGTGTCTGTCCGCGACTTATGTACGTCTTACTGGCGATATAATACGGATAATCCGTTGTCGGGAAATTATGCAAACATTTGTGTCGAGATAACCGTGTACAGTAACAAATTTGTTGTATGAAAAGTATGGGTCTATGACGTTGTTTTAAAATAATATACTTCATCTGATAATTTATTTGATATCCTTGCATTAAAAAATTCAGAGATTTTGAAAAATTTCATAGGTCGATAATCTAGCGGGCAGCCAAATCGAATTCAAATTGAAATCCCCAGAACAAAAATATTTTGCTTTGAATTTAAAAGCTGCGTGTAAATTGTTTGAGCAAGTGAAACTTGAAAATGAATCAGTTTTATGATAATTAAAACAATACGAAATACTGAATTACATTGAATTACCAGTATAAATAGGCCAAACAAAATATGTTTTGAAATCAAAGAAACGTAGACTTATTTCATGTAGTGTTGATATCAGCAATACATATAGCGCTGCACAAACGCTATGAAAATTAAAGAGACTTTAGGTCTTTAATTTATAAATGAAACAAAATGCCGTTCATTACTTTTCACAAAATCGAGATACAAAACATTTCACTTTTAAAAAGGCTATTTTGATATATAATTTGTGAGAACACTGAGCAAACAATCTGTTTTGAAATGAATAATCTATCGTGGGGCATAAAAACAAATTAACTTGCAAGAATTTTCAAAATGACGTTGGCGTTCGATCAATTCGAAAAATATTCAAAGTTCGAATAGATTATCTGTCTACAGTATAAAATTATAGAGTTTAGAACTAATCAAGGCATTGCACAAAAGTATTTCTATAATTTATTAGTGAATATAAAAATATGAATCATTTGGTTATGAGCAGCCAGGCTTTTATTTTCAGATTTTGCTTCAATAATTAACGAAGGAATTATAGGCATCGATTAAAATTAAAATTTCATTTTGTTGACTTGCTATACGAATAAGACACAGTATGTTACTACAGTTTCGAGAATAAAAATAGCGGTGTCTTGTTATTATCGTTGATCAACATTTAATAAAGAAAAATTTAAGGTATATCAAATTTAACAAAGTTAAATTGAATTGAGCGTATGATTTGTGATAAACAATAATAATTATAATATTTTCAGCGTTCAAAAATTTTGCTTTGAATTTAAAAGCACAAAAACATAATTTAAAAACACTTTTAAATAGTTAATACAGTTTGGATGAGTGTAACAAACCTTGTGTTACAAAAATAAAAAGCGAAAAGGTTGCATGAAATAATCGATCATAGCAAACAATATTTATTAAAATACAACTTACCATTTTCCAAATGAGATCCAAATAAAAACTATACGAGCGGCATAATCTCCGAACAACATTTAAATACATAATAGCGGGTTCTCTGAGTTAATACACCAATCAATAATAAGTTAACAACCATATTTTATCGAAGGAGAATGTAAGCCCGATAAGAATAAAATAAAGATTGACGTCTTTTATTCGAAATAATTCTGACAAAAATGATCATTTCATATCGCGATCAAATGCAAGGTAAAGTAGATTCATTTTCTACATAGTAAATTATCCTTTTCATCAGACATCATAACATGAGCATTTAAATATTACCATCGGCTGTGGTATTTTATATCTTTGAAGCTACACTAAACATTTCCACTCTATAAACCATCGCGTCCGTTTCAATAAATTCTGAATAAATATGCATATCACGAATCTGGCAAAATGAGTTGTTTTCGTTTTTCTATCAAAATAATTAATTTATTCATAATCGTCTTTTCTTTCATTCGACATCTGTAATGTATTATAAATAGCGCGTAGAAATATTGACAACAAGATGTAACATGATATCAATATCAAATTAGTATAGCGATTTATTATAGAACTTTATTTCCTTTTAAAAGAATGTTGATGCTATTATTCTGGAAAATTTGATAACAAGAAGCACTATGAGGTCAATTTTTCACATCTTTTTTTTACTTACAAAATCTTATTCTCAACGAACTCTTAGTATTTTGACAGACTGCCATGAAAATCACAGTCCTACTTGCTGAGATTGCAAAGATTAAAAATATATAGGCTCATATACTATCATATCATAATATTTTCAGATTATATATATAATTTGATTTTCAATTACACGCGCGTGTGTCGGCCTTGTTCAATAATACGTTGTCGAAGCAGTAGGTTTGTTGATGACGTCAGTCAAAGCGTCTATAATCATAAGTAAGGCAGTGGCTCATTGGTTAATGCTCTGGCATCACAATATGAGGGTCGTCAGTTCAAATCCGCCATTCGGAAAATTTTTATCAACGATTTTTCTTATAATTTTTAATATGAAGCAGTAAATCATTGTTAATTAACAAAAGATATCGTTTGATCATGTTAATAACAGAAATTAGTGGACCATGTGTCTTGTCGAAGCTAAATTAATTTAATATTGAATATATTACATGCGATGCCACGAGTTTGACCGGCCTCACCTTGACGGCGTTATTTTGTGAACAGCACATTAGTGTTGTTTGTATTGCAATGAAGATTTATCAATCCGAACCGAACGCGATTTGATCGTATCGGGTCAGATTCGGGTTAATAATTTAGGTCTTCGGATCGGATCGGATTTGAAGTGATTTTTTATGGATAGTTTCATATTTCGAAATTTGACTGAATATTTGTAATTCATAATAATTAATGTGTTCTGGTTTCCTTTCAGCACATAAAATAAAGTTTTTCTATGTAGAGATAGCTACGTTAAATTATACATTTCAATCGACTCAATTGATGTGAAATAAATTAAATTTTTATTAAAGGAATGATTAAGATGTATTGATTAATGCTACATCGTTTCAATGCGTATTGTGTCTCATGTTCTCCTCCAGAGTTCATACTCCGTGTTATACAGCGATAGTCAGCTTAGTCAATTGTTTAATTATAAGTGATCTGAAAGTTTTATCATAGAAGGTCCATAATGGACTACACTCATTGCTAGTAATAATAATAATAATGTTGGTTTAATAAATAAATAAATTTATTTATTAAGAGCAAAACATCAATATAGTGCTCAATACCGGTAAGCAGAGCTGTATAGATATAAAATAAGAAAAGAGACGTTTGCGATATGCATTGCCCACTACTTCGGTAGTTTGAGCACTCTGGTATGGCACAGATGTTTTTTTCATGTGATGAATTTTTTCACCACATTTATAACTCATCTTGACTTAGGTTATATACTGAAGTCAGTTCCTTGTTCGCTCACTGAGCAGTACTGATGAAGGCTAATGGCCAGAAACATGTACTTGTCTGCTGCTATGTATGTCTCAATTGCGCATGCGCAATTTTGAGCACTATCGACTTGGGATGTGTCTATACTATTTGCGATATGCATTGCCCACTACTTCGGTAGTTTGAGCACTCTGGTATGGCACAGATGTTTTTTTCATGTGATGAATTTTTTCACCACATTTATAACTCATCTTGACTTAGGTTATATACTGAAGTCAGTTCCTTGTTCGCTCACTGAGCAGTACTGATGAAGGCTAATGGCCAGAAACATGTACTTGTCTGCTGCTATGTATGTCTCAATTGCGCATGCGCAATTTTGAGCACTATCGACTTGGGATGTGTCTATACTATTTGCGATATGCATCGCCCACTACTTCGGTAGTTTGAGCACTCTGGTATGGCACAGATGTTTTTTTCATGTGATGAATTTTTTCACCACATTTATAACTCATCTTGACTTAGGTTATATACTGAAGTCAGTTCCTTGTTCGCTCACTGAGCAGTACTGATGAAGGCTAATGGCCAGAAACATGTACTTGTCTGCTGCTATGTATGTCTCAATTGCGCATGCGCAATTTTGAGCACTATCGACTTGGGATGTGTCTATACTGTTTGCGATATGCATTGCCCACTACTTCGGTAGTTTGAGCACTCTGGTATGGCACAGATGTTTTTTTCATGTGATGAATTTTTTCACCACATTTATAACTCATCTTGACTTAGGTTATATACTGAAGTCAGTTCCTTGTTCGCTCACTGAGCAGTACTGATAAAGGCTAATGGCCAGAAACATGTACTTGTCTGCTGCTATATATATATATATATCACTTATATACATAATACTGTCTGTTTATATATCACAATATTTCTATCTACTTATATTAATAATACTGTCTGTTTATATATCACAATATTTCTATATTTCTATATTTCGATATTTCGATATTTCGATATTTCTGTGTCTGTCCGCGACTTATGTACGTCTTACTGGCGATATAATACGGATAATCCGTAGTCGGGAAATTATGCAAACATTTGTGTCGAGATAACCGTGTACAGTAACAAATTTGTTGTTTGAAAAGTATGGGTCTATGACGTTGTTTTAAAATAATATACTTCATCTGATAATTTATTTGATATCATTGCATTAAAAAATTCAGAGATTTTGAAAAATTTCATAGGTCGATAATCTAGCGGGCAGCAAAATCGAATTCAAATTGAAATCCGCAGAACAAAAATATTTTGCTTTGAATTTAAAAGCTGCGTGTAAATTGTTTGAACAAGTGAAACTTGAAAATGAATCAGTTTTATTATAATTAAAACAATACGAAATACTGAATTACATTGAATTACCAGTATAACTAGGTCAAACAAAATATTTTTTTGAAATCAAAGAAACGTAGACCTATTTCATGTAGTGTTGATATCATCAATACATATAGCGCGGCACAAACGCTATGAAAATTAAAGAGACTTTAGGTCTTAATTTAATTTATTAATGAAACAAAATGCCGTTCATTACTTTTATCAAAATCGAGATATAAAACATTTCACTTTTAAAAAGGCTATTTTGATATATAATTTGTGAGAACACTGAGCAAACAATCTGTTTTGAAATGAACAATCTATCGCGGGGCATAAAAACAAATTAACTTGCAAGAATTTTCAAAATGACGTTGGCGTTCGACTAATTCGAAAAATATTCAAAGTTCGAATAGATTATCTGTCTACAGTCTAAAATTACAGAGTTTAGAATCAATCAAGGCATTGCACAAAAGTATTTCTTTAATTTATTATTTAATATAAAAACATGAATCATTTGGTTTTGAGCAGGCAGGCTTTTATTTTCAGATTTTGCTTCCATAATTAACGAAGGAGTTATAGGCATCGATTAAAATTAAAATTTCATTTTGTTGACTTGCTATACGAATAAGACACAGTATGTTACTACAGTTTTCAGAATAAAAATAGCGGTGTCTTGTTATTATCGTTGATCAACATTTAATAAAGTTAATTTCAGGTATATCAAATTTAACAAAGTTAAATTGAATTGAGCGTATGATTTGTGATAAACAATAATAATTATAATATTTTCAGCGTTCAAAAATTTTGCTTTGAATTTAAAAGCACAAAAACATAATTTAAAAACACTTTTAAATAGTTAATACAGTTTGGATGAGTGTAACAAACCTTGTGTTACAAAAATAAAAAGCGAAAAGGTTGCATGAAATAATCGATCATAGCAAACAATATTTATTAAAATACAACTTACCATTTTCCAAATGAGATCCAAATAAAAACTATACGAGCGGCATAATCTCCGAACAACATTTAAATACATAATAGCGGGTTCTCTGAGTTAATACACCAATCAATAATAAGTTAACAACCATATTTTATCGAAGGAGAATGTAAGCCCGATAAGAATAAAATAAAGATTGACGTCTTTTATTCGAAATAATTCTGACAAAAATGATCATTTCATATCGCGATCAAATGCAAGGTAAAGTAGATTCATTTTCTACATAGTAAATTATCCTTTTCATCAGACATCATAACATGAGCATTTAAATATTACCATCGGCTGAGGTATTTTATATCTTTGAAGCTGCACTAAACATTTCCACTCTATAAACCATCGCGTCCGTTTCAATAAATTCTGAATAAATATGCATATCACGAATCTGGCAAAATGAGTTGTTTTCGTTTTTCTATCAAAATAATTAATTTATTCATAATCGTCTTTTCTTTCATTCGACATCTGTAATGTATTATAAATAGCGCGTAGAAATATTGACAACAAGATGTAACATGATATCAATATCAAATTAGTATAGCGATTTATTATAGAACTTTATTTCCTTTTAAAAGAATGTTGATGCTATTATTCTGGAAAATTTGATAACAAGAAGCACTATGAGGTTAATTTTTCACATCTTTTTTTTACTTACAAAATCTTATTCTCAACGAACTCTTAGTATTTTGATAGACTGCCATGAAAATCACAGTCCTACTTGCTGAGATTGCAAAGATTAAAAATATATAGGCTCATATACTATCATATCATAATATTTTCAGATTATATATATAATTTGATTTTCAATTACACGCGCGTGTGTCGGCCTTGTTCAATAATACGTTGTCGAAGCAGTAGGTTTGTTGATGACGTCAGTCAAAGCGTCTATAATAATAAGTAAGGCAGTGGCTCATTGGTTAATGCTCTGGCATCACAATATGAGGGTCGTCAGTTCAAATCCGCCATTCGGAAAATTTTTATCAACGATTTTTCTTATTTTTTTTAATATGAAGCAGTAAATCATTGTTAATTAACAAAAGATATCGTTTGATCATGTTAATAACAGAAATTAGTGGACCATGTGTCTTGTCGAAGCTAAATTAATTTAATATTGAATATATTACATGCGATGCCACGAGTTTGACCCGCCTCACCTTGACGGCGTTATTTTGTGAACACCACATTAGTGTTGTTTGTATTGCAATGAAGATTTATCAATCCGAACCGAACGCGATTTGATCGTATCGGGTCAGATTCGGGTTAATAATTTAGGTCTTCGGATCGGATCGGATTTGAAGTGATTTTTTATGGATAGTTTCATATTTCGAAATTTGACTGAATATTTGTAATTCATAATAATTAATGTGTTCTGGTTTCCTTTCAGCACATAAAATAAAGTTTTTCTATGTAGAGATAGCTACGTTAAATTATACATTTCAATCGACTCAATTGATGTGAAATAAATTAAATTTTTATTAAAGAATGATTAAGATGTATTGATTAATGCTACATCGTTTCAATGCGTATTGTGTCTCATGTTCTCCTCCAGAGTTCATACTCCGTATTATACAGCGATAGAAAGCTTAGTCAATTGTTTAATTATAAGTGATCTGAAAGTTTTTCATAGAAGGTCCATAATGGACCACAACACTCATTGCTAGTATTTCTATATTTCTATATTTCGATATTTCGATATTTCGATATTTCTGTGTCTGTCCGCGACCTATGTACGTCTTACTGGCGATATAATACGGATAATCCGTTGTCGGGAAATTATGCAAACATTTGTGTCGAGATAACCGTGTACAGTAACAAATTTGTTGTATGAAAAGTATGGGTCTATGACGTTGTTTTAAAATAATATACTTCATCAGATATTTTATTTTATATCCTTGCATTAAAAAATTCAGAGATTTTGAAAAATTTCATAGGTCGATAATCTAGCGGGCAGCCAAATCGAAGTCAAATTGAAATCCCCAGAACAAAAATATTTTGCTTTGAATTTAAAAGCTGCGTGTAAATTGTTTGAACAAGTGAAACTTAAAACTGAATCAGTTTTATGATAATTAAAACAATACGAAATACTGAGTTACATTGAATTACCAATATAACTAGGCCAGACAAAATATGTTTTGATATCAAAGAAACGTAGACCTATTTCATGTAGTGTTGATATCAGCAATACATATAGCGCGGCACAAACGCTATGAAATTAAAGAGACTTTAGGTCTTAATTTAATTTAATAATGAAACCAAATGCCGTTCATTACTTTTACCAAAATCGAGATACAAAACATTTCACTTTTAAAAAGGCTATTTTGATATATAACTTGTGAGAACACTGAGCAAACAATCTGTTTTGAAATGAATAATCTATCGCGGGGCATAAAAACAAATTAACTTGGCAAGAATTTTCAAAATGACGTTGGCGTTCGATCAATTCGAAAAATATTCAAAGTTCGAATAGATTATCTGTCTACAGTTTAAAATTATAGAGTTTAGAATTAATCAAGGCATTGCACAAAAGTATTTCTATAATTTATTATTTAATATAAAAATATGAATCATTTGGTTTTGAGCAGGCAGGCATTTATTGTATGGAAGGAATTGTAGGCTTTTATTTTCAGATTTTGCTTCCATAATTAACGAAGGAATTATAGGCATCGATTAAAATTAAAATTTCATTTTGTTGACTTGCTATACGAATAAGACACAGTATGTTACTACAGTTTCGAGAATAAAAATAGCGGTGTCTTGTTATTATCGTTGATCAACATTTAATAAAGTTAATTTCAGGTATATCAAATTTAACAAAGTTAAATTGAATTTAGCGTATGATTTGTGATAAATAATAATAATTATAATAATTTCAGCGTTAAAAAACTTTGCTTTGAATTTAAAAGCACAAAAACATAATTTAAAAACATTTTTAAATAGTTAATACAGTTTGGGTGAGTGTAACAAACCTTGTGTTACAAAAATAAAAGATGAAAAGGTTGCATGAAATAATCGATCATAGCAAACAATATTTATTAAAATACTACTTACCATTTTCCAAATGAGATCCAAATAAAAACTATACGAGCGGCATAATCTCCGAACAACATTTAAATACATAATAGCGGGTTCTCTGAGTTAATACACCAATCAATAATAAGTTAACAACCATATTTTATCGAAAGAGAATGTACGCCCGATAAGAATAAAATAAAGATTGTCTTTTATTCGAAATAATTCTGACAAAAATGATCATTTCATATCGTGATCAAATGCATGGTAAAGTAGATTCATTTTCTACATAGTAAATTATCCTTTTCGTCAGACATCATAACATGAGCATTTAAATATTACCATCGGCTGTGGTATTTTATATCTTTGAAGCTGCACTAAACATTTCAACTCTATAAACCATCGCGTCCGTTTCAATAAATTCTGAATAAATATGCATATCACGAATCTGGCAAAATGAGTTGTTTTCGTTTTTCTATCAAAATAATTAATTTATTCATGATCATCTTTTCTTTCATTCGACATCTGTAATGTATTATAATTAGCGCGTAGAAATATTGAAAACAAGATGTAACATAATATCAATATCGAATTAGTATAGCGATTATTATAGAATTTTATTTCCTTTTAAAAGAATGTTGATGCTATTATTCTGGAAAATTTGATAACAAAAACCACTATCAGACCAATTTTTCAGATCTTTTTTTTACTTATAAAATTTTATTTTCAACGAACTCTTAGTATTTTGATAGACTGCCATGAAAATCACAGGCATATTTGCTGAGATTGCAAAGATCAAAAATATATAGACTCATATAGTATCATATCATAATATTTTCAGATCATATATATAATTTGAAATTCAATACACGCGCGTGGGTCGGCCTTGTTCAATAATACGTTGTCGAAGCAGTAGGTTTGTTTATAAGGTCAGTTAAAGCGCCTATATGAGTAAGTAACGGAGTGGCTAATTGGTTAATGCTCTTGTATAATAATTTCAGGGTCGTCAGTTCAAATCCGCCATTCGGCAACCTTTTATCAACGATTTTTCTTATTATTATTTAATATGAAGCAGTAAATCATTTTTAATTAACAAAAGATATCGTTTGATCATGTTAATAACAGAAATCAGTGGACCATGTGTCTTGTTGAAGCTAAATTAATTTAATATTGAATGTATCGCATGCAATGCCACGAGTTTCACTGGCCACACTTTGACGGCGTTATTTTGTGAACAGCACATTAGTGTTGTATATATTGCAATAAAGATTTATGAATCCGAACCGAACGCGATCCGATCGTATCGGGTCAGATTCGGATTAATATTTTAGGTCTTCGGATCGGATCGGATTTGAAGTGATTTTTTATGGATAGTTTCAGATTTCGAAATTTGACTAAGTATTTGTAATTATAATAATTAATGTGTTCTGGCCTCCTTTCAGCACATAAAATAAAGTTTTTCTATGTAGATATAGCTACGTTAAATTATACATTTCAATCGACTCAATTGATGTAAAATAAATTAAACTTTTATCAAAGGAATGATTAAGATGTATTGATTAATGCTACATCGTTTCAATGCGTATTGTGTCTCATGATCTCCTCCAGAGTTCATACTCCGTATTATACAGCGATAGTCAGCTTAGTCAATTGTTTAATTATAAGTGATCTGAAAGTTTTATCATAGAAGGTCCATTATGGACTACACTCGTTGCTAGTATATATATAATAAAGAAGTCAAAGACTACACATTTTAATACTGTTACTTAAAGTTTCACGCTTTATGCGATCCTCAGACAGTTAAAACTAATCAATAAAATACATTATACCTCATAATTAAACTTACAAAACGCGGCTATTGTTAAATAATATAAAGGCTATTGTTTTGTTAGATGCGATTACTGATCTCCTCTGTTTCTTCCTTTTGGAAGAAAAACGCTTTCCATCGCATTCGTTTGATTCGTTTTGATTGACTTTTTTATTATATTTACAGCTCTGTCAACTGACATTGAGCACTGTTTTACTGCTATTAGATAATATCTAATACTATTATTAGCTCCTGGATCTCTAGTAGAGCACTATAATCTTACTGCAGAAATGACCATGGAAAGAATCACATTTGACTATTCAATGAAAAACATACCAATACCTCCTAGGAAGACTTATTTAATACAGCTAATTGCGAAAATAGAAAGCGTAATCAAACGAATGCGATGGAAAGCGTTTTTCTTCCAAAAGGAAGAAACAGAGGAGATCAGTAATCGCATCTAACAAAACAATAGCCTTTATATTATTTAACAATAGCCGCGTTTTGTAAGTTTAATTATGAGCAGAGCAATATAGAAATTATGACTCAAAGATTACGAGTTCGTTCCGTTACTCTGAGTTTCGCGTATAGACGCTCTTCAGACGGTTTATTCATAATGAAAAATATACGTGTATCAACGCAAGTTTATACATATCATACTAAAGGCGTTTCTATTGTCTAATTATCGCATATCTATTGAAGTTCTTAGTCTATTGTTATTCTATTATGTTTTTGTATCCTTATAATTCTTAAGGTAAAATTTGTTCTCATGTCTGCACTTGGAAATTAGTTCCGACCTTTTGTTTAATAAATTGTCATATTCATAGTAAATAATATGCAGTTTTTCTGTGAGGCATAAATTACATTTTTTCTGGATATTATTAAAGGCAGCAGCAGTTGCCAGTATCGACCATTTGATGTTGTAGTTGATGTTTTTTTCTTTTAATTTCCAGACAAGTTTTGATAATTCTGTGCTGTTCTGATACTTTTTGTTTCTAAAAGATGATTTATGCTGCGTGTGGCGCTGTTTGAAAGTGCCTTCCGTTAGTCCGATGTAATTTTTGCCATATGGGTCTCGCGTTGTGGTGACGTTTGCGTTATACACTACGCTTGAGGTTAGGCACCTGTTATCAAGCGGGCAATTGGCTTTTGTTCGGCAGTTACATAACTTTTTCCGTCCCTCGTTGCTTTTTGTATCCAGAATTTTCTTATTATGGCATCTAATTATGGTTTCCATGTTTGCCATACAGCTATAGCTTACCTTTACGTTATTCTTATTAAATATCTTATTAAATTTGTGAGTTTTTGGAAAATGTTTGTTAATAAGTGTTAAAAATTTCTTAGCTACATTAGTGTTGACATTTAAACTGTAAGGCGGGTTAAACCAAATATTATTACGTCTTCGTTTTTCTTGCCTGTTTGTAATAGGTTTTGTAGAGTTGCGCTCCTTGTAGCTAAATTCGGCGGCGTACCCACTAGATTTTAGTGCGGCTATATATGGTGCTTTAGAAGTTTCAAATGCCTCTTCATTAATAGATAAGTCCGAGATTCGTTGATTTATAGCTATCGGAATTTGCTTGATAATATTTCTTGGATGGTTGGATTCAGCATTTTTGACCTAAAAATCACAATTCAAACTAATTTAAAAGCAATTAATTTCCTTGATATTACGCTTAATCTAAATAATGGTACCTACCAACCATATAGAAAACCCAATAACGAACCTACCTACATTAATGCTGAATCCAACCATCCAAGAAATATTATCAAGCAAATTCCGATAGCTATAAATCAACGAATCTCGGACTTATCTATTAATGAAGAGGCATTTGAAACTTCTAAAGCATCATATATAGCCGCACTAAAATCTAGTGGGTACGCCGCCGAATTTAGCTACAAGGAGCGCAACTCTACAGAACCTATTACAAACAGGCAAGAAAAACGAAGACGCAATATTATTTGGTTTAACCCGCCTTACAGTTTAAATGTCAACACTAATGTAGCTAAGAAATTTTTAACACTTATTAACAAACATTTTCCAAAAACTCACAAATTTAATAAGATATTTAATAAGAATAACGTGAAGGTAAGCTATAGCTGTATGGCAAACATGGAAACCATAATTAGATGCCATAATAAGAAAATTCTGGATACAAAAAGCAACGAGGGACGGAAAAAGTTATGTAACTGCCGAACAAAAGCCAATTGCCCGCTTGATAACAGGTGCCTAACCTCAAGCGTAGTGTATAACGCAAACGTCACCACAACGCGAGAACCCTGTGGCAAAAATTACATCGGACTAACGGAAGGCACTTTCAAACAGCGCCACACGCAGCATAAATCATCTTTTAGAAACAAAAAGTATCAGAACAGCACAGAATTATCAAAACCTGTCTGGAAATTAAAAGAAAAAAACATCAACTACAACATCAAATTGTCGATACTAGCAACTGCTGCTGCCTATAATAATATCCAGAAAAAATGTAATTTATGCCTCACAGAAAAACTGCATATTATTTACTATGAATATGACAATTTATTAAACAAAAGGTCGGAACTAATTTCCAAGTGCAGACATGAGAACAAATTTTACCTTAAGAATTGTAAGGATACAAAAACATAATAGAATAACAATAGACTAAGAACTTCAATAGATATGCGATAATTAGACAATAGAAACGCCTTTAGTATGATATGTATAAACTTGCGTTGATACACGTATATTTTTCATTATGAATAAACCGTCTGAAGAGCGTCTTTACGCGAAACTCAGAGTAACGGAGCGAACTCGTAATCCTTGAGTCATAATTTCTATATATATATATATATATATATCATTGCAATCATTGAGTTGGATTTGGGATTTTGCAAATATGCTACTGAAATTTTTTTTATCGCACCGCTCAATCATATTTTACAAATACAAGAGTCAACGTTTTGTTGTGTTACAGTCGAACTTGCTTAATATCCCCCTCTAGTAAGGATAAAAAGCGGGACATTAAACGAGGGGATATTAACCGAGTTTAACTGTATATTTTAAATATATTGCACGCATACAGGGATAGAGTCAAAGATTAGACATTATCTCTGTTTCTGAGAATTTCAAGCAATGGCACTCATCACGCAAAACTCTGTAATGGAGACAACGTCTCATCTTTGGCTATATTCCTATACTACTCTATATACCTGCATCGAGCACTCTACTGCACTGATGTGTTGCCATTAACAAAGTTATCAACGCATGCATAATTAATAAGAGTTTATTGTACTGTGTGGCACAGAGGTTTGAGCCTCTATATTGCATATACAATTCTAAAATGACATAAGGATTCCTAGCAGTTTGATTGGTTGTCGAACGTGCAGGTTTCTACTGGTGAAATAGATGGAAATTTGGTCCTTCATCTGTAAAAACGTTATTTAGTAACTGCACAAAAGGCTCCGTAACTGTAAAATATAACAATTAGAAATCCTCAGACTTATATAGGTTGAGAATGGTTATTTACCGGTAATATTTGTTTGATTTAAATCTTCCTGTTGAGTTCAATAAAATCTCAAAACTGCTCTTTGATTGCCTCCTTTTGTGATCCTTTCCTTAAAAGGGCGCTACACATATTTTGTGATCATGTGAACTTAATTGCAGAGAATAACGTGATAACAAGCATAATCGAGATAGGACGAAATTGTTTCGACCAAAAGTTGACGGTTTTGTTGAGAATATGAATCAAATCACTACATTAATGAATTGATATTTCATTTATCTTTTCAGAAAAAGGTTGATGCATGGGTGGCCGTGCTTCATCGCAATTTACCTACCCTCGTGATGTTGGGAGACACTCGGAAAGCTAGAATATCCTAGCCTGTGGCTTGGATATTCATTACGTTTCATTTGTGTCTCACAACATCACTCGTGCAGGTAAATCGATGAAGCACTGCCACCCGTGCATCAGTCTTTATTTGAAAGAGAAATATATTAAAAATATCCATATTGACTTGTCCAAGATTCCAAAAAGATGAAATGGACTGTTGCGCTGGATGTCCGATGCTTATTTCACTGTGCCATAACCGCCACAGTAGGTGTATAAATTGATAATAAAAAATCGAGTATACATGAGATAATGACCGGGTTGTAGAAAGAGGATTCATCCTAGCAGATCCCTTAAAGCAGGTCCCTAACCATGAGGCAACAAGTGGAATGTGTGACCAAATTGCAGTCATAACAATTTAGTGTGTGATGTGATTAGCCTCTTCTAATTATGGTGTTGCCTCACTTTCAATTGGAGAAGTAGCCTTAGAGACTGTGATCACTATGTGACATAGTGCAATTTAATTTGAGATCACAGTATACTAAAAGTGAGATCGGCAATGTATAGTTGATATGAAGGTAATTCTTAGGATAATATGGAACTTTATATATATGTATATTACCAATATCAGGAACAAAGGCAATTTACCTTGGGGTGGAAGAAAAATTGACACTTCATTACTCTTTCCTCCTAGTCCTGCCCTTGTACCTGCTTGCACTGTAAAATGGTAAGTTGATCCAGGGTATAGGCCTGTTATGACTGCAGAGGTAGTGAGATAGCTAACAGTTGAGCTGTTTTGATCAGAGAAATCAGGAAAGTAATCTTTTGAACCTTCATAATTGACCTAAACATGATCAGAGATGATTGAATTATGTAATTTTTGATACAAAGAATATATGAAGTGAAACCTATATATAACGGCCAGCTACAAGAGGTAGATAAATTGACCATTATGGACAGGTGGCCTTTATACACAGGTTCGATTCAATGGAAGATACTATTTTAGACATTGCAAAAGTGACCACTATAGACAGGTGGCCGCTATATAAAAGTGACCGTTAACAGGTTTGAATGTAATTTAACTCTTCATTGGCATTCTGTGCAGGAGGCGCCAGCGTTTGATTCATCGTTGGTGCACAAACACATTTTAAAGATGTACAGTCAGCGGTCACGGTGAATAGAATATCATCTACTTTAGAATTTACGCTATTTCCATTTGTATGTCCGTATGTAAGGCAGGGATTCACGACGCCATTTTTGATGCAATTGACTTGAAACACATATCAATGGATTCGTTATTAACCAGAGGCGTACATGGCCCGCTTCATTTCTTAAAGAAATACATGGAAGTTGATAAAAACCAATGAAAACTGTTTCCATTTTCAACAACAATGCTTTCTCAGACTGAAGCGCTAACTAAGCAGCTTCACACTTGAATGACTTTCTATTGTCTCTGAGCAAAAGTGCAGATCGATCTTTTGTTTTGTGTATGGTCATGCGTCAGAATGGAAATTATATAATCAATGTTTTTGAAAATTATTTATAAACTATTCGGATAGGAACGATATCACATTTGTAAACAAACCCATGCTGGGTAAATTCTTATTTATTGAACATGTCTACTGATAGTGATAGCCGGCAATTTTGCTGCAATGAAAAGACATTAATATAGAAATCAATAGACATACAAACTTCCACTTTATCATCGACAACAAATTATTATTATTATTATTTTTATAATAATAATAAATATTATCCAATAGCAGTAAATCAGTGCTCAATGTCTGTTGACAGAGCTGTAAATATAAATAGAGGAGTCAAAAACTACACATTTTGTTACTGTAACTTGAAGTTTCACGCTTTATTGTGATCTAGTTTTAACATTCTGATGATCGCAATAAAGCGTGAAACTTCAAGTTACAGTAACAAAATGTGTAGTCTTTGACTCCTCTATTTATATTATTATTATTATATATGAGTGATCGCATATAGATTTAACAAGTATTCAATTGCGATGAAACTCGATTGAACAGTTCGATGTATCAGTGTATTTAACTAAAAAATGTAAGCAATAATAAATAGATTTTGCTTTCGGGAAAGTGGATTGAAATCAAATATTGAATAATCATATCGATGGATTCGTCATTAACCAGAGGGGTACATATGGCCGGCTTCATTTTTCAAATAAATACATCTAAGTTGAGAAAAAACAATAAAAACTGTTTCGTTTTTCAACAACAATACTTTCTCAGACTGAAGCGCTAATTAAACAGTTTCGCACTTGAATGAATTTTTATTGTCTCGCAAATACAAAACAGTAGGCCTATACAATCCTTTGTTGCGACGTGACAGATAATTTGTGTAGTATTTTCATTGTCGTAATTCTCAGAATGAAATTCAAACGTAAACAAACTAAAACACGTATATTTATATGAAAGTGAAAAAAAGATGTGTTATCATCTTATCTTTAGTTGGAAATTATATAATGATTGATCATAAATTATTATTGGAAAATGACTTGGAATAGAAGGTTATGAAATTTGTAAACAAATCCGCGTTATGGAAATTAAATTACGAAGATATAAAATGAAAATATTGCCTGATTATTACAGCCAGTGTTAAATTGTACAGTACTGCGATGAAATATAAATCAAATATAGAAACAATTGCACTTCCAATTTCTACTTCATCAGTGACAATAAATAAATTAAAATATGTACGAAAGTACATGACTGTAATTAATAAAACAAGATGTAAAGAAATGATAAATAGTTTCCCATTCTATACTTTTTCAGAAGTCACTTGAATCATGCTTGAATAAAATGTTGAATAACCACGTTATGAATAAAGAATAATCAATTAAATTTTTTCGGGATGTGCCAGTGTTGTTAGAGGAAACAGAATTAAGAAATGTTTCTTTGATTTTTTTTTTTTGAGGGGTGTGTATGGCTACTTAGGCTACTTAACTTCCACTTAAATAGTACTTAATTTTGTAAACAAATCCTGTGCGTTCCACTTTTCACTTCTCAACTTTTTGCTTCTTTGAACAGCAAAAAATAAAATAGAAGATTTTCTCCATTAAATTTCGGCTTCGATCATCTTTTCTACATAGATTTCTTCATGCATTTATTTGAACCAGTCAAGCCAGATGATTCACAACTCAATATAAGCATGCATTTGCATGCAACTCAAAGTCTAGTCAAGACAAATGTACAGTAGAACATGCTCAAGAATCCCCCTCTGGTACTGATGAAAAGAGGGGACATTAAGCGAGGTGGTAAATTAAGAGAGATAAGAATATGAGAGTTTGTATGGATAAATTATGCGGGGATATTGAGCAAGGTACACAGCAAGAATATCACACAGAAGTTGTATCAATTCTATATTTAATGCAGTAAGCAGTATATTGCCTAAAAATAATTTTGTTATTTGATATCACCATCATCATCATCTCATTATCAGTTATTTTGAAACCTTGTAAGTTAAATAAACCTTTTTTATAGGACTAACGAAATACCTGATAGCTCAGAAGTACGCCATTCGGACGAGTTGGTGCTGTCCAAGTCAATGTCACCACTATTGAATTTGAGAATTGTACACCAAGTTTAGTGGGTGGTTCAGGTGCTATGAAAGGAGAATGAAATTAAAAACATAAACCAAGTGAAACCATAATTCAGCAAGGTATACACACAAAATGGATAATAAATGCAAGGATCATTGATATAATTGACGCTCTCTGTAAGGTCTTTGGTCATTTTTATAATTATCAATTTTGATGATGATTGCAATATATATAACAGTATACTAAGACTTCCCAAAGTGAAAATCAGTTCAGAGTTGAATGCCCATAGCATTCTAAACATTTCAAAAATTGTACCATTTGAAATGACATGCTCTAATTACAAATAATATTTTAAGCTGCTTCCCCGTCGGTTATCAGTAACAAACAAGAATTGACACAATCGGCCATACTTTTCTTTCAATAAGAGGATATTTGCATTAAAGATATAACTAGGCATGTCATCCGTGCTGTTCAATGAGCCAAATTTCATATTTCTAGAAAAGAACTGTACAAAGGAATCAGATGAATTTTCTTGGCAACATTACCTGAATAGGATAGCACACAGGGGTCAAGATCATGCGCTGCAATTCAAAATTATCTACAAATACGTCTAACAGGCTTCAGATCATATACATTTGTTAAGTTTCGAAGTTCACTGCTTCAAAAACATTGTAAAGCTATTTTGAAAACTTAAAGGAGCAAAAATGACCGGCAGGCGCTACGCACTTCGGATCACGTGCATGTTTATTGTTCATAACACAATGTACATTGTTGACATGAATTTATAACAGATTAGGCCTGCATAGAACAATAGTTTCAAAGCGAGACGGTTGAATTACGCTAAGCATAAATTCAACTTGTGCTCGCAGCGGTCGCCGGTCAATCTTGCCCCTTTAAGATCAAAAGTTCAAATGAGAAATATACAATTCAAGCCTGGGAAATATTGATTTTCAAATTTTTAATTTTACAATTCCTTGAACAGATTTTTGCAAGTATATTATTAACTGAAAAGAGAATCGCAAGCCGATAATGGTAATTCCTCCAATAATACCAATTACCCCCCCCCCCCTTGAAGCGGTTGCAGCTTCCGCATGTCAAGATTCTCCAATTCTCGTTTGTAGAAATCACTGGTTAGTGGTTTAGTAATTCTGAGACCATGGTTTTGAACATAAGATGACAAGTAATTCCTTCTATCGACAACATATTATTGATTTCTTATGGTTACCAATTTCCTACAGAAAATTTCCTGTTTTAGTGATGTTGAACTCTTGTTTCAAATGACCATTGTCGGCAAAGTCCTGTTTCAAGATAAAGGGTGATTCTTAGTTCACATTCAAATGATTTGAGATTCAACTGTTACTGCACTGATGAGATTTCGACATTTACAGGAGAAGCACGTATCACTCTCGCAATACTCACGTTTTTCATTTGTTCGCACATAGATCCTTGTCCATAATCCTTTCAATGCATTTTGACTGGTGGCTGCACGTATCTATTCGTATTGAATACATTCAAATTAATTCCTGTAGCAGAGCATAACATGTGCAAGATAGGAAAAATTAATAGCAATTTCAATGATTTCAAGCATGTTTCCTCGCTGGAGAACAGATTAGATAATTCTTTTCATATCTACTGACAAACAAGATGATCTCTTGAAAGCAATGCAAAATTATGCCAACATGCTATTTCAGTATTCCTATTACAGTAGAAGCGGTCTACAACAGCACATGGGGAAGCTTTCAAAATGTATATTATGGGTGATGTGCTATTATAGCCAATTATTTATAAGTGGAAAAATACACAAATTCACTAGATAGATGCTCTGGTTCAGAATGTTATAAATAGTTTGTAGTGTATAGTTGTATTACATAGTAGGCCTAAATGTCATTGAAATTTAACTTTGATAATTCAAACTTCCTGTATTAGAAGATTACTATACCTTCATGAGATGTATGGATTTATAATCAATTACATTTAATGATTATAGAATTTAATTTTATTCTCATCAATCATTGGCATCGATATAAGAAGACCTTACCTCAATTTCATAATTAGTATCTGCCTCAGGAAGAGGTAACAAATAGTTGTTAATAGCACCGACAGGTTGTGAAACAAAATTACCAGAAGTAAATCTTTCGCGGTATTGTATTTCATAACCAGAAATAATACCGTTGGCTGGTTCTGGGGAATCCCACACAAGTCGTACATTGCTTGAAGAAAATGAGGTATTGCGAAAATTACGAACGATTGAAGGAGCTACAGATAATAGAAAGTAGTAGATTACATGATAACTAAACTGAATTATTAAAATTTATATATAACATAGTTCCTTTTTCTTCAGTGTAATTGGTACATCATCAATGGAACTAAAACTGGTTTAGAAATTGATGGTTGGCATGATACAGTTATTAGTTCTTAGTCATAGGTTCCAATCAGAGCGGATTAATATTATCAGTGGCCTTAGGCGATTGATTAATATGGGGTCTAAAACTTTTTTTCCACAAATTTGGGAAAATAACATAATATTTATACTGTTTGTTCGTCCCCCCCTTCAATCTACTATTATACAGTATGAGCAATGACAATCACTCCCCTAGGAATATAACCTTAATAATATAAATACAGTATAACTACTGTAATCAAATGTATGGAATGACTGTCTCTCCCATCAAAAGTCAATTTACTTTTTATATCAGTTTTCTATGAGCGGCTGCGATCGGTCGTTGCCATGGTAACACAATATTTTTGGATAATCTTTTTCACAGAACTTCTGATAGAGAGGGATTATAAATTCAAACATATTTACCTAATAAAATAAATGTAGATTTGAGAATGAATGTTAGTAATCAGTGGTATTTGGATCAACATGGTTTTATCATAGAATTACATAGACCATACATCCACAATTGCTGACATAAACGTTACAAAACATCTGCTTGCTACTGATATATCAGAAAATTACAATTCAAGATTTTACCAGTTTCTAGTTTTAAATGATACAAATTGACTCGTTGTCTAATGAAAGAGTCAATTCCAATCTCAATCAGAATTTGTTCAATTGTTCATTAGTCATAAGTAGTAAAATCCATTTTTAGGTAAAAAGTTATTTTTATAATTTTATAATTCCATGTATCTCTCATTGTGATTAGAAATTATTCATAAATGTTTAAAGATAATTTTGGTCCTACAAATAAATCTTGCTTTGCAGGCTGAAAAATCCTACTAGAAAAATACTTTTAGAAAATATCGTTTAAATATCATATTGCAAAAGAGTTCATAAGAAACATCATATAAATTTGAAAATGTCAACCAGAATGGCGCTAAAGTTAGTACTCTGTGTCAGCAATCTTTGTTCTATATCTTGCATATTCTTGTCAGGCATGACAATTTAAAAATTCAAATTTCAAAAATATTCTAAAAATCTAGGATATCTAGACTACTTGTGATGGGTTTCAATAACAAAAGGGTAATAACTCAAGTTCACAGAAGTTGAAATCCGCTAAAAGTCTAAAAAGCCTCACGTCTGCGTTTTGATAGCCATATCAGATCGAGCTCCAAAATGATCTGGTGTGGATCTGGATGCTGATTGATTAATCAATTTACCTAACCCATTGCCAATAAAATTTCTTTATGACTGGTAGCGTTTTGGCAGAGTGTTTGGCCTATTGATTCTTTCTTTGTGCATAATAGTGTACTAAGTGATTTCATCACTTTGTCACGTCTTTTTGATAAACAGAAACATTCATTTTGAGAAATAAGCATTTGAAAAAGTGAGAATTTCAATTCTTGAAAGAGGGAGAATGAAAGCTGAGTGACGTCATACTGTAAACATTTCATTCATGACGAGTGAGCGCGATAAGATCACGACATCTAACGGACATTCCCCTATAACAACAACACTCTTTTCAATTATTTTGCTCCTATGAACGAATGCTTGATATATGTTGTGATCTTATAGCGCTCATTGCTTTCTGTTTTCAGGAGCATGGTAAACATTTGATTTGTTTAAAAAGCAAGGATGTTAAAGTTACTTTTGAAAAGTAGTTAGTTACAGTTACCGTTACTTGGACGAGAAAGTAACTAGTTACTTTCAGACATTACTTTTCAGAAAAAGTAATGGTTACTAGTTACAAGTTACTTTCAATTCGAAAGTAACTAGTTACAGTTACTTTTTCCGTTACTTTTTCTAAATAAATCTAAAAATATCCAACAGAAGCAATGAGATATATATGAAATATTGAAATAATATTTATGTATTTTAATTTGTTAATTTATCAAATCAAATGCTCTTTTAGAAAATAATAAATACCAAAACAAACACCCGACGAATAATTCCCAGCGATTCCTTTAGCGTGTTTGAATGAGCGGTCTAGCTATTCGATCCCCCTAATTATCATAACAAAGAAATCTCAAGTTACGCGCCATTAGTTCTACTTCAGGCTTGGTTGCTATGACAATTATCGTCGCAAGTTCCCCTACAGTGACAATTTACAGTTTGATTACTCCACTCAGAAGCAGATAATTGTAAACTATTTAATGAATAAATTTCAAAAATTTTAAAAACTGAGTTTCAATGCTTAACTCCGAATATGGTAAGCAGTAATTCGATAGATACTCATGTACATTATTATCTAAATTTTTCAAATTTATTTTATTACTCTTTGACATCAACACTACATGTCTAGCAAATATCGTAATCTAAATCTAAATAATTCCTAGAATATATTTAGAATCTCTGCAGAGTGAACTTACGCTCTATGTAAACAATTATAAATATATAATAATAACAATAATAATAATAAATTTTTATAGCGCCTATATCATTTGCTCTAAGCGCTTTACAATATCTAAGTGTAAAAAAAAAAAAATTACAATTAACATCATATTAGTTTCGAACTTTAGTAAAATTAAAAAGTAAAAGTAAACGCTAATGATTAATACACATTTATGTGCCTAAAATATAGTGTCAATAAAATAAAGTTGAGTTATTAACTGCCAAAAGCTATACAAAACAAATGTGTTTTCAATTTACTTTTGAACACATCTAATGATGCACTACATCTAACTACTTCCGGTAACTTGTTCCACAAAATAGGTGCCGCCACTGAAAATGCCTTATCTCCATAGGATTTTAAATTGCTTGAAACTACAGTTAATAAAGTTTCTGATGATGATCGAAGACAGCGTTGAGGTTTGTAAGGAGTTGAAAGTTCTTTCAAATAATTCGGAGCAAGATTATGAAAACATTTGTAAGTCAATAATAAAAGTTTGAAGATGATGCGTTGCTCAACTGGAAGCCAATGAAGTGAATATAAAAGAGGTGATACATGATCACATTTGTTAGCGCACATTACAAGATATTTTGGTAGACCATAATATAGGGAGTTACAATTGTCCAATTTTGATGCAATAAATGCATGGACTAAAATCTTGATTGTCCCCATATCAAGGTACCTTCTAATTTTCGAAATACGACGTAGATTGTAAAAAGATGACTTGCAAACTGAATTAATATGTTCAACCATTGACAAATCTTTATCAAAAATAACACTAATATTACGTGCAGATGAAGTAGGAGCTATGTATTCACCATTAAAGTTGATATTAAACTTTGTTGGATAGTGACTGAAACGGGAAGTAAGATGTTTCAGTTTTATCTTTGTTAAGTTTTAACTTATTAACAGACATCCAAGAATCAATTTCAGCAGCACAAGTTTCTATTTGATGAATGGCAGACTGAATTTCACCATCAACAGAGGGTTTAAAAGTAACAAATAATTGGATGTCATCAGCATACAAATGAAATGGAATATTATGCTTCCGTAGGATATCACCAATAGGGGAAGTGTACAAAAGATACAGAATTGGTCCGAGGACAGATCATTGGGGTACTCCACAGTGTAGTTTTTTAATTGAAGATCTTGAATCATTTATATCCACAAACTGCTTCCGATCAGTGAGATTCGATTTAAACCATTGTAAAGTTGTACCTTTAATTCCAAATCTGGATGATAGTCGTGATAATAGAATCTGATGGTCAACAGTGTCAAATGCAGCAGACAAATCTGAAAGGAGTAGAATTACAGATCTTCGACTATCAAATGCTCGTAAGATTTCATTTTGAACACGAAGAAGTGTTGTTTCTGTACTATGATGTTTCCTATAGGCAGACTGGAATAGTTCATTCAGGTTATTGTTATGAAAATGTTCGTTGAGTTGAAAGGCAACTGCTTTTTCAGTACATTTTGAGATAAAAGTGAGGTTTGATATCGGTCTAAAGTTCTTGAATTGTTCGAAGTCTAAAGAGGGTGTCTTGAGTAATGGAGAAAGAGCACCGATCTTCATAGCATCTGGAACAGTGGATGATGTTAGAGAAAGGTTAACAATCTTAGTGATGTTAAGCAAGAGAATAGGGTAACATTTCTTCAATACTGTAGCTGGAATAGGGTCAATTCACAGGAAAATCCACTTTGCTAGGGTAGGCTTTTATTCTTGTTTTAAGCAACACATTTTCTTAAAACAAGAAAATAAGTGGTGTGAATATTTCATAAAGAATATATTTTCTTGAATCAAGAAAATTTTTCTACGCTAGACTAAAATTGCTTGAATTATTGAAATTGGCTAGCCTAGTTTAAATTTGCTTGTTGTCATGTATTTGATTTATAAAAATATAGAGTATCAATTCTGTTAAAATTAGCCCTATAAATTCATACTGTTTTGTGCTCTTGGCTCATAAATTCAATATTCTACACTGTTTAACAGTTAGATAATGGATCGTGAAGTAGAAATTATAATATACAGCAAACTTTTATAATTGATTGAAATTTCTATTATCTTACGTCTTAGATAACAGATTTAGCGCAAATTAATCTAGCAATCCAGAATAGTTCGCAAAATATCATCACGAAAATTCACAATGCTTTTTGCTCATAAAATCAAAACTTTTAAAAATTATTTTTAAAACTACTCATTGTAGTTAGCCTATGTGAAATTGATAATATAACTTATGTTAAAATTTTAATGATCAGCTGAAGTTCTAATTATTCTGAGGGTACTGATTTTGTTAATATCAACACGATAATTCACAATGTTATTTGCTAATAAATTCAAAAATTCTCAATATTGTTTGACAAAATTACTCATGGTAGTTAGTTTAGCTTAAGTGAAATAGAAAATATGATTTATTTTGAAAAAATTCAATAATTAGGTGAAATTCCAATTATGCTAAGGGTACTGATTTTGTTAATATCAACACGATAATTCACAATGATATTTGCTAATAAACTCAAAAATTCTCAATATTGTTTGACAAAATTACTCATGGTAGTTAGTTTAGCTTAAGTGAAATAGAAAATATGATTTATTTTGAAAAAATTAAATAATTAGCTGAAATTCCAATTATGCTAAGGGTACTGATTTTGTTAATATCAACACGATAATTCACAATGCTATTTGTTAATAAATTCAAAAATTCTCAACATTATTCAGCGAAATTGCTTATGGTAGCTAGTTTAGCCTAGGTGAAATAGATAATATGATTGATGTTGAAAAAATTTAATGATTAGCTGAAATTCCAATTATGTTCAGGGTATCGATTCAGTTAATAACTTAATATCAACACAGCAATTCAAACTGCTATTTGCTAATAAATTCAAAGCTTCTTAATATTATTTGACAAAATTACTCATGGTAGTTAGTTTAGCTTATGTGAAATAGAAAATATCATTTATTTAAAAAAATTCAATAATTAGCTGAAATTCCAATTATGCTAAGGGTACTGATTTTGTTAATATCAACATGATAATTCATAATGCTATTTGCTAATAAATTCAAACTTCTCAAGATAATTTGTCAAAACTACTCATGGTAGTTATTTTAGCTTATGTGAAATAGGTAATGTGATTTATTTTGAAAAAGTTCAATAATTAGCTGGAATTCCAATTATGGTAAGGGTACTGATTTTGTTAATATCATCACGATAATTCACAATGGTAATTGCTAATAAATTCAAAGCTTCTTAACATTATTCAGCGAAACTGCTTATGCTAGTTAGTTTAGCCTATGTGAAATAGATAATATGATTGATGTTGAAAAAATTTAATGATTAGCTGAAATTCCAATTATATTAAGGGTATTAATTCAGTTAATATCAACATGATAATTCAAACTGCTATTTGCTAATAAATTCAAAGCTTCTCAATATTATTTGACAAAATTACTCATGGTAGTTAGTTTAGCTTATGTGAAATAGAAAATCTGATTTATTTTGAAAAAATTAAATAATTAGCTGAAATTCCAATTATGCTAAGGTACTGATTTTGTTAATATCATCACGATAATTCACAATGCTAATTGCTAATAAATTCAAAGCTTCTCAACATTATTCAGCGAAAATGCTTATGCTAGTTAGTTTAGCCTATGTGAAATAGATAATATGATTGATGTTGAAAAAATTTAATGATTAGCTGAAATTCCAATTATGTTAAGGGTATCAATTCAGTTAATATCAACACGATAATTCAAACTGCTATTTGCTAATAAATTCAAAGCTTCTCAATATTATTTGACAAAATTACTCATGGTTGTTAGTTTAGCTTATGTGAAATAGAAAATATGATTTATTTTGAAAAAATTAAATAATTAGCTGAAATTCCAATTATGCTAATGGTACTGATTTTGTTAATATCAACATGATAATTCACAATGGTATTTGCTCATAAATTCAAAACTACTCAACAATATTTAGCAAAATTACTCATGGTAGTTAGTTAGTTTAGCCTATATGAAATAGATAATATGATTTATGTTGATAAAATTTAATGATTAGCTGAAATTCCAATTATGTGCTATGTGTATAGATTTTATATTAAACAATGCCTGTTTCTTATGAACAAATCAATACGTCACAAAATAATTTATTCGAACCCATTCGGGATAATTTCTACAATGTCTCTTTCTACAATGTCAATTTCTACTTTATAATATTCGTAAAGTCTAAAAATCGCTATGACGCTATTGAGCCTACACGCAGACGTAAAGGGAACACTGAATTGTATTTTTGGTCTGCATGCAGGCTGCTCGATATTCGGCACCTCTTGAAGTTTCTTTACAGCCAATCCCGAGCGTTCTTGCATCCAGACCCCAATTTGAAAATGTGTGAAAACGAAAAGCTCAGTCAGTTTACGAATTTTACTGTTTTACCATGGTTTTACAAACTGAATTCAACTACAAGTATTTGTTTCCCCGATACATAAGGAACGTTTAGCCTACGATGAAAGTAATAAAATGATGTACTGCGATATCACAACAACTTATCATTGGAACGAATTCTTTAACTTTACCGTTCAAAACGAAATATGGTTTGTTTTTCTACTTGCTCTGAACATGCGAGATTCGGTGAAATGTTTTGGCGGTCATGGTCAATACGTGTTTTACGACATCGTACTCTCTCTCATCCATTTTTCTGAGAATTGGACATGTTATAGGTAAGTTTATTTGCTGTTTTCTTTCAATTGCTTCTTTATATCAACAAGACTTATGTTGCTGCTATGGCACTGCTGCAATACTATAGGCTACTAGGCTATTGAACTTGGAAGATATCATTGCTAGCTAATCCACCATCTTAATTCGAAAGCATAGGAAAACAGGCCTTCTAGATAAATAAACACATCGTTATTAAAAATATGCTGCGGTATTGGCAAGTAGTTTATGTCTATTTTGTAAGCTGCCCCAGCTTCGAATTTCTTTTCAAAAGATCATAAGATTCCTGATATTTTTGTCGACCAATCAGTTCAGATCAGCAGACGAACTCAGTCTGACTGTTCGAATTGGCTAATCTAATATACTTGTTATATATCTATACTTTCCAAGCATTTAAAGTTTTTTTATGTTTATATCTGACAGTAAAAAAGTATTAATTATGTGCTGCAAAGGTTATGTTTGGCTCAAGTTTGTTTCTAGCCTAGGGCAATTCCATCGTGACCCACTTACAAGGTTGAGAGTGTTTTCTTTCTGGGCTTTTAAATTCTTTTAACATTTGGCTTCATTTTTGTTACCAGTTGTTTAAAATGATAAGGGGGATATTATTATTCAAAATAATTTAACAGATATGAAAAATCAAGTAGATTAGAATGAGTTTACAAGCCGTAACCCACTTACTGCAATCTGCCATGTTCCCCAATCAGACTGAAAAACATAAAATATCCTGGTCATCGTTTTATTTAGACATGATATCTTGAAAACACAATCGAATTTATTAAATGCCTTTATTCAACTTAGAAAAAGCAAGGAAGTTACGATGTGGCCCACTTACGCGCTGTTTGTGATCCACTTACAGCTACAAAGCAGATTATTATATGAGCTTCGACATTTTCTGTATTGAATTGATGCTATACTGAATCTTTCTGTAATAGCTATTCCTAATTGGTGTTGCTGATATTTTTCCAAACATATCTGATTTATTGTAATCATTAGTTGTAATACATTCTATCTGAAGAGTTCTCAGCCTCTAAACCTATAGTCCTTGTCAAAACATCACATATTCTCCTACGATTTGCATCTTGATATTCTACTGTCTGCATAGGTTTATTATCTTAACTTGTTTGTTGTGTTTTTCTATACAAACTATAGGAATTCGCTGGATGGGAATTTGAAAAATATTCATGGCTATTGTTTTGTCACCATTTGCCTGACTATGCAACCCCAATTAAAAATAGGTAGGCATGGTATATATTTAACTGTACTACGTTTGTAATTCAGGATTCCTAAACTTCCAAGTAGTTATTTCGGAAATTGAAAATTGCGTTTCTCATTTAACATTTTTGTTAAAAGAGATTTACGCGTTCAACCCTCTTTCACTCCATTTCAGGATTCCAAAGCTTCTGAAATCGCACAAAAGATTATGTACCCACTAGACTGGTCCAAAAAACATGAAAGTTTGAAATGTTATCGGGCCCATCGATTTTCTTGTTCAGAATGCTTTGAAAATAAGTTGTGCACACATTTTATTGCAATTTGACATTGGGAAATGGGGTCCCAAGGCCCCTCTAAATTAATACGTAAAGTTAATGGGAAAACGCTGATATTTTGCAAACGCTAATACGTCATCTTTGTGAAAACATATTCTAAAATTTGCTCACATGGCAGTGGAGGTAATGATCTGAATAATCTGAATTTATTAATTTAAATGTTTGAATCTTTATCATTGCCTTAAAACTATGGGGTTGAATACGATGAATAAAAAAACGTGGCTTCTGCTGTAAAAAAGGATTAATCTATAAGTGTCTGCTGTCAATCTGTCAATCTAAAAATATTTCCGTGAAAGGTGTCACCGCCGTTGATATCGTTGTTTGAAGAAAGTTTGTAACTCGAGAAGGTCATTCTGTTGAACGGTGACTGTTTTATAGATTCAGATCATATTGATGTTGTTATTGAGATAGTCATTATTGTTACGGTCGCTATTGTTTAGATAAACAAAATATCGAATAAAGTTTTAAATAAAGTTTCGAATAAAACGTTGGAAATCAAACAAAGATATCGCATATATTCGTATGTCGATTCCTATATATATTCATATTCATATTCATTAATTTATATTCAAATTTATAAAACATCTAATAAATTTTGGGCCACGGAGAACGGTGAAGCACGAGCGATCAACTGTTCCAAACGTCGAACGATGATAATGTTCAGTAATCCACGAAGAATTTTACGAATACATTTTCGGAAGTCACACGTGAGCAGTTAAATGTTTCAAGCTTGAATTTATGAAGACATCGAATTATTTCTTTGTCACGTAGCAAGGGATATAGCTCTTTAAAAGTTTTCAAACATTTTGAGATTCAAGTAATTACCTCTGTAGATCAAGTTGAACAATGTCAAAGGCTTTGTTTCCGAAGTTTTATTTCCCAAATGGCAGCTAGTTCTGTTATAAATTTTAACCGAGTTAAACAAAATGAACAGCTTCCTGAGTAATATTTCTGCTATCTGAGTAAAGCGGCCGTAGCAAGAATGAACATTTTAATAACAAGTTAACGACATATTGTGTCTATAAAACAGCCACCGTTCAACAGAATGACCTTCTCGAGTTACAAACTTTCTTCAAACTACGATGTCAACGGCGGCGACACCTTTCAGAGAAATATTTTTAGATTGAAAGATTGACATCACACAGCAGACACTTAAGGGAGACCGGGGAGACTTGGACCAGTTTTCACATTTTAAATTATTAAAATTATTGTGGTTGTGCAAATGTAGCAAATTTTATATCATTTATTAGCCAACATGCTCAATTCAAAAGGGTAAGAATATCAATTACATAAATGTAGCAAATTTTCAAAGATTTAGTGCGGATGACCGACCATTTTAGTGAGGAGACTTGGGACATGGTGGGGTGACATGGATCATGCATATTTGATCAAAATTTCATTACAATAACTGATAAATTAACTTTCCAGTATCAGACACTACAGCTGCTGCTTTGACTTAGGGAGTTCATTTGATCAAAATTGAGCCAGCAAGAAGTAATTTTAGCATTAATAAAGAATATTATTTTTGACGCACCCGTCATCAGTCTAATTGTAATTGATTTAGCAATTTTATCTCCACGAAGTATAAAAGTCAAATATAGTGCATATAAATGAAAACAAACTCATATCTCCACCAAATACGATTATTTTCCTATTTGTCGTTGATGCTAAAACGCGCTGTTCCATGTCTCCCCGTTTGACTTCCCAGTAAAAAATGAGGTGGCACTCCTCATCAACAGGAATGTATTCAAAAATTTTATATCAAAATATTCATCAAAGTGAATCCATTGCAATGGCACCATTCAAAATGGCAATTAAACACTTATTCTAAAATTAATTGAATCAAAAGAGAAACCGCAAAACGTATGACGGTCATCAAAAGCTAGTACACTAAAATTTGTTGACAATTAATTATTGTTGCTTATTGTAATTTAGGGAAACAACATGAAATGAAGTGATATACAACATATTAGAAGATAATTTACATGGGTAATCAGGAACGCTCTTGTCCCACGTCTCCCTAGGTCCAAGTCACCCCGGTCTCCCCTATAGATTAATCCTTTTTCACAGCGGAAGCCACATTTTTTTATGCATCGTATTCAACCCCATAGTTTTAAGGCAATGATAACGATTCAAACATTTAAATTAATAAATTCAGATTGTTCAGATCATTACCTCCACAGCCATGTAAGCAAAATTTAGAACATGTTTTCACAAAGATGACGTATTTGCGTTTGCAAAATATCAACGTTTTCCCCATTAGCTTTACGTATTAATTTAGAGTGGCCTTGGGACCCCATTTCTCAATGTCAAATTACAATAAAATTTGTGCACAACTTATTTTCAAAGCATTCTGAACAAGAAAATCGATGGGCCCGATAACATTTCAAACTTTCATGTTTTTTGGACCAGTCTAGTACCCATAGCCTATAGAATTCTAATCAGATTCTCTTTTTTTACAAATTTTCGCTTAAATCAGATATTCTGAATTCTACGTTGAGATAGATGTTAAGCCTATTAATGTTTTATTGTTAAATGTCTCATAATAGGCCTACAGATAAAAAGACAGGGAATGATGTTCTACGTTGCCTGGATTTTACGAAATAGGAATATAATTGATTTTCATAAATTAGTAATGGGTCTGTCTTTTCGATTCACAACAATTCTCTTTTTTATTATCAGAAAACTGTACATGTGTTTGGAAATAACAACCCAGAGTCAATGCAATAGGCCTACATATGTTTTGCAATGATTTAGTGAAATTATGGCTTTCCTTCTTCATTTGTAACAATTGACCTAACCTTTTCAGTTACATCTCTGTATTTACGGATTTTTGCCGTGTTTGTTATGAATGATATTATTAATGATATATTATATTTATATAGAAATAATATTACGTTTGGAAGTAATATTACCTCCATGTCAAAAAAATAATATGAAATCATACAAACTGTTAAAAAACATCCATTCCTACTGTGTCAACTGTGTACATTTGAGGTTATCAAAATTAAGCTTGTTACGACTGCCGGTGTTTTTCTTCCTGGTCACTGTAACCATGAACTACTAAATACTAATTTGAAGCAACTTCATTTTTTAATCCCACAGAGTACAGTGGAACCCGCTGTGCTAGTCAAATTGTCAACAATTTTCATTGCAGTTATCCAAATTTGCACATACCTGAAATTGTTTAAAAAAGACATGACTACAAAATAGTCAATAGATTTTAAAAGCCAGGTTGCATATGTGCGAGGATTTCAGTTATCAGAATTGCGCTTGCAATTCCATTGTGTTGTAGAATATTTACGGCTAAATAATAATCCGAAATTGAAAAGTTTTCTTATCAATCAAATTTTGTTCAAGAATATAATACACTGCTGTAATTTTATTTGAATGTTTTATAAACATATCCATATATCTTTTCTGCTTATTCTTGTATACCAGTGTGTATCTGCACAGTCTAGCATGGAAATTGAAAAATGTTTTTTTTAAAAATTATGATATTGACAGGGATTTATTTGATTATGTTCCAATCCTTTAAAATCAAAACTACAGCCTACTTAATTGTTGTTATTAGGTTAAAATTTTTATCAAATGCGAAAATATTCAAATTTTCTCACATCACTGTTCCAGAACAGTCAGTAGGCCTAATGTTGGGTATCATGAGTATTGCCGTTAATATTGTGCATTGTCTGTATTATTATTGGTGAAAAATAGTGTATTGCATGATTAACATAATGCATAGAATGTTGCATTGTTAATCATAAATTTACATAGATATGTATACAAGCTTTCTTGAGATTGTTTTTTGCTATGATTTTTTTTTTGTTCCTAAGTAAACAGTTATGATGTAAGAGTGTAATTTAGGTGCAGCTGCTGTCAGCAGCTCATAGGACTTCATGGGCCAGAAGATCTATGAACTGCTATCAATATTTTCTGATAAAACAGACACAGCAACATACATAGCAGAGAATAATGGTTTTGGAATTTGACTGCATTTTTGCTACTGATTTAAGCTTGTCAATATATTGCTCTATATAAGGCATTGTATCATAATATAATATGTGATATTGACTGAGGGTTCGTGACAATTTTAATTTGATAAATTAGGATCTATCCTACTTCTTTTGAAACTTAGAATAAAATCTGAATGTTTTTATTTTACTTCTGTTCACACATCATCAGAACGATAGTAATTAATTTTCTATTTTTTTATGACCAAGCAACGTAATATCGTCTACATTGGCACATTGTCCACAACATACTTTTCTTAAACTTTCACCGGCGTTGCCGGCAACTGATTTCACTGTGTTTTGCTAGTTGTCACTTTCATCTTAATGTAGCTTTAATCTTTTATTACTTATCTAATCAGTGTTATATGCATTTGTTTTTCAGAGTGAAAATCCTGAATCTCAAAATTTTGACGAGCAATACTTTAATACACACTAGCAATCAATACACTGATATGATAAAGAAATGTTACACTATGCTCACAAACTATCAAACATTACATGTGGTTGAATATTGATGATTTTACTTGCTGGATGTAATAACACAAAAAGCGGATGAAATTTACTTACAAGCTATACAACAACTTTTCTCTTAAACATTTGGATATTCTGCTGTTATTTTACAATTATCTATACATGCAGTTGTATTCTGGAATTATTATTGGCGTTTGGGTATTATTATGATGGACTGATCTTTTTCAATGACCAGCTGATGAATCCAAACTATTACTCTGTTACGATTGAATTGTTGCACTGCCTCTCGTCAGGGTTTCAGTGTGACTTTATTATAGATCGTAATTGATTTAAATTAAATGTTTAATCTAATTTAAAATTAATATTGTGCTGTAATATGATGATTAACATTGTATAGACAATATTTTGATTAGACTATATGTGCAACATTTTGATAAGCAATCGTAAAAATACTTAATTCAAGAAAATATGTTCTTGTTTCAAGAATCTGATGAGAATATTTGATTTGTAGTTCCAAATGCGCTAGCAAATATTATCTTAATTCAAGAAAATATATGCTTATTTTACGAAAATATATGCTTATTTCAAGAAAATGTTTGCTTATTTCAAGCATATATATATGCTTATTTCAAGAATCCAATAATTCTGACTGAACACTATCTTCAGAAATGAAAGCAAAAAGGGTCTTGTTTTAAGCAAAAATTTGCTCATTTCAAGAAATTTAAGCTGGAAAAGAGAATAATATGTCAAGTAAATTTGTGCTTAAAATAAGGAAATATAACAATATATAATACGGAAATATAGAAATATATCTTAATTCAAGAAAATATATGCTTATTTTACGAAAATATATGCTTATTTCAAGAAAATGTTTGCTTATTTCAAGCATATATATATGCTTATTTCAAGAATCCAATAATTCTGACTGAACACTATCTTCAGAAATGAAAGCAAAAAGGGTCTTGTTTTAAGCAAAAATTTGCTCATTTCAAGAAATTTAAGCTGGAAAAGAGAATAATATGTCAAGTAAATTTGTGCTTAAAATAAGGAAATATAACAAGCAAATTTGTTCTAGGGTAGGAATATTTGCTTCCTATGTGGACAAGTACATTTATTCTTATTTCAAGCAAAATTTCACTTATTTCAAGAAATTTTTTTCTTGATTTAAGCACATCGATTTTCCTGTATACATGCGTAGTGCCAATAATCGAGCCATCGCGTATTTGCGGGCGCGTCAAAATCACACAAGTCACGCAAAAATACTAACATTTTGAAGCAAAATAGACTATTTATAATAAAAAAGCATTATCAATCATCCCAACCCAGCCAATTCTGTTATCTTGACATGAAACGAAACATAGAAATGGTGTTAGATTTTAGTTACCTTCTAAGAAATTCCCCTCCAAGCTTGTCAAACATCGTCAATTTTTAAACTCATCAACAAGGGTTTGTATGACCAAGTAAAATATCGCGTGTTGAATCGCGAGCAAAATATCAAGATAACGTTGAGTATAGTGAAAGGAAGTCATCAACCCAGTTAGTTCCTGGTAGGGAAATCTATGATTGGCCAGTTTTTATTTATTTTTAGATCTAAATGTGAGTAAAATTCCCCTCCGAGGCATTTTCCTACAGTGAACTGGCATTATCCTTCGTGCTCGCCATTGTTCTAGCCATGTCGTCACGGCATTTCACACATCTCTGCGATGCAAGAAATGATATTCACACTCGGTGTTTGTTTGTTGTTGTTTTTGAGATTACTGTTTCCATGTTAAAGATCATAATAAATTTACAGAATTTATACTTTTCAGTATAGCGACTCAATATGAAATATTTTAATAATAAGCCGTTTTGATATTTTACATAAAATCTACCCGTCCATGCTTTTGTAAATAGTTTAACTTAAATTCTGTATAGCATGCTATGGACAATGTTTATGTCGAATAATAAAACATTTGAATATTTTATAACTGTATATCAAAGTTTTCAAGCTGACATATCAAACCGAGAACGAAAAATAAGCTTGGTAATTGACCATTTCTTCGACAACGCCACAATGACCTACGCTTTTAAAGTAAACAGTCAATAATATGTAACCACTCGGAATAAACCCAACACGAGTGTATAATTATGTTAAATGATTTATTTCTTTTGAATTGCGATACTCTCCTATGTCTTTCAAATAATCTAAGCATGCATATAAATTTAAAACAAATATTTCCATCTTCTTGTTCATAACAATAACAGATGACGCCATTTTGTATTACCAACATGTGAGAGACTTAGAGCAATCGCACGCGTTATTTTTTCAAGACATGCGCAATGTAAAGTGGCCCCATTATAGGCACTACGGACTTTGAACCTGACGAACCAATCAGCCTAGAAAATTGACTTTCAGATACTGCAGTAAAATGTAAGAATTCAGTTTGACCACAATAAAGGTTTTCGAGTATTTCAATGGTTGCAGGAATAGGTAGTGTGTTCCTGATATTAACAATCTTGTCGTGGAAAAAGTCTGAAAATTTGTTTGTAAGAACATCAGTAGAACTAAAGGTGGGTAAGTTACTAGTCGATTTTAAACATAAAACCTCCATAAAACGTTTTTGAACAATTGCTTCTGGTTATGTTTGCATTCATTGATTATTGTTGAGTAATAATCCATGTTTGCTTGGCATATCATATTATTGACAAAATAACATTGATCAGCATAAGCATCTCTGTCAACAGAAAGTTTTCTGTGTCTCCAGCGACGCTCAAGTTTTCGTCGAATGCTCTTTTGAATTGCTATATTATTGGAATACCAAGGAGAATTATGACGAACAGAAATTAGACGACTCTTCAATGGTTCATGTTTATCAAGTAGTTCAGAGAGATTTTTATCATACTCATGCAGGGCATCAACAGGATTGGAATGAGCTGTAGGTGATGATAATAAGCTAGAGTCTTGAAGATCATTATAAAACGTTTCATAGTCAATTTTCTTTAGATTACGGTATGATATCTAACATTTTTCATTTCGAGGTTTTTTAAGCGAAAGAGTGCAGTGTAATGCTAGATGGTCTGATATGATTGGATCTTGGATAATAATATTGTTAATAAAAATTTCATCTTTACGAGTTATATATAGATCAAGAGTATGTTGACTTCTATGAGTAGCAGCATCAACATGTTGATAGAGATTAAACGAGTCTAATAAATCTATAAACTTTACCGAAAGAGTGTCAGATTTGTTATCAACGTGAATATTGAAGTCCCCAACAATTAATAAGCGTCCTGTTGAAATAACTAAAGCTTCTAGCAGCGTAGAAAATTCATCCAAAAATAGAGAAGGCGATAGACAATTAGTAGCTGAAGGTGGGGGGCGATAAACCAACAGAATTCTAAGGGTGGTCATATCAGAGCAGGGTAGGCTAAATTCCATAGTTTCAAACGATCTAAAATTATTGACGATTAATTGTTTTAGTTTTAATGTTTTCCTACTAAGCACTCCCACACCACCACCTCTGGTATCACCTCTCGAAATATGTTTGAAAACAAATCCATTAGGGCAAAGTTCTTCAATGGTATGATTGTCATCTTACTGCTTAAGCCAGGTTTCAGTTAGAGCTAATATGTCCACGTTATTTTCAACGACATAGTCTTTATGATTAATGCTTTGTTGTTAACAGATCTTGCATTCAGCAAGCAAAAGTTGACTAAAGATTGAGGTTTTTCATTAATCAGATGATCACATACAGTAATGCATACATACAGTAATACATAAATAATATATATAAAGTAATCAAACTAATTCCTGCCAGGTATGCTTTGTTTTAGGATTTCTTTTAGAATTATATCGATTTAGAATTATTCAAATTAAATCGATTCTCCAAGTATCATCTTATGGAATTTTAATTAATAATTTTGGAAGAATTTATGTCATCTTTACACATCTATATATTTCAATATTTTTATTTTGAACTTTTACCTCAACAAAACTATTTTTTAAATTCCTTTCATTTTTCATGGACTTGAATTTTATTCAATCATTTCTTTCAAAGTTCATAACAATGGTTGCGCGTCAAAACAAGATAATAATGGTTGCGGACTATTTTCTCTAAATTTTTAAGTATCAAACTCCCAATAAATGTTTTAAATTTGGTCTTGAGATTTCAATTTGAACTCAATTAGGCTGTCTGGCTAGCTTATCAACCTATAACATTGTAAGAGTCTCTGAATTTGTTAATACATGATATGAAATAGAATATTGAATAAAGTATATTATTTTAAAACAACGTCAGAAAAACATATTTACGACTTTAGTTTACGTCAGTGCCAATCATCATCAATACGGGTGGCAAAATTGCGATACTGAAGAATGGGAGCTCCGTCAAAATGAAGCCAAATTCCCTGTTTCCAGACAGCGAGTCCTTTACTTAATTCTTTGTTACACTTGATCAGGTTCTTTTGGTGTCCAAAGAATGGATTTATGCTTATTGTTACAAGGTCTATTGTTGTCGCTTGGTGTTTGAAAAATCTTCTAGGCTGACTGATCGGGTTTAGAAATTTTATAATCTTTACTTTTTTTCAAGCACTTGCTTTTCTTCGTTTGCTATCTGAGTAGAATGATATCATAACCATCAAAAGCCATAGATGTTATGGTTGCCTGATTTTAAATTAAATTTGTAGACTTGATAGACTTGAGCTCTATTTGACATAATAGTTTGAAAGAACAATCCAAGGGTTTGATGAAGCGTAAAGACGATAGTTTTTGTTAGGTTTCGAAACACAATTTCAAGACAACTTTCAAGACATAGCTAATTGACAAAAGGAGCTATATAGTAAAATCGTTTACAGAAGAGCAAGTACAGCATAATGCAAAATAGGAACCAAGCTGTCATTAAAATTTAGATATATACGATATCAGTTTGATGCCTGTTCTACATCATTCAAAACAAGTTAGAGTTCAATAAAAAATTGATAGTTAAGCTTATTAAAACAAACCTAAAATGATTAATAAACTTACAATTGGTCGCAGCATAAACATTTCCAGTAAATAACCATGAATGGACTATGATAAATAGAACTTTATACTCCATTATGTTTGACTTAGTACTTCTACTACCATTTCAGATATTCGTAGGAACTTTGAACTGTTTTGTTACTTCTTTTCTCCTTATTTCATTTAAAAATTCTTCCCTCTGAAGCAACCCAATTCTCAAATGAGTCATATAATTTCCGTTGAAGTTACTTTGATGTTATTGTTTTCTCGTTTTCATGCATATGTATTGCTCATTTGGTTCACTGTGTCTTTATTTCGATACTAAATCATAGCAGGTAGATTTCTTCTAGCCTCTAAGGTGGGCTTTTTGGGACTTCTATTATTTTTGCTGGGAGAACAATAACTATAGAGTATATATTGTTGTTGAAATGGTTCTTGGTTGTACCTTATTATCATATAAAGTTTAGAGAATCGGCCTCATCGATAAATTCTCAGAACAAAACAAAATGCTTTCTCAGAGTAGAAAATTTAATTCTAAAAGTAAAATTTTTATAAGAGCAGCTTAATTAAATTCCAAGCTGGATTATATAATATTTCTGATAATTTCAATACAGGACAAAATTATGTATAGCTAGCAACTAGTGTAGGTCCAGCAATGCACTTCGGGTGATAAAAATTTCTGATTACTAAATAGCAAGAATAATTGAACAGTTGTTATACATTCTAAGAACATTTAAACTGCAATTCCTAGGATTAAGAAGTCAAAATCATGAACAGATTTTCTAAACAAACTTGTCCTTTCACACTAGAATAGTATCCGTGGTCAGCTAGAAATTGACGTTTTCATGCTCTTTAACATGGGTAGCTCCGGGATTAATCCCACAAAGGCGCTAGTTCCCGAAAATAGGGGGTTATACTTACAGAAAATAATTGTAAAACTGTTTGAAAACCAACCATATCCAAAACTGTTTCTATAAAGACGAAACTGAGAATCCTCTGTTATGATTTGTAACCCCAGCCGCTCAAGACACTATTTATAAAACAGTTGTTCCAATGGACGATTATATTATACTCAACATGGAGCCTATTGCCCATTTTTTTGTCATCATTTAGACATCTAAATCCAACGCCGAGACTAGGTATTATAACCCTTAAATCGGAAGGAAGTTACGATGTTTTTATCATTGAAGTATTGCCTCCTCCTGGTGTTTTGCAAGGAATTTATCAAATCGAAGCAAATTCTTAATGCTGGCAAACATGTTTTTAGCACGAATTTTAATTTGAAGAAGCAAGATTTGTTATATCAAGAGAGATTGCATAACTTTTTTAATACGAAGCGTTGACTGCTTTTATAATTTTGTTAAGGTCTATAATTCTCTTTCGAATCGTTTTTATTGGTGCGGCAGTGGTTAATTCTGCTTGCTAACTTATTTCAGTTGGTAACTATTGATTTGTAGAACCAGGAATTTATTTTTCTTACATCAAGTTCTGTTTGTAGAAGAGCAAGACCTATTTTTATGTAAAAGTACCTCACTATCTATTATAAGTACATGACTAGGCCTATATAGTACATGTGCGTAGTTTGTTTTATTTATTGAGTGTTATTCATCTTTAATTATGACATTTTAGATCCTACATTTCGCAAATTTTTAGCTCCAATACCAACAGTTAACTTTAGTTACTAACTTGTAGACTGCGTTTCATGCCCTTTTGTATCAAATCCTTTTTGATTCAATCTATTTTCTGTTTTTGATACAACTGATTACCTGTATATTTTTGGTTACGTTTTGAACCTTTTTATCAAGAAATATTAATGAAAAAGTTTTCATTTCCAACACAAAAGCGAGTGGCAGTTTATCAGTCGTCACTGATACCTCATTACAGAGTATTTTCAATTACAGCAAAGATTGGGCTGCAATTGCTAACAAAAGTAATGTAGACGGTGTCGACTCTACCGAAGGCACCCGTACCACTCCCCTATATTTCTCTCTTTTCGCTATGAGCAATGATTTTATGCATTGCATTGCAATTGGTCAAGTTTCGAGACCTTACCAAGAGCAGAGACATTGATACACTTTTCAAAAAATCATATGAACACACCTGTTCATTCTTACTATCGGAAATGTTACCAAAATTTATGTAGCAAGTTTCAGTTTAAAAGAGCACAGTAAAACTATGAAATAAAAGTAGATTCTGAAAATGAAAGCCATCAAAGAAGAAGGTCTGCATCCAGTCTAGGTGCAGATTATGTCTTACCACGAATACAAATGAAAATAGATGTGTTTTCTTTTGTCAAAAAGACAGCAATGAAATGGCAGAGAGTGATTTGCACAAGGTTTTGACAACAGTAATGGAGCAGAGGTTCCTAGAGTTTAAGGTATATAGTACTGATGGAAATGTTTGTGCAATAATTGCTCTACTTTCTGAAGCTATAAATGCATTTTCAAAAAACATGAAGTATCATCAACAATAAATAGAGAGTTTTGAGCATTTTTTCAAGGTAATTTGTGATATTGAAATTCGTAATATTGTTAAATGTCTGTTGAAAGTGACTAATAAAACCCTTGATATGAATCTGCTCAAGAGCACATGCATGTCACTTCTTAAAGAAAATAAGTAGCATTTGAAGAAGGCACTAATTCCAAACCTCACAGTAAGGTAAAATTGATAGAAAAACTTCTTTATCTTGCTTTCGTCAGGAGGGTATCATAACCAGAATTAGTATTGTCATCGATTACAGAAGCATCCATTGTTAATGACATTCACGAGAATACTAATTTTGGTTGCAGCGTCCAGTTCAGCGATCACTAGGCTGATCTAAATTACACATAAAGGGAGATGAAACGTACCGTTTTAGAAGGTCGAACTTCCACTATTGTTTTATTACTGTCTGCTTTATAGTGCTGCACGATCCCAAACAATTGCTATTCCAACAAAAGTCTCCAAGGCAACCATATGAATGCAGTACGTAAACGGGAATAAATAAAGGCCTGCAAAGAAATGGTTTCCCGAGACCAATCTACACAATTTTAGCAGTAAGAGTGGTTACTATCATCTTGAACTTGTTCATTTTTCCAGGAGAGTAATGGGCGGGTAGATGCAGAGGGAGGCACATATTAAGCATTTGTTAACGGTACTTTTAAATCACATCCATCGATAGAGATTTGAAAATTTTCTCTTGACTTGAGGCTTGCAATAACTTGTTAAAATATGTACCATGACATTTATTGCCAGCTATTACAAATATTATACTTTCGAATTCATTTTCTATGAATACAACAGCGCTTGTCTAATATTTTTGTCGTATACATTTTAGATATCACATTTCTTGTTCTTTATCCACACTATCTTAAATTTAATGCATCTTTATTGTATTATCAATTTTCTTCAGACGCTACATCTTATTTTGTAAATGATAATTTAATTGTAAGTGAGTCGAAAGAATAAAATCCGCACTTTAGCTAGCGACAATTTCGACCGCGCCATGGCACGTGAAAACTTTCCAAATCAAAATGTACACTAGTAAAAGTATAAAATGTTTGTATAAAACCTCTTCTTCAAAGGCTACACCAATTTATAAGCATGCTATGATTTTTCGCTGAAAACGAGGCTTGTGACTTTCTAATTTCTCGTGAGATTGTTCAAGAGATTGCTCTTCCGCTCATTTTTTCTGACTATGTCACCGTACAAGGTTGATGGATCGCTACATCCCATGAACGGATCATCTTGCCCTCAGTAAAGAATGTTAGTAGCATATCAATAACACAGAATATGCTGATCAGAAAATTATTTTGCTGGCTAAATAGATTTTTTTGATATCAGGTTAATATATAATCATAGGATATATCTCTAGAATATGACCACACAGCTATGTATAGATAATTAGAGGGTTTTACATGTTCCAAAAGAGTATACAATTAATTAGTAAATTTGATGACTCTAGAAGTGTATTATGACAAGAGAGTGACTCAGAGATTTATTTTTATGCAAAACAGACATGGTCCATACAAACAAGCTCTATTATATTAAAAATTATCAATGAAGCTCCTTTCACGGCTCTGCATTTACTAGATAAAATCCATATCTTAACAATCCTATCTTAACTCAAATAATCAAAATTTGTCCTACGAAAGTGATAGTTCTTTGGTGATCATGTAATCATCACGAAGAAAAGTCTACTATAATTTTGACGCATCAGTCACTAGTATAGTGACAACTACTATCTACACTACTATCCCTATCTATACTATTAGCTCTACTATTATACTTTACTGCTACATAATTCTAAATACAATCATTCCTGTATTTTCAGAAATCTAAGAAATCAGGTGCCTCCTCAGATCCTGATTTTTCTTTGCTTGTCATTGCTGGCACTTATGGTTGTTTTCGTAGTTGGAATTGACCAAACATGTTATCGTCTTAGATGTCAAATAATTGCAGTCATTTTACATTATTTCACACTAACAACGTTCTGTTGGATGATGGTTGAAGGATATAATTTATATTTATGCTTTTTTCAAAATAATTGTGCATGACGTGAGTATTTTTACTTAAAGGTGTTTGTTTTTTGTCCATGCTGGGTAATTCAAGGTAAGCAATATAGGTGTGCTAGTTCTAGGGTACCTTTTAAGGAATAATTTCCAGCTGTGAGTGTGCCCAAGTTTTAGGTGCCCAAGTGTTGCAAAAGCAAAGCTCTTCGAAACTATTTGAATTTAAGTAATATCTAGATCGGTCGAAAATTGTGTCTACCATAGAGAAGTGTGCTCCTACACTGTGTAAATGGCCATGTAGACTTACATGTTTACATGAAAAAGTCACACGATCATTCGATTTGGCTTTAATGTTCACTCTTCTTCTCGTGATTTTGGCCACTGAAATATATCGTTAGTAAAAGTAATGTTGACGGTGTCGCCCTACCGATGGCACCCGTACCACTCCTCTATTTCTACATGAGTTGCTTTTTTCGCTGAGAGCAATGATTTTAAACGGTCTTTGTTGATCTCAGACGCGACACTGCAGATCAATATTAACAGATTTCATGGCAGATAGGTCTTGATTATCAATGCGCAACGATGCGCCGCAGCTACTCACAATGCAATTCCGTGCATTGCAATGTTTCAGATAAAGTCAAGTCTGAGTTGACCTAAGGGGGATTTGAACCACAGTCGATCAGAAATGATTCGATTTGAAGTTCGGTTGCTCTGCCAACTGAGATAATCCTCTTATATTAATCCTCCTATATCGTTAGTAAGTATATGTCTAGTTGTACAAGCGTTGACTTGGGATAACATATATTGTATGGCGTGACTTGACTAGTGTGGGTTAATATATACTCATCTTACATATTTTCATGGTTATTACTGTATTTACATGATATTGAAAATTGGAAATCATATAGTTGACAGCTCTTAGCAACACAAGTTAAGCTGTAAAACTAAGGATGCATATCCTTCTTGTCTACATATTGGTGTTTGTTTAAATAATAATACCATGAAATTAATAAGCATTATTTCGCCATAATGCAACTAATTATGAACATTTCATCGGAGCGAAGGATGACATCAAGTGAACAGCTTGATTCGTGATGACTGTGTCGCAGCATGTTAGTACTATGGTACACAATAATCTGCAAAGAAATCAATAGAAAATATGTGAAAAATGAGACGCGACAATTGCAAATGTTTAAAATACAAGGGATGCATAAAGGAGATACAAGAAAATCACGAGCTACTTTGGAAGCCATTTATCTCTTATTTGATACTAAATTGGTACTCGTACCTTATACCTTAATTTGCGGTAGATTGCTGATTTTGAATATTTACCTGCCGCATAAATATGGTTTAAAGTTGTTAGAAAATGATCTAGAAACAATGAAAGTAGAATTTGTCAGGTAAACGAACACTATTCCTAATGAAAGCATTAAAATCTTTAACCAGAGAAAATAAAATAAGGCGAACTATCATTGACCGTGCGGTGTCTTTATACGGACATACGTGACCCATACATATACATGACATGCATCACGTTTTGATAGGAAAACGATATCGAATTCAATTTTAACGATTAAGGATGAAACATTTGGCTTTCATTTGAAACAAAGAAATGATAGTTGTATGAATGCCACAAAATATATATCTTAAAATTGAATGAGTCACCTAAATAACATATTGTAACTGGTACAAAATGATGTTGGTTTGTCGGTATATAGATTGCTAGAGTGTCTGCAGTCCTTGGTAGTATAGGATTCTTCAGCATACGGACTAGTTTTCTGATTAGAATATGAAGTTTAAAGACGATACTGTATCTGTTTTAATTTTTAAGATGAGGGCTTCTTTATTCCCTGTTTAATAACTGTTGTGTAATTTAAATTGTAATAATCAAGCTGTTATCTTTTGTTTATGTGAACTTGTATTCTAGGTGTAAGTAACGTCATCGCCCTGTGTAATTCCTCTAACATATCTGTGTTTAAATATGAATAATAAATCAGTTCCAGTTTGACCATCGTTGTGTTTACTGGGACTCAATGTCAGTATAGCGAAGCCAGCTATACTACACTAACCATACAAATGTTTTTTATAGTTTCACATTTCAATTTATTTGGAAAAATCAAATATTGATTTCAAAAATAAGATGATTTAATTACTTTCCTATCAATTTCCTTTAATTTTACTAATTATACATTTTCTGCATGGTTCGGTATATTTGCTACCATATCGCTATTTGTTTGTAGTCTGCTTTCCCTCGTATTTGGTGTTTCACTGTCTCTAATGGCTGCCAAAATATCTGTATTTATTTGTAATTTGCTTTCTCTACTACGTTGTGTTTCAGTATCTCTTGTAGCAGCAACAGGTTCTCTGTTTGCTTTTAATGTCCTAGTCCTTGTAGTTAACTACACGATCACTATAGTTCCTTGTAACCCAGGGGGAGTAACTCTCGTATGAGGGGCATTCGATTACGTGCCAATTTGGGGGGTCCATATTCCAGCTGACAATAATAGTTTCTACATACAAAATTTCAAATTTTGGATACTTTTTTGGACCCTATTGAATTTCTATAGATTTTTGAAAAAATAATATTGAAATCTGTCTGAAGAACTTTGAAGAACATTGAACGAAAAAATAGATATGTTGAAATGCTTTTCTTAGATTTTTAGAACTTTTGGATAGCTTTTTCATGTTTTCAGAACTCTATTGGATAAGTCAATTTTTTCGAAGCAGCACTCTCCCAATCCCCGTTGATGCAGAGCCAGTGATAAATTATTGGGCTTGTATTCTGCTTTTCATCGTGATATGTGTTTCTTGTTGTCTTTGACTGCATTGTCTTTTATTTTGGTTATTTCCTTATTGAGTTGAGTTGATCAGGCAAGTGTGATCCCTTTCGCTTTTATTGCATAAAAATATTTATCTAACAATTACCATTTTGCAATTGATACTGAATTTGTTTTGACAAACTCCAGGAACGAAAAATGAAATCAACATTTGTCATTTATCTATCGGAAAAACACACAAAGCACACAACACAGGAGATTGTGGAAATCAATCAAAATTATATCAATACTTTAGTTTTAATATGGCTCATGTAAAGTTTACATGATATATATGTGAGCTTGTAAAGTAAAATGCTATGTTCAGTTGAAACTTTGAACACTTATTGCTATTTCCATACGTCATTTGCAAATTTATGCTATGTATAATATAGAATGGATCTGTAAACTTGTGAATTACCATTTATAACTAGATTAAAATTTTAAAATACCGCAATTCACCAGAAACGGTTTGCATAAATTTTATTTCGTTTCACTCCTAAGACTGAGGAGGTAAAATAATGCCGGGCTTGTTTAGATTTTGAAGTTTAAACCTCATCCAAGTTTTATTTGTGATGCAGACCATGTTTTAATTAAATGTTCATACTAATATGAGGTGAGGCTTTCATCAAGAACGGACGTGTTTCGGCACACGGCTTCTGCTTGAAGTTTTATTGGCCATTACGCTCAGTTTTATTAGTTACTGCAGTAGCCAGAGAATTACCATTATTCCACCTCCCCAATTTCAACTTAAGACAAGGTTTTGTCGACGTGGTTTTTGTTCTCAGAAAGCAGTTGCTGCAAGAAGAAAATGTAACTCCAAACATCGATTTCAAAGTTACTTCGCTGATTACAGATAATGAGTATATGACATTGAGATATATATAGTGGCAAGGCCTCCAACGCCTCCAGTGTCTATGAACATCATTTGAATTTCAAGTTTAGCATTTCTTGGTTGACATCAAAACGATCGTACCTTTCCTGCACGAATCATGATATGCTGTTGAATTTAAGTAGAGTTACCATACTATTTTCATACTATTACCATACTATTCACTATTTTCATATTTTCATACTCATACTAGAACTAGAAGTATATAGGTCTTGCTGCCGCTCATAATGCCCTAATGGAGCGTGAATTAAAAGCTACAATTTTATTGGTAAAAACGGCTAGTAACACCAATAAGTATTTTATAGCATGGAAAAAGATAAGGTGTGTTAAGAACCCATCCCACAAGCCCATATAAGTTGAAGCGTATGATTCTGTCGAGGCAAACAATGTGATTCGCAATTATTTTTATGATTTATATAATCCCCATCCGGTCTAATATCGTTAAATAATTTAGAACCATCTCCTCATTTCTCCCCTCTTGATATGTCCAATTATAATACTTCTAATGTTACTAATGACGAATTATGCTATATTATATTTTCTATTAAACCGCTTGCGTCTCCTGTACCAGATGGAGTCTCCACTCTTGCACTTCGAGAACCTCTTGTACAAAATCTGCTACTTACCATTATAAATGCCGTTTTGTCACGGGAACAACAGTACAAGGTCAGTGGCGAGGATCTGCTGTCATCACCGTCAACAATAACTCGCTTAGAGACCTAGACCACCAGCAGAGGTGTATAAATTTAAGTTGTATCGCAGGGAAAGCTAGTAATAAGATTCTATCTAAAAGGTTGGCGTCAGTATTTGACCCATATTTAAGATACAATCAAATGGTAGCAGGAAAGGCCGGTTAACCTTACGCCAAATTCTATCAGCTAGTATATTGTTAGATGGCTGTATGACTCATCAAAAAGACATTGCTACAATTTTATTTACTTCAAAAAGGCTTTTGACTCTCTCTTAAGATGCAAAATCCCAGAAATATTAGATTTCTTTAATGTAACGATTGTTCTTATCGATGCTATTATGTTCTTTTATTCTTCTACTTCGCCTTTGTTAGAACTCACTATGGTGATACTGTCGATTTCCCGACAGCTTGTAGCGTACTACAGGGTGACAAATTGTCCCCTTTTTACTAACTCCATTTATTGATTTTGTTTTTGTATTTCATGCCCAGACTCGTCCAGTTTTAACCTCAATCGTCGTAGGTCTTCACGTCATCCAGAGCTCAGCATATCGGACCTCTCATTCGTTGACGATATTACTATCTTAACAAATAGTATATCTGATGCACAACCACTTCTTGATGAAGTTGAACGGGTTGGTAAAACGGAAGGCTTGACAATTAATACAGCTAAGACGAAATTTACAAACAGCGAAATTTATTGCTTTAGGCATAAAACAGACAGACCTTGCTACAACAAATGGTGACATAGAACGTGAAGATTCGTTCAAGTACCTAGGTCTTGTACTTCCATCTTCTTCCGATGATTCAACCCAACGAAGAGGCCAGTCTTTGGCAGCAATTAGAAGTCTAAATAATTTCTGGGCGTCCGATGTCAACACTGACGTTAGGTTATGACTGTTCAGACACGCAATAGAACCTGTTCTATTATATGCATCTGGAACGTGGGTTCTATCAACCTAACTATTGATCCGACTTGACTCAGCTTATGACACCATGCTACAGCACGCGTTAAGAATACATTGGCCCAACTTACTGTCTACTGCTAAACTTAAAAAGCTTTCCCCTTTTGCCTATGCTATTGCTCACCAACGTCATATGTCTTTTTTAGGTCACATCAAAAGATAAAAGACTTATGCAACTTAACCGCTGCATGATATCTTTCACTGGCAACCAAAGGAGATGCTTCAACGGGTCTATAGGGGGGTAGTATCTTTTCATAAAGAATTGTATCGTGAATAGTGATAATTACAAGTTTCTTTGTCAGCTATGTCTGACCTTGACTTGTGGCGTTTTTTGTGTAGCAAATATGCACTGCGTAAGATGGACGGATTCCTATAATGTGACTGTCTATACTACTACTACTAATACTCGCACTGTTGACTGTGAACACATTGTTCATTGCTGCAGGCTGGGACCATATTTAGTTATAGGAATAAATTTCATAGATCTACTTTTAAATTACGCTATTTCCATTTAATGTCTGATGTTTGTAAGGTAGAGATTCACGATGTCGTTTAAGATGCAATATTCTGGAAATATATATATCAATAGATTCATCATTAACCAGAGGTGTACATGGCTTGCTTCATTTTTTAAAATAACACATCTAGGTTTTAAAAACCAATGAAAACTGTTTCGTTTTTCAACAAAATTTCTTTCTCAGACTGAAGCGCTAATTAAACTGTTACGAACTTTAATGAAATTCTACTGTCTTGCAATCACAAAACAGTACGATCTGTGTAGTTTAATTGTAGTAGTTCTCAGAATGAAAATTAAACGTAACTAAACAAAATTTATATTTATATGAAAGTGAAAAAAATAAGATGTGTTATCTTCTTATCTTCAGTTGGAAATATTATAATGACTAGCACTTAGTGTGGCCCAGTACTGCACATTGTGTGATAAAACTTTCAGATCACTAATAATTAAACAATTGAAGAAGCTAAATATCACTGTATAATACGGATAGTAAACTTTGGAGGAAAACTTGAGCCACAATACGCACTGAAACGATATACAATTAATCAAGAAATCTTAATCATGTCCTTCATAAAAATTGAATTCATTTCACATCAATTGAGTTGATTGAATTGCATAGAGAACGGCAAATTGAAGGCAGAAAGTAGACCAAAGTGCATTGCAGGCTCAAAGTTGAAATTTCAATGCAATTTTTCAAGCTACAAAGAGTGATGTGAATCAGTGCATATTTGAAGACCAAGCGCAAAGGCAGGCAGACAATTGTATGCATTCAACGTAGCTATATCTACATAGAAAACCATTATTTTATTTGCCGAAAGGAAGATAGAACACATTAATTATTGCAAACTACAACTCAGTCAAATTTCGAAATCTGAAAGTATCCATAAAAATGCACTTCTCATCTGATCCGATCCGAAGACCTAAAATATCAACCCGAATCTGATACTCTACGATCGGATCGCGTTTGGTTCAGATTCTTAAATCTTTATTGCATTATATGTATAAAATCTGATAATATTATCATATGATAGTATATGTGCCTATATATTTTGATCTTACCAATCTCATCAAGTAGGCCTGTGATTTTCTTGGCAGTCTATCAAAATATCAAGAGTTTGTTGAAAATTTAAAAGTAAAAAAAGATGTGAAAAAATGAGACTCATAGTGCTTCTTGTTATCAAAATTTTAAGAATGGGAGTATCGACATTCTTTTAAAATGGAATAAAATTCTATAATAAATTGTATCAAAATAGATCTTGTTGTCAAAATTTCTTGGCGCTACTCATAAAAAGTTACAGATGCAGAATTGAAGGAAAGACGACTATGAATAATTAGTTGCTTTGATAAAAAACTAAAACAGCTCATTTTGGCAGATTCGTGATATGCATATTTATTCAGAATTTCTTGAAACGGACGAGATGATTTATTGAGTAGAAATGTTTAGTGCAGCTTCAAAGATATATAAATACCATAGCCGAAGGTAGTATTTAAATGGTCGTGTTGTGATTTATGATGGAAAGGATTTAGTTACGTAGAAAATGAATCTACTTTGATACATTATGTTCGCGACATGAAATCTGTCTTCGTCATAATTTTTGGCGACATGAAATCTATGTTTATCTCAATTATTCGAATAAAAAACAATTTACGTGATATTCTTCTTCGATGAAGTATGGTTGCAATATAGTAGCATGTAAAAAGATTTTGTTGGAGATTTTGCCGCTCGTAATTATTATTTGTATCTTATTGGGAAAAGGGAAGTTATATTTGAATAAATAATGTTTGTTATGATCGATTATTATATGCAATCTATTTAACTTTTTCTTTTTATAACACCATGTTTGTTACACTCATATCCAAACTGTATCATAATTTTAAATGTTTTTTGTCTATGTGTTTGTGTTTTCACAATGAAAGCTATTTTTGAACGCTAGAAATATTGCAATTATTATTGATCACAAATTATACGCTATAATTTCAATTCAATTTAATATTAGTTCAACGATATATCCCTTAATAACATGCCTGAAAAAGTTACTTGATCCTGATTGGTTTAAAATTTCGTTGCAATTCCTGGGCAAAAAGTTTAAATCAACTCCAAATTGCAGTGCGAAAAAATGAAATTCGAATATTATTGGCCGATAGAACAATCGAATTAAAATAATCCAACGAAATTAGAATATGAATATTGCGGATCATGGCAACGCAGAATGTTGTCGTGGACAAAAACCATCCCTACAGATTTTTAAACAATGGCGGAATTTCATCTGCAATCGAAGTAAGTAAACGGTTTAAAGTAATTTCATAGTTTCAGTTAGTTTCAGTTTGTCAATCATTACATTATCATAGCGTTCAAAAATAAATAATTCATTTGATGATGTGATTTACTTACATACAAGTCTTCGCATGAAACTTAACTTATTCCCTTTACATTTTTTGAGGAATGTTATGAAAAGGAAATCATACGGTTTCGCTTTCAATTTGTAATTAATTTGCATCTACGGGCTTGCGCAATTTTGAAAATTTTTGAAAAACCCACTCGGTGCAAATTAATTACGATTTGAGCTCGAAAACGTATGATTTCCTATACAAATTAAACTTCATTAGATATTGATGATGAATAATTAGAACAAGACGCACAATTTTATATTTCTAAACTGTAGCAAAATATTGTTTCTTGTTCTTATTGAGAGCAACGTAATGAAATCTGAATTCTAATACGTTTTGAACTCTTTCGTTAATTATGGAAATATAATTTGAAAATCAAAACTTGCCCTCTCGTAAACCAAACTGTTCACATATTTACATTCAAGGATGAATTATGTAAACACTATTGTTATACAATGTTTTGATTAACTAAGAATTAATAACTTTAAATACTCTTCCATAGTCTCATCAAATTTTGAATATTTTTCAAATTTTTCGAACGCCGATTTCATTTTAATTTTTTCTTGGAAGCTGTCAGATTTTTGTGCTCCTATTTATATTGTTTATACCAACACACACCAACGTAGCTTTGATTTCAAAACAGATTGATTTATCAATGCTCGCAAAAATTGTAAATTAAAATCATTATTTAAAAAGAAGTGAAATTCATGTTTGTAAATATGAAAACAGATTATGAATTGCAATTTGTTTCATTAATAAATTAAGGACCTAAATTCAATTTATTTTTCATAACGTTTGAGCCCCGCTCTAAACTTTTTACTTCAGTATACGTTTCTTTTGACTCTTGATTCAAAACTGATTATGTTGGATTTAGTTATTCTGGTTTTCCAATGTAATTCAGTATTTCGTATTGATTTAATTATTTTAAAATTGCTTCAGTTTTCAGTTTAAATTGCTAAAGAAACTGCAGTACGCTATTCATCATCATCATCATCATCATCATCATCATCATCATTTATTCAGAACCTTTAAGTTATACAAACTTTTTTTCAAAGGACTGATACATAGGTAAGTTGACAGGAAAACAGACATTAAGTAAAAAAACAAGTATAAATAATAGGAAAGAGTGGTAAGTGTAAAGTATATTAAGAATGTAAGTGCTTCTCAAGGAGACGTTTGAAAGTAGGCCTGCTTTGGACTTCCTTAATTGCAGACGGTAGATCGTTGCACTTATGCGCACCAGCATCTTGAAATGAATGACGATGGCTCGACTTGATGTAAATGTCATTGTGGGCGTGAGATCTTGTTCTGGTGGAATTCGGCAGTTGGAAAAAGTCGGAAAGCAAAGGAGGAGCTAGTTTGAATTTAATTTTATGAGTGAACATTAGTTGATGCGATGTTATTCTGTCTCTAACAGAAAGCCAACCTAGTTGACTTTGCATATCAGAGACACGAGTGCGATAGTTACAACGGAGCACTGTCCTCATTCCTCTGTTTTGCAATCTCTGGAGACGATCTAGATGTTCGGTTTTACAGTTCCCCCATACGACAGCGCAGTAGTCAAAGTATGGCAAAACAATGGTGTTATAAATAGTTCTAGGTGCTTCACGCGGTATGAAGCGTATCACGTATTTCAAAACGCCCAAGCTTCTATTGATTTTCTTATTAATTGCTATGACATGTTTGTCGAAAGATAGGGTATTGTCTATTTGAATGCCTAGGTATTCTAAAAGATCTGCTCTTTCGACAGGTTTGTCATCCAGCTTTATTATTAAATCGACGTGTTCTTGTTTATTAAGTTTTGGCCTGGAGCCTATTACCATGCAGTTAGTTTTATTTATATTTAATGTTAGTTTATTTGCACACAGCCAGGCATGTATTTCAATCAGATCTGACTGTGAAATCTCTTCAACGTCTTTCAAATCTTTACGGGCTGTTCACAAGGATAAGAACATTGAAATTTTAAATCGAATACAATGCCTTTTTATTTTAAAAACTTTTTATTAAAAACTCTAAGATAACTAACATACTATTTCTATCACTATTCAAACTATACTAAAAAAAACTATCACGCCTTAATTATCACACTATTATTAATATTACTAATTATCACAGGTAAAAACATAAAAGCGAGGTTACATTAAAAAGAGGCTAATCTTTAATCTATAATCTTTATCTAAAAGTGAAAGTCAATAATAATTCAATTTTAATTGTCTTTTATTATATCATCATCCGTCCATATCCCCCTCTACACTTATATGTGCTAAGTGTCTTTTATGCGTTAATATAATCGATAATATAAATGTGTTTTTTTTTAAATTCATTCTTACTTTTGTTTATTTCTCGTTCTGCTTCATGATTGATATTAATTTCTTTTAATTTTGGCCAATGGTGTTGTTGAAATTTCAAGAATTCTGGTCCTTTCCACCATAACTCATTCTTCGCTAGATCAACAACAGATGAACCACATATAGCTAAGTCCGCAGGATTCTCCTTTGTACCGACATGTTGCCAATTTTGAAAATCTGAATTTTCTTGAATTAGTGATACACGATTTGCCACAAATGTTTTTAAAATGCGACTCTGTTTTCGTATCCATCATAAAACATTCATACTTTCACTCAAAAAATACACTTTAAACATTGGTAATAAAAACACTCCATTGATAACTTCTGATAATTCGACACCTAACGTGGCGCCTAATAATTCTAATCGTGGTACACTCATAGCTTTTAACGACGCCACTTTTGATTTAGAAGCAATAAAATGAATAAACACATCTCCATTAATATATTGTGTTCTAGCATAAGCAACAGCAGCATACGCTTCAACTGAAGCATCACAAAATAAATGAATAGATAATTCTTCAATATTATTAGCCCGATTTAAAGGGCGTGGCACTTCTATACCACATACAAAATTTAATTCATCAAAATAATCTCTTACTTTTCTTTCAAATTTCTCTTCTAATACATCATCCCAATCACATCCTTCCAACCATAGTTTTTGCATAATTAATTTTCCTCTTATAACATATGGTAATAAACACCCTAATGGGTCGAATATAGTAGCTAGTTTACTTATAACTGTTCTCTTTGTGACTTTATCTTGTTTAAAAGCTGCACTAGCATCAAAACCAAAACAATCGTTGGTAGCATTCCACAATACTCCTAGAGTTTTACAATGCGGTAAACTTGTACAATCTAATTTAATACCTTCTGCACGATCATTCTCTGGTATATGTTGTAACAATAACGTACTATTTGAAACCCACTTTCTTGCATGCATACCAGCTTTTTTCCATAATTCAACTAATTGCTCGTATAATTCAATAGCTTGTTCTTCAGTTTCAACAGATTCAAGGGTGTCATCCATATATGTTGATTTTAATACTGCCTCTGTTGCTAATTGTAATTGCTCTGCGTAACTCTTTGCATTGTAATGAGTTACAAAATGTGCTAAGAATGGTGAGGCATTACCACCAAAAACTAATCTATTGAATTCGTAAACATCCGGCGGACGATTAACATCACAATTACGCCATAAAAAAACGATGATATTTTCTATCTTCTTCAGCTAACCCAATTTGTAAATACATCTCTTTAACGTCACTCACTATTGCTGTAGGATTTTTTCTAAATCGTAATAACACATCAACGACATTATTTTGTAATTTTGGTCCTGCGTGACTTAAATCGTTTAAAGAGAAACCGCCAGCTTTCGCAGCGGCATCGAATACAATGCGTGTCTTTGTTGTTGTTTTATCATCTCTCCGTACAGCAAAATGCGGTAATAACCAACTATCACTTGATTTAATGTCTTGTAAGTTCACTTTTTTGATGTAACCTTTGTCTAAATGTCCTTGTATTACATCACCATACGACTGACATAAATGTTCATCTTTATTTAATTTTCTTTCTAATGATTCCAATCTATTCTTAGCTTCGCTGTAATTATTTTTCAAATTAAAATATTCTTATTATTCTCTTTCCACGGTATTCCTATTTCATACCTTTCGTTTACCATTTTAATCGACTCATTTACTTTTTTCCATGCATCTGATTCTGCTGTAGACATATTTGCATTTTCATTGGTCGACTGTAATGTCTCAACTTCCCAAAAACGTCGTATATTTTCATTTAATATTATATCTGAATAACTATTACCTTAACGCGTATAAAACATGTAACTTAAATGTGTAGCGTCTCTTGTGTTTTCATTATCATCTCTTACTTGACCTACGCACGTCCATCCGAGCGGAGTCAATCTTGCCACCGGATCACCGTTCGACATGCCTCTAATTTCTTTCAAAGACGAATGAAGCTCAGCATTGTCAACACCAATTAAAATGTCAATAAACTTTCTGTTTGCTAATTTAGGGAACTTTACACCTTTTAAATGTGGCCAATTATTCGCTTCTATTTTCCAATCGGTTGGTTGCAATTTTCCAGTTACATTTTTTGTCGTATATCCAGATATCGGATTGCTCATAGTCCCATCGACACTTTCGATTGTGCAATTAATAGGAATAGATGAAAATTTGTTTATTTTCCCGTTAATTGTACAGATAGATATTTCTTCAATGTCCCGTTTTAGCCCCAATTCTGCTGCTACATCTTGATACACGTAAGTCTTCGTGGACCTATCATCTAATAGTGCATTGACTAACAACTTCTTTGTATTATAGCGTAATACCATTGGTACTGTTCTTAATGCAACAAATGAGTTACCATCAATCGATGTATGCGAATGATTAGAGTTTTTGTTTGCTGACTCATCCCCCTCTGTGCTGGGACCTGGTCTCGATTGTTGATCCTGTTTTTGATCCGATCTACTTTCTTCGTTTCTGTTTGAATGTAGTAATCTGTTGTGAGTTTCTTCACATCCGTCTATCCCGCAAACACCGCATCGATTACAATTAACACCTCTATGTCCTGTTGTTAGACACCTGAAGCACATATTGTTTGTTTTTGCAAACTGCCATCTATCTTTCACGGCTAATTCTTTAAAACCTTTACATTTCCATAAAGGATGTGTTTCTCACCACAATGAGCAAATAGTTCGAGTTTTATGTTTCTCTTTTGAATCGATATTGCTTTTGCTAGAATTATCACTGAACAACGTTTGACCACTATTGTTTCAACTTTGGCGTTGACTTATTGATACTCTTTTTATAGCTTCCGCGGCAATTGTACTGAATTCCGCCTCTCTCCGTATCCAAATTCGTATATTTTCAACAGATTGCGATTTGTTATTTTCAAATAACCATCTCTGAAAATTAGTAATATGGTTTTCAGGTAATTTTTGTTGAATTTTTAAAAATAAAGAACCATCACCCAGCTCCTCCAGTCTATTGGCTTCTTTTAAATTTACCACTAAAATATCCAAAATATCCGATAACTTTTCCATGTCGTTACTTACACCTTTTGTACCGGTTTACATTTTTCTAGCTCTTCCATAAATATAGTAATATGGCGTCTACTTCCTCCAAACTTTTGCTTTAATTTTTCCAATGCGGCTTCGTATGCCACTGCCGAATGACCCAAACCAGCTATTGCTCCGTAAGCGTCTCCTTTTAAACTACTTCTTAATTGCAGCAATTTATACTCGGGCGTTGCCGGTGCTGCATCTACACACGTCATAAACGCTGCTTTCCAACTTTGGTAGCATCTTTTTTCTCCGCTAAATGAAGGAATAGATACTCTTGAAAGCTGCTTCCATAAATCGTTTCCGGTTTCCCGTGACTCTGAATTTCTGCTCACGTCACTTCGGGCAGGATAACCTAACGTAGGCACTGTGAGTGTTTCGCTATTTGCTATAATGTTTGTGATTTCGCTTCTTATATTACTGACATATGTTTTGGTTTTTTCCATTATATCTTCAAAATTTTTCTCTAATTTTTCTAATTCTGCAATACTATTATTTGCTTCTTCGAGTGACTTAACTTTTGCACAATAGTCTATCAACTCTGACAACGCTTCGTGGTATTTTTCTTCCGCGTTGACATAACCTTCTTTTGAGATTGCAATCTCTGTCTTTGCTTGTCTCTCGCTAATACCATCAAACAACTTTGCTTTGACTTTGGAAAATGCCGATTTTGCATCAATTTTTAACTTCTTTAATGTAACTAATATTCTTGTTTCTTCTTCTATGTCTTCATCTTCATTTCTCTTTTGCCGACCTTTGCGCGGCGATTTATTAGGCATTGTTAATTCAACCACCCTCTGCTACCAATTTATGTTCACAAGGATAAGAACATTGAAATTTTAGATGGAATACAATGCCTTTTTATTTTAAAAACTTTTTATTAAAAAACTCTAAGATAACTAACATACTATTTCTATCACTATTCAAACTATACTAAAAAAAACTATCACGCCTTAATTATCACACTATTATTAATATTACTAATTATCACAGGTAAAAACATAAAAGCGAGGTTACATTAAAAAGAGGCTAATCTTTAATCTATAATCTTTATCTAAAAGTGAAAGTCAATAATAATTCAATTTTAATTGTCTTTTATTATATCATCATCCGTCCACGGGCTACATACAAAAGCGTATCATCTGCATATAGATTTATTTTACAGTTATTTACAGAATTACAAATATCATTTATATAAATAAGAAAGAGTAGCGGCCCAAGGATTGATCCTTGAGGAACTCCGTATTTAATTACACCTAAAATTGAATTTACACTATTTACATTAACAATTTGTTTTCTATTCAATAAATAAGATTTAAAAAAATTTAAGCTATTTACATCACTGCCGTATAATTTTAATTTATCTAATAATATATAGAAGTCTACAGTATGAAATGCCTTTTTAAGATCAATACTAATTACACCTATAAGATTTCTATTTAAAATATTATTGAAACAAAACTCAGAAAAATTTAACACACTACCGTCTGTCGAATGGTTTTTACGAAAACCAAATTTGTAATTAGTTAATAAATTATGTTTTGATAAATAATAATTTAACTGGGTATGAGCAATTTTTCTAAAAGTTTGGAGATTATCGAAAGGACTGAAATTGGACGATAATTGGTTCTCTCAGTTATGGCCTCCCCTTTGTGTAAAGGGATAACCTTTGCTATTTTCAGAGCTTCAGGAAAGACACCATCCCTGAGAGAAAGATTGAATATTCTAGTTAAGCCTGGTGCAATGCTGTGTGCAGTTAATTTTAAAAGCCTAGTTTCTATGTTATCGATACCTACAGATCGTTTATTTGGTAGTTTATATATTAAATTTTCTGTTTCTAAAATTGAAATTGACTGAAATTGAAATTGATTTGCTAAGATATCTACATTTGTTATATTATTTATGAACAATTTCTTATGTTATATTATATGATGTTATGTTATATACTGAGTATTTGTTATGTTATATTATTATTATTGCTAGACTAAAACCATTTCCATGCAGCTTTTATATTCAAAGCAAAATATTTTTGATCTGGAGATTTCACTTCGAATTCGATTTGGCTGCCCGCTAGATTATCGACCTATGAAATTTTTCAAAATTTCTGAATTTTTAAATACAATGATATCAAATAAAATATCAGATGAAGTATATTATTTTAAAACAACGTCGCAGACACATAATTTTCATACAACAATTTTGTTAATGTACATGGTTATCTCGACACAAATGTTTGCATAATTTCCCTACAACAGATTATCTGTATTATTTCGCCATTGAGACGTACATAAGTCGCGGAGAGACACAGAAATATCGAAATAAAGACCTCTGTCAAGTTGCCCCCCCCCCCAACCGTAACAATTAGATCTAAACCATACTCAGAATGATGATCAGTGGATGATCATTGATGATCAGCAATTTATTTTTAATGATCATCAATGATCATCGAGATATCGCTGATAATCGAATGGGGGGGGGGGGCAACTTGACAAATAGTTAGCCCCCCCAAGTTTTTCCCTATCACCCACAAGGTTGAAAATAGGCTTAAAAGAATGATCACGCGATGATCATTCATGATCAAAAGGTTTCATCGTATTATCATCAATAATTATTGAGATATCGCCAATTATCAAATGGGGGGGCCAACTTGACAAATAGTTAGCCCCCCCAACTTTTTCCCTATCACCCACAAGATTGAAAATAGGCTTAAAAGAATGACCACGCGATGATCATTCATTATCAAAAGGTTTCATCGTATTATCATCAATAATTATTGAGATATCGCCAATTATCAAATGGGGGAACAACTTGACAAATAGTTAGCCCCCCAACTTTTTACCTATCACCCACAAGATTGAAAATAGGCTTAAAAGAATGATCACGCGATGATCATTCATGATCAAAAGGTTTCATCATATTATCATCAATAATTATTGAGATATCGCCAATTATCAAATGGGGGGTCCAACTTGACAAAAAGTTAGCCCCTCCCAACTGATCAAATGGAACTGATAATGCAACTGATACATCATCATATAGCTTATGTGCCTTGCGGGAGCTTCCTACCAAATTAACTTCGAATAGTAACAACTTTTATCTACGCAGTGCAATCAATTTTTTACCTCCCAAAGGAAATGGTGCAGTTGGTCATTACAATTTTTTTTGCCTTGGGAATGATGGTTCTTGGCAACTTTATGGTGACATGAAAAGATCCTCAACCGGAGTTAAAGAGGACACTATAATCAATCCTGAGATTGTATTATATACGTATTGAGTTTTATTGAACTAAATCACGCCAATAAAATCATTTAGATTGAAATCCTTAATGACATTACGCTATATAGTTATGAGGTACACTTGATCGATTAACATAAACGCATTTATTTTAACCTAATAATAATCTTTAGAAGAGTGGAATAACGTAATTCAGATATAAGTTCCAAATATGATAATACGATTGACCCTATTGACCATGACTGATCATCGCTTGATGATTCTTTTAAGCCTATTTTCAATCTTGTTGGTGATAGGGAAAAAGTTGGGGGGGGGGCTAACTATTTGTCAAGTTGGCCCCCCCATTTGATAATTGGCGATATCTCAATAAGTATTGATGATAATACGATGAAACCTTCTGATCATGAATGATCATCGCGTGATCATTCTTTTAAGCTTATTTTCAACCTTGTGGGTGATAGGGAAAAAGTTGGGGGTCTAACTATTTGGCAAGTTGGCCCCAAATTTGATAATTGGCGATATCTCAATAATTATTGATGATAATACGATGAAACCTTTTGATCATGAATGATCATCGCGTGATCATTCTTTTAAGCCTATTTTCAACCTTGTGGGTGATAGGGAAAAATTTGGGGGGGCTAACTATTTGTCAAGTTGGCCCCCCCATTTGATAGTTGGCAATATCTCAATTATTATTGATGATAATACGATGAAACCTTTTGATCATGAATTATCATCGCGTGATCATTCTTTTAAGCCTATTTTCAATCTTGTGGGTGATAGGGAAAAAGTTGGGGGGGCTAACTATTTGTCAAGTTGGCCCCCCATTTGATAATTGGCGATATCTCAATAATTATTGATGATAATACGATGAAACCTTTTAATCATGAATGATCATCGCGTGATCATTTTTTAAGCCTATTTTCAACTTTGTGGGTGATAGGGAAAAAGTTGGGGGGGGCTAACTATTTGTCAAGTTGCCCCCCCCCCCATTCGATAATTAGCGATATCTCGATGATCATTGATGATCATTAAAAATTAATTGCTGATCATCAATGATCATCCACTGATCATCATTCTGAGTATGGTTTAGATCTAAATTTCACGGTTGGGGGGGGGGGCAACTTGACAGAGGTGAAATAAAGTAATTTACAAACAGACAGTAGGCCTATTATTAGTATAAGAAGGTTGATCAAAAATTATAATCGGAAAAAAGATTAGGAATAGAACGTTATTAAATTTCTAAACAAACCAGCATTATGAAAATTTAATTACCATGTTTTTAAATATTTTCTGATAACAATTTCATTCATACAACCCCTTGAAATGTTGTACTTTAAAACTTTATGACACTCGGGTTAGTAATTTTTCTTGAATAATTTTTTAGGGGTATGGCTACAACTTTCATGTGCCTTGGGATCAACTAAATAGTACCTAATTTAGTAAATGAGATTATGTGCGTTCTACTTTTTCTGATTCTACTAAACAACACAAAAAATGAATTTTGAACAGTTAAGCCAGACGATTTATATCTCAATATAAGCATCAGTCGACACCTAGTCTATTTCTAAATTGATGATCTATTCAACCAAAGAATGAAGAATTTGTCTATATTTATTTTATATTATTGCCTTTTCAATGCCGCTTTTTTTGTTATATGCCCAGCTATCATTACAATGTGAAAGTCCTGTTTTACAGAAATAACAAAATGGTGTTCTGATCCACAGTTTGTCATTAATGGAACTGTTTGATTATGCAGCTCTATTGAATAGTGCGGCATTGCGACCAAAAATGAAAAAAAAGTTTTTGGTTATTTTCCCGTCAAAACTTGTCCAATCCAAAAAATACAGCATTGGATGGACTCCCCAGGGCTAAGACCTATCCAATGCCTTTAATCGATTGGATCTTATACAGCTTCCTTAATCTCCGCCGTTATACACATTACAGAAACATAAATGCAATAATGTCAATTTAGAAGAAGATAATAGCAATTAGTGATGGTCCACTACGGTGCCTTGTGTGATAATCTTTCAGATCCAACCAAATAGAAAATGTGTAGCTTTCAAATAAAAAATAAAATTTGCTATTATTTCTAGCTCAAACAATAGAAAAAGAAATCATTTATTATTTATCAAAATAAAATATTCAAATGCCCAACCACTTATACACCGAATTGTTGAAACATTCCTATTTGCAAAAATTATCTTCCTTTATCTTCCATTTCTATGATTTCTTTGTTCGCAAGTTGAGGCTCTTCTGCTTCAAATCCAATGTTGTTTCTCTTTGAGTGTTGTTGCTTACTATGGCGTGGAATCTTGCGTTTTCTGGAATAATATAGAATAGAATGAAATAGGTTTTTTAATGCTTTTAAATAGCGTAATATGTTTGATTCTTTTGTCCGACTGCATTCCTATCATAGAGTATCGAGATGTCATAGAATATAGTTTTCAGCTCAGAAATTGATTACAGACACATATGAATATCATAGTCTCATCGTCTTTATCATAATTTTGATTTAATATTGTGGTTATAACAGAGTGGTAATTGAGAGGTTTCATCTATTTCTAGTCTCTCCGCGCTGGGTTCCGTTTATATAAAAAGATCAAATCAATGAGCAATTCATTACGCTGTCTATTAGGTATTAAAACTTGTTAATCTCGTAAAAAGATCATTTTTATCATGGCCCCAAGTCCCGTTCACGTTTATGTGCAGAGATTTGATGGTTGGTAAGCGGGACTTGTGTCCTTTCTGCCCAACGCCTGCTTGTCTGATCTCATTATTTTCTTAAGTGTTGACGTCTTCGAAAGATGATATAATCGAGGGTTCACATGGCGTCAAGTTATGGATAAAAACATCTACCTTTAAAGAGTTTATATAATTTCTTCTCAATACTTACTTGATTTTTGATCAAACTTACAAATAAACACTGACTATAGGAATGAATCTACCACTTCCCTCGCCACCACAACGATTATTCAAAACTGAAAAAGTTAGTAGCATTTTAAAGAGCAACAACTTGCCAGAAGCAGTTTGTTGAAACAAGCACAACAGCATATTTTCTAGTTATAATATTTTCGACAGCTCTAAAGATTGCCTGATGATCATGAAGCCAAATTTAAATAGTTTAAATCAAGTTTAAATTTCACGCTGTGTTTCAAAACGAATATGGAATGAAGACGACCCGCTGGACAACTTCAAAATATTTTACTTCATCTCGCATGGTTTGATGCGTTTCTTTTGTCTTGGAAAACAATAGAATGTGCAAAGGACACAAGTCTCATTTACCAACATCTCAAAATCGTCCTGAAAATAAGTGAGACTTGGAGCAAGTCAATAGATGACTTCGACGACTGGGAAATCGAATTGGAAAGGTTTACTAAACTGGCCAACATAATCTTATCAAAGAAAAGTGCAGTCAGTTGCACCGATAGTCCGTTGCGCCGAAAATCGTTGCGCCGAAAGTCCGTTGCGCCGAAAAGCGAACCACCGAAAGGCCGTTGCGCCGAATGGTCTGTTCTTCATGGTGGTTATCATGGATAGATGTAAAGAATCTTTATGATCTTTATGCAGAAATACTAGGAAGTCAGATAGCCTGGATGCATACTAAAACGTTCTCAAGGGAAATGTAACAAAAGGTACGTTTTCAGTTTAGATCCAATTGTTTTCCTTTGTTACATATATTTTACTTTGTTATTTGTCAATCGTTGTCTTACTGATTAAACATAGTGCTCAATGCAAACTATAGCAGAGCTTTAAATAATAAAAGTCAGAGAATCAGACAGTCATGTTTGCTACTTGAAGTTTCACGCCGAGGCAATCATCAGGCAATCTATTCAACGATAAAAAACACTATACCTCCTAGTTACATACAAAATAGGGTGCTATAGTTATTAAGGTTATTGTTCATTTTATGGGTATAGGATATTCTATTGTTCTCTATGCTGTGATTATACATCGCCGGAATAAAGAACAATAGAATAACCTATATTCATAATATTAACAACAGCCTTAATAACAATAGCATTTCTATTTTGTATGTATCTAGAATGTATAATGTTTCTATCAATGAATAGATTGCCTGATAATAGCCTCGGCGTGAAACTTCAAGTATCGTCCACACTTGCGTAGGAATAGTGCTTCATGATAAATATCAAAGCCTTAATAGATTAAATAATTGCTCATTTTACAGAAACGTGATTAAATCACATCTCGCTATGCAGAAACGTGAATAAATGTAGTCTCACTTTATAGAAAATGTTGAATGTCCGCTTCCTTTTTTTTTTTTTTTTTTTTTTTTTTAATTTTTCATTTTTCAACGAACCGGGTAAGCTTACAGCTTTTTTTCACCGGGGTGGTTGGTTAATTTGTTAGTATTTTGAAGCTTGTGTGCGTTTAATAGCCGGATGCCCTTCCTGACGCCAACCTATAGTGCTCCGGACAGGGATTGAACCTGAGACCCTGCGGGCCGTGGTCCAACACCCTAGCCACTATACCAAGGCCGCAATTATGTTGTCGCTGCGCCGAAAGTCCGCTGCCCTGAATGATCGTTGCGCTGAAAGGCCGATACGCCAAAAGTCTATTTCACCGGAAAGTGTTGCGCCGAAAGTCCGATACGCCGAAAGGTTGTTGCGCGGAAAGTCTGTTGCGCCGAAAACGTCATTCGGTGCAACGGCTTTTGGCGCAACGACCCTTCGGAGCATCGGACTTTCGGCGCAACACCTGTAGCCCAATCAAAGAAGTAGAGATCAGGTTAGAGATAAATAGAAGTACTTAACAGTAACAGTCAATATAATTCCATTAATGATATACAATTACTTAAATTCCAGATCTATGTCAAATATTACTACTAGAGAGAAGTATACGTAGTTATTTTCATTAAAATTAATCATTGTTAATTCTCTTTACTGTTCTCAGGCGTGATTATTGGATGCTATTTGTGTCACATATCATGAATGACAACTTTATAGTTATTCGTGAATGTGTTTTACACGTGTATTAGAATGTTATGATTAGATTCTTGTTGGCTACGCCTGAGTCAGGTTGTCGTTTTCTGTCTTTCATTTAATATTATGACATGGTGTCAGATGTAAAATCGTTAACATTATTATTGTACTAGTTAAATAGAAATGGCAAGATACGAAAAACCCCCATAGTTTACTTTCCGAGCAGAGGAATGGGAGGACTGGATAGAAAATTTTAATAGATTTCGTTGCGCCTCAAAGCTGAACACGGAAGAAGGTCAATGTCAGCGTGATTCTCATATTTACTGCATGGGCAGCAAAGATGCATCCAATATTTTAAAGACATTAACATGGGGGAAAAAGACCGTTGTAAATGGGGATGAAAGTACAGAAGAAGATGAAAAAGACACGTGCTATGAAGATGTTTTAAAAAAATTTACGGCTTATTTTATTCCAAAGAGGAACATAATTCATGAACGTGCTGTGTTTCAACAAAGAAAGCAGAAAGACTATGAAACAGTAGAAGAGTTTGTGAGATGCTTACAAACGTTATCACAGCATTCTAACTATGTAGATGTCGATGATCACATAAGAGATAGGTTGGTCATTGGTCTGCGCAATCGTCAGCTATGTGAAAAACTACAATTGATGTCAAATTTAACATTGGAAAAGGCTATCAAAGTATCTCGACAGACTGAGTTAGTAAAGGAACATATGAATATTCAAGATAATAATACCGATGATACAGCGTTGGTACAAGCAGTACAAAAGAAAGCTTATAGTAATAATTATCGCACTCAGGGATCTCAGAGCCAACAACAAGGCAACGGACGATACAATCAAACTGGGTGTGGTCGCTGTGGCACAAAACATGCAAGAGGGAAATGTCCCGCATACAACAAAGAATGCCGCAAGTGTAAAATGAAAAATCACTTTGCCAGAGTATGCAAAAGTACAGCGGTAGAAGACATATCAGTTGAAACAAACGAAAGCTTTAGTATTGATACTTTGATTAATAGTCGTTCCGCTAAGAACTCGACAGTGGATATCAAAGTTCTGAACGACAATTTATGTAGGTGACGGACCGAAGAATAATTTACTTGGCATGCGTATCACTTGGTTTAGTTGCTAGATTAGGTAACATAGATGCTATTTTTGACACTCATGGTTTGATGAACACTGAACCAGTTGTTATTAATCTTAGAAACGATGCTCAACCCTACTGCATTCCGGTACTCCGTCGTGTCCCGTTACCAATGATGGCTAAAGTCAAGAAAGAATTGGAAAGGATGAAAGAGTATGGAATTATAAGAGAGATACCAATATTGGTGAAGCTACTGATTGGTGCGCACCGATGCTACCGGTTAATAAAAAGAACGGATCTGTTAGAATCTGTGTCGATTTCAAAAGGCTAAATTCAAGTGTAAAAAGAGAACATTACATGTTACCTAATTTAGACGACGTTGCACCACAGCTTTTGGGCTCAACATTGTTTACAGCATCAGACGCTGCGGGCAGATATTATCAAATACCTTTAGACGAACAAAGCTCACTTCTCACAGCATTTATTACACCGTTTGGACTGCTTTGTTTTAATCGGATTCCGATAGAAATCTCTTCGGCTCTGGAAATATTCCGAAGAAAGATGTCTCAATTATTAGAAGGTTTACAGGGGTGTGAAGTTATTATGGATGATATTTTAATTTATGGAAAAACTGAGGAAGAACATGATAAGAGATTACATCAAGTATTATTATCAAAGATTAGAGTATCAGGACTGAAATTAAATAGGAACAAATGCCAAATGAAATGTCGTGAATTAAAATATTTTGGACATTCAATTAGTTCAGAGGGTATAGAACCACAAAGCGACCGCATAAAAGCTATAAAAGATTTACCAGCGCCAACAAATATTGCGGAAATAAGAACTGTTATGGGTATGCTAAACTACCTAGGGAAGTTCATACCGGATCTTGCATCCAAGGCGGCGGCACTGATTTCAGAACTGTTGAAAGCAGATAACACCTGGATGTGGACTGAAACACAAGACGCAGCATTTGAAACATTAAAGAACGAGATTTGTAAACTTCCATCTCTATCATATTTGAATTTAAATAAAGATATTGTTGTGAGTGCTGACACTAGCTCGTATGGATTTGGAAGAGTGTTAATGCAACGGGAGAATGGTTATTTAGTACCAGTTGCGTTTTGCTCTCGCAAATTATCAACAGCAGAGGAAAGATATGCCCAAATAGAAAAAGAATGCTTAGCATCAGCGTGGGCCTGTGAAAAATTTTCAAGATATTTAATTGGTTTAGAAAAGTTTGAACTACTAACTGATCACAAGCCATTTTTACCACTTATGATGACAAAAGACATTTCTTACAGTCAGGTGTCAGCGCTTATTGATGCGATTGCTGCGTTTTAATCCCTTTGTTAAACATGTACCAGGTAAACAAATGGTTATTTCAGACGCTTTGTCACGTAGCATTGCAGACAAAAGCGAATTGGAAATATCTCAAACAGAAGAAATTGAAATCTATATTGAAGCAGTACAAGAAGGATTTCCAGTAAATGAAACTAGACTTAAATTAATAAAAGATGCTATTCTAAAAAATCAAGTAATGACTCAGGTAAAAAATATTATATTAAAGGGATGGCCAAATTCAACCAAACAATTACCAATTAGCGTAAAGCCATTTGCAAAATCCAAAGGAGAGTTGTCGGTATTAAATGACGTGGTGGTTTATAAAGATCGAGTAGTTATACCTAGCTGTCAGAGAGAAGATCTATTAACAAAGCTGCACGCAGGTCATCAGGGTATATCAAAGACGCATGAGTATGCTAAAACATCAGTATGGTGACCTTACATCAACCGTGACATAGAAAGAATTATCCAAACATGTACGTTATGTGAAAAGTATCAGGCTGCTTTACCTAGAGAAACATTGAAATCTACCGAGCTACCAGATCGGCCATGGCAGAAGATCGGTATGGATTTATGTGAGTACAACGTTATTAAATATTTAGTTGTAGTAGATTATTATTCAAGATGGATTGAACTACATCGACTTTTATGCACAAAAAGTGCAACTATTATAAATAAGCTGAAAAATATATTTTGTTACCACGGTATCCTGAACGAAATTGTGAGTGATAATTGGTCACAATTTGATGCCGATGAATTTGCTAGGTTTGCTGATCTGTTTGGATTTTATCAAAATCTGTCAACGCCCTACTTGCTGCAAATCAAATGGACAGGCAGAGAAAGCGGTAAATATAGCTAAAAAATGCTACATTCTCCTGATGTGGAGGTTGCATCGATGACATATAGAGCTACACCACATTCAGCAACTGGGGGAGTCCAAGTGTTACCCTGATGAATAGACAGATCAGAACATTATTACCGGCATTACCAGAGAGCTATAAGTCAAAAGCTGATATCGCGAAATTATTAAACAGTCTGAGGCAGCACCAAAAGTGAATCAAAGTTTTTACTATAACGATCGTCATGGCGCGAAAAGTTTACCAACACTAAGGTTGGGCGACCACATACCTACAAAGACCGAAGAAAAATATTGGATTAAAAAGGGAATTATTATTGGTGTAAACCAAGAAAGACGTATGTACAATATTATGATGGATAATGCATCGCGTATAACAAGAAACCGAAGATTTTTGAGAAAGGTGATTAATCCTCATATACATGAAAATAAAAGTAACAATCCAGAAGATCGAGATAAAAAATGTTAATTTACAGGTAGCTATGCCTTTGTCAGACTCAATAAGTTAATAACTAGGAAATGTCGCATAATAATTGCACCAGATTATTATGGACATTAATAAATATGATTTGGATAAATAATTATTATTAATGATAAATGTTAGCAATGTTCGAAGATATAAAGAGTTTTCAGTTAAATTTGAATTTACGTTAAAAGTTAAAAGTTAAAAAAGGGAGATGTCACATATCATGAATGACACCTTTATAGTTAATCATGAATGTGTTAGTTTTACACGTGTATTAGAATGTTATGATTAGATTCTTGTTGGCTACGCCTGAATCAGAATGTCGTTTTATGTCTCTGATTTAACATTATGACAATTTGAAAGATATTTCATGGCACTGCCAGATACGCAAATGAATAGCAAATAGAAGTTGCGTTGGCCATGGGGAAATTTGAAAAACAGTCATTCGGATATGTGATCAGATATTAAGCCCGGCTACTTATTCGTCTTAGCTAGTTCTTACTGCTATTCTGACTGTAAAATGTATATCCTTTGAGTTAGAGGTATTAAAAAGATTTGAACGACAAACTGCACTATGTAATTCTTATTCCAAAATTCAAATGTATTCAATCAATTATTATATGACACGTAAGAGATAAAACAACTTATTATATTCTAAAGGCTCATAATGAAAAATATATTGCATTATAACTCAGTTCTTTCTCTCTTGCATCATAAAATTTTATTGATAAAAATTACATTAATCATGCTTTCAATTTTTTGTTGCTCGCTATCTCCTATTTCATTTGTGAAAAATAGTGGATAGTGGATGGAAAGTTCCAGGCTTAATTGCATCGTAGGTATAGCTTAGAGGTATGTCGCACATTCACAATCATTGGCTAATCAACATGAGATCTGATGAAAGAGTAAGGCAATGTCATTGCTCAGATCAATAAAGAGCATTTACAATCATTGATAGTACCGAAAATAAGAAATTCTATACAAATAGAATATTGATCTGGCGCCTTTGGCAGGGTGATACGATCTTAGCCACTACAAACATAACTTTTTCCTGACGATTTGAAGTTCACAAAAAATTTGAAAAACGAAACAATAACGTCGTTTTCCATTTTTATTTTAGCTAAATTTTATTGCATTAATCTGCATTTAACTTCCATAAAAGATAACAGCGGCAGTATTCTCAAGTTCTTGATATTTATTTATTTTTCTCAAATGTTCATGGATAGGAAAATGTTACAACAAGGCAATCAAAGAACAGAAAATTCTCAAATATCTTAACAAGCTGAAAATGCAAAAAAGGTTCTGACGGTGAATATAAAGTACATGCCCTCTGTCATTTCTCAAATGAATCGATGAACTCTCCTTATGATAAGAAAAATGCATGGACGTCAGATAATTACAAAAAACGAATAAATCTACATAGGAAATACAATTTAACCAGTTAGATGAAATTTGGATAAGTGAAATTCCTTTTGTTTCCAAATAGGCTTTGAAACATTATTTGTGGTCAAAATACGGCCTTACAAGGACCCTCTTGGTTTCGCATGGTCTTTCAATGTCTATATTGATCTCGCAGCTTGTCTTTTCCATTAATTCCGCCAGGTACAGGTATTGGCTAAATAATTTTAAATTAATGTAAATTTGGTTAAATACTATGACAATTGTTTGCAATGTTGACTTGCACTCACGAACATTACACTGTTAATTATTTACTAATCAAATTTATTATAAAACCAACTAACTGTGCCTTTCCAAAAGCTCGTATTCCCGTACATACAAGTATTTGAAAAAATTCATCAACAGAGCCAGGCAAGAAATTGACTTTTTGTGGGATTATCTGTAAGCTACTTGGGAATTTTTTGAAAACTAAAGATGATACTATAGTTAAATTATAAGCTTATAAAAATTCTATATTACCGTCGATGATCTAAATTGTAAAGATTTTCAACCCACCTTCGGTAGATCACTATTAATATGATAACGAGAATAACATCGATTGCGACGACAATTCCTGCAGCTATTGTGAGGGTTAAAGAGGAGTCAGGTTCCTCAATTGGAGCTACAAAAACATAAGAATAGCAAGTATGATAGTCATATATTGTTATTGAAAAAGAGACATATCACTTTATGTCCCCCAATAAACAGACAATTTTGCTTGAGCTTTTACTTTCAGTCTTGAATAATTGCAAATATAATATTATTATTATATTTTTATCGCTATTATATATTTATACAAAATATATAATAAAATAAACAAAGGATAAATAATCGAAATTGTCTATTTAAAATTTATGGTTGACGGGATGTTGTGCCACATCATTACTGAAGAAAAGTTTTATAGCTTGGAAATTTGTTGATACAATGTGGGCCCTGGAATATCATTTGCAGAGTGTTCACAATCTTTGCAGGAGGCGAGGATCCGAATCCTCGCCGGTGAATACATGTTTATCGCTAGTAATCATTTGTATTTGCAAAACTTGAAGTATTTTGGAATGCCGCTCTAGAGGTTTGATTGGCTAACTCTCGTGCCTGGTTAACACGAGCCAAAACAGCTAGGAAATCAAATTAAGAATTTTAATAGTAAATAAAAATTTGAGTTATTTGAGCATCGTTGGTGATATATAATTCATCCAAGAATATTATAACAAAAAGGTTTTTTTCTTCCTTGCTTAATTCTGTTTGACTATTGTGGCTATTCTGAGACAAAAACATCTCTACAAAACCAGCTAAAGCTAGTAAACCAGCTGAAATGAAAAAAGAGACAGATCGAACTATATAACGATACTCTATCTGTGATTCGAAGAAAGGAAAAATATAACGAAGGTGTGAAGATTTATAGGAAAATCTGTTTTCTAAACAAATATATCTAGCCAGTCAAATATTTTATGTTAATTTCGTTTAAAAATAGTAAATCAATGTTTCATTTCACAAAGGGGTTTAATTATTTTCCAATTAGTCGAACGCCCATGTCATTTCAAAATTTTCTTACAAGTTCATTTACTTTTATGTCCTGAAATGGAATATGGTTTTAAGATATAATCGACATCAGCTTCCCCTGAACTCTTTCGGTTATTACTCAATGTGAACAGTGACAAAACAGAAAAGATATTAGCAAATTAGCATAAAAATGGAGAATATTGTGTATCAATTTTCGTTAATTGAAACAGTAGCCTGCTTACCTCTATTTTCTTTTCCGGTTGGATTTACTGTTGTATTGGAAAGCTTTTCAGTAGTGGTGTAAACAACAGTAGTGGTTGATTGATCAGTAACAGTGTTTGGCTTCTCTGTTGTTTTGTTTTGTGAGGTAGTAGATGGTGTTTCTGTAGTGTTGTTATCATCTATTTAACAAAATCGAAAATGCACAGAAGCTGGCAAGGCAATATACTTGCAAACATAGAAACCGACCCAAAAGGAATCATTTAATCACTAGCAATTAATGTAGGTCCAGCACTGGACCTTGTGTGATAAACTTTCAGATTCAACTAAATAGCGAGAATAGTTCAACAATTATTACACTCTGTTACACACTGTTACATATATTTAATATTCAGTTTATGTATTATATAGTATTTAATGTACCTAAAATCTACAGCAAAAGTGTTCTTCAATAATATGCATCTGATTTAATGTAGCCTATATTAGTATAATTAATAGCTTTCTTCGTTTATTATTAAACTTTGAATTTATTGCTGCAATAAATCACTATAATAATTCGATAGTGATATTGTGTTGCGTCTTATTGTCGATATTTCTAGCCGTAATCTTCATACAACTTTACAGATGTAGAGTGAAAGGCAAGACAATTATGAGTAAACTAGCAATTAATGTGGTCCAATACTAGACTTTGGATGATAAAAATATCTTATCACTATATTAAGGTTTCCTATTTCAATTCTGAAAAGCATCGTCATACGCTTGATTTGAGGGCCATCAAACCACATAACCTGCTGCTACTTGACATAAAGCAATCGAAGAGCATAATTGTGTTCAAAAGAGCAATAGAAAATGAATCACTCGACGTGAAAATCCTGAAAAGTATTTAGCAACAGCCACAAGGAAAATAAATGTAAAATGTGTGTTATTGCTTCATCTAGCTATCCAATGAAAATTGTTATTTTGATAAAACTGTTTTAACGTACTTTTTTTATAAAACTGTATTGACGTATTTTTTTATATGGTTAATATTGAATAAGATATTTACAGTAAAGATTTATTAATATCAAACTGCAGTTGGAACCCTTAAAAATCGTTTGGCAAAATCTTACTTTCATTAATACTTTGAAATCATGAAAATATTATCAATATATATATAGTACTGGTATGGAAGGAATAGGACATTGCAATGAATATACTTTCATTAGCTTTTAATAATTACGTCTCAATTTTCTTTACACCATTTTATGGATCATTACGGCGATGAATGAATCATTTTGAATAAGACGATCTCGAAATATTTTTTCATATCTTTCACATTGTTAGAGATAATGGCAGTAAAGATTATTAATATCAAACTGCAACTGGAGGCCTTGAGGATTAACACTTCTAAATCATGAAATATTATTAGTATATGTTATCAAACTGCAACTAGAAGTCCTGAGAATATTTTGCAAAATCTTACTTTAAGTCATACTTTCATTTTCAAATCATGAACTACTACTATACTTATATGGGCGGATTTCCTTTAAATTGTGAAATGCTTTTATGGTATACAGAACTGGAATACACAGGATTATGACATTTCAATTCAAGCGTATATACATATATGCTAACATCACACATTTATGTCTTCAATGCTTCTTTGACTTTAATAAGCATTACTCATTATGGTAACTACATAGATTTGAAACATGATAAGCTAAATTTCAAAAGTTATGTTCAATGTTCTTACTACTTATATATTGAAATGGTCAAATAGTGTAACTGATCTGCATACCATGTTTAGTTAAAATTTTTCAATACTATATTCAAAAACTATATACCGCTCATGTTACCAATAGATTTTTGATTCTGAAATCCATATTATCAAGATATAATGATAGAATCAAGAAAATCTAGCTCAGAAATGTTTTAAAGAGTTCAAACAGTCCATAGCATTATCTTTCCCTTATGAAAATCAACCTAGCAAAATCAATGAGAATTGGCATGAATATCTATTTTAAGATCATCTCGTTTTGATGCGAAAGAATTTCGGTGTTCAGATAATCAAAAAACAAACTCAGTTTCTTGTGAAAAGTAAAACTTTTATTCGCGCCGCTCAGATGAAATCATGAAACCCGGTTCTGTTTAATTGATAATCTGAACCCCCGAAATTTTTTCGCATCAAAACCAGATGATCTTAAAATAGGTTTTGAGGCGAATTCTCAGTGATTTTTCCGTGTCAGAAGGAATCGAAATATTTGTAAATGATCGATATTGGTTCAACAAAGATAGATTTTTGAGGATGTTATTGATGTCGGATGGATATGTTGTTTTTAAATTTTATTTATTCAATACTTGAGAATGTTAAATATGGAGCCAGCCTTTTTTTTAGTAATTTTTATTTAGCACTTATTCCTTGCTATCAAACTATATTAATCTTCATCGATGTTTCCGTGGCAACATTTGAGCGGAGCTAAAATTCCTCTGTTATTTATAAAGCGATTATCTACTGTAAAAAAAGGATGACCTCGAAGATTATATAAAATTTTATAAAGTCATCGAATGTGATAATGACCGCTGATTGTTTTTTATTGATTTTTGTGTCAAGCTGCGTACAATCGTAAAATTACGGGTTTTGTTTTTAAGCCCGAAAATGAAACAATTTATCAACAGAAACAAAATGGAGTTCATATGAAGAAAAGCTTTCATTGATAGAGCGCTCAAAAATAACTTCAAATTAAAATTAATAACACAAAACACAATAACTTTGAAACAAAATCATAAATTAAACATTAATATATAAAATTCCCAAGTTCAATGTTTCTGTTACTTGTTCATACAGAAGTTTAGTGTTGATGATAAACGCAAAAGCAGTGCATCACGATACGATCGATTTCAGCGTTTAACTGCTCTAAAAGCATAAACCAAAGGATCCTGTATACGAGTAGGTGAATAATACTTTAAATCTTCTATATTAATAATGTATTCAGACTTAACCAATGCTCTTTGCGCTATTAGAGAAGTTGTATGTGATTCACAATTACTTGGATGTTATGCTCAAATGAACAAATCATTCACACATAAAAATATCCCTTGATATATTTTGAAGTTTGTAACTTTAGACTGTACACGCTTTTGATAATCTATTCGATCTTTGATGAATTATATTCAATAAGTCGAACGCAAACGCCATTTTAAGATTTTCTTGGAAGTTCAATTAATTTCATGGCCCTTGCTAGATTGTTGATTCCAAACCAAACTTGGATTAGCTTGCTTTGATTTCCAAACAGATTGTTTTGTTAATGCTGCAAGGAATTATATGTTAAATTCATAATTTGAAAATGTATGAATCGTTTTCATTTCAATGTTAAGAAAAACAATGGACAGAATTTTGTTTCATAAATAAAGTAACGACTTGAAATATGTTTAAATCCCAGATCGTTTGTGTCCCGCTCTAGATCGTTGATTTCACTACTTTCTTTGATTTCAGAAATTATTTATATTGGCTCAACCTGCCATTACTAACTCAATGCACTTCAATATATGGAATTGTTTTAACTATCATAAAACTGATTGACTTTTTAGCTTATCTTGCTCAAATCATTTCCACGCAGCTTTTAAACTCAAATCAAAACATTTTCCTTCTGGAGAGTTCAATTTGAGTTTGATCTATCTACCCGCTAGATTATCAATCCATGTTTTTTTCAAATCTCTAAATTTGTTTATACAATGATATCAAATATAGCATCAAGATTATTGTTTCAAAACAATGCCAGAATATCATAATATTCATCTAATGTAAATCTAAACTATTCATATACCTACACTACCTTAGCCTTTGTTAAATAATACACAAAATATATTGATTTATTTAATACCCAGCGAGATTTCCCATTGTTCTCTTGTTGCTGTAATTTTCGTCTGTTTTTCATTTTAACCAGTCAGTAATCAATATCAGTTTCTCACACGTGAGGAAAACGATATAACCAATCATATTGCTTGTATCATGTTTCTTCACGTGTGAGGAAAATGATGTAACCAATCAAAATCCACTTCTTTTTTGGCAAAAACTGTAAACATTGCCCGGTAAAATAATTTTATAATATTATAGATAACATAGTTATTCTTCTACTAGTCAAACTCTCATAAAACATAAAAATCACAGTACGAACTGTCTATAACGGCATCTCTATGGAGCACTCAAAATGTTTTTCGCAGGAGATATGCTGTTATAGTCCATTATCTATTTCCAAACATCACCAGGACCATCAGTTAAATCCAGTATGTTACAAAGAATACTCCTCCGCTGTAAAAGGTGACAGTATAAACAGTTTCTACTGTACTAGATACGAGGATTTTCCCGGTCAAGGATATAACCCCCACACTTATTCACGAAAAAATTATGTAAATTCCGCAAAAAAAAATCTTCCTTGTTTGATTAAATTAAGTAAGGTAGTTATCATGTCGATAATGATACCTGGAAATTAAACTTGAAATTACTCGGAAATTGACGATTTACACAAGAAGACATAAACATAAACAAAGTCTTTCTGTGAAATGATTTATAGTTACTGTAATACATATTTGATGGAGGAGCACTTCGAGTTTCTTGAATTGAATATGCAAAGAAGTGTGAATACGGTTATTATAGAGATACACAACTTTCACTAGAAAAGAAACTCGCAAGTGCTGCTATTGCATTAGTTACAACTGATGTGGAAGTTTTTACTGTCCCATGAGGTATTTTTATCCCTTTTCGCTGTTGCAGAGGGCTACTGTAATCTGGTGTTTATGATTTTTAAAATTGCCGAATGATCTGTTTTGTTTGATTTTTCCTGTTTTTACTATGAATGTGGATTGCATTCTCGACATTGTTCCACATACCTGAAACGGCAGATTTTTTAGGGAAACTCAAAATTCCAATAAAAATATTTGAGTTCAATTCCGGATTTATTTGCATAGGTTGATTTTCCAAAAAGATGAAACTGAAAGAGCCCTTTGAGCGAGTGCAATTTGATATTATTTAAATGCAAAGGAATTGGCTTCACCAAAAACTGGACAAATAACTTGTCATCAAAATAATGAGTTATACATTCCGAACTCAAACTTCTTGATATACCCTTTATTGTATAATTATTAAAAGAATATTTAAAACTGTAAAATAAACATTAGATTTACTTTTTCATTTACTCTTTTGTTTCTTAAACATTTTTAATTTTGTCAGTCATGTTGCAAAGCAGAATTATCCTTTACCAGGCAGAGTTTACATTCCTGCTGCTTTCCAAATGTTATTGCTATTATTTTATATCGAGCTCCGTTGGTCTCTCTATCATTCAAGCTTAGATTTCACTTCTTGCATCGTTTTGGGGTTTTGAATCATTTTTTATTGTTTTTGCATTGCTTTTAAAAAGAACCTTTATAGCTGGTCTCTTATCAAGTCAGAATCGAGTTATTATTTTTATTTATATAATTAATACAATATACTACATATTTTACCGTTTCTTGTTTTAATAAAATTTTATTGTAAACCTTCTACAGTTTAGATCTACATTCCATGATTTACGATGAAAGACATCTTAGCATTTTGAGAAATTCCGAAATAGATTCTTCAAATTCCGAGAAGCATCACAAAACATAAAAATTATCTATCAAGAGGGCTTTGACCGTATACTGTTGTAGAAAAATTTGGAGCGTCTTAATGTAGCAGATTTTTATGTAAAATAGAACAGATCTTCAATTACTCTACAAGTAGTTGACAACTAATTCATCCTCTTACCTGATACAGTGACAACCACAGTTGAAGATACAGAGCCTGTACCAGGATATGATCCATGACAAGTATACACAAATGAACAATTGGCAAGACTTTGATTGTCATCAGTTGGTACACAACTCGCAGAGCGATTTCCTGTTTGTGCTGTTTTTACAGTCAATAGTGAAAGCCATGTGTTTGTTAAGTTTGTTTGAGTTTGGGGTAATTTCAATGCAACAGTATTAAAATTATCATTGACCACAACATTTTGTTCTCTTTTCCATGTCACCGTTATACCTGGTTGGCCACTAACCTCACAGGTTATAACTTTTTGACCTAATGATTTTTGAATTGTGACAGAAGTTGAGCTCAACTTGATTGTTGGTAGTAGAGCTACGGAGATAAATTACAGAATAATTATACACTGCTTGTCATTTGATTCAGTTTTGAGTTACAGGATTCAATTCTTTGCAGCCACAGTGTTACTCATATAAGCGTTAGTCGATATCGACTTGAATGATTATTTAATTAAATTGACCAAATAATAATTTCTGTGGTTTCAATCCAGGCTGCAGATAAGCTTGATTCTAATTTATCAAAATTGCACTTAAACGGGTTACTCTAATACTGTTTGAAATAATTCATTTCACCAGCACCTGTCCAACAGAATCAGATTTGCATATGAATCATAACAAATCAAACGCAATCAAATCGGAACTATCAACTTGAGTAGATGTACAGTAAAACCTATTACAAGTTCACCTGTATATAGCGATCACCTTCCTATTGTGGTCACTCTCGCATTGTCCTAAATAGTATTTTACATAGGGTAACCCTATATATAATGGCCACATGTGAATAGTGGTTCGTTTATCTACTCTTATAGCTGATTTTTATATACAGATTCAGTGTAATATGACTCAGGGTAGGCCTTTTTGTTGACTTGTGTTGCTTGTCTATTTTCAAGAGATCAACTATTTAAATAATTAATTACAATGAACTTAGTAGTCAGTATATTACATAACACAAGGTCAAGTACACAACTGTTCATAGATGAAAAATTGGAAAAACCTTGAATATTATTTGTAAATGCATTATTCCTCAAGTGTGTTTCCGAAATCAGCTACCAAATTCGACATGGTTTTCGTAGTCTTTTATGTCAGGACCTTGACATCTGCTCCATTTTACTGTTATCTGGTTATCTCTTGAAATTACATGTCAAGGATGACAGATATTATCCAAACTTTGTTAACCTTTGCATATCAGTTATCATAACTAGAATGATTGAATTTGATATTGGTCTATTCTGTGATTAGATTCAGGGTACACTCTATACAATTATGTGTCACATAGTATTGAATTGTATGATAATATGATATATTTTTGTCAGTAAAGATCATGACTAACTGGCAGATATAGGAAGATATTAGCCTTCACTTAGCCGTAAAATACCGCTATATAACCGTAAAATACATATTACTACGTTTAAAACACATAGCTATAGTATTGAATTTTTATTTAATGGAAAATTAACATTTATAATTCTTTGAGAAATCAATTACATCTAGTCTTGATTTGAAGATTGCCAACTTTGGTGCAATTAAATTTCGTTTTGTAGGTCGTTTCACAACGAAATGACTCGTGAACAAAAAAGTTTTTGATGCTACTGTTAGCATTAGGAGGGACCTGCATGCTTTTCAGTTTTAGACCATGTCCACGTATGTTAAATTTTTAACATCGAAGGTAAATAGTTCATTTATATCTAGAAGATCAATTAATACTTTGTATACTAAATATGGATCAAAGTTAATCCTTCTTAATTCTAGAGTTTCTACTTTTAATTTAATTCATAGTTTAAAGGTAGTCTATATATGGTATTTCCACAATCTTGCAAATACGTCGAGTATATTTACGCTGAATTCTTTCTATTTTGTTTAATGTTTGGAGAAGATAGGGTGACAATAAAGGACTATCCGATTCTTAAATCGGTCGAACATAGACACAGTATGCCAACATTAATATATTGATATTAATAATACAGATCACTTGAATATCAAATAGGATCTTGAAAACGTTTTTGAAGCTAAACTTGCACTGTGTAAAGAGCTTTTCATCTCTGATGTTAGAATAATTCCAAGATTTCGAATCTGCTTGACATCGTCTAATTGATTGTCCGACAATGAAAAAAGGAACGAAGAATACTGGTATTTCCAAATGAAATTGCATGGAATATTTCAAACGCAATTCGGAGTTGTCAATCTTTTTACCAGGAACAGAAAATGTCCAGAGTGGTAGCCATTGAATCATTAGAATCAGATTCAAGGGCAGAGTAAAATATCGTTTAATGAGAAAATAGCTTAGGAAGACAATCACTATGGAGGAAATCAATAATATCGTTAATGAGAAAATGAACAGTAAAGGACCCAGAACAACATCCTGAGAAACTCCACTTATGAAAGGTAAGGCCTCTGAGATACCAGTACCCACTGACACCTACTGAGAGCGTCCAATCAGAAGGAAGATAATCAAGATAAAAGTTCTAAGATATGTTTTAAGTTTGGCAAGTAACTTTTCATGTGAGACAGTGTCAAACGCCGTACTGAAATCTATGTATACCACTGCATCAACTTTGCCACTTGTGTTGATACCATGGTACCAATCATTTAAAACAGAAACAATCTATGTGCAGGTAGATCTCCTGTTCATAAAACCAAATGACTATAAGTAATCATGTTCTGAGCTCTGATATAAATAAGTTAATAATGATGAATGATGGACTCCATAGCTTTATTTGTCCACAAAATTGGTCTGTAAATATATTTGGAGGCTGCATTTCCTTTCTTAAAAATAGGTTTTTCCATATACCCACTGGACACACTGATATTGGATCAACGTTGGTCCAACGTTGGTCAGATGGATATGCGTTGGTTGAAATTTTTTTATATGTTGGCTTTGAGTTGCTTTACCGCAGAAAATCAAATTTAACCATATATGTTGGATATGAGTCGAACAGCAACGTTAATCCAATTCTTTGCGCTGTTTCATTGATATGATCCGATGACGAAATAGGGTTTCTGTCGGTGCGGAACATACAAGTGAGACATCACCTATTAGACCAATCACAATGTAGCCTCTATCGGTGTACGTTTTCAAATCTGTTGACTTTTTTTGCTTCGAATATTTTTATTGTCTTGATTTGTCAGCTATCAACCATTTATTATTACTTCCTATATGCTTCTATTTCGTGGAAATACGAGACTCTTCAAGATAATGATATTGAAAGACTTTAATTTTCACTTCAGTCAAAGGTGAGAAGCCGTGCGATTGCAGCAGTGCTACATTATTAGTGTTTCTAATGATTAATAATATTCAAGTACCTCCCTCTTCAGGTTATCCTTTCTATGTTTATTAAATGAATAATCATACCTATCATTGCTTCCATCCATTAGAATCGTCTGTTTTGGTGCACACGAAGAATTAGACGCAAATCAGACTGTTTGAAGAGTAGAAACATAATTTCGAGCCAGAAAAAGACAATAAATTCAAGAAACAGCACAGTCTTGGTACAAACATTATCCTAGTTAAATCTAATGCCTATTTCTAATTTGAACATGTAATAAATCATTTTCATAAACATTTTTATATTATAAAATTTCATTTGTATTCAAATTACTTTGTTGTTTTCATGATCACAGTGCAGCGGACGCATGTCACGCTGTGGCTAAGTTATGGCCGGGAGGGCTTGAAAGTAAGACCATTAGGTTTTGACAGTAAACAGGATACTGTTGAGGCTGGATTAGGGTTGGATCTGTGTCAGTTGCGTCGTAGTTATGTCGGTGTACAACTTTGTTCAACTTTCAGTTACCGTACGTTGTCCCACTGCATGTACAGATCCAAAGTGAACCTTTTGTTTCACCGACGTTGGAATAACGTTCATATCAACCTTAGACCAACGTTGTTCCAACGTTGGTGTGTCCATGGTAGTGTACGTGGTAGTTTGCCACAAGGCATTGATTAATCAAATAAAAGAGAGAATGTTAGTCCTATTTCTTCCGTTATTGACTTAAAAAAAAACGCTGGGTAGCCATCTGGTGAATGTGACGTTGTAGATGATGAGTGAAGCAACAACTTTAGCATAGGAAAATCCAAAAAATGTGATATCAACTTCAGCAGGCATCCTTCTTCCGATTAGTGACTATTAACGTGCCATTATCTGTTGTAAAAGTACTTGCAAAATAGCTATTAGAGGTTAGACTTCTCTTGGTGAACTATTGTTTATGTTTCATTTTCATTAAACAAGGCAGAAACAGAATGTTTGAATGTTTGTATATGATTTGACATTGACAAATGAATAAAAGCGATTGAGGGAAACATTGTTAACTAATGAATTTTAGCATTCTTTATTATGTTTAAGAATTGTCTCCTCGTATTGCTTAGATAATTCTTTACATTATGATTTATACAGATGTGAACTTTTCGAGCGATTGTAAATTCTATTATTTTCTTGAGCTAATTTGCGAACTACTTTCGGGTATCGTGCCTTGTTACAACTTGTCTGAGATTTATGAACATAATCAGATATAAGATTATCAAGTACTTCACAAAGCAATGAACAATACATTTGAACGTTTTCCTGGCTCTTATAGTATAGCGATAGCCAGATAATAGGAGATAAATGCTTTTTAATATCATAATCAGCACGTGTGGAGTTGTAATGAGCTGTAGGTTTTGTTTTGAAAGAATTGGATGATGCATGCAGTCTAAATTTCATTGTGCCATGGTTACAGCTACCAGTAAAAGGCTCAATTACTTTAATATCCAAGAGCTAAAAGAGACGCTTACAAGTAACAAGTCCAAAATATTGCTTCGTGGTGCTGGTTGTGTAACACTGCGACGTAACATTGTGAACTGCTGTCCAGTTTATTGTAAGATAATTGAAATCTCCAGTTATATAATACATGGAAGTTGCGTTGCAGCATTTCAAAGGTCAAGAAACGTGCATAATGAATACGTTCGACCAACATCGGTCATTCAAAACGATTGATTATATACACAGGTGAAACGATATTTGGATAGTGTTTTGATAATAAATCAGTTGTAACACATTCGAGCGACGAATAGTCTTGTTTCCAAACAATTGATGCATATTGAAGAGAAGGCCTCACGAAAATTACAACGCTACCTCCTTGAAATGATTTATCTCTATCATTGAGTATTACGTCATAACCAGTGTTCTGGGTCAAAAGTTGATCAGTAGTTATTGAGTAAATCCATGTTTCAGTAGCAGAAATTGCATCATATTCATTGGATAATAGAACCATTTGAAGAGTGCTCAATTTATCCATAAGTGAGATTTGCGTTGAAATAAAGACAATTTATTGAAACTTTATTGTTTGAATCAGGAATTTCGATTTCTTTTAAATTTGATAGTCTGATTTGATGTGCAGTACTTTTGATCATTCAAGATGTCAGACTGATGAACATATGATGACTGGAGCCTGATCGTGGACACGGATTACCTCGGGTACTGTGTTAAGTGTCTGTTTGTTCTGTGTTGACGTTGCTACTAGATGTACAGGTGAGATTTGCTGAAGCATCTGAGGCAGCATGCTAGCCAGGGTCTAATAGATTACTTCTTGGATTGTATTGATACAAACAGGGAGTAACATGGGTTGATGTTGTCGCGGGTGGTCCACAGTTAGGTTGGTGGATTTGATATGACGGATTTGGGTTGTAGTTCGAAGGATACCACTGAAATGACTGTGGTGTCAATTGCGGCACCCTTAATAATGGGCAGGTGTCTAAAATAGGAACCTCTGATTTCCTTTGGTTAGGGGCTTCTTGATTAGGTGATGCACTCCTGTTTATTATCCGTTGTGTCCTTTTTAAATAGGGTAAATAACATCATTGTTTAAAACATTCTCTTTTTGGAAAGATGAAGGAAAGCTTTTTTGACAGATGTTGTAGCAGAGTTTTGGATGATGATTAAACAATTACCACTTCTACGTCCTGAAAAGCCAAATTTTCCATCAACCTTTTACAATTACTGATATGTATACAGTGATTTGTACAGTCTTGATTGAAAGAGGGCGAAAGATAGGCGACAATAGACGGTACTTTGTCTGGTAATGTTTTCTGTACAACGACATTTGAATCAACAGTGGATTACGTGGTAGTTTGTAGCACATTCAATCTTGCAATTGTATCCAAAGAGGAAACATAAAATTGTTCAGCCTCTTACAAAATATTAAGATTCATATCAACTTATCAATATCCCATAATAGTCAAACTCACGTATATCACAACCAAGTAGATCAATTCTTACAGATGGATTTTTGCCTGGTTGGTTATACTCTTTGCTTACTATTCTCAGGCATTTCGTTGCTATAGCTTCAGGGAACATGCGTCTAACAACACCATTTCTATTTGTTAGACCATCAAATATCTAAAAAAGCAAAACAAAGTAAAGACGGTGTTAATAACTCAATTTCACATGTGCCGCGTAAATTAGTAATGATAGGTTTGAACTACTTGCAAATGCATTCCTATATCGAGATATTAATCGTCTGGCTCAGCCGTTAAAAATAAATTTATCAAAAAATCTATATAGCCTAGGTAATCTAATCGAAGCCTTAAATTAATTTGGAACTTATTCTATTACACAATTTTATGTTGAAAGAAGCAGAAACGTCTGAAGTTATAAGTAGAGTGCAAAGGATTTTATTTACTAAATTAGGTATAATTAAGTTAATCTAAATTCACATGGAAATTCCCAGCAGGCACATAACGTTGCTGCAACGTTGCACATCGGTTGTTTGGTGGACGTATATCTTACGAATAATGTATATGTGAATAAAAATTTCAAATTATCATCTTTGACATTCTATTCCACACATTCTATTCGATATTACAACCTTACGTGAAGTTGTGGGGTGGTTAGATTTCAGTTGTTCTGGGGTCATTTTGAAACGATGTTTGATCCCCCAAGAACCCAAATTTAGAAGTTGCGGCAATGTTGCAAAGTGCGACACCAGATTGTTTTGAGGTTATTTCAACATTGCGTCGGAGATCTGATGCCAGGTTGTTTAAATGTTATTAAAACGCTGTAGTGGCAACGTTGGGTTGTTATGAAGTTGTTTTGAGGTGGTGATGGGTTGCATTTTTGTTTCTATGGAGTTGTGTTACGAAGTTGCAACGTCGGATAGTACGTTGGAAGTTCAAATAACGTCCGTGCCGCAGCTTTGTTCTGCGTGCTAAGCTGTAGCCATACCTCAAATACCCAATACCCAAAAATATCCAAGAAGCATTACTATCCCCGAGTTTCATACAGTACAACATTCTTTGGGTGCTGCCTGAATTAAATTCTCACCAGAATATATTTATTGTAATTTATTTCCATAACCCGTATTTGTTTGCAAATTTGATAACGTTCTATTCCTATTTTTTTTGATAATATTTTCGTGGTTACATAATTTCCAAATAAAGATCAGATGATAGCACATCTTACTTTTTTCACTTTTATAAAATAAATGTGTTTTTGTTTGTTTATGTTTGTTTACAAACATGATAACATTCTATTCCAAATCATTTTCCAATACTAATTGTTTGTTTACGTTTGAATTTCGTTCTAAGAATTACTACAATGAAAATACACAGATCTTACTGTCATGCATATGCGAGGCAATAGAAATTAACTGAAGTGTGAAACTATTTAATTAACGCTTCAGTTTGGAAATGATTTCTGTGCATAAAAGAAACAGTTTTCTTTGTTTTTTTACAACTTTGATGAATTTATATAAAAAGTGAAGCCAACCATGTACCCCTCTGGTTAATGACGAATCCATTGATATATGTTTCAAGTATATTGGATCTAAAACGGCATCGTGAGTCCCAGCCTTACTTACTAAAGAAATACAAATGGAAACAGCATAATTTCAAAAGTAGATCATAACAATAACAAATAATAGCAATGGGAAGGCATATTATATTAATACAAGATGATTATTTAAATATAGTTTGTGTTGGAGAAGAACAAAATAAAATAGATTTGAATATTAATTGGAAAGCAGTCATAAGATAAATACTTTAACAATGTTTCAACTTATTGAGAATGGTCGTACATTAATTATTGGAATATTTGATGTAGTGGATTCATTTATTCCTAATCTTGGCATCGAGTTGGTTACATTTAATTGTAGTTGCCTAGAAAACGCACAAAGAAGAAGATATTAAAATAATTTACCTTTGCAGAATTTAATACAATGTACTGGTGGACAGTTCCAGATGAACCATATGAATAATTAACCATAAATTTCTTCAAGTAGCCGTAAGAATGAGAACCTGGACCTTGTATAATAACACCACTGACAGTCTTCATCGATGGCAAACAAACCTGTAACCATGGATTTGCATTTGCATCTTTATTGCATGATGAACTTACAAGACAAGCAGTCCATGAAAATGGGTGGTTGTTTAAACGCCCACTAAAAGCAGAAGTTGATTGGTTGAATTGTGATGATGCAGAAAATGCAGACATGTTTAGTTTTCCAGAGACATCAGCACCAAGACTCAACGAGCATCCTACAAGAATGAGTTAATTTAATACATATTTCTGGCTGGCTTGAGAGAAGAAACGTTCGAAGCGAAACATTTAAAAGTAAACATCAATGGAAACAATAAATTATTTAGAGCTTAAAGTAGTTTACTTATATGAACTGTTTTAATTATCTTTTAAAGTCTGTTATTAATCTTCATGTTTAAATAAGCGTGCGTAGGGCTTCATGTTTTGTAGGCTACAGAAGTTTGAATTTAAAGAGTTTCGAATGACCAGCAGCCTTTGCTTTGTTTTGTTGTCTTGATTACAAGAAACGAGGCTAATCCTCTGGAGAGTGACGTCAGCGCTTACGTCAGAGGATTGTCCTCGTGGCTGTTGTTACGGAAAGACACGACGACAGAAAGCTCGAGAAAATAGTCTGGTTTATCAATTTCAGTTTTGGATGAATCTCAATTCTTACTTGTCGAAACGCAAAGTCTATGGCTATAGATAGCCGACAAATGTATACGGCTCAAAAATAAATAGCAGAATGGGAGTGACAGTCCGATAATATCTGTCTGAGAAGTTTGACGCAAATCAAAACAACTTGGAAAAAATGTACTTTCAAATCAACACTAAATAAATTCATATGATTCTAAATTTTACAATTTACGTGCATAAATACTGCAGGTAAACAATGCAATATAAAACATACCTAGGTATGTAACTAACTATTTTTAGACTAAACCGACGTGTTTACAAACATAATTTGGAGTCAATGATCAAACAAAGTATCCGTATTAAAAATCGAATTCACCTGGTGTTATAATTAATTTCATTTTGTTTCGGCGATAAATTTCGATTTTGAATGCTAACAAATCTCTTCCCGTTCTTTCAATCCCTAATATTCTTGTATCAAGTAAGCACCAACATGAAATTCTGAATCAGTCGAGCTCAGTTGTAGCTTTCAATGTTTCAACTCTGTCTTCCTTCCTCAATTCGTATGACGCTAGTAGCAAGTGAATTGATTTTCGTGGTACACATTTATTCAAGCGTCGAAAGCCCTTACGACGTCCACCTCTATTGCTGTTACAACTTTCCAAAAATTCCAAACCAGTTCGTTGATAAACAACTTAGCAGAATGCTTCAAAGTTCAATGTTCGTTTTACGAAATGTTTTTGCAAAATCGCGTGTGTGTGCAAAGGAGACACAGAGGCGGGCCGTGTATCATGAAAACGAGTGATTGAAATCTGGGTCCAGATTTCAAAGACAAAAATATGCAAAGGCTGCTGGTCATTTTATGGTCTTTAAGATGTTTGGTTATTGATTTTTAACTATTTTATTGAATGCGATCAACGATATTTAATTGTTGTAGGTCCAGTACTGGACCTTTGGTGGTAAAGCTTTCTGTTACTACTAATTCTGGATTAACTTGCATTCAATAAAATAGTTAAAATCAATAGGAAAAACATGTTAAATTTAAGCTTCTGTAACCTACAAGACATGAAGCCCCATGCACGCTTATTTTAAAATGAAGATTAATAACAGATTTTAAAAGAAAATTAATTAATTATTAATTAATTATTAGTAAATTACTTTAAGTTCAAAATATTTAAAAATCATGCTCAAGGTTAATTTTGCTAATCAATAATAATGGCTGTCTTAAATTTTAAATATATCAAATGGTGTCATGTCCCGAAAATCAGATGGTAGATCGATCCATAATGTAGGATAATAATAATAATAATTTTAATTCATTTTAATTCGAATTCTACTACATAGTACGTAAATTACAGTAGTTGCCAGAATTGGCATGTTTTAGAAAATGGCGAGATATCGCTAAGCTAATAAATAATAATTATGAAACAGTTATTTTAAGAAATTGTTTCGACTTTGATATCTGCATTTCAAGAAAACGAAACTAAATAAATAAATAAATAAATAAAAAATATATAATAAGGAAAGATAATCATATAGCTGGAGGATTTAGGCATTGATTTTCAGAATTTCTTTTTGCTTTTAGACTATTTGATACAAAAAATTATTTCTACGTTTAATTTTATAGTTTGAGACTAGCTCTTGCAACAACCGTTTTATAAATACTGTTTTAAGAAGCTGAGGTTGCAAATCAGCCTGGAGGATAATGAACTCCATCTTCAGGGAAATAGTTTTGGAAATGTTTGGTTTTTAAACAAATTTTCAAATATTTTCTGTAAGGATAGCCCCTTATTAAGGGGGGAATTAGCACCCCTGTGTGGTAAAGCCTGGAGAAATCCTATGTTAAAGAAAAAAGGAGGTCAAGTTCTAGCGGATCGTGGACACCATTCGAATGAGAAAGGACAAATTTGTTTGGACAGTATGTTCATGTTTTTCACCTCTTAAGTAAAAGGAATTACATTTTAAAAACAATCTTCAGAATGTATAACAACTGTTTAATCATTTTGAATACTTGGTAATCAGAAAGTTTTATCACCCTATTTGCTATAGTTTTTTTAGAACGATGGTGTCTTACGAATTTAGCTCGCTATTTTGTAAAGAGTACCAACGAATTAACTGTGCCGTTCCTGTATTGGCATTTTATAATACGATGTTAAACAAATAAAATAAATAAATGAATGGATGAATACAATGAGATTAACAGATTCGTTGAAATTCTCATGTCAAGTTTATTCATAAAAGAGAAACTCGGTTTTGCAACAACAATATAAACTATTGCGCTTTTAAAAAGAAAGAGCACACCACAATACCTGCATTTATGCCAAACACATCAACACGTAGACAGATTCCCGTTGTAAAATGAACTGGCAAAATGCTAAGAGTAGTCGCTTCAACTGGACTAACTAGCCAGTTAACACCTTTCTTATGATTTTCCATGCTTCCTGTATAATCCTGAAATCAAAATAAAGGATATACATGATTCAAATATAAGATCCTAACAAATTGACAGGGAGTAAGGAGATTCAAATTTTTTGGACGAGAATATACCATTTCCAGAAATCGATCACGTCTGTGAAATTTCAAAATAGTTGAGAACTGAGAGCCTTCAATTTCAAAATACGCAACATAATACTTTTAAATTTAATATTTTGACAATCAGTAGAGGGGTATTTTATAACATTTCATAGCCGGTGAAAGGACATCACCGCCCCGTGAAATAGTTAATTTGTGTGGGGATTCCCTATATAAAGGACATTCCATTCTGCTAACAGACAAATAATTTCATTGCATGAATTTTAATCAAAGAAATCATAATTTCAAATGATAATTAAAACGTTGTATTTTATTGAAAATATTGAAAGGAGTATTTATAAAATAGTAGATCTCAGAAGTATCTGTACTCTTCATAGTTTACCATGTTTCAAAGAATTACGAGTCTGCATTGCTGGAGACTATCTACTATATAAAAGTCAATGTATATTTGTCTCTATTAGTAGTATTCGATATTCACGCTTTTGCTGGTAAACGTATCTAAACCAAACTTTTCGTTTCACAACATGGGCCATGTTTCGTGTTCGTATCTTTATATTCCTTCAATTGAAGGCCCGAAACGTATTTCTTTCGTAGGATTTTCTCTTGCGGCTCAATAGAAAGATTGAAATTACTCTCGTGTTCGTCATGCTTCGTATTTCACACAAGACTGACATTCATTTCATTTCATTTCATTTCATTTCATTTCATTTCATTTCATTTCATTTCATTTCATTTCATTTCATTTCATTTCATTTCATTTCATTTCATTTCATTTCATTTCATTTCATTTCATTTCATTTCATTTCATTTCATTTCATTTCATTTCATTTCATTTCATTTCATTTCATTTCATTTCATTTCATTTCATTTCATTTCATTTCATTTCATTTCATTTCATTTCATTTCATTTCATTTCATTTCATTTCATTTCATTTCATTTCATTTCATTTCATTTCATTTCATTTCATTTCATTTCATTTCATTTCATTTCATTTCATTTCATTTCATTTCATTTCATTTCATTTCATTTCATTTCATTTCATTTCATTTCATTTCATTTCATTTCATTTCATTTCATTTCATTTCATTTCATTTCATTTCATTTCATTTCATTTCATTTCATTTCATTTCATTTCATTTCATTTCATTTCATTTCATTTCATTTCATTTCATTTCATTTCATTTCATTTCATTTCATTTCATTTCATTTCATTTCATTTCATTTCATTTCATTTCATTTCATTTCATTTCATTTCATTTCATTTCATTTCATTTCATTTCATTTCATTTCATTTCATTTCATTTCATTTCATTTCATTTCATTTCATTTCATTTCATTTCATTTCATTTCATTTCATTTCATTTCATTTCATTTCATTTCATTTCATTTCATTTCATTTCATTTCATTTCATTTCATTTCATTTCATTTCATTTCATTTCATTTCATTTCATTTCATTTCATTTCATTTCATTTCATTTCATTTCATTTCATTTCATTTCATTTCATTTCATTTCATTTCATTTCATTTCATTTCATTTCATTTCATTTCATTTCATTTCATTTCATTTCATTTCATTTCATTTCATTTCATTTCATTTCATTTCATTTCATTTCATTTCATTTCATTTCATTTCATTTCATTTCATTTCATTTCATTTCATTTCATTTCATTTCATTTCATTTCATTTCATTTCATTTCATTTCATTTCATTTCATTTCATTTCATTTCATTTCATTTCATTTCATTTCATTTCATTTCATTTCATTTCATTTCATTTCATTTCATTTCATTTCATTTCATTTCATTTCATTTCATTTCATTTCATTTCATTTCATTTCATTTCATTTCATTTCATTTCATTTCATTTCATTTCATTTCATTTCATTTCATTTCATTTCATTTCATTTCATTTCATTTCATTTCATTTCATTTCATTTCATTTCATTTCATTTCATTTCATTTCATTTCATTTCATTTCATTTCATTTCATTTCATTTCATTTCATTTCATTTCATTTCATTTCATTTCATTTCATTTCATTTCATTTCATTTCATTTCATTTCATTTCATTTCATTTCATTTCATTTCATTTCATTTCATTTCATTTCATTTCATTTCATTTCATTTCATTTCATTTCATTTCATTTCATTTCATTTCATTTCATTTCATTTCATTTCATTTCATTTCATTTCATTTCATTTCATTTCATTTCATTTCATTTCATTTCATTTCATTTCATTTCATTTCATTTCATTTCATTTCATTTCATTTCATTTCATTTCATTTCATTTCATTTCATTTCATTTCATTTCATTTCATTTCATTTCATTTCATTTCATTTCATTTCATTTCATTTCATTTCATTTCATTTCATTTCATTTCATTTCATTTCATTTCATTTCATTTCATTTCATTTCATTTCATTTCATTTCATTTCATTTCATTTCATTTCATTTCATTTCATTTCATTTCATTTCATTTCATTTCATTTCATTTCATTTCATTTCATTTCATTTCATTTCATTTCATTTCATTTCATTTCATTTCATTTCATTTCATTTCATTTCATTTCATTTCATTTCATTTCATTTCATTTCATTTCATTTCATTTCATTTCATTTCATTTCATTTCATTTCATTTCATTTCATTTCATTTCATTTCATTTCATTTCATTTCATTTCATTTCATTTCATTTCATTTCATTTCATTTCATTTCATTTCATTTCATTTCATTTCATTTCATTTCATTTCATTTCATTTCATTTCATTTCATTTCATTTCATTTCATTTCATTTCATTTCATTTCATTTCATTTCATTTCATTTCATTTCATTTCATTTCATTTCATTTCATTTCATTTCATTTCATTTCATTTCATTTCATTTCATTTCATTTCATTTCATTTCATTTCATTTCATTTCATTTCATTTCATTTCATTTCATTTCATTTCATTTCATTTCATTTCATTTCATTTCATTTCATTTCATTTCATTTCATTTCATTTCATTTCATTTCATTTCATTTCATTTCATTTCATTTCATTTCATTTCATTTCATTTCATTTCATTTCATTTCATTTCATTTCATTTCATTTCATTTCATTTCATTTCATTTCATTTCATTTCATTTCATTTCATTTCATTTCATTTCATTTCATTTCATTTCATTTCATTTCATTTCATTTCATTTCATTTCATTTCATTTCATTTCATTTCATTTCATTTCATTTCATTTCATTTCATTTCATTTCATTTCATTTCATTTCATTTCATTTCATTTCATTTCATTTCATTTCATTTCATTTCATTTCATTTCATTTCATTTCATTTCATTTCATTTCATTTCATTTCATTTCATTTCATTTCATTTCATTTCATTTCATTTCATTTCATTTCATTTCATTTCATTTCATTTCATTTTTGACTAAATCTATTGTTCTTTTGAAATAGCGTTCAACATATTGCTTTGCGTGCTAACAAAGGTCGAACAAAAAACGGTTGCGCAAAAAATACATTTTTTTATTGTTAAAAATACAATAGGTAAGCTGTGTGATTATTCCACAATTTTTAGCCAAATTTTTTTGACAAAATTTTTTTTCCATTGCTGCCATGATGGCCGACTCGCAGCTTAGCGAGATTACAATTGCATTATTAAATGAAATGTTTTCTAATACTCCTGGATTATTTCACATCGTTATTATCTCTTCATTGGTAGAACACATGATTGTTTTCTTCCTCTCATCATTTGAATTGGTTAATGAAAGGTTTTAATCGTTCTGTAACATCACTATTTGAGGTGAAACTCCGAATAATTTTTGTTGTGTTTGACCATGATAACTTTTAAGCGGACAATTCATCATTTGCTTGGAGGCTTAGACAAGACAGTATTATATATTTATTGTTTGTATTGTTTTCTGAAGTTATTTATTACATCAAACTGCTAAGTCAGTCGTCATGGTTTTATTTGGTTTATTAAAATGTTTTAGTTTTGCTGCGACATCAGCTTAAGAAGAGACAACTTCGCAAGTTATTTACAACTCACACCTATATTATAAGTAGTGAAAATCACGTCTTCTATTATATCTTGATATGGTCTAGTGGTGGAACGTCTGCATCAGGCGCATGGGTTCTGGGGCTCATTCCTATCTGTCTGCCTTCACAATTTTTTTCTTTTTTTTTTATTTATTATTTGGATATATTTTTCATTATTTTATTATATTATTTGGATATTGTTTTAATTTATTTTATTTTATTTGATTGAAGTTCATTTTATTATTTGATCTGATTTTTATATCAATCGATTGGATTGATTTACTTTTTTGAATTTGATTTGATTTTATATTTCTTTGCATGATGATTTGATTGATTTGATATTCTATTGAATTCGATTTCAATTGGTTTATTTTGATTATTATATCATTCCCCATGAGTCCGAGCGTAGCTGAGCTATTTTTTTATTTATCAAATGTGCTATTTCCGCTATTCTATTATTTAAGGTATCATCCATTTATCTTCCATCATTCATCAATGTTTTGAAATCTTAATTTAAAGTTGATATCGCCCAGTACAGTCGCTCTGTTTTGTTTACATCGTTCTGTAATTCAGATTGTTCGTCGCTCTGCTTTTTCTACATCGTTTTGTAACTCAGAACGTTCGTCGCACGGTTTGTTTACATCGTTGTGTAATTCAAAACCTATTCAAAACCAATGTTCGAATCATTCGCCATGCAGCCTGGCACCTACATAATAAACTCATGATCTACGACTATGTGTTATCTCCTGCTCTTCTGTTTTCATTTGTTTGGATGGGAAACAATCGGCAAGTCCGATTAATCGACTGATTTTATGACTGATCGGTGGCAAACTAATCGGCATCGAACATCTGTAAATTTCATCATCGTCTCACCTATAAAAGCAGATGTCTGCAATTATATAATAGACTGTTATACATTTTACTGGAGACATTAAATAAAATTTATGAAACATAAATTCCATCTCTGTTTATTAACTTTCTTTCAATCATTCTTAATGTAAGAAATTGACTTTGTCAATCAATTCTCAAATATTTATTTACTGTATAAAATTTTCAACAATGAGAATGCCCAGAATAAATGATGATGATAAAAACTTTATCCACTAATAATATTAAGTAAGATGAAAATGATTTATTTTACAGGATAGATATTTGAAGAACAATTTGATTTAATTATGTTATTCAGTTATTTATGCAATTCAGAGAAAAACGGCAATTATATTGCTATTCAAAAACCAACATAAATATTTTAATGATATTTAATATATTTTAAGGATATTTTAAATACTTCAGGAATTCATCAGTTCTTACATATGAGCGTGAGCGGTATTAGTATAATGAGCGTGGTCATATTCAATTTGTTTAAAATAAATGACCTATAAATGACTGCATCGCCATTGCCTGAGTGATGCTTTGAGAAAGGATCTCAAATCTTAGTCAAATTTCTTTGAATTAGACCAATAAAAAGTTGACATGTGTGGTTCACAATCCGTGGTGCTCTTAAGCTATGACATATGTTATACCTTTTATGTTATCTATGTTATCTTCTAATTTTGTTATGTTACGAAGAATAATATAATGTCTATATAAATACATCAGCTTTTGTTCAAACACTGATAATTTCATGAATCATATTAACATGCAAATTAATTGTCAATCTTCTATATCAATCACGATTCGATGTAAAAACGCATTATTTTGTAACTTCTGGCAATTAAATGTTCTTTTTTTAAAAAAATTTGAACTTCACCCAGCGGAGCGGGTACACTTCAGTTGTAATATAATAGAAAAGAATAATTTCGGGTATGAATAATTTTTTTCTCGGTCTGTTTTGCTAAAAATTTATTATTGTTTATATTTCAAATTATTATTCAAACATATATGACCATTACCATATCAAAAACGCATCGGTTATATGACACAGTTATATATGTCCTAGCCTTTTTTCAATCTTAATAAATCGCGGGTGATTATCGATTCTTGTGTTTCATAATTTTGAACTCAAAATTTTATAGCCGATCCCCATCATGTTAAATTTGCCTCGATAAACCTCAAAACTGTAAATTGAATCACAGCGCTACATTTCTTTTAATTAACTGTTAATGGATTTTCACTTTAAATAGTATAACTAAAACACATGCTAAATCATTATTGAAATTATCTACAGGAATTTTACTCAAAAGCTACGCAAGTAACATCAATGATTGAAATTGAAAAATATTTTGAACGATAGCAATATTGTAATTATTATTGATCAAAAATCATACGCTTGGTTTGCAATTCAATTTGATTCTGTTGAATTAGATAAACTTGAAATATACTTCAATTAATGTTGATCAACGATAAGAACTAGACGCACTATTCACAATTTCTAAACGGTAGAAAGATAATATGTCTTGTTATAATTACTGTTCAACATAATGATATTTTCATGGCATTTTCAATTTTTCTGAATTTTTAATGGCGCGGACGCACAAGCAAGGCTAAAATGCTATGCATGCGATGTAACCCTTCGGTTTTGTGATGCACTGAATGATAAAGAGTCGAAAGAGAATTGTCTGCACTTCAGCCATGGCATATCGGAATTATTCAAATCAAATGTACACAACTAAAAGTATAAAATGTTTGTAGTGGATGATTTTTTATCTATTTTTTTATCCAGAATTGTATAGCTTTGTTAACAGTAAAAATTCTGCTTTCATGTAATCACTTAAATACCTTGTCATGTAAATCTCTGTAAATCAAACGTATAAAAAGCTTTGTGATCTTAAAGCAGCATTGAAATACGCCTTTTTCATTGAAACTGCGTCTTCAACGGCTGTACCAATTTACGAGAATGCTATGATTTTTCACTGAAAACGAGGCTCCTGACTTCTTACTTTCTAGTGAGATTGTTCAAGTTATTGTTTTTCCACTCAATTTCTCTGACAATATACCCGCGCAAGGTTGATGGATCTCTACATCACATCAACGGACCATCTTGCGCTGAGTAAAGAACGTTAGTAGCATATCAATAACATAGACTATACTATTGTAATCAGAAATTATTTTGTTGGCTTACTATATCAATTCTGAACATTGTGACTTGAGACTGTCAATTCCCATCCGTGAGAGGAAAGACTCCTTGCAATTACAGTCAAAATCGCATAATACGTTATCGTTAGGAACACGAAGGAAATAACACATTACGCGATTAACATAATACACGATTTTGAATGAGCAATAGTAACAAAAGCAATTGTATTTTCCAAAAAATAGCAGATAGCCACTGTGTTGGATAATTACAAATTACGAAGTAATGTGCTTACAATAATAGTACTGTCTTTCTGTATCTAAACTATTTACATATCTTTGATCTATAAGTGACTTATGTATGTCTCTTATGTATGTTTGCATCTATAAATGGAAGTGTTTTAACATACATACCTTACCACTTTCAAGTAGTATATCATTTCCATTATTTATCTTCGTGCTCAATTTAAACACTCTGACATAGCTATTGGTATTTGGATCTCCTTGCATGACGATACCTGATATCGTTGTTAGTTTACCAAAATCAATAATCAATCTGGTACTCCCAATTGTACCCGTGGAGCACCAAGCACTTCCTCCATTGAGTTGAAATGTTGTCAAATTAACATTACTGTCTGGATCAATTGATGAAGCAGTTGTACCACTTGCTATGTCAGAGCTAAATTGTATTCCTGTGCTTTTCCCAAAAGCTGCAATTCATAAACATAAATATTGTATAAGTAATAAACCCAGACTACAATTAGGTTGCCTGTACCATTTTACTGCTTAGATTCGAAAATTATGATATCAGTAGTTAAGTGTTTGTAAATTTAAGTAAACCGTTGGATGATGATATCTAAATATATGTTTCCAATTCAAGTCACACAGGATGCTCTTGCCAGAGTTAAGCTATTTTCAAATTTACAAGCCAAAAAAAAAAAATTATTATTTTGAAAACCAATACAATATTCTCTATGCCATCAGTCTTCCATACGGAATTCCTAAGATAGACAAAACAGCAAAGTTTGTAGTCGATGTCCTACTCTTGCAATAGAATCATCAGATGAAAGCTTTCTATCATAGGAAAAATATTATTTAACCTGTTTTATTGATGGAAATTAGATAAGGAAACATAAAACTGTTCAAATTCATGAACAATTCATGTGCAGTGCATGAACTAGTTGAACGTTGGAGGGACTAGTTTCCATGTAATATTTCATTACAGACTCTTCAGGAGATAAATAAATTACAGTACTATAATTATTTTGAAATTGGCCATTCAACGTTGTTGAACTGTTCATGAACTGTTGAACCGTGTTTTACAGAGGAACACACCTTGTCTGCACCCATACAACTCAACTCTTAAGCAAGATCTCGTGCCCTCGCGAGAAGTTGGTTGAATCCGAATAACCTTTGCAGAGAATGATTTTTCAGGAAAAAATACCATAACAGCTCCATTACTGTTAATATTACCATTGAAAATCTAGAATCACAAGAGATATACAAAATTTTCTATCAGTATTGAGATGCTAATATATTTTACTTATACCTTTTTGCACATATATAATGTTAATTTATGTTTTTTTGATGTTCAAATGTGCTTGTCGGATATTTTAAGCTGTTCAATTCATTGTACTTTGTTTCAATTCTAAATGTGTACAAATGTATGTGCTAAGATTACAAATCCTTGTTTTAGGTTAATTCGGAATCGAATCACCTAAAGTAAGTCAACTATATGTGGACTTTGTGAAATAAGACATGTCAGTTATTTCTACTTAGATTAATCATATGGTCTGTTTGTAAATACATCATTCCTTTATTTCGATATTTGTGGTCTGTCTGCGATTTATGTACATCGCACTGACAAAATAATACAGATGATCCGTTATCGGAAAGTTATGTCCAATGATATAATTGTTGTATGAATATTATGATAGTGTGGCCTTATTTTTAATTAATAAACTTCCCTTGATGCTTTATTTGATATCATTGTAGTAACAGATTTAGAGATTTTTCCAGTTGATAGGTAAATACTCTGGTGGATAAATAGAACTGAAGGCTAATTGAAATCTTCAGTAAAATTTTCTTCGAAAAACATTTCAAGATAAAGGATAGCGAAAAAACTAAGCACACTTAAGATGAAAATACCGTTTCGCAATAGCTTAAACTCATCTTCAGGTTAAAAGGATTAACATATTACAATTACAAAGTATTTATAGTAAAAATTTTCATGATTATAAATTTGGGTACAAAACAATACAACGAAGACAAAATATTATTTTCTTAAGTAAAATTATACAAATAGCCTACTCCTGATGGAGTCTTTCTGAGTGTTTAGGGTTGGATTTAGCACTTTGATTGATAAAATTTCAAGACTTAAGCAATGAAATTTATTGGTGCACTTCCTCAGTTTAGAAAAAAGATGTTCTGAATTTTTGACATTTTTATTGTGAGTTTGTAAGTGTAAACCGACTGCCGACCCACCTATATTCGTCAATACGTTGATGTAGATGCCGGCACGTAAAGCCGAGATACCTCACATCCCACAAGTCACACTGGAGTAGGTAAACAACGCATTGATGAGACAGTAAAGCCAGCCTCGGTTCACGCACACGAACCTCGTCAATTATTTTTCTAGATTTAAAAACTGGTCGAAAGTACTGTCCGACTTCAACACTCGGAGTTTGCAATTGTCGCCGTAGTGAATTCGGCGGAAACCTGGTATTTGTAAGGAAAAACGAATTGATTTGCATCTCTTTTATTACGGGTTATGTTGTCTAAATCTACATTATCAGGTAACTAAAACTTAGAAATACAAAAGTTAATTAAGGATATAGGATATTTAAGTTTTAAAAATATGTTTTTGATAGTAATATATTCAGAATTAAATTGATAATCATTAGATGATAAACGGCGTGCTGGATCAAGCATCGTTAATTGCAGCCCCAGTTTGTATTAACATCGATTTTCAATTAAATTTAACTAGGTTGGATTAGATATACTTGAATTTATCTTCATTAACTGTTGATCAACGATCATAAGAACAAGGCACAATAGTTTCAGTTCCGAATCTTTAGCAAAATATTCTGTTTTGTACTTATCGCTGCATACAACATAATTTAATGTAAATTCTAATAACCTATAAGGAATGAAAATCTGAAAATCAAACTAGCTTTTATACTGTCCGCTCCTAAGCCATGTTTTTCTTCTTGATATACTAAATTATAAATTATATAAATACTCTTGGCCAATGTCTTGACTAATTATGAACTCTGTAGCTTTCGACTCTCTGGTACTAGCCTAGGCAATTTGTATAACTCTGCTTAAATAGATAATATATTTTCTTTATTGTAATGTCTTATACCCAATTTCATAATCACGTAAATTTTTACTATAAATACTTTGTAATTGAAGTCTCCATAAGGAATACGTTTTTCTTTAAACTGTATCTTGTTTTTTTCTCTGTTGAACATATTGAAATTTTATTTTTAATAATTTTTTTAAAATTCTTTCGCTAATTTTGGAAATAAAATCTGAAAATCAAACCCTGCAAACACATAAAGCTTCAGTTTGATAGTTTTATATCAAATTATAAATTATATAAATACTCTTCTGAAATGCCTAGATCATTTGTATCTATAGACTTTAGATTGATAATCTCTTCGAACTTTGATGATCTTTTACGTTAGTTATTCCTACCTCGTTTCAAGAGTCCTCACAAAATCTTATATTCTTATGCCCCGTCCTAAACAGTTCATTTCAATTTTCATCACCACGTTAGGCCTATGTTCCATTGATTTCAAAGCAGATTATTTTATCGATGTTCTCACAACTGTGTATTAAAGTAACTCTTTTAGAAGAAGTTGGACGTGTGAATCCCAATTTAAAAAAGTATTTTGTTTCATTAATAAATCAAAGAAATAAAGTCTGCTTAATTTTCAGAGCGTTTGTACCCACTCTTGATTGCTTATTTCACAACGACATCAAATAGGTCTACGTTTCCTTGATTTCAAAACATATTTTGTTTGGCTTAGTTATCCTAGCAATTCAAAGCAATTCAGTCTTTGGTATTTAAATTTTTTCAAAACTGATTGACTTCTTGCATTTTACTTGTCAGACTTTTTCACGCATCTTAAATTCAAAACAAAACGCTTTTCTTTAGGAGATTTTTATTTGCATTCGATTGTATCCACAAGCTAGACTAGCAACTTATGAAACATATAAAATCTCAAATTTGTTAACACAATAACATCAAATAAAGTATCAAGAGATGTTCATTATTTCAAAAAAACGCCAAAATATCGTGATGAATATTAAAATGGTGGACTGAATGTGTGTTCCTAAATGCATGTCAAAATTTTGATGCATAGATTGCTTATCTTTTTAAATCTTTAAAATTATAATGGCCACTGCAGATGCTCTATGTTTTGAATGTAATTCAAATAGGTTATCTGGTGATTATTTAGCCTGTTTACGTTGTAATTGTATTATCATTTTCGGTGTCATCATGTTGGCCAATATCTTGATGCAACTTGCAAGTTTAATTAAAGCATTTGCTTTGAAGCAATGCTGTAAAGTCCATACTGCCGCTTTGCGTTCAAAGATGGGTTGCAAGAGATCAATGAACTCCTGCTCAAATTAATATCAAAGACCGGTTAGCCAAACTTGAAAAGAATGTGCAATTGCTCGTTTCACGAGATGTTGGAAACTTAACAAACAGAAGGTCATTTGTTGAAATTGTGACCTGGAACGTCAAATATGCTATAGCAGTTGTTACAAAAGCTTAATTTCCACAATGCTAAGAAAGAAATCGAGGATCTAAATACATGTTTAAGAGCTTTGACCTTTGTAGGAGCGAGGCATTTTCCATTAATTTTCTTTACGATCCCTGCTTTTGACAGACCCTCTTGTTGGACGATATTAGAATGTATCGATGATGAATAGACATTTATTTATTCATCAGAGTTAGATCGACTTCAATTGAAAATGATAAATGTCATTGTTTTTATACAATTGATAATTATAGATCTATTCCCTACAATATATACTGTATAAGCCCAGAAATGACTCACTAAATAATCATCTGTTGATGAAAAAACAGTTTCTGCATTTCTATTCAATGGCAACATACTTACTTCGCATAAATCAGAAAATTGCTGTTTAACACATGTCAATTGACCTACACCAAAACTGTACTCCAGCTGATATGTAGTAACATAATTAGCAGCCCATGTTACATCTCCTTGTGTTGAGAGACCAGTTATTGTAGCAACGTAATCTAAATTAATCTGCATCCACTCCCCTATGACAGGCCGCTCTAGGGAACACCAAGTTTGTAGATTATTTAATGAACCCTGCCATGATGCATATATACTTTTATTATGATATGCGCTCGAACCGTCTGTTGCATGCATTCGATATTCCATCCCAAGGGGTAACACACATTCACCTGAATAATTAAGAGATAATTAAAATTTACTTGAGGTAATAGAATGCACATTTCGTTACACATATTATATACCAACTGTGCAAACAGTGGAACATTTTAAAAAGTTGATTCTATATATATCTCCTATAGTTGGCTGCTGTCAGCAGGCTTTTTGAGACGCAGTTAACACAACGATGGATTAAATTGGATGTAATTTCCAATCCAAATTAATCTTTGACAACCCAGATAGACTCCATGAAAGACATAGGCCTTATAAACATCTTGCAGAGGTTGCACCAAAGCGATGCGGGAACTGTAAAAGTTCTGGTTTCAGTATTATATTTTTCTGTGATGGCTCAATGTTGCGTTCCAAATTGCTCCTCCAAGCTCCTCAAATTGGCGAAGAATTGCTGAAGGTATTGTACCATAATCTGATAAAAAATTTCCAAGTTATAATTCACTCAATACGAAGTGGATTGTTGCTGTAAGGAGAGACGACTGAATCAATTTCGATGTATGGAAAACAAGCACACATTTTAGGAGTATTTACTACTCTAGCTAGTTGAATTCGTTGTAGAAATATATTACTGAACAGAATACCTAATTGGAATTTATATTAAGACTTCCATTATAGGTAACACCTAATGTTCATCTGTATTCTCGGTATTTTGCTTGGACTGACAAGACAGGAGCCTAATGGGAGTCAACGATCTAAAAATGGCATTGTACCTTCAAAATTTAGCGTGTTTAATTAATTATTGTATTGATAAAACACATATATGTATTGGCCAAAATATTTGATGAATGATTCACGTAAGGAGTTATAGACTTTGTTTGACAAATACACGAAACAGGATTAGACAGGATAAGATAGAAGAAAAGAGACAGATACTGAACACAATTTGTTACATCCATTTTCTTCTTTTGTTAATGAGTTTCAATGTTTCAATGGTAATTATATTGTAATGGCTATGATAATGATAATGATAATGTCGTTTAAGATTATCAGGTAATCGAATGATAAAATTGATTTATATACATGCTATGCTAAGTAAATAGATAATGACGGATGATAATGACAAAGAGAATGATAAATGATATTGACAAACAATTATATATATTTTTAAATACCATGTGTCAGCTCATTGCTCCTGATCACAGTGACCTACTCTCTACAGCAAATTTCATACGTGTGATGTAATTGATTATCAGATTTCAATAGCGTTTGGCACGTGTGCACAAGCGTGACTGGCATAGGATAAAAATTTCTAGTATAACATGAGACTATGAGGATAAACTTTGCTTGTTTACATTTGACATTCATTACACATAGCTGTTAAATTATCTTTGAATTATCTGCGAAAAATCATACAATAATTTCATCATGACTCACGATATGAAGTTTAATTCTTGATATCTTCAATTAATTATTGTCCCCATATCTGTTCATATAACATTATAATAAATAAATGATATGTAGCGCTTCATATATTTTCATACTGAATTTTTATACCTTAATTGTAAAAATCGGTCGAAGATAACGGTTCATCAGCTATATATATTGAAGAAAAATTGGCAGAAGCTAAGCATAGCATTGATGAACTCCAAATTAAGAATGAAAAACCAATATGGCCTGCATCGATTGTCTAAGGATCCTGAACTTTTGCGACATGATCACATGGACAAAAAAACAGTGGGAGGATTCGATGAAGAGTACGTTTATGACACAAAGCTACATAATGAAATTGTCTCTCCTTGATCAATTATTCATGTTTCTGCACAAAGTAAGACGTGGTTCATTGAATGAGGAACTTGCTGATAAATTTATTGTCCATCAATCAACTGTGACCCGCAATACGCTTACATGGGAAAATTTCATATACTGTGTACTGGGTTACCAGCAACTATGGCCCTATGCTTTCACGGCAGATGCTTTCAAATAATTATCTTCAACACCACCATGATCATTTATATAAAGTAGAGATCAGTTATGGTCTTCAAGTTATGGGCATTGAAAAGGCATGCATAATACTGCATTTGGTTCTGTCTTGTCCATTTTGACAATTTCACACCTTTGGTTTCAGTTGATCATAACTAGCTTATAGCTGCGTTATCATTTATGGGACCAAATGATCAATTATGATCAAATTATGGTTTTCCAATGATATGCTTTATTTCAAATTTCATGATAGTGGGGCAGGGCTGAAGCTTTTCTGGACCCCACTAGTAAAATGCATATAGTTCGGTTTGTCACCTGTAATCATTTATGGGACCGATTGGTCAATTGTGATCAAATTGTGATCATTTATTCTGGCTACTTTTTATTTGATTTCTTTGATGCTGGGGGGTCAGTGAGACATCGGTGTCTTCAACAACAACGGTAACTTGGATTGTATGGAGCTTAAGGTATAGTCGCCTTCTATTTTGGCTTAAAATTCATAACTATTTTCCCATTAAAAGGGGACGACAACCTACCAGGGTTGGTCGATAATTCATACTTCAATTTAAGACTTTTTCTCAACAACCTCTATGCTGGTAGCATACCTGATAACAGCATAACAAAAATGTATGGGTAAGCTTGCCGTGCTAGAATTTGGGAATGGTGTGATGGTGGACAAGAGGTTCAAAGTTTGACAAGGAATATGCTATTTGCTGTAGTCTTGACATCCCAAACCTTTTTAGGAAAGTAAAGACAATTCTCAGCAGATGACGTTCAAAATAATGAAAAGATGGCAAATTTGATTGTTTATGCTGAATGAGTAATCCGCAAAATGAAAGAGTATCATATTTTTGACACTGCTCTTGCATTAAACCCTGCTGGTTCTTCGGCAAAAATATGATCAGTTTCTTGCATTCTAACAAATTTCTAAGGAATATTGATAAATGGAGATTGATACCAAATAATAAAATTCAATTTAGAATTTGTTAATTTGTACACTATCTTTAAAAAAGAGTAATACCAACAGACTAACATTTTGTAACTAATAGTTAATTTAAAGTAGGAATATATGTATGCTATAGTAAATATGATTACACGTCCCTGAGATTTGTTTTTAAATATAGAAAGAAGTAATTAGAATAAAGCTTATCTAATTGAAATTTCATTTTTGAAATTTATCTTTGTCAAAATAAATTCTTTCACAATGGTAGTCGTCAGCACAACATACAAAAAGTGACACCAGTGCTCGCAAGTGACACCCAGTTGCCTCATAAATTGATAGTAATGTTCATTTACGTCATTCGACTTCATAGTACCGTCCGCTTGTATCTTCTTGTAAGCCCCATTACAAATCGACCTGGTTAACATTGGACATTTAATCTCTAATAAACCAAATGCATCTTCTTTCTCGTCCGGATCAGAAACTCGTCTATAGGGGGATGGCACAAGACAAGGGATAGATGGATTTAATACGAAACCTACATCGTACTCACTTCATCCAAATACATTAGCATATTGCTGTGTAGCGTCTGGTTCTGTTTTTATGCCATCGTGTCTTGTCTTAGTTTGATGACTTTTTTGCGTTAATTCTGTCACCAGCTTCTCAAAACTTGATTTCCTGCAGGCAACCCTCTTGAAGTGTGATGCCGTTATGCAATTTTTCGTATCTGATTGCTCTCTAGAATCTGAGTCATATTGATGGGATTGCTTTCTAGATCTTTACATGGTACCCATCAAACATGATGCTTTATAAAGTAGTTGGAACAATGCTATATTTAGATTTTTCAAAGCAGGTAGAAAAAGTATGACAGACATTGGCACATCTATTATAGTATTGATATCTTTGTCCACACTGCTAGCATGCTTAGGCAACTGGTACAATTTCGATGGGTTTATTAGTAGAACAAGTCAGGGCAAATTGTGGACGGTGGATCCATGAATGGAAATGGGCAGGTATCTCACAGTCAATCCAGATATTTTCTAATGATTCAGGGACAGCATGATTGTATACAGTGCTAGATATTCCACTTATTCCTCTTTGAATTCCCCCTGTAAGCTTCTTCGGATTTGTTCAAACAAGATTCGGACTGACAGAGATGAATTTACTGACATTCGAGGAGGCATGTGTCATGTTTGAGGAAAGTTAATTTTAGACTCAAATGGTTGTAACAGCGGCTGGTTTTAGTTTCGTGTAATGGTTCAGCATATAATGTGTCGCAATTGTATTGTATGATTGCATACACCTTTCCCAACAGCATAGCTACAGCTACTTTAGTCAATATCCCATCAAAGTCAATAGTGATTATGTGGGGTTCGTAGCTTTCTCGATACCTTCTAAATCAATCAAGCAAACAGTTTACAAAAATAGTATCTTAAAAACATACATAACCTAAAAATTGGTGGGTTAGATGAAACCTCATGCTAAAACTGTTTACATCATCAATTATGGAATGATCAATTTGTGGAAAAGAAGGATTACAATTCACCTAGTAACGAAAACAGATATTTCCAAGAGCTATAAGTTAAGTGATAACATACTACAAGTAACTAATTTTTGTAGTTTTGAATGTTTCAATCTCTATGATAGCCTATGATAGCCATTACTATGCAGTAACACCATACAGAATGCTAGGAACATAGTTTCTGGAAGCTCAGAGCAAAGTCAAAGTGTTTGATTCTTAATACTGTATTTTTGCGGCTTTTCGACGTTGTAGAAATATTATATTTTCAAGCGAAAAAATTAAAACAGTTGAAAATTAAAATAGATAAACATATATATGCTCTAACTTAGCTAGTTTTCAATATATGATATCTTGAAAATTGAAATAACATATTTCAAATTAGCTAAGCTTAATCATATAGATATTCATGTATATTAATTTAAATTGATTTACTTTTATTCGCTTTAAAATGTCATTAGTACAATAACGAAAGCAGCGCAAACTCCCGTCTGTTCTATCGCTTGTCTTTCTGTCAAACTTATTGAGCAAAATGTTTTGTATCATTTCTGCATTCATTTTCAAAATAAGCGTATTTTTATTATAGATTCGTTTTATACCACTTTGTTTTCAAGCTTCAAAACTACTTACCACTATCTTGCTAACAATCTATCAGAATTTAAACAAGGTTTGATAACAAATTTTGGCTGATTTTCGGAAGGCCAGAATGTTTGTATCAATTATTATCACAAATTTCATCTCAGTGTCAGCTTGAATCAGCCTGTAGTAAATACATTATTATATTCTGTAAACAGTAAATATATTCTGTGAAATATCAAACCCTTTTTATCAATTTTAAAATAGTTTCCGATGATATACACTTAGGGGTCAGTATTGAGTATTTGAATGATTGGTACCTTCTTTATTGCACATTAATGATAAAACAATTCATTTTGACTTCGAGACAAGCTCACCTGTATTACACCCAATAATCTCTACCCTCATACAAGTTTGGTTTTGAAATGTAGTAGGTTTGAATCTGAAGTATCTTGCAGTAATGGATGACTGTAGCCAATGAACAACGATCGAGGTAGCGTCTTTATTACCTGTGAACTAAATAATCACGATTGAGTTCTAATAGAGCTCACAATATTCTTACAATATTACAGGAAAACGAACAATTGCTAACAGGTTGAGATTGACCATTAGATTGAACATGTGGATGAGGAGTTTCAAAACACTTGTTTCCTGTAGCATAATCATATTAAAACTGTAAATATTCTATTACCCTTTAAAGAAAAGGCGATCTGTTGATCATGTGTGAACATAATTTTTTTCATGATTAAGCAATAAAATCAGCATAAATTTTAGAACAGTATTTTGAAGTGCAGAAACATTTGATGAAATCGGATACAGTGTTGAAAATGTAAGATTTTAAATCAACAAAGTGATGTCAACCATTATAAATATGGTTTGTATGTAGCTTATGTAATTTATGTTTGTATGAAGCTTCATTTGCCGACATCTACACAAGTGCGTTTAAGAGCATCAAAGACAATCTTCTGGTGTTTATCAGCATCAAAACAATGCACACGGTTTCGACCCTGCGGACATCAATGATCAATTTCCAATTATACGCCGTTGCAGTGATAAATTTCATTTCATTGGTAATTTAAATGATATTCATTAGAGAACTGAGACCTTAACTTAATGGACAAGCTGAACCCATATGATAATGATAATAACCTTTAAATCATAATATATCAACTGCGTCGACATGTGCAAAACATTTTGCTTTGAAACTACGACTACTTTCAGGAACTAAAATAAGATGCACACCGGAAGTAATCACAGGAACTGTTCAGAATGAGAGAGATGACACGTACTCATGATTCAAACTCCGATCCCAGAAGCATTATTATTCATATTCCAAAATAAACTGGACTGGAATGAATCCATTGACAGAGATGAGAGGAAGTCATATCCTGAGACATGCTGATACGGTCTTTTCAAATGTAATAGATTGGAAGAATTGAATATTGTTCGAATATTCCAAGTTTTAAGCATAGAGGTTGGATTGGCTATTCAGATTATGCTCATTATTTTCAGATTTTCATCTGTGTTGGTTATATTAGGATACTTTTGAGTTATATTAGGATAACAACAAATTATATTGATAACCTACATCAAAACTCAAGTGCAAGGGTATTGTGGCCAATCGAAGCCACAACAAAATATATCTTATCACAGATATGTTCTCTACTGGAATTATTGTGAAAAGACATGCTTACTTACTGCATCAGAATTTCTTGATCTCAATGTGTAAATTGCTTGACTCTCTCCAACTGTAACTTTGAATGATGTTACCCAACTTGATGATGTTTCAGATCCTTGTGTTGCAAACCCGCTGATAGTCATTTTATTGCCAAGATCAACTTGTAAATACTGATCAATAGAGCTAGATGCACACCATGCTGAGCCTAAAAAGTTCAATCTTCCATTCGTTGAAGGGTTTGCTCTAATTTCAGTTGAGCTAGAGAGAATGGGCCCAGTATTATCTTCCACACCAAGTGGATTTGGACAATCTAAAAATTTATATTATTCCAAGTGTTAAATAAGACCCTTGGAATAATCCATATTATAGTCAATATACGGGAAGCTGAAAGTCTTGTCATTTAGAAATCATAAAACTTAAGACCTTTAGACACAATAATACAAATCTAAAGAATTATCCGAAATTTAGGATAGCTAGATTTTTTGCCATCAATTTCATTGAAATGGCAATAACTAGAGTTCACAAGAGTGAAAATGGTCTCGAATCAACTAAAATCTTAAAAATGTCTGGAACTGAAACAAACTACCACTATAAAATATTGTAGCAATTAGTTTTGATTTTAACACAGATCATATGTTAAAATAAAAATTATGACTGAAATGTAGGCTAGACTTCAGGTAGCATTGAACAAAAATGTGGAACAAAAAGTCCAATAGGCTGTATATTCTACAGTTGCCTTTTCCCTTGGAGGCGGTCAAATTTTGAATGTCATACAGCAATATTGATAACTGCAAAATATGTATGGTGTCTATAATTTCATAAGATCAAAATATAGAAGTGACTAATTCATCGCAGTACAAGATATCCAAGTTTAACAAAAAAAAACAATGTCTGTAGCTTTTACATGTATGTGATGAGCTCTGTAAATCTAACATTTACCCGATAGGCTTCTATCAATGAATTTGATGATAGCATCGAGTACTGGTATATTACTTTTCTGGAGTGTTTCTTTGAAAGATGATGTATCAAATACTGGTATATTTCGTACTTTAATTTCTCCATCAGATCTTTCCTTTGGATGACTGTTCAACGAGCGAAGAAAAGGAAGAGCTCCCTGTCCTCCACTGAACCGTTAACACATTCTCAGCAATTTAGCTGGTTTTTCGGACAGCCCTGCATTCTACTGAGGGCCTTTTGCAAATCATCTATAGCTGCCAAAATTATTGATTGGTAATTTACAATAATAAGTACACTAACTGATATAGTAATTACTAACAAACAGTCATTTTATAGATACAGAGAAAGATACTCAGCCAGCTTTCCAATGAACATAATTTGGAAATTGGTCTTACTAATTTCGATCCTTTAGTTTGCACTTTAACTACAAACTACACATACAATGATATCATCCCATGGAAATGGCTCAATGATTCTTTCGTTTGATCTTATAAATAGAACTAGATCGTTGATTTTCACGCTTGGTTGTTTTGTTGTCCATTTCTGGAGTTTTTGAAGTAAAGGTAGATACTCATTTTTCATCGTTTCCAAAATAGACATAACTGACTACGTAGACGTGTAATAATAACAAAATAGCTGATCCACGATGTGTACCATAGAGTTGAAAGAGTCTCTCTTTTACTTGATCAACTAGAACGACATCCCGATGAAGCTCATAATGGAAATCATAACTGCCAACATCTGTCAAATACTCACAAGACATGGCATCTTCATCGCTTGGTGTTTTGATGTGATCTACTTGTTCCTTTTCTAATTCTTTTTCATTTTCAACAAGCGTTGCTTCATCAGCCTTATTCTGAGTCGTAAGAACTTCAAAAAATATTAATTGCTGTGACACGATAGAAATCGTATTCGGCATCAGATGATTATTTGTGCATTGACGCTTTTCGATAGATGACAACGAAGGGCGGTGTAATAGGTTGGTAGATTGTTCATGTCAGTAACAACAGTGGTCTTATACAGAAAAGTAATTAGATTATTCATTTTTGCTTTTAATGGCAGAGTTTTTTATATTATCGCTTTGACCGATGTTGGTTTCTCTGCATTTGTCGTAGATGTATGAAGTAAAGAGTCATTTATGTTGGTAAATCAATGATACTATCATATTTACCTTATCTAAGATACGACATTATGAGTTAAATAGTGACGTCCTTAAATTCAATTCCACAATGCTACCCGTAATAGCAATGCCCTCATCGTTGCCCCCTTTGCATAATTTCAGATGCGATATTGCTGACAACATTTTATTTCTTTTGCTTATTATCTGAAATAGTTTTAAATAAATTATGTAAGTCTTCATTGCTTCGCTTATGGTATTAATGGTGTGATGTACATTGTTGAAGTAGTTAGTGATCTTTGGTGATCCAATTAAACCCCAAACAAATAATGTATTGACCGCTATTATAGGCTGTTGAGCTTTACGAAATCTAGCTTCAGTAGAGATTAATTCGTGGGGATGGTTTGTCCCTATGATCAGGCATACTTCATTGACATTATTACGTCTTGAAAATTTAAGGTTTCTTGAATATTCATAGTTAGACAGCTCGTATTTGTTTGGTAAACAAGGTAAATGAGCATTTAAATCCTCAAGTACCCTCACACTATTGTACTAATTTTCTACTGGATGGATTGCTAATAGGTATTGAATTAAAAGAAACTTTATATGAGCTCTTGTTGATCTTCTCATCTGCTACTGTTGAAATTTGGAGCAGCTGTTCATCACCGCCTAAGCCAAGGATTTTGCAACGTCACTATTGTATAATGTTAAGGATGACCCTGTATCTAATATTGCATAAGTGTTCGTTGATTTCCCATTGATTGATTGTAATGTAGCCGCTACGACTTGTATCAGAGCACCAGTACTATTTACAATGTTTTCAGATGTAGCACCAACTGATTGGCTCTTTAATCTAGAGGTGTACCTTGAATAAATTCTATAGAATTATGTAAATACATAATACGCTGACAATGTAGCATTGTGTGGTGCATACCTTTACATGTTTTGCATCTGTACCCGCTATTGCATTCAAATGCAAGATGTCCTTTCCCCTATAGGCAATTATAGCATAACCTTCTGTCTTTTGCAAATGTTTCCTTTGTAGTGTCGACCTTTGAATAAATTCATCACAACATCACATTCAAATTCATCATTCTGTGATTTTCGCTACTACAGAGAGTGCAGGATTTTTCATTATGTTTTTGAATTACTTTCGTTTATACGGTTTCGTCGATTGTACCGTATGAACCGTTGCGAATTTAGGTTTGTTACTACTTGTTTCTTTTTTTATCGCTTCCAAAAACAGTGTTTTCATTTCATCTGCATGCTTGGTAATAAAGTCAGCCATATGTTTTAACAATAGGGTAGTATTAGAATTTTCAAATTTAGTAGCCTTGTTTCCCTATTTGTTAATCACAAATGGCGGTAATCTTGCGACTACTGCTTTCAGGTCACTGAAGCATTCACATCAGATGTATAACGTACGTCAGTTAGAGTATCCACACAATCTTGACCGTTTCAGCGAACAATTGGATCCCTTTGGCATCGCTTGCATGATATTGACTTCAATGATATTGATATTGTGATGTTACTTATATAAACGCAGCGGCAATTTTGTACTGATGGCTATAATTTTACTGTAATTTTACTGTGCTTTTGAAGAGCCATAACTTAATCCGATGCAATTTTTAATTGATTCCTTTCCCCCAATGCAACAATTGTATAGATGCCACAACTCATCGTCATTCAGGGATTTACCGCTTATCACCTGTTTAAAGGCATTTCTAAACTACGATTATATTCAATAGCATTCCTAGAGAAATCAGGTGGCTTTGTTAGGGGTAGACATATTTAATAGTGCCGCAAATTTAAAATTTGGAATTCCATTTGTTTTCATTCGTGTTGAAATATTTTCCTGCAGTATTTTTTCTTCATCGAAAATATTAATCGTGCACTGTTCATTTATATGTTCTATCCATTCTTGGACTTTTCTTTTCACTATCTATTTGGCTGATGCTTTTCTAACTTTGAGTTTTATGGCTTTCTTGTTTTGATGCGATAGTTTATTCTAAATCCGGCATTTTGCTATCTTCTATGCTTTCGAAATATTTAAATTCTAGCTCTGCTTGTTTCGCTTCAAGTCTGTTGCCTTCATTTTTCTATTGAATGCCAATGTAGCTTCTTGTTCAGCTAGCCTTTGTTTAGCGTCCCTTTGGACTTTTGTTAGCTCGAACGCGTACAATGCTTTAAATTATTTGTAGACCGCCGGCTCTCATACGAAAGAATGACTATTCGTAGTGCAACCTTCAAACCACTTGAATTTTTGTAAATAAACACTTTGGAGTACGCTGATTTCGAATCCGAAGAGATCCCTTTATATTTTTCATCATTTTGATACGATATTTTGATTTGAAAGTTATTCCTTCGTCTTCGTGAAAAGCAGCTATTATTTGCAAAAAGCGAGTGGGAACAATAGGCTTTCACGCGTTTTCCATAACACGAGGCGATCTAGGGCCTTGAAGCAGAAGCTACTAGGTTTGTTTACTAAATGAAACAAATCAATTTAGCGATATAACTTATACTATCATTCATATTTACCGAATTTCCTTGTTCATTATAGCCCTAAAGATGTTAATGAGCCATCCAAAATTATTTAAAGTGCTAAATCAACCAAACTCGTAGCACACAAAATACAATAAAATTGAAAGGTAAAGCTTCGATTTAGAACTGATTTATCCATGGTTATCATTTTATAAAAAATACTCCTTGCTTGATTTTCTGCTACGAAAAAAGGTATTTATAAGGTAAAATGCTGATATTAAACTACATAATTGGTCCCTGATAATAATGCCCTTTGGCGATTGCCAAATACTAATGATTAAAGAAGACAATTGTTTTGATAAAATATAAACCTTAACGAAACTTTAATTGACAGATTATTAAAAAACTCTTTTAAAATTTATAACAGCCTATACAACCATAAAACCAAATATATAAACTCAATTGGTAGTGTTGAGTTCATCGTTTTCTGAATCAGATTCAGGTTCTACACAATCATAATCTTTGCTTATTTCTCGAGTGATGAATTTATATTCGCAAATAGTGCATTTACACAATTTCGAACATTTCATTCTTGCCTTGAAACTCTTCAGACACAATAATTGTCAGACTAATAGCGGATTTCAGACTATTTCCACCTAGTGGAACTTTTTGCTTTCGCATTTTTCTCACTAAAATCCATTACAAATGATCTAGATATTTCAGATTACAGACTATTTTTGACATTTTAATTCTCATGTCTGCATCTTTGCGTAGTACTCCCACTTTTTCAACCGCAATGAACAAAATTAACTTTTATTGTGTTATCACAAATAACACTAGATAGAATGCACTATAAAAAGGGGCTAAGGCATAAGAACAAGCATCACCTTCTAGTAAATAGAGGTAAATCAGTGTATTTAACGACTATATTGATAAAGTAACAGGCAAATATCAAAATATTAAATTCTCTTCAAATCGGCAAAACTAAAATTGAAACATAAATAAATTAAGTAGACCATCCCATACAGCCATACGTAATAAGATACATCTAATCACCCTCAGTAGTATAACAGGTGCGGTCCAAGACTCCAATACCAATAACAGGAACATTTCTGGCTTCAGAAAATCTTATCTAGGTTGCATATAATTTATATATATAAATCATGCAGACTATCCCATAGGCATTACAGAAACATCAAATAACCCTCAGTAGTGTAATAGGTGTGGTCCAAGAGTCTAATACCAATAACGGGAACATTTCTGGCACCAGAAAATCATATCTAGGTTGCATAGAATATATATATATGCGGTCCAAGAGTCCAACACCAATAATAGGAACATTTCTTGCATTTATACCATCCCATAGGCATTACAGATACATCAAATAACCCTCAGTAGTGTAATAGGTGTTGTCCAAGAGTCCAATGCCAAGAACAGGAACATTTATGGCATTTAAAAACCATATCTAGGCTGCATAGAATATAGATATATCTATGATATTTATCGATCTTCATGGTTGTGGCCTCTGACCAAGGTACTAATTTAATTTCGGCAAACAACGGACAGAATGATTTTTTTTCGTTAGACAGAATGATTTCAGCACCTTCCTTCCTCCCCCTACTTGTATAGCTAGTTTCGGCCTTACCATGCTACACTGGGTTGGTGTAAGTCTATAACATGTTGTTACCACTGTACTGTGTAATATATGTGTGCTTTGAAAGATCTCGAGAGGGATGTTTGCGCCATGTACGGTGGGGATGAAGAAGATACAGATGTCAATGATTTAAGGTATTACTATTATGAATCAATCATTTCCAAATGCAAACTGTAAAAAGCAGTTTTCAACAGCGCCTTTTTGCATTACTACTTCACCTTTAGGTATGCAATTACCAAATCTGTAGGTTTTCAGAAGAATTGCTAACCCCAAATCAAGACGCTCTTTATCTCCATACTACATGTTGCAATTACGAAGCATATATTTGGCGTCATGAAACCAAATCAATAGAAAATCAACTTTCTTCCCTCAACCGATGATACAAACGATGACGCCTCTATCAGAGTGAAATGGCATTCTGGATTTCCTGCGTGAATTGTTACTTTGTTTCGTTCGTTGCCTGTTGCAAAAGTGGGTGTACCACACAAAGATGCAGCAGTTTGCAGGAAAATGTTTTAAATTGTGTAAATGCACAATTTTATGAAAATAAGCTAATTACTAGAGAAATAAGCAGTGAAAATGATTGTGACAACGATGAATTAAGCACTAATTGAGTTAATATATTTGGTTTTATAGTTTGTTATATTTTAATAATTATGGTTAAGTGTTATTTGATAATCTGTCAATTAAAGATTTGTTAAGGTTTATATTTTATCAAAACAATTGTCTTCTTTAATCGTTATTGTTCGGCAATCGCCAAAGGGCATCATTATCAGGGACCAAATATGTAGTTTAATATCAGCATGTTACTTTATAAATACATTTTTAAACATATTTTCCCTTTGTTCCATCTAAACATCATACTTTTTTTGTAGCAGATAATCAGGCAAGGAGTACTTTATATAAAATTATAACCATGGATAAATATGGTTGATTTAGCACTTTCAATAATTTTGACGGCTTATTAACATTTTAAGAGCTTCGATGAACAAGCAAATTGGGTAAATATGAATGATAGTATAGGTTTAATCGCTCAATTGATTTATTTCAATTTGTAATCAAACCTAGTAGCTTCAGCTTCAAGGCATGAAATCGCCTCGAGCTATGAAGAACGCGCGAAAACCTATTGTTCCCAGTCGCTTTTCGCGCATAATGGCTGCTTTTCAAGAAGACGAAGGAATAACTTTCAAACCAAATTATCGTATCAAAATGATGAAAAATATAAGGGGATTTCTTTGGATTATAAATCAGCGTACTTCAAAGTGGTTATTTACAAAAATTCTGGTGGTTTGAAGGGTTGTACTACGAACAGTCATTTTTAAACACAGTTTGGTACGAGAGCCGGCCGTCTATTGATTGTACTTTTGATTTATCCCAAGAGAAAATTGGTTGTATTCTCCTGGCAAGCTTGACTGATTTTTCGCCTCTGGTAAAGACTTAGTCTGCGTTACAGACCGTGATTCATTCACAAAAGAATAGGGTCTGTGTGATTTGCACAGTTCTCTGTCCAGTCACTCTACGAAAACGTGTAGCGGAAGTTTCTGATCGATGCATGGTAAATATATTGTTCTTAGATAATAAATTCATCACCTCTGTTCGATCAATTAATTGTCATAGCTGCGAAGCCTAAAATAGAACTTATTGCAATCATGTCAACTGAAGTAAACAAAGTAATGTGAGAATACCGGTGAGAATCACCTTAATCTTGCATAATTATGTGACATCAATCTTATTATGATACGAGGCCCTGACAGAGAAACCGAGCAATTCACATAGACCCTGTTCTTTCGTGAATAGATCGCCGTCTGTAGCACAGGTTAGTAAAGACATTTATTGCATTATTGATAAGTTACGCAACTTTAATCACAACGTATTAAACTTCCATGTAGCCGTCGAAATAATTGATTGGTAATTTACGCACGGAGTTCTAGACTTTAACTGGCAGATACACGAAACAGCATTAGGCAGGATAAGATAGAGGAAAATAGACAGATATTGACACAATTTGTTACACCAATTTCTTCTTTGTTTAGGAACTTTAACGTTCATGTAGTAACACGTATTGTATGACAATTGCCTGTAATGGTAAACAATTATTTATATATTATACATTACAACATATATTATAACATACCGTGTGTCAGCTGATTACTTCTGGTCACACCGACCTCCTCTCTACAACTAGTTTCGAACGTGAAATGTAATTGTTTTTTTTTTGTCAATCAAGTTTGGTGCGAGCGCACAAGCGTAACATACATAGGGTGAAATTGACATCTATATCATCTTTAGAACGATTTTGATCTGATTCATTACACTTTCGTATGAAAACAAGCAATATTCTTTGTGGAATCATTGATGAAAATGTTGAAGAGAGTTTGACTCAAAAAACACACCCCTTCCTACCGCAATATCAATAGGAAACGTAGGGCCGAGAACATTATTATATATCAAACTACCATAATCATTTTTGAATATATATATTTATTTGAATTAAACAATAGTTAGTTAAGACCTCTATAGGTTAACAGAGAGCCATCTATTAGTAAGAGATGGGACATGAATTTTAGGCTTGAAGTCGTAAATTTTCGTTCCATTGAAAGTAGGTTTCGAATTTGAATAAAATGATTTTCCACTTAATATTATTTCAGCGCATTTTGTTTGAATTTTGCGATCTTGGATTTGACGGAACAGAAATGGGTCTATACAATTATTTGACTGGTATCTATCCAATGGAAGTCAAGAGCCCTCTGAAGCGACTCTGAAATTTTGGTATAGTAACTCTGGTATAGTAATACAGAAAAATAGGACATTCTGAACTTACATTGAGGACATCCATAAAGTTCCAAACGTAGGCATGGTTTGCCAATCGCAGTTTTTGGTATAATTCTCAGAAATCTTGCTGAGAAATATTCATCGCCAAAAGATATAATTGCAACAGTTGTACTATCGGAATTGCCAGTGAATATCTGTTCAAATGAAATAATAATATAACATAAAAACATTAATATCAATATATGCTCGCATCATCGTTGTCGTAATCAATACCTGTCAAAAAAGAAAGGACAAGTGATGACTTCTTTCCTTTAGATGTTCTAAAGAACTGTTGATTAACCTTTACAGAATAAGTTTAACAGATGGAGATCGATTTTGTTTACAACCAGCATATTGTTCAAAGGAATTATATTTACAAGCAATCATTTTATTCAATTGTGTTGTACAATTTGCTTTCGCCTTCTTAATTACATGTTTTATTTGTAAGCCTACGTGTAATTTTCTTTTTTATTTCTACTATTAATTTTTTTTATAGGCGATTTATGTAAATGGCCTGATTATTGTAAAATATAACTTGTTTCAATGTTTCAACCTGCAGAAAATTTTTTAGAAAATGTTTCTGTTGACTTAAGTGACATAGGGTAACATGTGGGCTTTATTATAGGCATTGAATATAACCAAAAGAAAACTAAAGAAAGGTCAGAACGCCTACGAAAACCATTCTATCATATCACGTCATGTTCTTTTTCTCTCCATTTGCTACCTCTACAAGGGGCTCAAACTGTTGAACTCAAATGTTATAACGAGGTTATATTACCAAGACAACATAAATGGACGAACAAAACATTTCCAATGCTACAACAGAACTTTATTTAGAATAATAACATGAATAAAATTTATAAAAACCCTGGTGATATGACTGGCTTACATCAATGCAGTATAGTCAACGTATGATATAAAATAGCGTACATATCTGGGGAAAGAGTCTAAAAGATTCAATATTAATCCTAATGATTAGTCTCGGGTAATGTAGAACAACATGATTCCATCTTTCTGCTCATATTTCAAAATTTGAAAGCATGAATTATGGAAACAAAATCTCAAAAGCAAACCACATTTCATACTGCCCGCTATTAAGTCAAGTTTTTTATATCGTTTTATAAAATTATAAATTATATAAATACTATTGAACAATCCCTTGATTAGTTATGAACTCTGGAATTTTAGAATGTACACGCTTTTGATAATCTATTCGATATTTGATGATTTATTTCCGATTCCGATTCCGATTGGAGAGTTCATTTATTTTTATGCTCCGCGCTATATTGTTTATACCAACACACGCCAACCTAGCTTTGATTTCAAAACATTTAGCTTTCTCAATGTTCTCACAAATAATGTATTAAAGTCATTATTTGAAAAGAAGTGAAACGTTTGTTTGTAAATATGAAAACAAATTATGAACTGCATAAATGAAAACGAATATTTGTCTAATTTTGAAAGCGTTTTTGCCCTGTTCTAGATAGTTTATTTCACTATAGGCTTCTTTGTTTCTTCAAAACATATTTTATTGGAATTACTTATTCTAGTAATTCAATGCAATTCAGTATTTTGTATTATTTTCATTATATCATAAAGCTGATGGAATTATTTTGTTGACTTCTTCAAATCTTTTTCTAGCAGCTTAAATTCAAAATGGAATATTTTCGTTCTGAAGTTTTGAATTTGTGTTGATTTGGCTGCCCGCCAGATTATCAACCAATCGAAATTTTCAAATCTCTAATTTTTTTTATACAACAATATCAAATAGAGTATCAAGAAAAGTTTATTATATCAAAACAACGCCAGAATATCATAATATTCATATAACAAATTTGTTACTGTACATGATTACTATCTCGACACAAATGCTTGCATAATTTCCTGACAACGGATTATATGTATCATTTCGCCAGTGAGACTTACATAAGTCGCGGACAGATACAGAAATATCGAAATAAACTATATACAAACAGAGCCTATTATTAGTATAACAAGATTAGAACATTTTTAATAAAGCGCAAGCTGATAAATGTGAATTGAATATTGAATAGAATATCTGATATAATAGAATATTTAATATAATAGAATATTTAAGTGGATAGATAGATGATGATCCTGAGGGTCTCAAATTCGCTATGTATTTTGATGAATAACTCATAAATGTATGCTAACAACGTTAAATGTAAACAGAGCGTAACAAACCTTGGGATTTGGAGAACCCAGTGGTAAAACTGCCCTAAACGTACGGCCATCAAAGCCAAATTTTATTGAAAATGTTTGAACATAATTTTCAGGGTTCAATGGATCTCCTTGCATCTGCATTTGCCAAATATTCATCACTATTCCAAGGTCAATCTGCAAATACTGCGAAACACCTCCTGTACACCATGAATCAGGACCATTTAATCTTGCTTCGAATGGCTCCTTTGATGCTGTACTATTTGAAGCTGAAAATGATGAATTCGGAATAATTCCATCTGCTATACCAATACTTTGCTTGCAGACTGAAAGCAAAAGGATAAATAAGGTATTATCGCTCAAGAAACTGTCACTATTCATTCATGAACATATGGATAATTCTTTTTTATTCAGTTGAAGGCAACTAAAACTTTGATAAATATAAATAATAAACATTACAATTCGTTTTCGATTCAAAATTCATAAATTGGAAGGAGATCCACAATTTCTAAAAGCTTTGTTATACAAAAAATTAGCAATTCGTTTAATTCCAGAGCAGAAACTTGGGTGATAAAACTTTCAGATTACTACATAGCAAACATAAATAAACATTTATTACACTTCGAGAACATGTAAAATATAAGTCCTCGTATATTAGAAACTTAATACATGAACAGATCATCTAAACAAAACTCTCTTGTCTCAGTCTGAATTTGTCGGCTAGAACTTGACATTTTTATGCTCTTTAACATGGTTGGCTTCAGCATATCCATGACAGGGGCGATAGCAACCCTAAAGAAGGGGCTATATTTACAGAAAATATTTCTAACACGGCTTGAAAGGCTTAACATTTCCTGACAGCCAAAAGTGTAATGTATCTCTAAATATAACTCTAGGAGAACTGTAAGAAAAACCACCCTTAATCTCTAAGGTAAGTTTAAATTAAGTTTATTTACCATGTGACATAGCATTTACTCGGCATGCATCAAGTTACCCCCTACAGCCAATGAATCTTTAGTCAAAACCAGAAAGGACTGACGCACAACATCATAGCTATTTCGATAGTGTTTTCATAGTCGAAATTATAGCTGTATGGAATTATTTGTCTTGAATTGAATTAATTGCATGAATTATCTGTTGCAGGATTTCTATATTATTATCATAATTTCTATCGTCACTATCAAGTAAATTTAATTTCATTCTGTAAATGTTATAAAACCCTCTGCCTAGGGGTTGAAAAGGCAATTTTGATTTTTAATTGCTACTTGATAATTTATTGATATATTGCAAAATTGATGTATAATTTCTGTTTCAGTATTGTACAATATTTTTTAGACTTGAAATCTAGAGCGAGAATGCTCTGAAGTCATGATGATTTAATGTTGTTTTATTTGAGCACAATATTTGCTTATCAACCTATACAATTGTATAAATCTCAAAATTTGGTAATACATATATGCAATAAAATATTGAATAAAGTATATTATTTACCATAAATTATTATTTGTTATATTTATATTGGGAGGTGCATAATTCCCAGATAGACTGAAAGTATGCAAATATAATATAGGCAGTTCTACAGATAAAGATATTCTACGATGTTTCTGTAGTGCAATGATTTGATTACAATGATCTTTTGTGTACCTAACAAGTTTACCAAAGTGCCAATCATCATTCAATATATAAGAGTGGTAAAATGGATATGCTATAGAAAACGGGCTCCATCAAAACGGAGTCAAATCCCCTGTTGCCAGGTCGCGTGTCCTATATTTAATCCTATATTGCACTTGATCAGGTTCTTTTGTTTTGATTCAAATAATGGATTTATGCTTATTGTTACAAAGTCTATTGTTGTCGCTTGATGTTGAAAAAATCTTTTTTGAAGTATGACTGATCGGATTCAGAAATTTTGTAATGTTTACTTTCTTTCTAGCTCTTACCTTTCTTCGTTTTGCTTTCTAAGTAGAATAATATCCAAACCATCAAATGCCTTAGATGTAATTGTTATCTGATTTTAAGTTAAATTTGTAGACCTGATCAATATCTAATTGGATGTAAGAAAATTAATGCAGTAGTTATGATTTATGCTCTCGTTAAAATAATTTTTGGAAGAACAATGCAGGGTTTGATGAAGCATAAAGACTACAGTTTTTGTTTGGTTTCGAGACACAATTTAAAGAAAACTTTCAAAACATCGATAAATGGCAATTCAAGCGATCTTCTGAGATAAAATATATATACCTGGGGCACCCTTATAGTAAAATCACTTATAGAAGTGCGAATACAGCATAATGCAATAAAGGAAACAAGCAGCTGTCTATTAATCTAGATATATACGACGTCAACTTGATGACTGATCTACAATCTACATCATGCATAACATGTGAGAGTTCAATAAAAAGTTGACAGTTCGGCATACTAAAACAAACCGAAAGTGATTATTAAACTCACAGTCTGTTGCAGCATCAACATATGCAGTAAATAACCATGAATTGAATATACTAAATAGAAATTTATACTCCATTATAGTTGATACAGTAGTTATACTTTTTCACATACTCGTAGGAGCTTAAACTGTTTTGTTAAATCTATCATCCTGAGTTCATTCGAAAATTCCCTCCTTTATACCAATTCAATACTCAAATACGTCATAGACTTTTTGTTGAAGTTACTTTGATGTTATTTTTACTTGTTTTCATGCATATGTATTGTATATTTGCTTCACTGTGTCTTTTATTTCGATACAAAATCATAGAAGCCAGTTTTTTGCTTTCTTTTGCAATGGGCTTTGTGGGATTTCTATTGGTTTTGCCGGGAGACAAATAACTAGAATATATATTCTTCTTGAAAGGTTCTCGTTTGTGCAGTATTCTCTTATTAAGATAAATTTTAGAGAATCGCCCTTTTCAACAAGATAATCAATACAAAACAAAATTCTTTTTCATAGTTGTTAATTTAATCCACAACAAAACATATATATAAGAAGTAGCTTAATAAAATTACAAGCTGGTTTATATAATATATCTTTTAATTTCAATACAGGACATAATTATGTATAATAGAATTATTGCGTATATTATTTCAGCATTCTATTTTCATAATATGCTAGAAAACACGCTATTGAAGTAGCATTATAAACGATATAACAATTAATTGTATGAATAACTATTGAAATGAATGTTGTTGCTATATTTAACTGCAATCGTTAATCAATCTTATTTCATCATCAAGCATTATTTGATATGACATAATAACTTTATCATTCAACAGTACATGCTGTCCGAACTCAAATTGCCAAATAATAAAATAAGTTCACCTCAATCTTGTAGCCGTAAATAAATTAATCATTTCTCCTAGGCTACGTTTACACGGGAGCAAAAACCCGGGATTTCAAATGTCTTTCAAAATCTCACTTTCAAAATGTTCAGATAAATGATCAGCTTACTTAACGGCTCGATTTATCAATTTTGTCTAATTAACAAGCGGTAAACTCCAGCATCTCTTGTATATAGCAGTTCTAAGTCTAACATATGAACAAATATCCTGAATAAACTTGTCTTGTCTGTTGAATTCGAATGTTGTCCGCTAGACCTTGAAATTTTCATGCTAATTAATATGTTGGCTCCGGGACTGCTCCATTAAAGGCGCTAGTTCCACTGAAGAGGGGACTATTTTTACAGATATTATTTGAAAAACTGCTTGAAATAGCAAACATTTCCTGACAGAGAAAACTATTTTCCGAACATGAAGCTGAGAATCCTCTAGCGTGAATTCTAACCCCATCCCACTTCAGTGTCACCTTGATCTTGAAGATTATTATCAATTTAATCTCCGGCCAAATGGCTTCGTTTTTGTAGCCCAACACAGGTCAACTACAACGAATATGTGTAGAGTCATATATAATTTCATTTTTTAAGTTGTTCAAAATAAATCAAATGGCTTGCAGAAGAAATATCTGATCCAGTAAACAAACATGTTTAAAGTGTATAGAACTATTTTGCACAAATAACCAATTCAAAAACAATTTGCATAACTATTACTTTATTGATAATTGTGAAAACATAACATAACATAACTTCACTTCATTAATACATCCCTTATATTTTAATGGCCAATTTTTGCAAGTTCCTAGATATAAGTAAAAACTAAATTCCTAGCATAGAAAAGAAAGCTTTCGATAAACTACCGAAACCCAAACATATAGGCTAAACAGAATCAACCGCTAAAGTTTCAAATATTAAGCCATTTCTCCAAATGAAACTTAGCAGCATTCTAAAGAGTTATTATCAATTCAATAATCTGCTCTTTTAAATAGGCAATTAGCAAACATTAAGTCAATAAATCTTTCGTTGTTTCATTTCTTTCTTCGCGTAACGGGTTTTTACGAAATTCTTCAAATTATAGGTAAGAAACATTTTCTTTCCTTTTCAAGTTTTCCCAGTCAGTTTTGCATAATGAATAACACATATAAAAGAATAGAAAATATTGTTTAAAGATACGAATCCATGACTATCTAAGAAAACGATGTTAAGCATCCATTATTTTAATTTATAGAAGAGGAATATAAAATTCTAGATATCAATTTTTCCTCACAGCTTTTAGCTGATTTCAAAAAAGCAAGTGTACATCTCTCGACTCAGCTTTCTTCCTGTGACGTCACGAAAATAGGAGAATTACATACTTGATCATGGATTGTACGATCAGAAAATGCTCTGAAAAAACGTACTCAACATTCACAAATCGGGGTTGGCTATGTTCTAAACCAAATAGTTCATACTTTCCGTGAACTATGCTCTGATAGCACCACTCGAGTCACTTCAGGAGAAAACTGGAAGGCGAAAATTACTCGACGAGGCGGCTCGTAATTTTCTGATGCCTTCTCGTTTCTCTTTACGTTCCTGTCGTGGTGCTATCAGAGCATAGTTCACGGAAAGTATGAACTATTTGTTTAGTAGAATTTACTTCGATTTATTTCAAGTAGGAAATTCTGTTATTGATCTCTGTATTTTTCTATCGATTATCAAAACACATCATGGCTCTATTTGATATGTCTAATAATAGACCTATATACAATGGAGTACAGGGCAATTGAACACGATTTATCAAAAGATTTTGAAACATTTCTAAATGTCACATAGATTTCCTGCATAACTATCCTTTCACTGCTTTAGTGAAGAGAGTGCATTGTATAGCATATTACATTTACATAAAAATTTTTTCTGTTGACATTTGATTTGAACAAAACAATAATATACAACTGAAATCGTTTCAATTCCTAATCTCATCATTATACACAGATTTCATTTTTAAATTTCCCACTCGTAATTAAACCTTTGGTTTAGGCATATCATCTGATAAGTTTGCCATATGAAATATTCTTCCGCCAATTATTGGTTGTTTTGAATCCATCTGAATATATATGTAACACTGATACGCATATATAGTTGTTCAACGCATTTTGATTTTTATTGATATTGATCTGTTTATGTATCTTATGTATCTTGTTGGTGCAAATGTAAAAGAAGGAACAAGAACCTTTGCTAGCAAGCAAGAAAATAATAAAAAAGAAGAAAGTTATTAAGCAGTTATACAGATACATCTCCAGACTCGACCGGTGGCACTAGATATGTGCGAATCCGACCCGAATCCGATTGTATTGGGTTGGATTCAGGTTGATTTTTTTGATCTTCGGATGTGATCGGATCGGATCGGATTTGCAGTGAAATTTTTTGTTCAGATTATTTCGGATTTCGAAATCTAACTGAATAATTGTTTTTTGTAGTAATAAAGAACATAGAAAATAAAGTATTGCAATTTAAATATAGCGGCTACGTTGATATGCCGTTATATGATCATATTTACAATTGGTTCGTTTGACCCAATTGATGTAAAATGAATTATAATTTTAAGAAGGAAATGATTAAGATGTCTTGATTAATCGTACATCGTTTCAATGTGTGTTGTATCTCATATTCTCCTCCACAGTTCACACTCAGTATTATCATTTCATAACTTTATATAACGATAGACAGCTTAGTAAGTCAAACATCATATATTCACGTCCTGGAATCTGATTTTAGAGTATGATGGTTTTGTATTTTATTCAGTAGTATTGACTTAAAACTGTTAGCCCCAAGTAGAATGTCCATTAGCCCAGCTTGAAAAGAAAAGATTTTCAAATTGAAGAAAAATCTGGCCGTGCATCTGAGACTGTGAACAACCATCTATAGATTTAAATAAAATATAAGTACAACTGTTTCAAATTATTTAGGCTAAAGGTACGTCTATTCTGAAATTTACATGTTTTACAATGCTTTGATACCCTCTGGAATTCGTTTTTTTGTGGATTTCATGCAAAATATTCCGCATTAGTTCGGATTAATTTAGAAGATTTAGTTTAAGATCGGATCTGATCGGATCGGCCGTTATATTTATGATTATTGCTTCGGATTGGATCGGAATCGGATCAGTATCACGGTCATACCCGTAATCAATTTTTTATAAATCCTATACGACGCACACTTTAATGGGCACATATAATTTAGTTGATCGTTAGTAAATTCAATCATTTAAGTAGTTTAGCATATGCTGGGGTCAAAATAATTCTATTCATATAATTGATCTATCTGTATATTAACTTGTTGATATTATGCAATATGCAATTTTGCTCTTACAATTACAATTACAAAACTATAATTATTCATTTGTCTTATAAATCAAAATATGCAAATGAAACTATTATTTTGTTAAATTTAACTCCCGCGGAATGTGCCTATCTCCCCCTAAGATTGCAGCAGGGTCGGGGTCAAAATTCAATATACTTTCAGAAATCTGATTAGTTCTTTAAAGGTGTGAGGTGAAAACTAAGAAGGTGACTTTTCAACTGCAACCCTTTTAGGTGTAAATTTAAACCTTGAATCTATTGAATAAACACATTTTTTAAGAGTTTAATTGTGTGTAGCCTAATTGTTGAACGGTCTAGGCAAGCCATAAATATTCGTTGAAATTTGAGCTCCTTGATTCTTTCCGTTTTATGCAAATAAGTTTCAACTCAAACCATGTCAGTGAACCATAAATAGCACTTGAAATGAAACCAGAACTTTCAAAACCATTGTAATAAAGTAGGATTTACAACAATGTCTTAGACGATTCAAATTATAATAACCTGTAAATAAAATGTAAGCTAAAAATGTAAGCTAAACATGTATGCATTATGAAAAATTCTATTCATCAAGAGACCATAGCGGAAATAACAATTCAGATCATTTATCTATGATATTGGACTCCTTCTGTCAATAGGCAAATGATTATGAAATAGAAAGGAATAGAATTTTATTTCAACCACATGATAAAAAAATATTTACAGACTAAAGACATTGATTTATGGAATATGATATACAGTGGTTGACGTCATCTTGTAAGCAAAATTTGCTTGTCTATTGGGAGACGCTATAGAGTGTATGAATGTCATGGGTAAAAGGTTACAATAAAAATGGTGAATTTAAACTACAGTAAAAGACAATTCAAACATTAATTGTAATTAAGAAGTTAACACTTGTCGTGCCGAACCCAAGTATACTCGGGATAGCTTGACCCCCGTCAGCAGGCCGGACCCGAGTATACTCGGGATAGCAACGTGGGCTTTCGACAGAGCTTAAAAACAATGAAAAAGGAAGTCTTCAAGCAGAAACCTTTGTTCAAATAAACCAATCGAATATCAGCTAAGCAGGGAATATTCTTTCACTTGAATCCAACGTGATCTTACGATTTTAAATCAGTTTGAAAGTTCGAAAGCAAAACAAAATGGCGAAGTGTTGACACGCGATCGCCTTGGCGCTAAGAAAGGCAATGAAATGAGCTATTATTACTTCGAAAACACGATAAAAACTGAAGCTATACATTTATATGGTCATCAACTATTATTATTTCTGTTTTGTATGTGGTTTTCTGGTTAATGAATTTTATTTGGAGACAGAGAAGCTTGTGCTGTGTTTTGCAATTTTTTCGGATTTTTTAAAATTCGTTATAATGAAAGTTTTGTCTAAATTAATATAAATCAAGCATGTTATATATGTTTATATTCGATTCCTGGTCTAATTAATTGTATTGGGAGTTGGCTTAAATAATTATTGGATATAAAATGTAGTCTTGCTATTTTAAATTAATTTTTTAGAAATGAAAATTTCGACATTCATGGTGTACGGGCGTGGGTCTACAGACATAGTTGCTCTCTTTTTCATCTTGTTTCAAGGCTAAATTGCTCTTGAGACCAAATAAATCAAAAGTTTAAATAAAGTATGATATGTTAAAACTTATTTTGTTTGATTGATGTTAAAATAATTTGAATTTTAAGACTGTTTTTCATAAAACATTTGAAACATTTCCGTCATTGTGTTTTTCTTTTGAAAACTGCGCAGTCTTTGATTATAAAATTTCAAACAAAAAGTACACAACATGAAATATATGTTTCGAAATAATAATTTCCCAAAACTTTGTTATATAAAAACGAATATTTCTTGAGATAAATGAACTTGAAAGTCGATTACTTGATATTGTGATCTCATGCAAAAACAGGGCAGCCTGTGGTGAAAGGATATTAAAAAATCGTCGGCATCATAAGAATTAACATACTATACAAAAAAATAATACAATTTAACAACATTCGTAACAGTCTTTTTAAGTGTCAACGGAATACTAGGATTTTATAATGTTCTTTCGAATATAGTTGATGAAAGTATTAGACAATGAATCTAAATTTCAGAAAAAGTATAAGTGAAACCATTCCAAAGGGTTGGAAATCTATAATTTGGTAATAATTGTAGCATTTTTTTAGTTACAAAAGGAATTTCAAAAACATTCAACTTTCTGAATCTGGATTCCAAAAAATTAAACATTGATAGTAAAAAAGATGGGACAGAATCATTGGCAATTAACAATCTATGCATAAAAATAACCACCTTTAAATTGTATAAATCTTTGAATTTCTAAGATACCTAGATATTTCATCAGTGGATCGGCATGGGATAGGTTCTTTGCGTTCATTATAATCCTCACACACGTTTTCTGCAACCATTCTAACCGTGAAACATTTGCATGACTCCAAATCACAATAAAATACTCAAAGTGAGGATTGCATAAAGAATTTTAAATTATTAATTTATGCTTCAAAGTAAAGAAATTTTTTAGACGAATTTGAGGAGGATTAGCTCAGATGGCAGAGCAACCGAACTTCAGATCGGATCATAACTGATCGACCGTGGTTCCAATCCCACCTAACTTCAACTCAACCATGACTCTATCTGAAACAGCAAATGAGTACCATCTGAGGATGGCGGATGGAATGGTCCAGAGGGAATTGCATTGTGAGTAGCTGCGACGTATCGTTGCGCATTGACAATCGAGACCTATCTCCCATGATATCTCTTGAAATTGATCTGCTGTGTCGCTGCTGAGATCAACAAAGAGCGTTTAAACTCATTGCTCTCAGCGAAAAAAGCCACTCATCTAGAAATAGAGGAGTGGTATGGGTGCCTTCGGTAGGGCGACACCGTCTACATTACTTTTTAGGATGAAGATTATTTTACGTAATTTGGAAGCAACAAAATTGGCCTGGGCTTTCCAACTGAGATCATCATCGATCAGTACACCTACAAATTTAATGAAATGATTCTTTTGTAGAGAACCGCAATGTTCCAGAGCATGACCATCAAGTGATAAAGATATAGATAAAAGTCTGGCATGGTTGTAAAGCATATATTTACATTACCTAGGTCTAGAGTCAAATGATTTTCGTAAAACCAACGCGCCACAGATTTCAATTCTTTGTTTATTTCATTTTCAAGGTCTTCTTTGTTATTTTAGGACCATTGTAAAGTTGTATCATCAGCAAAAATGCTCTACTTGGAATTTTGTTGAATTGGGTAAATCATTTATAAAAATCAAGAATAATAGGAGGCCGAGAATACTACCTTGCGGTACTGCACAGCTTATTTCACAAAAACCAGATAAAGTTCCATCAAATAAAACTGCCTGGCTCCTACTAGACAGGTGATTGGTCATCCATTCAAATTCAATCCCATGAAAACCATAATGATTCAACTTCTGTAAAAGAATGTCATGAGAGACTGTGTCAAAAGCTTTTTCGATGTCGAGAAAAATAGCACATTGATATTTTGAACGTTTTGAAGAAAAAATATTGTTTAAAAAGATGAGTAAGCATGACTTGTGGAAAAATATTTACGAAAACCAAATTGGTCATTAGTAAAGAAAATGGTGTTGAAATAGGTATACTATTGAAAACAAACAACCTTTTCTAAAACTTTTGAAAAAGTGCACAACAGTGAAATTGGTCTATAATTAGAAAATTCTTTACTGTTTCCTGATTTGAAAAGAGGTATTACTTTAGCAATTTTGAAAGAATCTGGAAAGTAGCCGGTGTGAAGGGAAATGTTCACCAGAAATGTTAATGATGGGATTATAAAATCTTTCACGTGTTTCATCAATGAGCTAGATATTTCATCTATACCAGTGCTGGGCTTTGATTTAATATTGGACACAATCATCTCAACAGCAAATTTAGTAATATGTTTGAATTTGAATGAACTACCATCGTTTTTTGAGAGAAATTGTGCAAAATTGGAAGATTCTGGAAAAATATTTGTAAGGGATTTTCCAACGTTGATAAAAAACTGTTGAAATGCTTAGCAATCTCATGTTTTTCATGAATTTCTTTATTGTTCAAATTAAAAAAGTTTGGATATCTATTTTTATTGTTTTTACTACCAAGAATTTCATTTGTGGCCTTCCAAATCGACTTGATGTTGTTTTTGCTTTCATCATAGAAAGTATTCCAATAAATAGTCTTACTTTTTCTAATTAATTTGTAATATAATTTGTTGTATGAATGATAGAGTGACTTTACATTGATATTTCTTGTTCTGATCCATTTGTTGTATAAAAGTTGTCTTCTCTTGCGAGAGATGAGCAAACAAGATGTTAACCATGGGTTTAACTTGTGCTTTCTTTCTGATTGGAAAGTGATCATTACTCATGAAAAATGTAATCAGATATATTTTTGAAATGCGCATGTTAATCATGTGCAATATACTTTACACGATCATCCTCTCGAATCTGTTGAATCTATTAAAGATCTTGACGGTATCATTATTTCCTCTGATCTGAAATTCTCCCTTCACTGCAAAGCTATTATGTCAATAGCCCATTCTCGTTTTTTTCTAATTTGGAAATGCCTCTAGTTGCATTGGAAATCATGAAATCCAAAGTTATTATTGAAAGCCTACACAGTATATGTAAGGCCTATCATTGAATCAGAAAATGCAGTATTGATTCAAAGCTACATCAAGGAGATAATAACCATCGAGAAGGTGCAGAATAGATTAAATAAATGACTCTGCAAATTAGCAAATATAGCCTTCACAAATTACACTGATTGCCTTACTGTCCCTTAATTAGAGTCACTAGAATTACGTCGAATAAGAACGGATGTTATGATGACTTTCAAAATATTACATGGCTTTGTTGATGTCGATATGAATTATATCTTTTTCCAATGAAACTAAAACAAAATCCACGTTAAATAGATGTCATTCTCTGATGTTAAATTCAGCCAAAGTAATAAATGTCACCGTTGGTTATACGTTTGTTTGGGACTCATTGCCTGATAGCGTTGTGATATCTGAAAATCATGTCATCTTTAGCAATCGATTATCAAAGGTTGAATGATTGCCATATTGCAACAAATTTATCAACTTTTAGCAATTTGTCAATACATTTGATTATTCATTTTATTAATCATGCAAACAGCTTTTGAAGGCTCTGTTTAAGTGGAAGTTGTACTTCCCATTATTTTCTTGTCAATTTTACACCGTTTCATTCTTGAAAAATATATTCGTTTATATTCTATTCTATTCCACTTAGAAAGTTCACAATACGTCTTCTTCATTTGAAAAGTTCTGGAAATGATTTGGCAAGCGCTGCTAGTCTCTAAACGAGGTAGTAAATAGTGTGAAAGTTTTGTAAAATGCATGATCCAAGTTGGAATTTCTATAGAAAAAGGGGGTAAATGCGTTTTAAAGTTTGCGTTCAAACCCATTCCTATTTGTATTTACACCCCCAAAAAGTTCGCATTTATACCTTCATTTTGAAAGGTGTGGTATGGTAGTCCCTCATTCTGACAAAGTCAATATTGGTGTTTGAATCAGTTTGCTTTCTATTACTCGAAATCACAACCATTGATAGAGTTTTCGTAGAAAAAAGCATCTTAAAATTAATTTCAAACCGACCGCTGACATATTCTAATCTTGATTTAAATTTGCTATCGCATCTGAGATAATCTTTTAGAATGCTGCCACAAGCATAGCTAAGATCATATGACTTTGACGTAAAACATAATAGAACATGATGAACCATGTCAAAAGCTCTTTATAAATGTAATGACGCTTTCGTATTCCTTGAGAGACGACTTAAACTAGTGACATGTCCATAATTTGCAGCATCAATGGGATCCGTTTTCTTGAATACTAAGGAAATTAAACCGTATTTTCATTCAAAAGGAATATGTTGAATAGCTATGAGATGATTGCACAAATAAGTGAGTGAAGCCAGGACTGTATTTTGCTCAATCCAAGTGTTTTAAATTTCAATGATCTATCCAGGCTACTTATATCTGCAAATGGAGAGAAATTTCAAGCATTTACAAACACATGAAATGTGACAAGTTTTAGCTTTCAATTAAGGTAGACGGTAGACATTTTTGCTTAATAAGAGAAGGTAGCAATGTCAACGTCATAGTGTCATCAATGGAAACTATCCATTCCACATGTTAGTGTTCAGCACTACTATGTGCGCCTATTTTATTAGCACGACAATAGCAAGACGAGTCAAAACTCTAAACTCGCTTATTCAATAATGAAAGTTGTAAACAGGCACAAAATATTGAAGATTTAGAATTGATACATATAGCTCGAACAAAATGTAAAACTGCAAATTAAAACCACGACTGAAATACACAAATTCATAAAATAACACCATAAATGTTTTCTATCACAAAATGATTTTCAAATTGCATTCAGGTTAAAAATCGTTAGCACCGGTGCCGACCAGTGCTCAATAGATGAACAACCAATTGTGATTTGATTGAGTTAAAAAGTAGAGTAAAAGAGAATAGAAACAAAGAGAATCTCACTTGATATCAGTCCTTTTCAGATTACATATAAGTAGCATTTAGGAGTGCTTTGCTTCTGTATTACAATTTCGGAAACACATTTGCGTTAATACTAAACTCAATCTACCGAACACGTCAATTATTTGATTCTACAAGGAAGTTATTACAAATTAAACTATTTAGAGTATCTGATTCAGAGATGTTTAAATTGATTCGCCTTTCATTATCCGCTTCATCTCGGACCGCTATGAAATTATTTATTGACGATAATGAAATGAAGAAATTGCAGGTATATAAAAGATATTATGAACTCAGTTTTAGCACTGCTCTGTAGCATGCTCAAAGGTTAATGGGTATCCAGTAAATCTATAAATTGCAATCAACAAGTCTCGGAGTTAAAAAAAAAGAAAAATTATTTTTCCCCTTGAATCTACTTATCTACTTATATTAATAATACTGTCTGTTTATATGTCACAATATTGCGATATTTTGCTTTGAATTTAAAAGCTGCGTGTAAATTGTCTGAACATGTGAAACTTGAAACTGAATCAGTTTTATGATAATTAAAACAATACGAAATACTGAATTACATTGAATTACAAGTATAACTAGGCCAGACAAAATATGTTTTGAAATCAAAGAAACGTAGACCTATTTCATGTAGTGTTGATATCAGCAATACATATAGCGCGGCACAAACGCTAAGAAAGTATAGAGACTTTAGGTCTTAATTTAATTTATTTATTAAACAAAATGCCGTTCATTAATTTTCTCAAAATTGAGATACAAAACATTGCACTTTTAAAAAGGCTATTTTGATATATAATTTGTGAGAACACTGAGCAAACAATGTTTTGAAATTAATAATCTATCGCGGGGCATAAAAAAAATTTAACTTGCAAGAATTTTCAAAATGACGTTGGCGTTCGACTAATTCGAAATATTTTCAAAGTTCGAATAGATTATCTGTCTACAGTATAAAATTATAGAGTTTAGAATTAATCAAGGCATTGCACAAAAGATTTTCTATAATTTATTATTTATTATAAAAATATGAATCATTTGGTTTTGAGAAGGCAGGCATTTATTGTCAGATTTTGCTTCCATAACTAACGAAGGAATTGTAAGCATCGATTAAAATTAAAATTTCATTTTGTTGACTTGCTATAAGAATAAGACACAGTATGTTACCACAGTTTCGAGAATAAAAATAGCGGTGTCCTGTTATTATCGTTGATCAACATTTCATAAAGTTACTTTCAGGTATATCAAATTCAACAAAGTTAAATTGAATTGAGCGTATGATTTGTGAAAAATAATAATAATTATAATATTTTCACCGTTCAAAAATTTTGCTTTGAAATTAAAAGCATAAAAACATAATTCAAAAACATTTTTAAATAGTTAATGCAGTTTAGATGAGTGTAATAAACCTTGTGTTACATAAATAAAAAGCGAAAAGTTTGCATGAAATAATCGATCATAGCAAACAATATTTATTAAAATACAACTTACCATTTTCCAAATGAGATCCAAATAAAAACTATACGATCGGCATAATCTCCGAACAATATTTAAATACATAATAGCAGGTTCTCTGAGTAAATACACCAATCAATAATAAGTTAACAACCATATTTTAATGAAGGAGAATGTAAGCCCGATAAGAATACAACATAAATTGTTTTTTATTCGAAATAATTCTGACAAAAATTATCATTTCATATCGCGATCAAATGCAAGATAAAGTAGATTCATTTTCTGTATAAGTAAATCCTTTTCATCAGACATCATAACATGAGCATTTAAATACTACCATCAGCTATGGTATTTTCTATCTTTGAAGCTGCACTACACATTTCCATTCTATAAACCATCGCGTCCGTTTCAATAAATTCTGAATAAATATGCATATCACGAATCTGGCAAAATGAGTTGTTTTCGTTTGTCTATCAAAATAATTAATTTATTCATAATCATTTAAATGCTCATGTTATGATGTCTGATGAAAAAAATTTACTTATATAGAAAATGAATCTACTTTATCTTGCATTTGATCGCGATATGAAATGATCATTTTTGTCAGAATTATTTCGAATAAAAAACAATTTATATTTTATTCTTATCGGGCGTACATTCTCCTTCGATAAAATATGGTTGTTAACAAATTATTGATTGGTGTATTAACTCAGAGAACCCGCTATTATGTATTTAAATGTTGTTTATGTCACTCGTATAGTTTTTATTTGGATCTCATTTGGAAAATGGCAAGTTGTAATTTAATAAAAAATGTTTGCTATGATCGATTTTTATATGCAACTTTTTTCGCTTTTTATTTATGTAATACAATTGCTACACTCATCCAAACTGTATTAACTATTTGGATGTTGATATTGACTATTGAAGTGTTCACAAAATAACGCTGTCAAAGTATGGCCGGTCAAACTCGTGGTATTGCATGCAATATATTCAATATTAAATTAATTTAGCTTCAACAAGACACATGGTCCACTGATTTCTGTTATTAACATGATCAATAGACATCTTTTGTTAATTAACAATGATTTACTGCTTCATATTAAAAAAAAAGAAAAATCGTTGATTAAAAGTTGCGAAGGTGCTGCCTTCGATAGTTTCTACTAAAAATGAGATAATTGAGACAAATGAGACAATTGAGATATTTGCGGTGTTGCATCCACGAAACCATAAGGGCGGCCGTGTATTATTCTATAAGAAATGTACTATGACATCATCAAAACCAATAGCAACCTGCGGTCCCTTTGAAACAATTGAGACAATTGAGGACATATGTGGTGTAACAACGATGAATCTATGATGATTTCCTGCAAAATCATTTTGGTGAACCTGTAGGCCTACCAGTTTAATCTCAACGTTTGACTTATTTTCTCAATTTATGTAATTTATGTAAAGTAATTTGTAAAATTTGTCGTTAGAGAAACATGAAGTCAACTGTCTAAGGCTCTAAGCTGTCTTCAAAATCAGAACTCAAGCTACACAAACAGCTTTATTTAATTTTGCTAGCGATTGATATGTAGTCATTACTTATATTTAGATGTGATTATGATAACACTGATATGTATATTTTGTTTTCCTGCATATTGGAATGATTGTTTATAGAATCAAATTGTTTAGCCTAATGGAAACCTTCCTCTGTAACTCTGTTCTTGTTGTTCTTCTAGCATCACATGGTATATATTTACATCAAATCCATATACAGCATTTGACAGTTTTTCTGTGATATGATCTGGCCTATATGGCATCCAATTGGTAGACTGCACAGTGGAAGAATTATGCCATAGAAGATGACTTAAGACTCAAAAAACTTTGTAAGACTCAAAAAACTTTGGCATACTTTACAATCATTTATTACCCAGACTTCAAATTATGGATATTAAAGGTATCTCAGAAACATAACACACTTTATGCTTTTGATATGTGATATGATTTTATACTTGACCAATGTGAACATTATAATTCGATGTGTTGGCCTACCTCCTTCATCCTTCAACATTGCCTTGCATAACTTAACTTTCATATGCTGAACAATAGACCAGCAAACCTTGTATTTTTAGTTTTTACAGACTATGATGATACTTATTTACAAGATATACTACAATAAATTAAGTGTTATAAGTTAGGGACAAAACTAGAAAGGTATATAGGCTACTTGAGACCGTTAAATGTAGTTTTTAGACCTGTAGGCCTGCATGGTTTAATTTGTTTTAATTGAATGTAAGCCTATTTCATTATTATGCATTCCTGGACTGTCAAAGTAGACAGCAACTATTGTAATAATTACATTAATAAATATAGCACATTCTAGTTTTAACCTGATGGTTAATTTAATATTTACATTTTTAGAGGCTACGATATAACATTAATATACAATAATGCAATATTAGTAGCGTAAGTTAAAACTGATTGACTTCAAATTTTAAAATAAATAAGATAATAAAATGAACAATCAGGGATGTTAAAGTTACTTTTTAAAAGTATCTAGTTACAGTTACCGTTACTTGGGCGAGAAAGTAACTAGTTACTATCAGACGTTACTTTTCAGAAAAAGTAACGATTACAAGTTACAAGTTACTTTTAATTCGAAAGTAACTAGTTACAGTTACTTTTCCCGTTACTTTTTCTAAATAAGTCCAAAAATATCCAACAGAAGCAATGAGACATATATGAAGTATTCAAATAATATTTCTGTATTTTAATTTGTTAATTAATCAAATGTTCTTGTTGACAATATATATACGAAAACAGACACCCGACGACTATTTCACAGCGACGTTTTTTGAGTGATTTTTGTTGTGATTAGTGATTATCGTTTTCATGTTTGAACTTCGAACGTTCCTAACTACCGTATAGGAAATAACTACAAAGAATTATCGCACCTAACAAAACAATAGCCTTTATATTATTTAACAATAACCGCGTTTTGTAAGTTTAATTATGAGGTATAATGTATTTTATTGATTAGTTTTAACTGTCTGAGGATCGCATAAAGCGTGAAACTTTAAGTAACAGTATCAAAATGTGTAGTCTTTGACTTCTTTATTATAATAATAATAATAATAATAATAATAATAATAATAATAATAATAATAATAATAATAATAATAATAATAATAATAATAATAATAATAATAATAATAATAATAATAATAATAATAATAATAATAATAATAATAATAATAATAATAATAATAATAATAATAATAATAATAATAATAATAATAATAATAATAATAATAATAATAATAATAATAATAATAATAATAATAATAATAATAATAATAATAATAATAATAATAATAATAATAATAATAATAATAATAATAATAATAATAATAATAATAATAATAATAATAATAATAATAATAATAATAATAATAATAATAATAATAATAATAATAATAATAATAATAATAATAATAATAATAATAATAATAATAATAATAATAATAATAATAATAATAATAATAATAATAATAATAATAATAATAATAATAATAATAATAATAATAATAATAATAATAATAATAATAATAATAATAATAATAATAATAATAATAATAATAATAATAATAATAATAATAATAATAATAATAATAATAATAATAATAATAATAATAATAATAATAATAATGATAATAATAATAATAATAATAATAATAATAATAATAATAATAATAATAATAATAATAATAATAATAATAATAATAATAATAATAATAATAATAATAATAATAATAATAATAATTTTGAAAGTCAAGTCATTGTTTTCCCGTGCTGGCTGTCTGTGTAGATCAATCTTATACTTGGCAAGTTGATTATTGTTGTGTTTAGTACCTTCAGTTCATATGATATACCGCAAGGCATGTAAAATACATAAAATAGACATATATCACTTGCAATATTTATTGTGATCGAATTGACATATATTTATTTTTAGGTGCACAAGACAGACGAAAAGAAGTTATCGTCATGCTGCACTAGTACAATCATATCAGCCAATGTAGGCCTATATATGTGAAGCTATGTCACAATTATGTCAATGTTAGAGAAAATAGATAGGATCTGATGTGAACGGTATTACAGTAGGCTTTTATATGTAATGTGTATGTGCATTTCCCGGTGCATTGACCATACTATGTGATTGGCATGTTTACTTTAATCAAAGTTTTTGCTAAATTATAAACTTAGATGCTGAAAAATACAAATGATGTGATTTTTTAGTACTTTAACAATAATGTAGATCAATGTTCCATTTACCGATATGCAATTGCGTTTTTGCTCGTGCAGGCGTCATGCGTATATAATATTCTATCCATCTAATAATAGTGAAAATGATGTTTCACACACATCATCGAATCTGTATTGATAGTTATTAGAAATAAGAAATACAACTCAATGCCGCCGAGAGGATAGTGACTCAATTAGTTATATATACCTATCCTAGCTGTACTATATATGTCTGGTGAAAATGTGATACTGGAAATAATGATACATTTTGAAAGATTTGTCACCCTTTTAGCATGAGTTATCAAAAAAAAATGTTGACCCGGATGGGGCATCGAACCAGACCACCCTCTTTTTCTCCTCTTTTCTCTCTTTTCTCTTCCCCCTCTTCCCCCCGGCAGGCGAGAACTTCATCCCCCTTTGAAACCAGTGAGCCACTGCCTCACATAATGCTATAGGCGCTTTGACTGTACTAACTAACAAACGTACTTCTTCGACAACGTATTATTGAACAAGGCTGACCCACGCGCGACAGCGAGAGTATTGAATTTCAAATTATATATCTAATCGGAAAATATTATGATATCATAGTATGTGAGCCCATATATTTGTGATCTTTGCAATCTCAGCAAGTAGGCCTGTGATTTTCATGGCAGTCTATCAAAATACTAAGAGTTCGTTTAAATTATAATTTTATAAGTAAAAAAAAGATCTGAAAAATTGGCCAGATAGTGCTTCTTGTTATCAAATTTTTCAGAATAATAGCATCAACATTCTTTTAAAAGGAAATAAAATTCTATAATAAATCGCTATACTAATTCGATATTGATATTATGTTACATCTTGTTGTCAATATTTCTACGCGCTATTTATAATACATTACAGATGTCGAATGAAAGAAAAGACGATTATGAATAAATTAGTTATTTTTATAGAAAAACGAAAACAACTCATTTTGCCAGATTCGTGATATGCATATTTATTCAGAATTTATTGAAACGAACGCGATGGTTTATACAGTGGAAATGTTTAGTGCAGCTTCAAAGATATAAAATACCACAGCCGATGGTAGTATTTAAATGCTCATGTTATAATGTCTGACGTAAAGGATAATTTACTATGTAGAAAATGAATCCACTTTACCATCACGATATGAAATGATCTTTTTTGTCGGAATTATTTCGAATAAAAGACAATCTTTATTTTATTCTTATCGGGCGTACAATTTCCTTCGATAAAATATGGTCGTTAACTTATTATTGATTGATGCATTAACTCAGAGAACCTGCTATTATGTATTTAAATGTGGTTCGGAGATTATGCCGCTCGTGTAGTTTTTATTAGGATCTCATTTGGAAAGTGGTAAGTTGTATTTTAATAAATATTGTTTGCTATGATCGATTATTTCATGCAGACTTTTTCGCTTTTTATTTTTGTAACACAGGGTTTGTTACACTCATCCAAACTGTATTAACTATATAAAAATGATTTTGAATTATGTTTTTGTGCTTTTAATTTCAAAGCGAAATTTTTGAACGCTGAAAATATTATAATTATTATTATTTATCACAAATCATAGGCTTAATTCAATTTAACTTTGTTGAATTTGATATACCTGAAATTAACTTTATTAAATGTTGATCGACGATAATAACAAGACACCGCTATTTTTATTCTCGAAACTGTAGTAACATGCTGTGTCTTATTCTTATAGAAAGTCAACAAAATGAAATTTTAATTGATGCCTACAATTCCTTCGTTAATTTTGGAAGCAAAATCTGAAAATAAAAGCCTGCCTGCTCAAAACCAAATGATTCATATCCGGGTGGGGTACTTGAGTACATTTCAGACGGGGGTGTGCCATTTTGGTTTTTCGGTAAGCACCCTAAAATTGCAGCTTCCCTAGAAAGCTATACCCCAAAATTGCACTTCCTTAGAAAACTATACCCCAAAATTGCAGAAAGCAGGAAAATTTCCACAAGCCTGGGCGAACTTGTAAATCAACATCTGTGAAGTTATGCCCTTTTAGAAAAATACAAATATGTAACATTAAGAAATTGGGTAGGCATTAATATTCGACAATGACATTATTTTCTGGAATTTTCTCATTAAAAAACATAGACATTGGCATTAAGCTCGAAATGTTCTTTATCGTACATTTTCTATTCAAAGGCAGGACGTAATCACTAGCGCCATGAAAATTCATATTGGCTCACTGGGCTCTGAAGTTGAGCAATGATGAATGATGATAATAATTATGGAAATCTCAAGTGAAGAAATCTTTCATTCATTAGTTGAGAAGATAGGCCCAACTGATTAACAATACACAATAGGGAAGTTCAAATGAACAGTTAAATAAGTTTATTATGACTGTTCTGTTTAGTGTTGTGAATTGCTGTAATTTCAAATGAACAGCTAAATAAGTTTATTGTGACTGCTCTGTTTAGTGTTACGAATTGCTGTAATGACTGATATATGATAATTCTGGAAGTGTTGGGATTTTCATTCAATGAAGGATCATCAATTATTATCCTATCATAGGTTTGTTAATAATCAAGGAATATTTTTAGCAGGACTCAGAACAGAGAGAGGTGTGCAGGTGTAGGCCCCTGGCATCCTATTATATTATGGGATGTGACTTGACTATGCCAACATACCAACCAAAATGATAAATCACCATTACAATCTCGGTACAATCATACAATGTAGTATCTACAGTTACGATTCGATAGGCCGTAGTCAGTATCCTACCTAGAGTGGAAACTCTAACGAGCCCTTTTTATCAACGAAGTTAAATAAAATCAAACACACACACAACACTAAATGTGTGCCTGTGGCTCGTACCTGACTGGAAGCCTGGAGCTCTCCAGCCTCTCCTCTCTCTCTCCTCCTGGAAGGACTACAATTATGTATCCAGCATACCAAAATCCCGGTGTTGGATCATTAGCTCAAGCAGGCTATGCACCGGGCCTTGCACATCCACATCCACAATTATATATTTGATAAATAATATTTTGCTTTCTCGAGATTCGTCAAAATATACCATTGTGCATGCACAATAAATAAAGAAGGCCTGCTTCACATGCCCTTATGGTTCAAACTCGTTCTCAGCTGAGAAAATAATGGAAAATGAGGCTGGTTACGTCAGGGAGTGGTGGAATTGAGGGGAAATTGGAACTTGGCAAATTACTTGAAAATCCAATATAACAATTGAAACAAAACAGAACTTTTAATAATATAGTAAAATATAGTAAACATCATATGGATGGATTTATTTTGATTCTGGTGAAATATTATAAAACAAACAAGCTAGGACTATGCAACTTATTTTTAAACTGCAAATGCTTGAAGTTATTTATAAAATGAATTTGGTATGAAGAACTAAGAACTTCTTTTATGTCCCTTGAGTTAATTGAATTCCATGCAAACCGATGTACTGTGTAGTGGGATGGATACCAGCGTAGTTTAAGCAAGATTAGGAAATTTGGAAATTTGCTTATCATAGGAATAATAATATGAATATTAAATTTTGTTAGACTGTGCTGGTCATATTTATGGCTGAAAGGTATTTACCCCGGTATTTACATTTCTTGTTTACCCACATTTGTGATAAATGCCAACGTCAAGGTTAACTCAGCCTTGACTTTATCTGAACATCAATGAGTACCATCCTTGTGATGGCGGACGGAATGGCATTGAGGGAATTGCATTACAAAGAGCTGCGGCGTATGGCTGCGCCTTGACAATCAAGGCCAATCTGCCATGAAGTCTGTGAAAATTGATCTGCAGTGTAAATTCTTAATATTGAATTTATTAGAGGTATTGAAACGTTCTCGTTGTTGACCACTTGGCCTGTCACATGAATGAACAGCTTCCAACTTTTGAAAGGGGTTAATTAATAAACTGGAAATAGTTTGCTTCATTATTCTATGCATTGGTCCTGATGACGGGGGTTGATGCAGGTTAACTTGCATAAAAACTTCAATTGTTGAAAAAGTTCTTAATTAAAATTGTTTTGACAAAATACGGAATTTTTTACCAAAAATTTTGAATTTTGCCAAATCTTGGACCCCAAAATTGCCCTTCCTTAGAATAAATACCCCCAAAATTGCAGGCAAATTGTTAAAATGATACCCAAAAAAAATGGCACACCCCCGTATAGCGACTATATGGAAGTACCTCCCCCCCGGGGATTCATATATTTATATTAAACAATAAATTATAGAAATACTTTTGTGCAATGCCTTGATTGATTCTAAACTCTGTAATTTTAGACTGTAGACAGATAATCTCTTCGAACTTTGAATATTTTTTCGAATTAGTCGAACACCAACGTCATTTTGAAAATTCTTGCAAGTTAATTTGTTTTTATGCCCTGCGATATATTATTCATTTCAAAACAGATTGTTCGCTCAGTGTTCTCACAAATTATATATCAAAATAGCCTTTTTAAAATTGAAATGTTTTGTATTTCGATTTTGAGAAAAGTAATGAACGGCATTTTGTTTCATTAATAAATTAAAGACATAAAGTTTCTTTAATTTTCATAGCGTTTGTGCCGCGCTATATGTTTTGCTGATATCAACACTACATGAAATAGTTCTACGTTTCTTTGATTTCAAAACATATTTTGTTTGGCCTAATTATATTGGTATTTCAATTTAATTCAGTATTTCGTGTTGTTTTAATTATCATAAAACTGATTCAGTTTCAAGTTTCACTTGTTCAAACAGTTTACACGCAGCTTTAGAATTCAAAGCAAAATATTTTTGTTCTGGAGAATTCAATTTGAATTCGAATTGGCTGCCCGCTAGACTATCGACCTATGCAATTTTTCAAAATCTCGGAATTTTTTAATACAATGATATCAAATAAAATATCACATGAAGTATATTTGGCGATTTGGCTGCCCGCTAGACTATCGACCTATGCAAATTTTTCAAAATCTCTGAATTTTTTAATATAATGATATCAAAGAAAATATCAGATGAAGTATATTATTTCAAAACAACTTCATAGACCCATACTTTTCATACAACAAATTTGTCACTGTACACGGTTATCTCGACACAAATGTTTGCATAATTTCCCGACCAAGGATTATCTGTATTATTTCGCCAGTAAGACGTACATAAGTCTCGGACAGACACAGAAATTTCGAAATATCGAAATATCGAAATGAAGAAATATTGTGATATATAAACAGACAGTATTATTAATATAAGTAGATACAAACAGACAGTATTATTAATATTAGTAGATATATATATATATATACATAACAGAAAAGTAACAAGTGAACCAAAGGCCGACAAACAAAATACAAAACAATGCAACTGCAGATCAAAACCAACGTGCCCACTACAAAATAAATGCCAAACAGAAAGCGTGGTCTACATAGCAAAGGTGACAACTGAAGATGACTGCGTCAAAAATTACATCGGACTGACTGAAGGTAGCTTCAAGGATCGCTACACAAAGCATATGCTGTCTTTCAGAAACAAAAATTATGAATTGAACACCCAACTTTCAAAATACATTTGGCAAGCCAAAGACAACAAGCTGTCCTACCAGATTGAATAGTCAATCTTATGCAAGGCTGCTGCATACAGTAATAAATCAAAGCGTTGTTTTCTCTGCCTGGCTGAAAAATATAATATAATTTGCTCAAAAGAAACCTTAATCAACAAAAGATCAGAACTAATATCCAAATGCCGCCATGAAAACAAATTTTACCTTTCCAATTTCAAAACATCCAAAACGTGACCAAGCATACGGAAATGTAATAACAATAGATTAAATATTAACAATAGAAACCATTACAATAAATAACAATAAGCACTGCTATTAAATATGTTTAACTAGGTTTTATGTATGTATGTTTTTAATTGTATTCTGTCTGATGATCGTTTAACAACGTGAAACTTCAAGTAACAGCAAAAATGGTGTGTCTTTCTTGACTCTATTACTATTTACCGCTCTGCTATTTACAAGCATTGAGCACTGTTCACCTGCCAATACTTTTAAATTTTTATTAAATTTGAAACATATTATATATATATATATATATATATATATATATATTTGTCAATAAAGTACGACAGGAACAATCAGGGTTGACAGTTTAAATATGACTACCATTTATGAAGTGCCTAAATAAAGAGGAGCTACTATTCTAAATGAGCTTTGATTTTCAAGTCAAGTTGAGGAAACAAATAAAAGGTTACATTAATCTACAAAACTTTGATAATATTGATTTGTTCTATTTTAAATTTAGATAAAAATAACGTTTTGTTAAAACTTTGTTATCGGGCAAAGAGTTCCACATGAGAATAACGCGATTGAAAAATGAATGTTTTGTCGTGTTTGTTATCGGAACATATCGAGCGCAAAGTTTTCTCGAATGACTGCGAGTAGATGTTGGTGAAGCTTTCACCAGGGTACCAGGCTGTAAGTCAACTAAGTTGTTCAAAAATTTGAATAACATATTCATTTCAAATTTTAAACATCCGCAGTCTGAGGATTCAAGGCCAAGCTTTACCAGACGATCAGCGTATGATTTTTACCTGATGTGTGATGTTTGACACAAAATCCGTGTAAATTTACATAGAATCTTCTCAATGGTGGTAATATCTTTGCGCAAGAAAGAACTCCAGACGGTTGTATCTGGATCAGCAATATGCCGAATATTCACCTTGTAAGCCATTAGAGGAAGCATGAAGTTGTTTGACGTAAAACATTCAAAAACATTTTTATTCTAGATGATCCAATGCTTGTGTGCCTTTATTTGTAAATGGTCATGGACATGGTAAATCCTCCCTTTCGTTAAACATCTTACACAAAAAATGCATTCGAATTATTATGGGGATGAGACCTCGTACCCATGCAGAACCTTTATGTAAACGACTTGGTATTCTTCAGTTGAAGGATCTTTACACCTCTAAAGTCTTACTGTTTCTGCATAATGTCATCAAGGGTAAAGTTCCATCACATTTTAAAAAAGTTTTTGTCTTTCAGCCACGTCATCGTCGAAAACAAAACATTTTTGTCGTACCTCATGCAAAAACATCTGCATTACAAAATTACCCCAGTTTTCAGTTTCTTTCCCTCTGGAATGGTTTCAAGTTCAATTTTGATTTCAATATAACGACTCATGGTTTTTCTAGGAAGTTAAAAACATTGTTTCTAGAAAGATACTATGATGTCTGCACTGTCAAGAACTGCAATATCTGTTGTGACTATTAAATCTTATTTCTTCATTGCTCATTCTTCTAGTCCCCTTCATAATTCTTTCCTCCTCATTAACCATATAGTTGGTTTTCCAACTGAGTTTATTATCTACTGTAATTAAATCATATTTTCAAATGTATTTCACACCTTTTATAATATTGTTTATTCTATATTTTCAAATGTATTTGAAACATTTTATAATTTATTCTCTTCATTTAGCCATATTTAATATTACTATTATTATCATTCTCATTGTTTACTATTCTTATTTAAATGTTGTTTTAAATTTTACAAATTATCTAAATATAACATTTCTTTAATCATTTTATAAATTTACAGGTATCCCAAATAAACAAGCATTGATTGCTTCAGGGATTAACCTTATCATGTATCACTAATTAACTTTCAACTATGTTGATTTGTAAATTATTATTATTAAGTGTTTTACATGATTAAATAAACATCTATCTATATAGCGAATGGACCTTCGTATAATAATTCTGATAAAGCGTCGTGTAATTGTTTTTCCTATTTGTCACAACTTTCTTTCAAACTAATAAATTATGTCTTTCCTATGTCTTTGATAATCTTTCTCTTGAACCATGTTTTGCTTTTGCTCAAGAGAACGCCAATTTTGCACATATTCTTTTTCCCTTTCATGTTAATAAACATCTTTACTTCTTCGTCTATGTCTTCATCTCCATTATTCTTTTGCCGAATTTTCCACGATGACTTGTAAGACATTAAAGAATGGTACAAATATTATGTTCATAAGGAATAGTGCATATAATTTATGATCGAAATTACAATGCAAATATGTTATAATATTTTATCAAAATTGAAAATTTATATGTGTCGATTTCAATTGAAATCAAATAAAACAACAGTTTATTCTACTTTTGATTTGCTAAAAGAATGTTATACTACGCAATGCATCTGAGAAAAATCGGCAGCATATTCGTTTCTCAGAATCAACCCACAGTTTTTACGTAATATGTTATAATGATTGATTGGAATGTCCATCTACCGCTGGTGAGGTATATTTGTTCCTCACCTGATATGGCGCACTTTATCAGTGGCCACAGCTTGAATGTTTTAACTGTCCTTTTCTCAGATATATAACCGTGCATCAGTCGTGCCTGAAATAATATATAGGTACTGTGTATAAAATTTAACAGCTTTTGTGAAAAACTTCAAAAGCACTTTTTCAACCCTAGTTTTGGAAAAATAAAAGAGAATTTCTTGACATTTTCAAGAAATTGAGGCTCGAGAAATATCGTACATAGAAAATAGAATATAATCAGAAAGTGTGATCATGCGATGATCTAGTGAAATACATCACCGTGTGTGTATTTCAAAAATTCAGAATTACATCGAACAAAACTTAAAGATTTTGGCAAATACGTAATCTCTACCGAATACAATATATCCTTATGATTAAAAAGTAATTATAAGTGTAAACTACAATCTATATCGCGCTTACAGCATTATATATTTGATTGAAAATGCAGCAACAGCAACAGCAGAGTTACATATTATTGCAACTGTTCATAATTATTCAAAGACTTTATGTATGCCATCGTGGTATCATAGCAGAATTTCAACTGATCCTAAAAATTAAAAAACTAAGAATTATCATTGTGAAAACTTACAAATAGAGGGGATTAAGTCAATACTGAACTTACAATCAGTGGGGATATAATGTATATATGGTTTCATATTATCGTTTAGTCCATTGTAGAAAATTACTACTAGCAATAAACTATTTGACGACGAACTATTGCTTGCCTCAAGCAAATAAATTATCGATTTAAAATAAAAATGCCTTATTATTGTTGTCTATACTCACTCTAAAATTGGACATTTGCATAACTCTTTGCTTAAAGCAAGCTTTTTTTGCTCATAATATACTTCGAAGACTTGAAAGAAGAAATGGACTTGAGCGACGCAAAGCATTCTTGCAAGAATGAAATTTTCCTGCCGTATAAGATGTTGGAAACGATTTTAGTAATAAGTACAGGGTACCAGTACCATTATCTTGTGAAATATTCTGACAGTTTGAAAATCTGATTGAGAAGGTGTTTAACATTTCTGCACAGGGATATGAAAACACTTTATTAAAGGAACTTGAACATTTTCTATAAGAGAAAAAAAACCTTTTATCACTTTTTGCAAAGCCGGTCCTCCATTGCACAAGAAATGTCGTACGAAGCGACATTCCTAAGATTGCGCATGTGGATTAGTTGTCTAATTACGTCAAAATGTCGTCAGGCGTTGTCGCCCCTTGCGCCACAAAAATGTTGTTTGAAAAAATTTAAACTTTTCTGACGTCACCAGAACACAAAATGCAAGCCAATCAAATAGCTAGCTATTTGAGATGATTCGAAATTAGACTACAGTGTCTAGACTTGTGTCCCAAATTAGATTTGAGCATTTTGCCCTTTTCAAAATATTGAAACTTTTAGATTTATTTCATTTGATTTTGTACAATGTAAAGTCTTTTATTATTATCAATGTGAGTTGAGCATTGGGAAGAACATTTAATAATTTTCAGACATACTGAAACAGACTCCGAACAGTTGAGAATTATCAATATGAAGTTGAAATCCGTGACCAATAAATGAAATTTATCAACTATTCCTTTCTCATTGTTTTCACACAGCCCAATAAACATAAGTAATCTTCCTATAACAAAATATATATGTCCAATTTCTGGGGATAGTCAATTTTTAAACAAAACATTTACTTTTGGCCATTAGTACTGCTTTAATTGCCTACAAGCGTTTTTTATTGTTGAAGGCAGCCATATTTTGTTTAATTGGATTATGGCGCTATAGATTCGAAAGAATTCTCAATTGTGTGGAAATCGCAAAAGTTTTTCGACTAAAATTCTTCAGGTGACAATTGTCTTTGTGCGCGACATTTTGGTGCAATGGAAACTGGCTTAATACAATGGTATCATATCATGACACTGTGGCCCTGCATTACAATAGGAAATAAAAATTATAATAATGCATTCTGCTTACTTCGTTTTCCACATAGTTTTTTCCAAAAGATCGTATGTCCAGCACAGTTTGAAATATATTGGCTGAATTTTCTTCATTTATTCTCTCAATATTGACCAAGGACGTAATGAGAGCACCAGAGCGACCAATACCATCGCTAATAGAAAAACAAATAAAACCTTGTGAAAAGGGGTTGCCACAATCAACCTGAGAAACCTGACACTGTTCATGTTGCAATTTCCCACTGCCCTATGTTGTTTTATCCATTTTTATCGTCTTATAGCCATTTAGGCAAAAGTTTTAACAAGGGAAAACAACCTTCACTACTTTGGTTTTTATAATACATTGCTTGTCATGATTATGAAACAAGGAAATTTCATCTATAATTCAGAAAATGGATGTAGATCTTACTTAAAAAGATTCTTCTTATAGGGCTAATCATGAATTGGAAAAATCAACAAAGCTAGCATAACTTTTTTCGCATCAAACCATTATCTACCTGCAAATCACTGTTATTGGCCCTGGCTCCTCTGAACTTCTCAATTTCTCAATTCGTCTTTGCAATTTAAGGAAAGAATTTGTGGAGAGTGGGACACCATGATTTGGCCAACCATCGTATCTCAAAATATGAACATGCTAAAAAAATATTAATATGTAGGTTGAGAAAGATGTAGATAGATAAAATATAGGATGTCAGTGTAACCTTTGTGAATTTAAAAGAGAAACAGGAAGGTCTTGTTAAACTATACTGTTAGTTTCTTAAATCTTCCTATTTACACTCTAAGGCTATTTTATCCCAAATCGTTATTGAGGAAAAATGTTACAAACCATATATTACTATACTTCTAATAGATAGGAAACTTTGCTAAGAGTAATAAACCATGACACATTAGGTTTTCAAGAAAAAAGTAAGGAATAAATATAGACATACAAATAAATTAAAAAATCAATAATAAAAAATAGCTAGTTTCAGTAAGTATTATTTAATTCACATGTGCCTATATATTATAGCGAAGTAGAAACAGTGTCTTTTCGGTAAAAAGTTGACATGTAATTTTGATAGACATACTGAAAGTGAGTAATCTAATTCATTTACAATAACTACATTACGTAACCTTACATTACCTTAAAATCTAGTACAATTAAGTGGGTCAAATCAAATTAGGCATTACAAGGCTTCCATTGAATGGTCATTAATTTTGGCAATATGATTCATTTATATAGCAATAAAAATGCTGGTATGCCAGACTAGTCAGGATAACTGTTTTCCAAGACCTGTTTCAAATCTTATTTAAAAGTTCATTATCACGTAAAATGCTCAAAATTTGCAATGATTCATGAACTCTGATTTAGAACGTGATTCTTATACAGATTATATCGAGTTTAGATTTTCAATATAAATACCCTGCGATTTCACAGAAAGGTAATTAAATATACACAATAAAAGAACGTTGATCATGGCTATAGCTCTATGTCCCACATATTTCTATGATGATCTTGGAGTGTTTGCCATGTGACAGTTTAGAAATCATGAAAGTTTATTCACATCAGTATTCACATCGAAGATTTTCAATACTAAAAGATACTTAGATTACGGATAAAATGATATACGTTCATTATTTGAACAACTGAACCCATTTGTTTTACAAAATGATTGATATATAATTGATTATAAAAGTATAGAAGCAAAATCAAAATCTGCGTTGTTAAGCTAGTATTGTTGTCCAAATTTCGGTAGACTTGTGAAAAGACTGTGTACGTTTTTGATTATCTAAAACTATGTGTTTGATGTAACCTTTTTCGTCTCTTTTGAAGTGATTTCCAGATCGAGCTCCTTGATAACTCCTTGGTCAGTGGCTTCGATGCATTCGATAGACATACTATCTTCCGCATACATCATCGTTGTTTCTGGCAGTAGCCAAAAAACATTTGCATCCTGTTAAACAAAGCGTGATAATATCTATAATTCAAAATTTGATATCGTTTTGAGAACATTCCATTTTCATTCTCAAATATTGAAAGATTGTGCCAATATGATAGATGACAGTATTTTCTTTATAACAAAATGTGTTTCAGCACATGAGAATATATGCGACTGTCGCTCGATAATATTAAGAGAAATCACGATAAGGAATTAGAAGTTAATATGGATTAAGCATCATGTTATACGTTATTTAGCTGATGTTATATATCAAGTTCTCTCCTTGAATCCCTTTACATATAGACATAGTGTAGTGAATAGTTTATGTTTTTGACACAGAGATGATGCTTGTGATTTTGAACATCCTCAAGAGCACTTTGAACCTTTTCCTGAGAAAAAGGGGCTAGTTACATTTTTTTGCTTTACTGGACGTTCAAATGTTGAAGGGTAGCTTCTTCAAAATTGACAACATATGTTTAGTGCACTGTGTCCTTATATGCAGAGTTTAGTAGATGAGCTTGTATTTTGCATTTAGAAACATGATAAATCAATTATTTCGAAGTTACCTCTCGAGCAGTGTTCTCCCCAGTCAGGATTATTGCAACTGGCGAATTTTCTTGAATCATTATACTCCAGAACAGACGCATCTGTGTTAGTCCTGGATATTTCATTGTTATAAATTGTTTCGAATTATCGTACCCCTTATAACGAAAGTAAAATGACATTGAATAAATCATCTAATATTTTGATATTATTGTGTTTCACATATTTTGATGTTATACTTACATTTGCATAAAATGCTTCAATCCGATTCTCCGATTTCACATCAGCGCCGCACCTAACGTTAATTTTTCTGTTTTCTATAGAAATGTTAACATAGCATGTAGAAACTGCATGATACACAAAACCAATGTAAATACTAATTAAAAAAACAACATGATTTGAATTCGAACCTTGCAATGGAATGTATGTTTGAGGGCGAGATTGGCAAGCCATTCTGAATTCCTTAGATACAAATTCAATTCGCTGAAAAGCAGATATCAAGGACGACACTATGAAACATAATCTGAATAGTTGATGTTAATAATCACTTAGAAAAGAGTCAAGTCACGATTGGTGGATTTGTACCAGGTGTTTAGCAGTCAAGACAACCTACGAGAATCCATTGTAACCACTATAAAAACTTGCAGGTATACGTCTATACGTCTATACCCGCACGTGTGCAGTTATAGAGCTATACTTGCACGTTTTTAGCCAAAAGGCTAGAACATGTGTTTTGAAAATGGCAACGAGCTGTAACAGATTGAAATTTTTTTCATAAAATCAAATTGAAAGTATACTCTGTAAATGAATATTCAACTTTCGAAACTCAGAGAAAGTTACAGCTTGGGACTTACTATATTGAGATGTAACATTTACTATATTTTCAATATTGCAAACATGTTTGAAAAACAATTATGTTGAAATATTTGCGTCAAATTTTGAAATGATATTCGTGAGAATTTCATTCCAAATGTATTTAATGCAAAGTGAATGACCCATTAAATAAGAAAACAAATCATTGTTGTAGTGGAATTGATGAGAGATAATTGATGTTCCAGACAAAGGTTATGTTCCATGATTATTAAAATGATTAAATCACTCATTGCTCACAGGTTAATACGAGCACCGAACAATTTGATTGGTTGAACAGTCGACGGTCAATTCTTAAGTGGTATTGACCGATCCCAACGCAGCAAGTAATTGGGGTTTTAATGCAATAAAATACATAAGAATTCATCTTATGGTTATTATGATTATATATTACAAAACCGAAACACGGTCGTTATCAAGCCTTAGTAATTAGTATATCCACGGTTTTTAATAATGTTTGGGATTGGTTGATTGCTTGTCACGTAACATAAAATAAATCAGCTCACAATCACCTCACTTTCTATCAACGACTGTTAATTATATAGTATAGAAAATTAGTTATTTTGTCTATAGATGTTTCATGAAGATTGATAAAATTTATTAACACAATACAGTTTCTTACTTTATAGTAAAAAAACAACCTATTATTTTCATTCCTAGTATTCTAAAACCAACTTTTTTTTAAGAATTTTGATGATGATTCCTCATTATATTATATGAATTGAAATTATGCTTTACCTACTAAACAATATTTTTGAGCTTACTTCTTATGTCTATCAAAAGTTCAAATAATATATTTGATATGGGCAAGAATGATATGAAAGAATCATATTCTTAGAAAAAAAAGACTTTTTGTGATTTTATCATGGCCTGATTCAAACCCCATACCTCGAATTCTATTTTCAGCAGTGATTTATTTTGATCTCCAATTTTTGAAAATGCTTTGATCCTGGTTTTCATGTCGTCTTTTTGTACATTAGTTAAATCATACAATAGCCAATCTTCCACACAAAAGTTTATTAACATGTACATATCCTACAAAAGGAATAGTAACAACATAGTTAGATTGATCAAATTTTTAATCATTAATTTAATATCTGATGGAGTTTTTCAGATGGTATTGAATTATGATGATGTTGAAATGATTTGCAAGGCAAACGCACAACGAAGGCTATGAGCTGGTAATCTGCTACGAAAGTTTTTATGATAGAAATGCTTCAATTGTGCATGTAAAAATTGAAATATAGAATATTACGGACTTCAAATCCTCATGCCATCTTTTCATATACATATCCTATTATGCTCCAAAAAAAATCAAACATACAGTCCAGACCGGCCGTGGAAACAGAATAAAATTTAACTGGTCCAAAAAAAATGAAAGTCTGAAAGTTGAATGGCATTCTTGATTTTCCTGTTCTTCTAGGTAAAAAAAATCCTATGTGAAAAATTTGAATTCAAAAGAAAATTGGGAAAGTGGCGATGAATGCCCCTCCAAGTTAATGCACAAAGCCAATAGGGAAAACAATACAAAATTTCAAAAATATATAAGTAAATATCAGTAAAGTATTTTGGAATAATTGTTTTGTCTGTTAAGGTACGTATCTCAGAACGGTATCTGTGTTCTTTGAAAGTCTATCGGATGAGAACCTATATTGAAAATTTGTGTTTCAAAGTGATGCATTTGAATGCATGGCTTCCATTGTGATGTTATTTGCGTATTTTTCTGAAACAGAAACAATCAAGGAACACAATTTCCAACGAAGCTTCAAGCTTTTTCTAAACACTCAAACTGTCATGCTACACACAACGATTACAAGCTGATTTTAAAAATAAGAAATGCAATTTATATGGTATCACTGGCTGCATGACCCACGTGCAACATATATCTAGAGTGGCTACTAGCCTAACCTGCAGGCTACATAACAGCAAGTTAAGAGGCAGTTACACTTAGAGGCCGAATGTGAATTTGTCTCTCTTTTATTTGTATGGGGTTTTAAAGATAAACAACTTTCTTTCAGACTCGAGAAGAAGCTTGTTAATCACATTATATACTAAATACTTTCTGACTTTTTTTAGTTTGTTCTGAGGTAGAATACTCTGACTAGGCACCTAAATTCTTGATATACATTAGAAACTTGGTAGCTAAAACAGAGATCATATAAATGGCTAATTGGATGCTGGACTACGACTGAATTCATGTTATGTAGGCTCTCAGACCAGAAAGTGATTGACATAATTGAAATCAAGCAAATTTATATATATATTACTTGAATTTGAATGATTGATAGGTTTTTTACAATATTATATATACATTTATCTCAATGTTTTGAACTCAAGGCCCATCAAAGAAATTATATCATAAAATTCATTGTAGTACACCTTACACCTTGTGTACCTGATCCATCTGACAGTGACACCCAAATGTACGAAAATTAATGTGGGTATCAATATATGTGAAATTTATTACTCTATTATATGTAAATCAGAAATGCAATTAATGGAAGGATGACATCTTGACATTATACTTGGCAGCTAGTTTTGTTTATTTATCTAATAACATAAAATTATATTTTCTCATACTGTATTACAATAACTCATAATTGCTTCATAAATTTAATAAACTTCAGTGCAATAGCAGTTGTAAACTCAGTTACTCTCTCATCATCCAAGGTTACTTTCCATGGATTGCTTTTAAATACTTTTTTATTATTCAGTTCCAGCTCTTGTATATTCAACAGAATTGTTACAGAATATTACTACCTGCAAATGTCTTCAATTAGCATCCAAACTGATGTGTACATGATAAGCATTCCTAGATTAATTGTAGTGCATCTATTATCTACTTTTTTCATATATATTACATTCTGATTCTCGATTATTTATGCGCTATGGCCAATGGGATAACTGAAATATGTTGGATGGTTTGAACATCGAGCACTGTCACATTGTTGCCTTTACCTCATATACAGTATTTTTATTTATAATTATTTTCATTACTGTTACGAAACTTACTATAGTATATTGTCATTACTATCATGATCACATCTATATAGTGACCACCTGTCTATCAATGGCTTTATCTATCATCAATAATCAAAATAGTAGCATCATTGAAATCTATTCGACCCCGTACACAAAGATAATATATCTATGATAATTCTCTGGATCTCCAACTGTGATCCTAAAATACAGTCAAACCTGTTTTTAATCTTGCAATGACTAGAAAAGTGTATTTTTCTGAGTCTAAAACAGTTTTTATTTTCAAATCAAGCCTGTGTATAAAGGCCAACTACATCTAGCTAACACTGATTAAAATAATACTTTCTAAACTCTATTGAATCAACCAGGTTCTCAATGACCCCTGCATTAGCGTCCAATTTCTCATCATCTTATTGCTGGCTGTTATATACAGGTTTCACTTCATAAGCATTTTAGCTGACTACTCTGTCAGCAGTGCTTAACTTTTTGAAATCTTATTTTAAGTTGCCAAAAAAAACATTGCATTAGAGAACTAAGCTTGGCTTTGGTTCCTTATTATTTACCACTGCATATTACTTACATTGCAAAGTATTCAAAAACATTCCCTATATAGTATTAATCACATCAACAATGCTCCAACCGGTTTATTTGCCATCTCTGATCTATATAGTGAATTTAGTTTAGAGATTTATAAAAATAGAGAATTTTCATGTTCCAAACTTTCAATCCTATACCTTACATTTTTGGCGAATTTCACTATAACAATTTCCCACTCCTAAATCCATCTGTAGTTAAAGTCTCAAGCTTTTATGTAGGTCAACTATATCTATAAGAGTGTGTTGCCAGTGACCAACATTTGCTTCTAATTATCAAGGGTTTTGAATCTATCCATCTTTGTCAGTAGAACTGATTTGCTTGTGAATGCAGCTACTTCATGCATGTTTGAACTTTTATTATAACTGATTTTAATCTTTTATCTCCAGGTTATTACATTTACTGAAACCATCTACAGAGAGGAATAGTTTTTATCTATGTGGAATCTTATATTTATTCTGTTGTCTATATTTCAATTTCCATTTCATTTATTCTACACTTTGGACTCTGTTACAATTGTAAAAATATCACTATTCTAGCACTCATCGGAAGCTTTTAAAAGAAATTAATAACAATCACAGGAGAGTATTCGCAGGCTTGTGTATTGATCAATAATGCAGATATTCAAAATGGATGCTGCAGTTCTAGCTGCTAACTTGAACAATAAATATTATTACTGCTTGTAAAGAGAACTGCTAAATCAATTATGTATTGCTCTAGTTGTGTATATTGTATATATCATATAAATACGCTTTCAATTTTCACTATAACCTATCATTATAATATCGTAGTATATAATTTCTGCAAATTAAATTCTTCAAGAAGAATATTTGATGTTATCATCCCCTGTTGCCATTTGCTATACTATGCACCGCTTCAACTTAAATACTACTACTTGTATCATAATTTTTAACTGAGGATGCGAAAGCAATACATATCAATTCGCCCCTTTCCCTTGTCAAACATTTCCTCTATCCTGTAAAAGTACGGTAAATCTGAGAACTAATTGGAATTGCATTTACACCTGTTGAGGGTGTGCATTTAGATCCCTAAGGTGTGAATACAAAAAGTGGGGAGTAAAATTTTTGCATTTTCATTTACACCGCAAAGGTGGAAATACACACCCTGAAAGTCATGCTTCTGCACCTTAAATTTTAAGAGTTCAGCAGTGAGAAATATAAAATTTACAAGGAACTTCCAAGGTCGTACTTTCTAGTAAAATATTTTTTTAGAAAATTATCAAAATGAAATGCAAATTCTTCTGAAAATTGTGAATGCTAGTAAGGATGTTGGAAACGTAGAAGATATTTTGATATTGAACTGTCCCAACCTGTATTTTCAAAACAATGAGGCAAACTGTAAGGAACCTGGTGTAGTATTCATAATAATTAGCATAATTAGTTTTTAGTCTCTTTTGTATGTAACCTCGTAATCGTGTAGTATAAATAGCTTTGTAATCATTTAGTTTAGATAGAGTGTTATTCAAGCAGTGTTATATGCTGTATGTTATTAATTATATCTTTGACTTTATACAATTGACTACTTATTGTTGTTACCATTCTCTGGCTAGAGTTAATACAGAACTCTACATTGGCGCAGTCGATAGGATTTTCTTCATATTTGTGAGAATGGCTACTTTTCGCGGTCGATTGCCACCCGAATTTGACCCTGGACAACGTAACGCTTATGACCGCTTTACAAAATGGAAGGCAACATTTTCAAATTATATGCTTGCAACAGACCTTGATGAAAAGTCAGAAGAAAAGAAACTGGCTATATTATACAACGTGGCTGGAGATGATTTCAGAAGATTTGCTAAAAAAAATTGTCAATTTGGACAACTGGTTGAAAACTCGACAAACGTGCTTACCGAAATTGAACGAATATTGAAACCTCAAAGACGGAACCTGGAATATCGGTGTCGATTGTTAGATTTGAAACAAACACATGATGAAACAATACATGAATTTCTACAGCAATTACGAGCATTGTATCAGGAATCTGGTTATACAGACAGAAATCTCACAGGTGAACTATTAATTCGTGATCTACTGATTAGAGGCATTAAAAACGACGACGCGAAACGCCTCGTTTTACAACAAGATATTGATAATTTAGAAATTGATCAATGTATGCGTTTAATATCTACTTTCGAAACGGTAAGCGATACCGTTTTAACGCCATCTACATCCGATACAAACGCAGTCATAGATGATTGTAAATATTGCGGTAAAAATCATGTAAGAGGTAAATGTCCTGCATATCGTAAAACGTGTTCAAAATGTGGTCGATTAAATCATTTTAATTCTGTTTGTCTATCAAAATCAAAAGTGTCGTCACACTCGCGTGATAGATTTGATAACCGTGATGCATCTACATCAAGTAAAAATAAATATGATAATAAGAAATCTGATAAACGTAATAGCAAGTCGAAATCTAAATCCCGCTCAGAAAGAGCGGCAGCAGTAGTTTATTCCGATTCTGATTCGTCTGACACGCCTTCAGATAGTTCTTTTGCCGTCCATTCTAACACTCCCGGCAAGAGGGCATATGTTGATTTATGGGCGTTTGATAAAAAAATAACGTTTCTTATCGATCCTGGCAGTACGTCTACTATGATACCGTTTAATATTTTAAAATATGCCAAGGATCTTACGCAACCAACTGATAAATTTGTAAAACCATGGAATAGCAAAGCTATTCGTATTACCGCCGAGGGCACCGTTGGTTTATCCGCTTCACCAAATCATAGCCCGCTCAAAATTACAGCGAAATGTACTGATAATATGACGTGTCCATTACTTAGTTATTCTGATTATTTAAATTTAGGTGGTCAGCCGTTGACTTTACCAAAAAAATATTTTGTACAAATTAATGAGACTACATTGTTAGGAAGTATTGGCACGGCTACACTACAAATGAAACCTAATGCTCAACCTGCTGTAGGGCGCTCGAAAGCTACCTTTCAGGTTACATGAATCCGTTTCAAATGAGCTTGATCGTTTTGAAAATTTAGGAATAATCGAGCGTGTATTAAAGCCTAGTAAATGGTTATCGCCAATTGTTGTAGCTAAGAGAAAAAATAATAAAATTCGAATTTGTGGCGATTTTCGTAAATTGAATGAATCTATACAACGTGAACGGTTTGTTATTCCAACCGCTGATTCATTTTTTGCTAAACTAAACGGAGCAAAGCTCTTTTCTATTCTCGATTTAGAAAGCGGTTTTCATCAATTAAAATTAGATGAATCATCTTCAGATTTGACAACAATAGCGACACACCGTGGTAATTATCGGTATTTACGCTTACCGTTCGGTGTTAGTTCGGCACCGGAAATATTTCAAAGAACAATGACCGATCATTTGTCTGATCTTAATGGTTGTATGGTGTATATAGACGATATATTGGTATATGGTAAGGACAAAGCTGAACACGATTTAAATTTATCTGCTGTTAAAGAACGTCTCAATTCTATTGGTGCAAAGTTGAATAAAAGTAAATGTAAGTTTGCACAACGTGAGCTATTATATCTAGGACATACAATTTCAGACGAGGGTATTTCACCAGATCAACAGAAGATTGTAGAAGCATTATCACTTTCTGCACCTACTACAATTGCTGAAGCCCGTAGAGTGTTAGGGATGTTGAATTATTTACAGAAATTTCTTCCCAATCTCTCAACTAATGTGAAATCTATCAGAGACATCATCAAAGGACAGTTTGATAATGAAGCAGTAAACAGTGCCTGGAAACATGTTAAGGTGGCACTTGCAGAAGCAGCTAAAACTACATTTTCATTTTACGATTGTAACGCTCGTACAGCTATTTTGTGTGAAGCAAGTCCTTATGGCTTAGGCGCTGTACTTATGCAGTTTATTAACAACAATTGGACTCCGGTGTTAACAGCTAGTCGTTCGTTAACATCTACTGAGCAGAAATACTCACAAATGGAACGCGAGTTGTTAGCTATAGTCTTTGGCGCAACACGTTTCCGGCAATTTATATTAGGGGGAACAGTTGAATTTTGGACAGACCATAAGCCCCTAGAATCAATATGGTTGAAACCATTTGAAGCAATTCCACCTCGCCTTCAACGTATGATGTTACGATTGCAACAATATGGATCAAATATTATTTATAAACCGGCGAAAGAAAATATGAATACTTTGCCTGATACTTTATCACGTTCACCATCTATTAAGAACACTCCTGAGCTGAGTGTTAATGATTATAGCGAAATTTGTTCGATAGCTATTGACGATTTTGAACACTTTTTAGATCCTAATTTTGTTACATTAAGAGACGTAGAGCTAGAAACAGCTGCTAGTAATGCCCTGACACGTGTCATCGAAGCAATAGAATATAATAATTGGTCTAGTATTCCGGAAGTTTTAGAACCATATTTTAAAGAACGTTTTGATTTATCTGTTTTGCAGAAGCCACGAGTACTCATGCGTGGTACTCAAGTAGTTATTCCGTCTAGTTTACGTGAACGTTTAATCAAACTAGCACATGATAGTCATCTTGGACTTAAAACAACACTGTCTCAACTTTCATCTGTCTGGTGGCCTGGTCTTTCTGCAGAGGTAAAGTCTACAATAGCTTCCTGTGAGACATGCAGAGAAGTTTCTCAACGATGGCCTGAGTTGGAATTGAAGCCATCAGAAGTTCTACCACCCTGGCATACTTTGGCGACGGACATTTTCCATGTTGATGGTAAGCCATATTTATCTGTCGTTGATTACGGTTCACGTTATCCTGAAGTGTTTCCACTAAAACATGAGAAAACACCTGAAGTAATTGATGCATTAGAAGCTATATTTTGTCGCCATGGACCTTGTCTTGAACTAATGTCAGACAATGGATCCAAATTCACCTAAAAAAAGTTCAAACGATTTTGCAAAAGTTGGGGTGTGGTGTTACGTAATTCACCTCCCCGTTACCCTCGTTCTAATGGAATGGTAGAACGATTTCATAGGACATTTAAATATCGTTGGACAAGAACAGATGACCTTACACGAACACAGCGTTTACGTCATGTGCTATTTACAATAAGATCCACAGTACATCGTATGATTGGTACATCTCCTCTACATGCTCTAATGGGACGTAAACCTGTTACACCAATTCCTGCGGTGTCATCAAGCAAACCTGTCAATGTAAATCATCAAATTAAAGCTAAAGCAGCTATGAAACTATTTCATGATCAACAAAAACTTGTATCAAATTTACCAACTCCAAATGAAGGAGAAAGAGTAATATTACGTGATGGAGGAGGAGATATAATTCGTGGTAATGTTATATCGTCGTCACCTCGTCGTACTACCGTTGAAACAGAATCTGGTGGAACATTAGTTCGCGCTCGTTCTCACGTTAGAACAACATCTCGTTTAACTCGGTCAGGTCGCATAAGTAAACCACCTGTAAGATTTGACCCGTCTAATCCAGACACTCATTAAAGGGATTCGTATTTATTAAAAGCGATTCTATTAAATCGGATTTTACGATTAATCATCAATTATCAATTCAACTTATTACTATTTAATTCTAACTATTCAATTATCGTTTATTCGTTTTTAATATTCTTTAGAAGAAATAGCGAGTGTAGTATTCATAATAATTAGCATAATTAGTTATTAGTCTCTTTTGTATGTAACCTCGTAATCGTGTAGTATAATAGCTTTGTAATCATTTAGTTTAGATAGAGTGTTATTCAAGCAGTGTTATATGCTGTATGTTATTAATTATATCTTTGACTTTATACAATTGACTACTTATTGTTGTTACCATTCTCTGGCTAGAGTTAATACAGAACTCTACACTGGTTATGATAACATAATGAGATATATATTATGGTATAATAATAGCACTTTCAAATTTCACTAATACTGCCATGGTAACATTTTTGCTGTATACCCGGAGGCTAACTCCTATATGACGGCTATAAGGGACGTCGAAATTTTTACGTATGAAATATCAGTTTTAGAACTTTTGGGTATCCTATTTTGACCTTTTCAAGAATTTTTAAAACATTTGTCATCATTATTGTGTATTTACTTCAATCAGTCAACCTGATGGCACATTTTGAATAGCATTTGAAATTTTTTGAAATTTTTTGGGTAGCATCAACATAATTATTCGAACTCATCGGGTATTCCTCAAGAATCAGCTCAATTAATTTATATCTCTATTGCTTTGCCACACTTTGATTACTGCGCTGCCGCATGGGGGAATTGCAAAGTCCAACATTTTGACTGACTCCAGAGATTACAAAACAGAGGAATGAGGGCAGTACTCCGTTGTAATTATCGCACTCGAATCTCTGATATGCAAAGCCGGCTTGGGTGGCTTTCTGTCAGAGACAGAATAACCTCACACCAACTAATGTGCACTCACAAACTAAAATTCAATCTAGCTCCTCCTCTGCTCTCCCATATATTTCAACAACCAAATACGACCAAGACAAGATCTCACACACATAATGACATATACATCAAGTCAAGCCATCGCCTCTCATTTCAATATGCTGGTGCTCATAAGTGGAATGATCTACCGTCTACAATGAAGGAGGTTTCCAAAAGGAAAAGTTTCAAAAGTCTCCTTGAGAAGCATTTAAATACCAATAAAATTACAGCATCTAATAGCTGTTGAGTTTCGTATTTAATTAACCTTGCAGCTGTACATATATCTATGTATTATTGTAATCAATTATTTTATGTTTATTCTCTATTTTATTATGTAAATCAGTCCTGTGAAAAAAAGTTATTGTAAAACTTATCAGGTTCTGAATAAATGATGATGATGATGATGATTTCACCTTTTTAAAAAATGGCATCCCCCGTTCCTGATGAGCTGTAGTTACCCCCCTGCTACCATGGCTGTGAAGAATTTATTTACTCAATTTCTTTTTCAAGCATTAATTTGGAAGAATACTATTAGATATTTGACGTAAATTCAAAAACCATTAAAAATAAGTAAATGTTAAATAAGATTTTGATTTTTTTTTTCAATATCAGGGAAATACTTCTTCCTCACATATTTGCCAATGTTTCATTCCAGAACTTATAATATTGAAAATAATTTCATCTTTACATTGAAATATTTGACCGTTATTTGTTTTCGTGTGTTTATTAAATTATAATTGACGTAAAATGGGGTAGATGCGATTCCCATAGCTCAAAAATTGCTATGGGCACCACCTATTTTATTCCGGATAATCAAGCTCTGGACGTCTACATTCTATTCTAAACCTTTGAACAAAACGACAAAGGAAATTTTGGCTCTAAAAAAAGTGAACGATGTTCAACAAATATAATAAAATTCGAGCATTGTGTTCCCTCAGGCTCATATGCATCATTTCATTTCATCACTTGAGATCTAGGAAACAAATTAAAGCTGCGTAGAAAATTTAAATAAATTATATTCCTTACGCTGAGGTCCCTCGTATTTTTGATACATATAGCTTACCAATGTAGGTAGATCATAACCTTTTCCTGCCATTGAACAACAGTATTCAAATATGCTGTATTGTTTTTTTTCTATCGCTTGCTGTATCATTGCATGTATGATAGAGAATGTCAAGGAAACGGAAGGGTTGCTTCTACAAGTATAAAATGTCAAAGAATGATTTTCTAATTGTTAGAAAAAATTAATGTGCATGCATCTAGATTCAAGGAACCAAATGAATATTATGCCTACATTAATACTGTCAGATTAGCATGAGACAAAAAAAAAATTTTTGTAGTGTGAGCCAAATGATGAAGAATGGTAAAGAGGATTTTTTTCAATTGTATGTGATAAGTGGTTGTAGCTAATGTTGCATAAACCCTATTTTGGTAAGTCAATTTTTCCAAAGTCGGATAGAAAGAAATCTTACTATTGTAAAAAGGATTGTTCAAAACTTCAAAATATCTTATCTGCTTTTGTGCCAACTTTTTCCTGTTGATTGGTCTCCTAATTTTTAAATATGTTCGGAAGACTGTTCGTAAAAATTAAATTCGCAGTATCATATCTTATGCAACAGATTGGTCCAATCTGGTCCGAAGAAAATGAAAGTTCTAAAGTTGAATTGCTTTCTCAATTTTATTGCTCTAATGAGTAAGAAAACCAAAAGTTGAAAATTTGAGTTCAGGAAAATATTGGGAACTTGGGCCTCAATGCCCCTCTAAACTAATACACAAAGTTGATCGAGAAAGAACTCAAAAATTAAAAAAAATATATATATTGGTATGATGAAGGTATTTTTAAATAATTTTTGAGGTCTATGAATGTAGCAATCTGGAAATATCACTGTGGCATTCAGAATTCTATTGGTTGAGAACCTATACGGAAATTTGTCTTTCAAAGGATGCATTTGAATGTATGGCTTCCACTGTGATTTCGACAGATTATGAAGTGTGTGGTATTTTATAAAACTGAAAATAGATGTAAATTGTTGATATATCGACAGAATTAGTTTTTCTTGCACTTTGGATCATTGCTACGGTCATGTTTACTAAATAAAATGTACAAAAAGCCATTGTTCATTTTTTTTTTTTCAAACAGTTTTCAGCAATTTTTTGACAAATAATAGTTAATTGAGATTAAAATCTTTCAATACCTCCATAGAACAAAAAACCACACACTTATAAGATCTATCAAAATCATTGTGGAAGCCATACATTTAAATGCAGAACCTTGGACACAAAATTTTAATATATATTCTCATCCAATAGACTCTTAAAAGCCACAGTAGTATTTTTGAGATTGTTACCTTCATAGACAAAAAAAATAGTTCAAATATACCTAAATGGGATTTAATAAAATTTTTGGGAGATTTTGATGGACTTTCCCCATTGATTTTGTTCAAAGTTTTATTTATTTGGATCAGTCTATTATGCATTGATGTATAATTGGATAGATTCAAAGAATTAGAACTTTACATGGCGCTACTTTAGATGTTTCTACAATTTTATTGGGTGGTCTTTTTCTAATGTGACTACCAACTTGGAAGCATCAGAACCAATTGAAGCGACTCTAATGTTCATTTCAATTTGTCATCAACTAAGTATTCTTTATTATCAAAGCTTTCCTTCGCATGTACCCAACAAATTGTAAAAGCTGATAGAGAACCTGGGAAGACAATGCGTCAGCAAATCTGTTATATGAATGACGCTGTTTATAAGTTGCTTTCATACTTGAACTCAATCGAATCACATTTCTCCAAGGTAAACAAGGAGTATAAGTAAGTTTGAGCCAGGATGTATTCACGTAATAAGGAAAACAATCCTGAGGGCAGAGTCAGATGAACTATTACAGATGAAATAAATGTGCTTGGATTTGATTTAATTTTGATTTAGTGAAAATGATGTTTCAAAACTAGAAATTCATGTTTTCGTACAGTAATGAGTAAGTGTTCTGAATTTGTGTTCGAACATGCACGCTTTTGCATTCTGTTGACTACTTGTCCATAATCTTTCAATCTAAATATATTTGTTTCCATTTTCATTCAAGAAATTTGTATTTATATTAAAAAAGTAAGTACTTTCTAACAAATAAGTAAGCCTTGTGGATTCTTCACTAACAAGTCGCTCACTTCCAATTCCAATGCCATGAAGGCAATTTTGAGAACATGTAACCTTACTTTGAATCAATATAAATTGTAAATAAATTGCACAGTGGAGATTGAGGACCAGCTAGATTTCAAAATGAATAAAATCAAAATGACACTTGCAATTTAACATGTATCGTAATCGTATGTGGATCATTATGTGACTTTTTGACTGACTCTTTTCTTCTTGCTCAATCTTTTTGGGGAGTATTTTACAACATAGGCGTGTCAACAGAGGTAGTTATTCTTGAACCCCATAATTAATTCAAATATCTATCTCTGCTAAGTGTGTAAAAATATTAACTTACAAAGCTCTATTCTTACCTGCAATAAATCAATAAAGGTTTGGTATCCTTCTCATGGATACACGCCCTGCGAATCCTACGTTGTATGCTCAATATGCTGTTGCGACCCATTCTGCAACCCTGCTTTGGCAAAGAATTCAGACGAAACAGGAAGAAATTTCTTCCATGTCTTACATTGTCCTGATTAGGAGAGAGGTATAAAACTATATTCTACACAAATATAATACGTCATTGTATGAATAGATTGCTGAATGATCACCTTATGAACATTTTAAATAATATTTGAAGCTCTGCTCTATGCATTGAGACCTGTTCTCAATCAGCCCATGCAATATTATATAGAATTTAGATTGAAAATTATTAAGAAATATTTTAATAAAGTTAAAAAAGCAAAAAGTATTTGAGATATAGGTCAAAAGGCAGATCTATTATCCAAATATTTTCATGTAGTGAGAAATAAACAATACAAATAGCACGTAGAATCCAACCAGGATTGCTGTATATGTGGCCCAATGTAGCAAAAGCAGATATCAGGCTTACATATTATATTATGGGTTATGCCTTGAGTTCAATTCTAATGCATAAGTGAACAATTGATGCTGTGAGAGTAAATTAAAATGCTCTGTTACCGTCTCTAGTGTAAATGCTTGCATTGAATAATTGGTTTTACAATCAATACTGTAGGACGTAACATAAACATCTCCAAATGATTTTGTTGTGCCATTCTTCCAGAAATCAACATCAAACTAAGAAAAACAAAATTTGCAAATCCTTGTCAAATTTACTCAATTACACTGTCAATTCCTACAAGGCAAATCAAGTGATTTGATTGGACTAAAGATAATTCTTGCAGAATCTACCTATCCTCTTGGTGATTGATTTGACTCCGATAAGCCTGTCTGCAGACAAGGATGTGACCGATCGATCTTGTCACGCAAAGTTAGACTCGACTGATCAACTGACTGATCTAAAGATCTAAGGTGATCTTTGAACAACAACATTTTATTTCAAAATGGCAGATCAATTTTAACAGATTTTTTGATATTATCATGCTATGGTCATGGAAAGCAGAAATGAAACTTTTGCAAACGAATTTTTGTGTGATTTATCGACAAATTTATATCCTCTGAGCACAGATTATATGATAAGTCTAATTGGAAGGAAAGTATTTAGAACGGAGTAAGGAGCATCAACGTTTACTCTCCATGGCAAATATCGACGTATTCCTGACCAATTAATTGTAATCAGTACTAATTACTTGTGAAGTGAACGGCAAATACTTATACAGCTCAATCTTGTTGATGATACATGATGACTATAGTCCTGCTGTTATTTTGAGAGCTTTGTAATCAGGATAGAATTATACTTGAATGCTTCAATATTGCCTGTTTTGGAAGGAATCCTTGGTATTTTACAAACTTTCAACGAAATTCCTTTGACTTCCAGAATCAATCATGTAAAAGGGAATAGCGATAATATTGAATAGTATTTTAATAGTGATTGTCTCCTTAAGAATTAATCATATACTGCATGTTTTCAGTTGTTAAATATGCATTTAGACTTCAGAGAGCTCTTTAGTGATTAAAGTCAAAAACGTTTTTTGTGGTGGATGGGAACCCCAACTATCCCACTTCGATTTACGTGTAAACATTCCTGTATCAGAATTTTATATTATGTATACAATAGAATTATCAGATTTTAAACATCAAATATCCATACCTCAGATTGAACACTTTCCTCAATAACAATCCCAACAATAAGCTTTTTAGACCAAATCATTTTCCAAACGTTATTTGTGTCTATATAATTAAAAATATAATAAAAATAATATTCACCATATATTATCATCATTTTTTACGGCTCTGTCAGGTGAAGACATAGTGTACTATATTATCTGCCATTAGATAAACATAATTTAAATATAATTAGAAGTTTGTTATGTTAGATCTGACAATTTTGAGAATAGTCCTTGGTGAAACGTGGTATTCAGTTATATATCAAAGCGAATTTTCACTTGAATAATCACGATCACGCACACATAGCTATATGGTTGTATTGAAAAGAGAGAGATACTATACAATAGGAATACATCATTACCAATTAAAATCTAGTAATTTTACCTGCTGGAATGACATAGGCTGGCACACCTGTTGCACCCTAATAAAAATATAAATGAAGTTGACATTTCATTAAAAAATGATTTTGATAATCTAATGAGGCGAAGCTGCATTGTAAAGACCTGATAGTTTACATGAAAATAACTGATACATGTAAGACTACAATGCATTCTTAATGTTCATATATGCAGGACAAGAGTATATCTGATAAGTTCTGATTGAGATAAGAAGAAAATCAAATGTATATAATCAACTATCTAGAATGAGAATCAAAAATGAAACATGCTAGAAACATTTTTAACTCTCCTTTTATTAATATTCTAGTTGATTTCATTGAGTACTATACCAAGAACTGGTGCAGACCAATCAAACTATCATTTATATTAACCCCTTATGTAACAAGAACTTGTGAATATTACCAAAGTTCCAAAATCCCAAATCATATTTGATTGCTAAGTCCGTTTTTCTAAAGATTAATCCGTTACCGTGATCCAAACAGCAGCTTTTAATAGATCTTTCTGCCATATTTGAGCAATGTCATTGTACATCTCTTTAGCATTTCAAATGTAAAAATATAAATATAGAATACGTCAATATTTAATCCATGTAACGCTGAGCAAATTAATATATATATAGATATATTATATATAGTGCTAAATACTGGTAAGTAGATCTGTGATATAAAATTAGAAACGAGACATTTACTCCGTTACTTAGAGTTCGGGCGGTACCGCTCCTCAGATTGTTTTATTTATGTAATAAAAGATTTCTAGTTTCACCAAAGATATATACGTGGTGAAATTTTTCACGCCTATTGATTAATTTGTTGTTCTATTGTTATTTGCTGCTATATCTCGATGTAACTCTCAATCTCAACGATGTAAGATATCGGCCTTATCAAATGCCAAATGATGAGCGTTAATACATCCACTCCAATTTCAATCATCCCCTTACTATCATTAAACATCTACCTTCAGCAATTAACAGAAGAATTTCTGATTTATCGAGCAACAAAGAAATATTTTAAAAGGTGAAACCGTGTTATGAAGCAGCCCTCAAGTCAAGTGGCTATAGAACCACACTTGAATTCAACCACTATAATCGACGACCAAGCCAACAAAAGAAATAGAAATAGAAAGAGAACTATTATCTGTTTCAACCCGCATTTCTGCAAAAATGTAAGAACAAACATTGGCAGAATAATTGGGAAATTATTATCAAACCGCCTTCCTACGCAGCATAAGCTACCCCAAATATTCAACCAAAACAATAATACGATTGTGAAATAGTCAAAAATAAGATTTTCATAAATGCTACTTATCAGGCAACTTATTAAACGGAAATTACTACGCGATACAGTGTGAAAAAACATTAAACTGTAATGATGTTGTTTTCCTTCCATTTTTTAAAAAAATAGATATACGAATAGATAAATATATTGTCAGTAAATATAAGTTATTACTAATTGCTCCTGTCAGATGCGTTAAGTTTTGAAGATTGATAAATAAAAAATTGTTTCCATGGCTGAATTGAAATCCCCTCTGACATTTTGTATATAGTTAATATAATTTTAGAGAAAATTAAAAACTACTTCTCTGTTAGGTAGAGATCATATCTTTTTATGCGCTAGTGGTTGGCAGGATGGACCAGTTATCATGTATCTATTATTTTCGTCTTTTAGTTGCCAAACTCGTTTATATAGCTCAAATTTAAGATTATTTAGAAGGCTACTAAAAACGTGTCATCAAAGTATCACCTGTAGAAACCTATTCTCTATATTTCATTTGAAAACATTTACAATCAATGGACCGAGTGGCGATCCCATAACAACACAATCTATTTGTTCTTATCAAACGTTTCATTTTATTGAAACAACTTGGATGCAAGTAACAATAATTCGTGTAAATCTCTAGATGATATTTGAAACTTATATTTATTATTCAGTCAATTTTTCTGGAAAGCCCTTCTAATTGTTTTGGAAAATCAAAAATATTACTTGTTGTAACACCATTATATGAAAGATTCTTTAGTTTATCATCGAGTCATTTACATAAAGGTTCATGATAGCCATTGATAGCAAAAGTATTTATATCATTTCTAATTGCTCCTTTGAGTCTTTGGTAAAAACTGCAGATAGAGAAGACGTGATCCTGATAGGCACACACGGCTTTTGTAGTTTTTCGTCGGTAAAACTTTTTTGACGCTCGTCAACCTCACAAACGAACACTTCGAAAGAACACGAAATTGAACTCGACCACGCCTCCGAATACTTTTCCGCTTTTAAGCAATGACTCAATTGAATGGATTACCAATATAAGTGAAGCTGTTAATAAATGAAATCAACCGCCCTAATCAGTAAGCCAAATTAAAGATTATACTGACCGATTTCATCGTAGACATTTTCTTCTCGAATATCCTAAAATAAAGAGAAATTCTTCACGTGTATCTTTTTTAATCTACTCATTTAATTCCATTATTGCAATGAGGGACAGCTCATCTTGGCTCAATAATAACAATAATATCTATAAATCATGTATCATAAATATATCATCCCTAATTGGCTCATTGTTCCCTATTGTCAATGCTTCTCTCAGGTAGATAATTCCATAGGGAAAAAGAGCTCCAGGTTGAGCCATAATGGCCAATTACCAAGGCTACTTGGCCATTTTAAAATAGAAACATCATAAAGATACATCAACATTTTGAAATATTTTTCAAAAGACGAGACTCTCCATAGATTCAAGAGCTTATGAAAATGGAATAACTTCCATAGAATTTTTAAAATTTAATTGATAATAATTTCCTTCTTACGTCTGATCTAATGATTCAGCGGTAAGAGAACTGGAAAGCATCCTTTTATTTCTGGGAAGAATTTTGTTTGATACCGTCAATGAGCAGGGGCTATATACCCTTCCACAATGGTTTGATTTCGCCCACATTGATTTCTTTTACCGGTTTCTGCCACTGTAGATGATAATCCTAACAAATATTCGACTAATCACTTGTGTTTATCATAAAAAGAGCTTCTTGAAAAATTTCAAAAAAGTTATGAGTAAGCAACTCTATAAACTTTTTACCTGAAACAGGAATATATCTTAAAATGTAACATTAACAGACATTTCTGAAATTTGTGCGGAAGTGCATCTGTCGGTGATTTGGTATCATTTGAAATTCATTTTACATTTCTATTCTTTCAATTGTCAAACCTTTCAGATCTCTGGCAAATATTGTTATAGTCAGGGTCTTCAATTTGACAGATTTAATTATAAATATCAAACATAATTGTGAAAAGCTTGTCAACAAAAAAATGGAACAATCTATGCTATGATATTTATTGTTAAACTGAAATACAATTTTTCAACATTAGATTCAAAATAAAATTTAAGAATAAAATCCGATGCTCAGTCCAGGTTTCCAATCTTGGATTTTCTCCTACTTCCATTGAACTTACATTATGCTCTTTCTGCAAGCGTTCAAAATCCTCAGATTGGAGGAACTGTCTTGTTAATCTCTTCCTTATTCTGGACTCATATGATTCATTGACTGCAAACAAATGATAATGAGAAACCGTACAAATGTTGCAATAGCTACGAGACAAGGAGCAAAGAATGTCTCATTATCAGGATCAAATCAGATACAATATCGACGTCAAGCACTTTGCCCTAATCAGGAAACAAGTCTATGTCCTGAAGGACCTTGTATCAACCATGGACTGTGGAGACTGAATAACACATTATACAAATAAACAATTACGCTAGGGACCCACAAACATCATCTTTTACGAGTTGCAATAGGCTATTTATGCGACTTATTACATATTTTTTATCCACTTTTGCTGAATTCTTTTATTTGTCATTACTTTTTTCCACAGATCATCAGATTTGACATCCGACCCTAAATAGAAAGAGTTGAAGTTCTTATCGTTTTACTGTCCAAAAAAATGTATGCATGTCTGTATCACGTTATTCGGTCCAAAGAAACTACAAAATTGACAATAGTCATCATATTCTCCTTTCTTCTGTTAAAAGTTCTATTTGTGTTTAACTCAGCTAACTTTTAAATTCTATTTCAATAGTTTTTTACATTTCCCTGACAACTTCCAAATTCTTTTATTTTAAATCGTTTTCTAAAACTGTAAATCATTTATGTTTTTATACCCCATGAAGCTTTCACAATAATTTTTCTATTCCTTTCAATGCTCCCTAAGCAGGAGTACTGCAATTTTTTAATTTCCAAATGGTAATACCATTTTAGACGTCTACATTTAACCTCGAGTCTACATGGTTATTTATTTGTTCTTTTGTTCATATTAGGAATTGTTCTTTGCCATTATGACAAATTCAATACCCTTCTCAGGAAATTTCTTTGAGTTAAGCTATTAAATTTATATTAATCTTTTGTTAGTGCCCATGGTTCACAGTTGTAGAAATATTTACTTTCTGATTCAGTTCTAAGAACAATCATTTTAATTTAAATTTATCTTCTTGTCTTTGAATAAATATTTTAGTTTATTATATGTGCTCATCGCTGGATTGTTTGTTCTGTTTATGTATTTGTCACTGTCTAGCATGCTTCCCATATGTACATTTTTTTTCAAATCGTAACTGCCATACCTTTAATTCCAGTGGTTTTATTATTTTCGAATTAATTTCCTCTAATTGTAAATTATACTTTTTCAGCATGGATGGTATTTCGTTTCTTGTTGTTTGTAATTCTTGAAGACTATTTGTAATTCTTGAAGACTATTTGTAATTTTAAAAATATTTAGTAAAGGTACATTTCTTTTTTTATTCAACAGTGTATATGTGATCGTTGTAGTAATTACATATCATAAATATAATATCTAGCAATTAGAGTATGTCCAGCACTGGACCTTTTTCTTTTAAACTTTCAGATTACAAATTAGCAAAAATATCTAAACAATTATTACACTTAAAGAACATCTGAAATGTAAGTCATTGATTCGAGGAAATTTAAAACATGATTAGATATTCTAAAAACCCTCATTTTGTCTAACTCGAAAACTTTTTATGTTCATTAAAATGGGTGAATCATAGCTTCCTCCGTTAAGCGCTAGTTCCCCTGAAGTGGAAAGTATATTTTAAATTGAGAATAATTAACATCGAGCACTTTACATACATGCTGTTATCACTTCAGTAGCTCAAATAATTAAACAATAAATCTTTTATAAGCATCAAAATAAAATAGGAAACGAACAACTAACTATATATCCAATCCAAATGTTGGAAATTACCAATTTGTACAAATTATTTACCTTCTTCCATTTCTTTGAAGTCTGTGTTCCCTAGATGATATTCTTCTGCCTCAAATCCAATATTGTTGCTTGCTGACTGTTGTTGTTTACTATGGCGAGGAATATTTCGTTTTCTTGCACAGCAAAATCTTTGTCGGCTACTTAAAGACAATAAAGGTGTATTTCAAGAAATTATTCCTCTAAAACAAGACCACTTGAGGTTTTCCGTGTGGTAAGAAATTTTGTGTTATATCGATGCAATTTTTCCTAAACTAATTAACACCTACGGAGATTAATAGTAATTAGAATAAGACCAAAAAGCACTGTTTTTATCAATATTTTCTTCAATAGTTAACACCTTTTTCGACCTTTTGAGTAGAATCTGGCTATTAACTGATATAATTTTCTTGTTTTAGAATAGTTTCGTTCTACAAAATCGACACAGTTTCACATATACAATCCCTAGATATCCTTTTTAAATATATACTAGTTATCCCACCCCCTTCTGCATAAGCAAATATATTTCAGTATCTATCCAAACACAATATGAACACAATCATTTCAATTAGTTTCATAGTGATTCTAATTTCTACAATCAACTTTATAGGGAAGGATTAAGAAGCAAAATAAATGAAAATAAAATATGTAACTAAGTACAAGAATAGAAAGTACACAGTAAATATAAAGTTATAAAAATCATTACAAAATTGAAGAAGCATTAATTTATAAACTATTAAATTATCAAAGACAGCCTATACTGTACTTTATAAATCATCTAGTCTTCTTTCTTAATGTAGTAGTTCGTTGCAGAATGTTCCAACAAAATTGCAAGTGGACATGATCGTCCTACAGTATATAATATGTTGCGAAATACTCAATCCATACATCATCATCATAAATTTATTCAATATAGTTTATCCAACTTCTTGACGTTGTATATTGACCTTGTATTTGCTAGCATCGTTGTCATATCTCTGAAAAAAATAGAATTCCATATAAGTGAGAATAAGATCAAAAGACAAAATAGTCAAAACAACATTTAGGATCGTAGGATCGGAATTATGAAATCTTGAAACACGATAAAACTGATTCACTTTTGTCAGCTCAGAAAATTGTTATTTCCATCACAAATCTATTCCAAAATCAATAATTAGTTCATTTACCTTTATCCGATTTGATTTGAATTTGTGTGTACAGGAATCTGATTCTATAGGATTAGTCACAAATACTGTAGGCCTGTGTGAAATATCTGCGGAGTAGCTAATGTGATAGATAAGTAGCTTGTTTGACTCCTGGTAAAGAAGTAAACGTAGCTATATATACATTTAATACTTTAATTGTATATATCAACACAAACGAAGAACAAATGAAACGGTAAGCTATTGGTTTTTACATGAAAACTTTTGCTGTCGGCTTCGGCCTATAAGACCCCGGGTCCCGGTTCAGTAAAGTTCATATAAAAACAATATTGCCTTTCATTATTGTTTCGCTTTTGATAGCCAATTAATTTTTTAAATATTCATGTTCATTTATTCTGTGTCAGAAATAAAGTAGGCTACTGATCAGAAGCCATATCTATAGGCCTACAATGTCAACTGTATTTTTTACTGTCGACTTAGATTCCTGCACAGTGCACACATAAATCTAAATCTAATACTTGTTGACCAATGACTTCATTTAATATGTTATGAAATCAAAATAATGTAATTTTTCAATGTTAATATATTGATAATAGGCTTACCGGCTTATTAATCGCCACATCGCTCATTGCACGTGAACCAGGAACAGTATAAATATATTCGTTTAAAGACTCAAAATAACAGATTTCCAACGCTCTTGATCAGCTACGCCATCACCTATTTAATAGATATACATTATATTTATAAAACAGTCAACAGTGTAAGGAGCACTATATAATAATATGTTTACGGACATATGCGAAAAACCATTGTAAAAAAGACAAATCTGCCTAAATTTCAAATTAAAAGAAGCTTGGCCTACATACCTTCTCATTCTGATTGTTTGATAGAAATCATTTTCTGACGACCGACGTTGCTGTATGCATCATCGTGTTTGAGTAATATTAATTCTCCATTATAAACGCCACGAAATATAGCAACAAGTTTGTTTTAAAGGCATTGTAGTGTTTAGCCCGGTAGCTGTTGAACACTGTCTTCAGCTTTCAAAGTCGCGCTCAAAATTTCAATGTCAAAGTTTGCATAGCAAATTACCAACCGTCAATAGATGTGAAGTTTTTGGCAAGATTTCCAGCTGGAGTTTTGGCTAGATTCACACCATGGTCACACTGGTCTCTGTGATGTACCGCTCAGCGGAGTTGAAACCCAGCTTGATCAGTAATCATTGAAATTGTGACTCACGCAATGATTCCACATCTTGCCGCATGAATGTATTATTTTGCTTTATTTCATTTCGATTGCAAATGTTAGATAGATATATATCATACAACGATCATTGGATATAGTAGATACTGCGTCAACTCGATCATGGTTTGCGAAAAGCTGTCATCATTGCAATCATACCGAATATGCTGTTTATTTTCTGTTTGATTAATATTTTCGAATTTTTTCAATTTATTTTGCTGAATGGCTGACCCTGGTTTTGTAACCCGTACTTTGAAGGCGACTAAAGAGCTTACAGTTACTTACCAAAACGTGGTAAATGGAAATAAAACATTGCAGTATTTACCGTGGCTATTACAATATGACATTATTATTTTTTTGAATCTCTGAATGACATGGTCCCAGGTATGACATGATGAAAATAATACAACTTGTTTACAACGATTCCTGCCTAAATCCACAGAACATGTGTCAAGTTGGTTTTTAGATGACTATATGATTTGTTAGAGACTGTCGTGTAAGAAGACATGGGTAATATGCTGTGAATTGTATTATCTTTAACTCACCAAGGTGATTCAAGGCGATGCAAGTAGGAATTTAACAGGTTTTCTAGACAATATCGAAATCATTTATAGCTATATCAAAAAATCTATAAAATTGAAGATAAACCTTATATAACAGATTCAATTAACTATAAATGCAATGTAGCCATTGCATTCTATCGAGAATAATTTAAAACGTGAAATTGCTTATCATAAATTACATCAATTATCAAATCAATATATTTCACGTTTCCATAACAAAATATGCTCAAAGTCTAGAACAACAAGTAATATATACATCATTACTTTTAATTACATTTAATGATCACTAGGCCTACTTATACATAAGTGTACTTCATACAATACTATTAAATATATGCCCATGCTAACAAAACTGCTATCGCCTTTTGACATAATAGATGCTAAATTGCTATAGATATCATCTAATTTTACTGTATTTCTTGTATGACCGTGGTATGGCATAGCTGTTGTAAAAAATTTGTTAGAGTATATTTTGTATAAACTTTATTTGCCAGTCTTTATTAGAAATAAAATAAACGCATGCATACAAACATCATACTGTTGTAACCTTGTTTTTACTAAAAAAAAAGTACATATAAACTACCAATCAAAAGAGCGTTACTTTTTGGACCATTTCTTTCACTCATTATTAATACATTGACATAGATATAAAAGGATATGGACCATATCAACTTTTTGCACAGTTTATTCTTTACGCAATTACAATGAAACATTAAATACATAGAATCACCCTATGTTCAACGATGAATTTATAATATCAAAAATATCTGTTTTATGGACATCAGCCTCAGTATATATTTCATCATTTTCCTGCTCATTTCTAGTGATTGCAATTTATTTTCAATTTCTTGGTTAATTTTCACACAATGTAAACGAACAGCATCGCTCATATAGTGATGCGAATTAAAATAAATCCATACATCCATTTTTATAAGTATATAGATATATAGAATCTACCTCAATTCCTTCATCACATTTAACTGCAGTAGGAGCAGCAAGCTAGATTATCTTGATACAAGACATAATGAGCTCAGACAGGTATGATAGATTTTATATCTCTTTTTTAAGATAATTACGATCGGCGTCCAAGAAGTGTGAAATACCTGGTAAAACAGAGCTTGTTTGGACGAATTTTTTCTCTGAAATAAGACCTTATGGCTATGCCGTTTTTCAGTTTTTGCTGTGTGAATGATATAAAATAGAATGGAATAATTTATTAAGCTTTTAAATAGCTCAAGATGTATGAATATTTTCCCCGACCGCATCAAAGAGTATCCACATGCAATAGAACATAATTTTCAGCTTAGGCATTGCTTACAAACTCATCTGAAAATCGTAGTCTTATCGTCTTTATCATAAATTTTTTTTTAACATTCCAGCAAATAAATAGTAGCAATTGAAGCATCTAATATTTTTAAGTCCCTCCACGTTAGTTACTCCTGTTACAAAGAAGCAATATAGAGCAAACAACTACGCTTAGTTTATGCATCGAAAATTGTAAGTCTCGTGGAAATAACCTTGTTATCATCTTTGTCAACTCCGGAGTAGCATTGACTTGACATGACGATGGCATGAATTGATGTATATGTCATTATGGGTGTGATATTTTGTCTTGTTGGTATTGGGTCGTTGCATTATATGGGAGAGTTGTAGAGGAGATAGATTGAATATTATTTTATGAGTGGAAGGAAGGAAAAATAGGAACAGTGAAAGTTTTTAAGAATTGCATTTTCGATTTTATTGTTCTAGTGGGTAAGAAAATCATACGATGAAAATTTGAGTTAAAAAAACATTGCAATTTGGCGCTCAATGCCCCTCTAAATTATTACTTCAAAAAAATAGAGAAAACGCTCGAAATTTTAAAGAAACAAATATAATATAAAGTATTTTTGAATAATATTTTATGTCTAAATAGTCCACAATCTCTGTAATAATACTGCGGTATTGAAAAGTTGTTTGATTGAGAACCTTTACTTAAAATCTACGTTTCAAAGTTAAGCATTTGTATGTATGACATCCACTGTGATTTTTGCAGAGTATAGAACTGTGTGGTTTCCTATAAAACCAAACATAGTTGTAAAATGGAAAGATGTTGACACATTAAATTTTTCTTGAGCTTTGGATAATTTCTATGCCCATTTTTCTCAACTAAAATACCACTGTTCATATTAGTTTTCATTTCGGAAAGTCTCCAAGAAATCTTTGCCAAATCATAGTAAATTGAAGTTCAAATCTGTCAACATCTCAAAAGCACGTCTTTCGAATCTGTCTTGATGTTAGTTAAAATTTATTGCATATAGCCTGGCATTTAGTTTCCATAAAAGAAAACCACGTTAATATTCTCAAGCTCTTGCACTTACGTTTTTTTTCGTCAAATTTTCATGAATTGAGAAAATGTTAAAGCAAGATAATCAAAAAACATGAATTTTTCAAATCTATTAAAGAAGCTTATTATGCAAGTAAGGATTTGAATGTGAATATAGATTACATGCCTTCCGTCATCTCTGATATGAGTCAATAAAGGGTTACGATATGGCCGTCGTGCACCTCATCCGAACACGACGGCTGATGGGAGACACGAGAAAGCATTAGAGAAACAAAAGCCCGTAGTGTGCATGTTTTTCAGCTTTCAAGGGTCTCCAATCACGCCTCGTGATTTGGTGAGGCGATCCAATGATGGCTGCCGTGTACACAACCTTTTAAAAATCAAATCAAAATTTATTGATCCTGCTGCAACTGATCCATTTTCGCTTGTGTTTATGGCTACCGAGTACGCGTCTTCTTCCTCTTCTTCACGTCTGCTACGAAATAAATTGCTTTCTGTTGCCTGATATAGCCATTATGTGTCTGTTCGAAATATCGATGTTTGACCAGAGGGTAGAAGAGATTCCTCTCTTGCAATGGTTGTGTATACTTTTGACAATTTATCTCATATACTTAAAGAATTCATTATACTGTCTAGAGTGTTTATACCGAATACCGAGTTGGCAGTTTTTGAACTAGTATTCAACTGAAGGTTCTTAATTTGGTTTCGGAAAGTGGTATGATACTGCGCAATAAGGATTTAGCATTCTGAAATGTATTGCAAGAGCAATGTACCCATCATTTGGATCTGCAATTTGGTAAATCCTTCCTAATCTTTCAAAAGAAGTTAGATCGCTTAAACGTCCTTTGTGATTATTGGTGGCTTCTAAATGCATCATCGTTACATATTTATTGCTGTCACCGTCCTCGGCGAATTTGATAAAAACTCTTTTTGTTTTGTGCAAATTTTAAAACTATTAGATGTAAAGACAAAGCTGTTTACTTTTGTTTGAAATTTTGGTTGAATTTGTCCTTGTTTTCAATATCTCGCCATTGTCTGCATTGTGAGTTCCAAAGATGCGCATCATTCAATCAGATTGCAAGAACAACATTGAACTATTTATAAGGAACTTCAGCTCAATCCAAACCATCAATAAATCTGCATAGGCAATACAATTTAACTATTTAAATGCAATTTGGACAAGTGAAATTTCCATTTCTCTCTAATAAATTTAATTTTTGGATAAGAAATACGCCCTTACAAGGACCCTCTTGATTTACCAAGGTCTTACAATGTCTATATTGGCCTTTCGGTATCTACTTTTCATTAAAGAACCATGTCCAGGTAGTTGCTAAATAATTTCAAATAAATGTAAATTTGGTTAAATACTTCGAAAATTGTCGGCAATGTTGATTTGAACTTAGGCAGATTACACTGTACTTCAGTTCTCGAATTCATTATTTTTTATTAGAATTATTATTCAAACCAAGCAGTTCATCTTTTCCAAGAATCTCTTATTCCCGTACACATAAGTATTTAAAAAAAAATCATTAACTAAGCCAGGCAATATATTGAATTTATGTCTGATTATCTACGAGCTAGTTGGGATCTTTTTTGAAAACTATACACATGATACTTGGCTTAAATTTCAAGATAAATAAAATATTTTATTAATGTCGATGAAATAAATCGTAAATATTTCACAACAAACCTGCAGTAGATCACTATTAATGTGATAATAATAATGACAACGATGGCGACGACAATGCCTACAACTATTATGGAGATAGGAGAGGAGCTTGGTCTCTTGATTGGAGCTACAAAAAATATAAGAATAGCAAGCATGGTAGTGATACAGCAGTTAAAAATACAAAATTATAATAATCAATCTGATTTATCTCGGTGACCGGATGTAATGCCACATTATTTGGAACCAAAGTTTGATTTCTTGGAAATTTGTCGGTACTCTACTCACAGCGGGTTAATTGAGCCACACACATGCATAGAAGATTTCTTTTTTTATAATTGACGATACAATGTATTCACTGGTAGCTCAGACGCAGGTTTTCCGCACCGAGTGTGGAAATCTGGGAATCGACTTCTCTTCACCGCACAAATGTTAAGCGTTATAGTAATTATTGGTATTTGTGAAACGCAAGACGTTTTCGAGTGCTGATCTAGTGGTTCGATTGATCGAGTCCCGCGTTTGGATCAAGCAAGACAAAACAAATAGGACAGCAGAAGAGGTGACTAAACCTAAATTTCTAAATAATTGTAAAAAATATGTGAATTTTGCTAGCATCATTGATTATATATATTCCAAAATATTATAATCCGAGCCATTTTTCGTAACGCAGTCCCCTTTATTTTGATGCTGACCTCTAAGAACATTATCAACTTAATCAACCGCTGGGCAAACATAAAAGTATACCTTTTGAGCAATTGATTCTTCAATCAAATCCAAACATTATTTCGCATTGAATTATCTTTAGTGGCTGTCTTCCCGGTGCCCTCAGCTTCTAAGAATGGCACACACCCCCCAAAAAACTTTTGTTTCCTAACAATCACTGGGCAAAGTACGACCATGCTATTCATAGTGGTTTATAAAAATAAGAGTTTGTTTAACAAAATAAATTGTGAAAAATTAGCCTCGATGTACTTTTTGCTATAACGCTTTTAATAATGGATCATCAACATTTTTAGGGAATACATCCTTTGCAGTAAAAGCTCGCGAAGCTTATCCGCTATCGTATTCCATTTTTGTGAAAATTATCCGATCTGGTTCGGATTTATTACGATGAGATCCTAACCTACTGATGTGTAATTAATTTCTATATAATCAGAAATTTTATATATTTCTAAATATAATTATCCGTTTACACATTATAAATTGTGTTTTCCTTGTTATACAGTCATATTGTAAAGTATTTCTGAACGCTAGAAATATTGTAATACTATTAATATTGATCCCAAGTCATACGTCTGATTCTGAATTCATTTTAACTTTTTTGAATTAGATATACATAAATTAAAATTTATTAAGTGTTCATCAACGATAAGAGCAACACACTCTATTTTATGTTTCTAAACTCTAACAAAAGATAGTGTTTTGTTTTTCTGCTTTTGTCGCTGATAACATGATAAAATTCGAATTTTAATGAGTTTTTACAATTCTTCCATTAGTCATGGAGGTAACATTTGAAAATCAAAGCCTGTCCACTCATAAACCATAATTTTTTTATAATTGAATTTCAAATTATAAATTATATAACTACTCATTTGCAATGCCTTTAAAAATTCTGAGCTCTGTAGGTTAGAATTCATTGTAAACCATTATCTTTTCGAATAACTATAATGGTAAAATTTTCTGCAGGTTAATCTATTTTTATTACACACGATAGATTGTTGATTCCAACAACAAACGTTGCTTTGATTTCAATTACATAGTTTTATCACTGTTCCCACAAATTAAACTATAAAGTAACCCCTTCAAAAGAAGTGGAATGTTTGTATTTCAGATTCAAAAAAAGTACTGAACGGCATTTAGATTCTTAAATAAGTTTTGGATCTAAAATATGTTAAATTCAAAGCATATGTGCCCCGCTGAAGAATTCTGATTCATCCACCTCTGTCCAAATGACCAGTTATACGACATTTAGATTCTTAAATAAGTTTTGGATCTAAAATATGTTAAATTCAAAGCATATGTGCCCCGCTGAAGAATTCTGATTCATCCACCTCTGTCCAAATGACCAGTTATACGATTCTTTCATTTCCAAGCATATTTTTTTGATTCATTTATTCTAGTAATTCAACGCACTTCACTATTTTTATTATTTTATTTATCCTTAACTGATTGACATATTTAATTTTACTTGTTCAAATTTTTTCTGGCAAAAGTAAATTTAAAACAAAAAATTTTCATTCATGGTATTTTAATTCGTCTTCGATTTATGTACCCACTAGTTTATCAACCGATGTCATTTTTCAAATCACTATATTTGTTAACATAATGATATCAAATAACGTATCAACGGGTGTATATTATTTCGATCATCATCAGAAAATCTTAATATTCATACAAAAGATTTATTACTTTACATGGTTATCTAGATACATATGTTTGCATATTTTCACAATAACGGACTATCTGTATTATTTCACCACTCCAACGTACATATGTAGTACAGTCAAACTCGGTTAATATCCCCTCTTTTAATGTCCCACCTTGCTAAATATCCCCACCTAAAACTGATTTATATTTTCCATTCTCCATACAAACTCTCATAATCCTATCTCGCTTAATATCCGTCCTCGCTTAATGTCCCGCTTTTCATCTGTACCAGAGGGGGGATATTAAGCAAGTTCGACTGTACAACGAATAACAGTCGAACAAAGACAACAAATATACATACACGTTATATACAAAAATACAATAATTTAGATATAGATATAAACCCCTCAAGTAAACACGTAATTTTATTTTTACGATAGATAATTCTGACGTCCAGAAGTTTTGAGCTCCATCATCTATGATCTATAAGCAAGTCTAGAAAATTTACTCCCGAATGTGGATATTTATATTGTATAGGCACCATTGGAAAAATTTATTACTGTTACTTTTTACAATACTAATCAATTATCATGAATAATTTGTATTATATTGTATCTAACATTGACGCATAATTATTCATTGTTGCGTTTATAATCAAATTGGCGAGTTTTGTACCTAATCCTAACCTTAATGGAATATGAAGTACTGTTGGGATAAAAAGTGAATCAGACTGTCTTAACTGGACTAATAAAATTAATATTTATTCTATTAAGATTTATTACATCTAATTCAATTTAAAGTCAACTTGCATTTGAAACATGTAGTTAACCATAATAACAAGTTATTATGGTCTTGGCGTAGATCGTGAAATATAACTCTCCGTCCTCACATTAAAACATTTCTTCGTCCGCATACAGCCAACTCGTGAGTTATTCTTAATTAAACCTCTTGGATAAGTCTCTTACCCCTAAATAGTGATGGTTATAATGCCACACAGGAAAATCACAGTGCTTAAATCAAGAAAAAAATTTCTTGAAATAAGTGAAATTTTGCTTGAAATAAGAATAAATGAACTTGTCCACATAGGAAGCAAATATTCCTACCCTAGAACAAATTTGCAGTGTATGGCTTGATCTCACCTGTAGCTGTTTTGATCACCGGGCTCCAAGGGCTAATTTGATTAAATATCTGGAACAAGGTATACAGAAATCAAATAATTCCGGAATAACAACATTAGAAATTAAAAAAGGAAAAACTCTATTCAATAATGATCAGAAGTATCAAAAACACTAGCTTATGAGTAGCAAATCATGTAAAAATATAAATTTGTGCTGGCTATTGTAACAGGCAATTGTTACAGATTTTCCCTAAAACTCACTGATGTTTGGCACACAGGGAGCACTTAAGGAGAAAACTAACGTAACCTTGGTATTTCTCAAATAGAGATAGCTTTGTTGATATTATTTCTATAGTAATACATTGCAGTTTCCTATTCTTCTTCAGCTTTATGACTATGACTATGAATATGACTAAGTTTTATCGAAAAATGTTTCACCTTGTATTTCCAAGCACACGGACTTTCAGAATTACGTTCGAATATAACGTCATGTTTTAGAATAATTGTTTCTAAATTTTGAAGCAAGGTTTTGGACTATATTTATGACAGATTTGGAGTTTTGAATCTTTCTGTGACATCCATTGTAAGAAAATTCACTTTCAGAATACTATAATAAATTCTACAATAAAATCTAGATAAAGAAGAACATTGAAACAATAGACATAGAACTTCGTAATCATTCAAACTGTGATGAATAAGGTCGTAGGAGTAGTTGGTAGAAAACATATTTTTATTGATTAAAGGTAAACAGAGCGACAAAATAGATTTAGTTCCTCATACCGTTGTATTAACTGCAATCTGGAATACCGAAAACTTTGATCCAATTGGCACTGGGACATTCTCATATGTAACACCAGATGATGTGGTTCTACGCCGACGTTTAAGAGGTATAGGATATGATTTGCCATCGCCAACTGTAAAGATTTTGAATTGGTCAAAAGAACTAGCTGGGAATTCAGCAGTGATGTAAGCAACGCCTGCCTGATAGGTAGCAGCATCAAATTTGGAAACGCTGTTTGACATATAGAAAGATGAAACTCGGGGTGGTTGTGTCTCTGATGCTTGGATCTCAATAACAACTAGTTGATAAAAGCTGAAATCAAACAATAATAATGACGAATTATTATTATTCTCATCATCATCATCATCATCATCATCATCATAGCCATCACTATTATCAACATAATCTTCATCATCATAATGATCATTATTATCAACATCATTATTATCGGCGTCATCATCATCATCAAATATCAGAATAAGAAATTCCTAATATCATAGAATCGCTTGATAGTAAAACATTTTCTGGGGAAGACCAAATTTTACCAGGTATGATCAATACGGCAGCAGACACATTTCCGAGAAGCTATTTCAATATTCTCAATTATATTTTGAATCTTGGCTAATCTCCTTCTGTCTGAAAATAGGCTCTGACTTTTCCGTTGATCAATTTGGGAAGCTGTTTCGATCCAGGCATCTATAGATCGGTTTTCATTTAACCAGCATTATAGGTAAAATGTTTTGCAAAATGTTCTACTACAGACTGCTAATTTTGCTAACGCGAATGGTACAGTGAGCAGTTCAGAAACAGAGATCAGATCACTTATTCTACCTCAAAACTATTATTTCCAGATCCAGCACTCATAGTAAATGCTTAATTGCCCGTTTCATAGACTTAATTAATGCCTTTGACTTTGTTTGTCACGTTAGCCCGTACAGTAGTTTAATTCAAAAATACTAAATTTGAGTATTGGAAATTTAATCTATAACCTGCTAAATATCCCTTACATCTATAATTCTGCATGCATAATCTATAATGATAAGTTAAGGGAACTATTTAAGTTAAATTATTAAATCATTTATTTTGTTTAACAACTGCAACAAATCCAAGGTTATGCTTTTTCAAAAATCCGCACATTCAGATTTTCCACTTTTTTTCTTAATAAAGAAATTGTTAGTAACATCTATGTTTGGTAATTACGTTGGTTGTACATTTCATACATCAGGCAAATAATGATGCGGAATAAAAGAGTTTTGCCATACAGTCAAAACGCCTTTTTTTCCGCAACACGTTTTTAAGTCAGCTACTTTCTTGTAGGGAAACATATGATCTAAAGATCTAAACATGAGTAGAATTCCCCTAGATGCCTTCTCTTACAGTAAACTGGCATTGTTCTTCGTGTTAGTCAATGGTTAAGCAATATTGTCACGGTTTTTGAGACATCTCCAGGCTGGAAGTAATTATATTAATGTTTTTTATTTAGATTACTTGTTAAATATTAACAACATCAGATGTCTTTTCTAGGTCACATCGAAAGATCAAAATCATTTGCTCATCAACCGCTGCATGGCATCCTCCATTTGCAACAGAAGGAGATGTTTCGACAGGGATATAGTGAATTGTCTTACTTACAGGTTTCTTTGTTAGCTATGTCTTACCGTGATTTGTGGCATACTTTGTGTGGAGCAACTATGTTATTAGTTAAAGGGACGTCACATTCCTATAATGTGACTGTCTATACCGCTACTGTCAGATATTATAGTAACATTCAATATGACAATTTAATGTGAAACGAAAAAGCCCATTCTATTATTTCCATAAAAAACTACTGGTCCATGCCTTGTAATTGTTTTAATCTAAATCCGGTATATCAAAGTTCTCAAGCACACATAGCAACCTTGGTTCGGAAACTAATATTAATAATTGACTAATTCTCCGACAATTTACACGCCGCACTATTTTACGCTTCCAAAAGTTGGTAATCAATAAATGTAATCACACAGAACAACCGCAACATGAACGTATAATTATGTTGAAGAATGATTTATTTTGAATTATGATGCTTTTCTAGCTCTTTCAAATAATCTGTGAATGCTAATGAATGAAAAAACATATATTTTTTTCTTTCTGTTCAAAACATTAGCAGATGACGCATTTTGTCTCACAAACATATCAAAGATTTTGAGCCATTGCAAGCGTTATTTTGCAGGACATGCGTAAATAACAGTGGCAAAGAGGAAGCTAATCATCTAATGGAATTACTAAAGAAACAATTGTTAATTTTTTTGGGGTGAAATCCTCTTTAAGGCATCCGATGAGCGATCACTACAATCTGCGAAAACATGGCTATCGCAGATCAAATTGTTATTGATAGATCTAGGGTTCAAATATTCCAAACTAGCAAAAAAAAAATATTTTCAGAAGCAAAAAGTAAATAGCTTTCTACGTAATGCAATCAAGAAGTCAAGAATTTGTTTACATTCCTGCAGAATCCAAGCTAGGCTACAATAATGAACATCGAGATGATAGGTGGTGTTTGTTCTTCGACAATGATCCATAATTTTGACGGACTCCCTGTCTATACCAAAGTAACCTATTTTTGCTAACATGAGTACACAAAACTTCTTTTCCTTAAAAAATCCTTCTTTTTTCGGCATATATCAAAGTAAACAAGTATGCTTGGGCTTGATTAGCTAAGAACTAAAGCAATGTCAAATATTTAACAAAACTTGAATTTCTATATGATGTTGAGCAGTTTTATGTGGAAGTTATGCATGCAGTACTTGTTTGGCAGGCAGTTTCAACTTTTGATTACAAAGTTTTTCCTTAGCCCAGAAATTATTAGAATCATGAGGTTGACTTTTATTTCTGCAATGTTTACATCAATTTTACGGTGTGCTTCTTTGTGTGGTTTTTAATTGTTAACCATTTTTACTGCATTGAAAATGTTACGTTCAACAATTTTTCGTTCTTTTGCTGGTGAAACGTCCACCGCTATACACACAGAGCGCAGATTTCTTAAATGGATGTGTCTTCGCCCAGCGCACGACATTTTTGGCGAATGACCGAATAGAAAAGCCATTCTATAAGGAGATAGACAAAAGTCATAAAGTGCAAATCTGCACAAGGATCTGTGAGATAATAAAATTTCAATAATCCTCTATAATACGTTGTAAATGTTTCATCCTCGCCTTGTCTATGACGCATAAATGTAAATCGACGAATTCGTGAGTTATAATTATTTTTGTAAAATGCAATTCAAAACAATTCTAACCGTATCAATAATTTCTTGTGTAAGGCGAAAAAATAACAATATATAGATTATAATGATATTTTCTATCACAACATTGTCATCCATAGGTAAAATGTTCAGACAATTTGCATCGTGTTTGACATTATAAGCCTTATCATCATCATCATCTTTATTTGTTAAAGCTTCAGTTGAGTTTTACAAAATGACGAGTAGTAAAAATCGATAAATGTGGAAATAGGAAGAATAAATTTTAAATTAACATCTTTGATTCTATGTATGCATATTGTCAATGGAAATATTCAAATAAATACTATGAGGTAAATTACTAAGAAGATATTAGTATGCGAGCTCTTCCATGTTAAGTTTGCTGAGTAATTTTCGAAAGGAAGCAGTTGAGGAGCTTCAGTGTTTAGTTTGTACTTTCTGCTGAGGATGTTGAAAATTTTCGATAAGGTCCTTAGCTTTTAGTCTTTGCCAGCGGAGCGCTTGTAGGCTTTTCTTAAATATAGCGTTTGACTTGCAATAGTTGACTTAGAAAATTATTAATTTTGATATTGTTTGAGCATTATCAGAGAAGAACTAAAATTTAGATTTTTAGATTTTTCAGGGCATCAGAATAATAGCCTGTGTCATCCAACTCATATTTTGGCAGGTCTTCACTTCAGTTAGGATACGATAAGTATTATTGTAACAAAAATTTATGAATCAACAATGATTAAGCATATATCTCGTACACTATATTAGAAACAAAATTTTGAGAAATAATATTAGATTAATGTGAATGCCTAACTGATTAATGATACATTTTGTCTAGATTTAGTGAAATTAGCATTACCAATATAGCAAAAATCTGAAATTTTTAAATAATGAGGAAATTCGAATGTTTCAGATCATTTCATTCACAGCTTATAAACAATCTGAATCAAAACTAATCCTCATAAAAACCTCGTGAGCAGTTAATGAATGTTAAATGGGCCAACTATCAATAACTGCTCATGAACTCAAATTATTTTGCAGCAGTATAAAATAATTAATTGTACAATCTTACCTTGTTGAATCAGGACCTTTTGAAAGTTCTACTTCGAAAGATGTCGAACGTGTGCTCGTATCTCCACCAGCAAGCTTTGGAATCACCAAAAATTGACGAACTAAAAATGATATTTCACACAGATTTATAAGATTTTTTTCCGATACTATATAGAATAGTGCCAATAGTTGGACCATTTTATTTTGCGGATATCTTATAAAAATAACTCGTGCGATGGCTCAAATCTCTGACATGTTTGTCTGACAAAATGGTATCATCTGTTGTTGTTGTGGATAGAAGAAAGAAATAATGGTTTTACATTTTTATAAATCTATATATAATATGGAAAAGTTAGAAAAGCATTATAATTGAAGAGAGATTATTCTTCAACATAATTATACACTCATTTTGGGTTTATTCTGAGTGATTACATATTATTGATTATTTAATTCATAAGCGTAAGTCAGTGTGGTTTGTCAATTGTAGAAGAAATAGGCAATTTACTGGGGTAGTTTTCCGTTCTCAGGTTGATAGCTCAGCTTGAAAACTTTGATATACAGTTATATAATATTCGAATAATTTATTATTCGACATTAACACAGTCGATAGCATGCTTTATAACAGTTACCTTAGAATAATTACAAGGCATGGAGTGGTATTTTCTATGTAAATTATCAAAAAGGATTTCATAACGAATCTTTATACTGTTAAAGTTACTATAATATTTAACATTAAAAAAGTAAGCTACAAAACAACAAAAACAAAACCGAGTGTGAATATCATTTATTGTAGCGTGAAAATGAGTGAAATACAGAGACGACATGGCTAAAAATTTGGTGAACACGAAGAGAAATACCATTTCTCCGAAAGAAAACGCATCGGAGAGGAATTTAACTCATAGTAGATTAAAAATTAATAGAATCTAGCCAATCATAGGTTTCCTTTCAGGACCTAGCTGAGATGATGACTTCCTTTTACTATAATCAACGTCATTTCGACATTTTTCTCGCGATCCCACACGCGATATTTCACTTCGCCGTACAAACCCTTGTTGATGAGTTTGAAAATTGACGATGTTTGACAAGATTGTAGTGTAATCTTTTAGAAGGTAATTGAACTCTTACATCATTTCTATGTTTAGTTTCATGTAAAATTAACAGAATTGGCTGGATTGGTATGATTGATAATGTTTATTCATTATAAATAGTATATTTTGTATCCAAATGTTCATATTTCTGTGTGTTTTGTGTGATTTTAACGCGTTCGATAATCCGCAATGCCTCAATTTTGGGCACTTTACGCAATCTAATCATCTTAAATGAAAATATATAATTACCAACAATCTCACTTAGATTCTCTAAATTTGCACGTATAAAAGCTGTATATGGGTCCGTAGCAAAGTTTTAGTTAAGTCCTGTGCAGACGATACGATTTGGCTCTACATCATTAAACGATAGATTCTATAATCTTTTGTGATTATATTCATGCTCATGTTTATAAAGCCCAATGGAGCTTCAATTTGTTGCATCAGATACTTATATACCATAGATACAACCAAATCCAATCAAGATAGGAAAATCTGTTTGTATATAAGATTTCTTTTAACAGTTTTCTAAAGTTGTCCTGGCTCCAATATTTGCTATTTTCTTTCGTGTTAATGAGGGATTACATCACTCTTGTGAGTGGGTTATCGGAATTTAGACCCACGAGTTCACTAACAACAAACGAGAAATCCATATCGTAAACGAGGCCGCCGAGTTTACGATATGGATTTCGAATTTGTTGTTAGAGAACGAGTGGGTCTAAATGTCGATGGCCCACGAACAAAGAGTGATGTTATCATTTTAATAATCATGTAACATAACCTTTGTCTGGAATATCAATTATCTCTCATCAATTTCACTACAACAATGATTTGTTTTCTAATTTAATGGGTCATTGATTTTTCATTAAATACAATTGGAATGAAATTCTTACGAATATCATTGCAAAATATGACGCAAAGATTTCAACATAATTGTTTTTCAAACATATGTGCAATATTAAAATAAAATGAGAGTTACATTTGAATATAGCAAGTCCCAAGTTGTTACTTTTTGAACTTATCAATTTGAATTTTTAATTACGGAGTATACATTTAATTTGATTTTGAAAAAATATTCCATCTGTCGCAGCTTGTCGCCATTTTCAAAGCACATAAAAGCGTGCAGGTATAGGTCTACAACCGCATACGTGCGGGTATAGACCTATACCTGCACGCTTTTAGTGGTTGCCATGGAATCTCGTGGGTTGTCTTGATATAACTGCTAAACACGTGGTACAAATCCACCAATCGTGACTCGAGTTTTTTTCAAGTGATTATTAATACCCTTTAAAGCATCAAGATAATTCAAAGTCACAATAATTTCTATTCCAGTCCCACCCAATCAATTTATAATCATCACATTGTATATATTGTTTGTTATATGTTCTATATTATACTTGTTGAAAATGATTTGATTTCGTTTAAAAATAACTATTTCAAAAATGTGACAACGAAGGCTTCGTCTCAAATGAATGCTTCAGAGACACCAACCTCGTAAAATTCCACGACTAACGTACAGCATCAAAATGTTCTACTTCAATTCATGACCATTTACATTTTGTAAAACATTTTATTGGTCATTACATTGCGTACAAAATACATCAATAGTTTGTGCAAACGATGAAGTATGTTGAATACAACAACAGTTATAAAATATTGTTCAACAGAATGGTATTGTTTTGCCTGGACTTTACGGAAAGAGAAGGGCTATGACAAAAATGTAAAATATTACTAACCGATCTCGAGAGATGAGCTGGTGCCGTAAAGAATAGCAGTCTAAAGAGAATGAAAAACAAAAATTTTCAGGGCAGCAAGATCATTCAGAATCTGTGTTCATATATATATTTATCATCACGATGCCGTAATAGCTAAATAAATCAGCGAGAAAACATAAACATTGTATCTTGATATCTTTACAAATTATTTGCAAATTTTATAAAATAGTGTATATCAAAACTGTCACAAATAACTGTGTTTTTGATTTCTCGTTGACTTACATGATGAAGAAAAATTATAGTGTGCTTGATCAATAATTATATTATTAGTTCTCTACTGATAGATATAATGCATAGGCAATGAATTCAATTATAGTCTCAAAGAATGGTAAATGTTCTCATACTTGGTGGATTAACCATTTTCCCAGTAAAATACGTGGCCGAAAATGAGAATACCAATTTTAAATATAGCTCTTCAAACTACATATTTTGATATCATTTATCGAAATCTAAAGCTGGGTTTTGTTTTTATTCACACATAAAAACCTACATTATGCAGCAGTATACTACCAGTTTAAAAATATACATATTTCAATCCAATTTCTAATAAAACTACATATCTAGTATTGAATACAACTTGAATGGCGTAATGTGAAGAAGAAATCACTAAGATGTTAAGCAAACATGACATTTTGGTCAATTATTGACAATTTTTACCGTTTTTATAAATAAGTTTGAAGTAAAAAGTTAGGTACTGTTTTGAATTTCGATGTAAAGTTTTTGTCTTATTTTATTCGTTTTGCAAGATGTATACTAAATTTCAACAAAATGAAACAGTGAAAGTCAAACTGTGTTATTTGCAACGAAATTACACACTAATGATGGGTTTCTAGCTCAACACTCACATCACTGACAATGATAGCTCTGTAACACAACCATGTTGATCCTGGTGTTGGTATAGATAATCCCAGCAAGTCAACAAACTCAACTCCTTTGAGAATAATGACTGTAAGATTAACCCTGTCAAGTGTAAAATTGTTTGATTTTGTTTGTTGGGATATCTCTGTGCCAGCAAATTCACTGCATTTCTGATCTGGATTAGACAGCCTGACTTCGTAATGGCTATAATACAAAAATAAATATACATAGTTAAAATTATTATCTCTTATTTGAAAATAATCCATGGGTTCATGAGAAGTTCATGATCTTCATCGGAAGTTCCTACATAGTTCATGAATAATTCATGATCTTTCATTAACAGTTTATGGGCATCTTGGTAGAGTTATGATCAGTTCCTAACAAGTCACAAAGAATACATAAACACACTGGTTCATTGACTTTCTAACGAATGTGAAATTGCATAGATTTCATGAAATTTCAAACTTGCAATACAAAGCTCATGAATTTCGGGACAATTTCACGTTCATGACCTTATGAACTATCGCTTACACAGAAATTATGCAAATATAATGATTGCTATCATTTGTAAACAAATAATATATTTTTTGGGAATTTGATAAAATTTCTATCAATTTATCTGAGGGTTAATGCGTGCTGAGCTAGATTAAGTAGATATATATAGGGTTATCCTTCACAAACAACACAGAAAGTTGTTATGCAAAGCTTTTTTATCAGAAAAAGATTGTACATACGTTATTTTTCCTGTGAATTCTTCACCAGGTAGGAAGACAATACTGAATTCGGTGTCACTATCAGCAGGAAATGGATTCATTATCAAAGATGGAGCAATTGGAGCTGCATAAATATAAGTGAAAATCAATCATCTAAAATATATACAATTGATGTCTACATATTGTTTTTGTGTTTTGCGAATATGCAGTTCTCAACCTATTTTCATTCATTCAAACGCATTAAGACCTAGTTAGGGATATATCACTTATATTAATGATTAGTTATCACTTATATACATAATACTGTCTGTTTATATATCACAATATTTCTATATTTCTATATTTCGATATTTCTGTGTCTGTCCGCGACTTATGTACGTCTTACTGGCGATATAATACGGATAATCCGTTGCCGGGAAATTATGCAAACATTTGTGTCGAGATAACCGTGTACAGTAACAAATTTGTTGTATGAAAAGTATGGGTCTATGACGTTGTTTTAAAATAATATACTTCATCTGATATTTTATTTGATATCCTTGCATTAAAAAATTCAGAGATTTTGAAAAATTTCATAGGTCGATAATCTAGCGGGCAGCCAAATCGAATTCAAATTGAAATCCCCAGAACAAAAATATTTTGCTTTGAATTTAAAAGCTGCGTGTAAATTGTTTGAACAAGTGAAACTTAAAACTGAATCAGATTTATGATAATTAAAACAATACGAAATACTGAGTTACATTGAATTACCAGTATAACTAGGCCAGACAAAATATGTTTTGAAATCAAAGAAACGTAGACCTATTTCATATAGTGTTGATATCAGCAATACATATAGCGCGGCACAAACGCTATGAAATTAAAGAGACTTTAGGTCTTAATTTAATTTATTAATGAAACAAAATGCCGTTCATTACTTTTACCAAAATCGAGATACAAAACATTTCACTTTTAAAAAGGCTATTTTGATATATAACTTGTGAGAACACTGAGCAAACAAACTGTTTTGAAATGAACAATCTATCGCGGGGCATAAAAACAAATTAACTTGCAAGAATTTTCAAAATGACGTTGGCGTTCGACTAATTCGAAAAATATTCAAACTTCGAATAGATTATCTGTCTACAGTCTAAAATTACAGAGTTTAGAATCAATCAAGGCATTGCACAAAAGTATTTCTTTAATTTATTATTTAATATAAAAACATGAATCATTTGGTTTTGAGCAGGCAGGCTTTTATTTTCAGATTTTGCTTCCATAATTAACGAAGGAATTATAGGCATCGATTAAAATTAAAATTTCATTTTGTTGACTTGCTATACGAATAAGACACAGCATGTTACTACAGTTTTGAGAATAAAAATAGCTGTGTCTTGTTATTATCGTTGATCAACATTTAATAAAGTTAATTTCAGGTATATCAAATTTAACAAAGTTAAATTGAATTGAGCGTATGATTTGTGATAAACAATAATAATTATAATATTTTCAGCGTTCAAAAATTTTGCTTTGAATTTAAAAGCACAAAAACATAATTTAAAAACACTTTTAAATAGTTAATACAGTTTGGATGAGTGTAACAAACCTTGTGTTACAAAAATAAAAAGCGAAAAGGTTGCATGAAATAATCGATCATAGCAAACAATATTTATTAAAATACAACTTACCATTTTCCAAATGAGATCCAAATAAAAACTATACGAGCGGCATAATCTCCGAACAACATTTAAATACATAATAGCGGGTTCTCTGAGTTAATACACCAATCAATAATAAGTTAACAACCATATTTTATCGAAGGAGAATGTAAGCCCGATAAGAATAAAATAAAGATTGACGTCTTTTATTCGAAATAATTCTGACAAAAATGATCATTTCATATCGCGATCAAATGCAAGGTAAAGTAGATTCATTTTCTACATAGTAAATTATCCTTTTCATCAGACATCATAACATGAGCATTTAAATATTACCATCGGCTGTGGTATTTTATATCTTTGAAGCTGCACTAAACATTTCCACTCTATAAACCATCGCGTCCGTTTCAATAAATTCTGAATAAATATGCATATCACGAATCTGGCAAAATGAGTTGTTTTCGTTTTTCTATCAAAATAATTAATTTATTCATAATCGTCTTTTCTTTCATTCGACATCTGTAATGTATTATAAATAGCGCGTAGAAATATTGACAAGATGTAACATGATATCAATATCAAATTAGTATAGCGATTTATTATAGAACTTTATTTCCTTTTAAAAGAATGTTGATGCTATTATTCTGGAAAATTTGATAACAAGAAGCACTATGAGGTTAATTTTTCACATCTTTTTTTTACTTACAAAATCTTATTCTCAACGAACTCTTAGTATTTTGATAGACTGCCATGAAAATCACAGTCCTACTTGCTGAGATTGCAAAGATTAAAAATATATAGGCTCATATACTATCATATCATAATATTTTCAGATTATATATATAATTTGATTTTCAATTACACGCGCGTGTGTCGGCCTTGTTCAATAATACGTTGTCGAAGCAGTAGGTTTGTTGATGACGTCAGTCAAAGCGTCTATACTAATAAGTAAGGCAGTGGCTCATTGGTTAATGCTCTGGCATCACAATATGAGGGTCGTCAGTTCAAATCCGCCATTCGGCAAATTTTTATCAACGATTTTTCTCATTTTTTTTAATATGAAGCAGTAAATCATTGTTAATTAACAAAAGATATCGTTTGATCATGTTAATAACAGAAATTAGTGGATCATGTGTCTTGTCGAAGCTAAATTAATTTAATATTGAATATATTACATGCGATGCCACGAGTTTGACCGGCCTCACCTTGACGGCGTTATTTTGTGAACACCACATTAGTGTTGTTTGTATTGCAATGAAGATTTATCAATCCGAACCGAACGCGATTTGATCGTATCGGGTCAGATTCGGGTTAATATTTTAGGTCTTCGGATCGGATCGGATTTGAAGTGATTTTTTATGGATAGTTTCATATTTCGAAATTTGACTGAATATTTGTAATTCATAATAATTAATGTGTTCTGGTTTCCTTTCAGCACATAAAATAAAGTTTTTCTATGTAGAGATAGCTACGTTAAATTATACATTTCAATCGACTCAATTGATGTGAAATAAATTAAATTTTTATTAAAGGAATGATTAAGATGTATTGATTAATGCTACATCGTTTCAATGCGTATTGTGTCTCATGTTCTTCTCCAGAGTTCATACTCCGTATTATACAGTGATAGTCAGCTTAGTCAATTGTTTAATTATAAGTGATCTGAAAGTTTTATCATAGAAGGTCCATTATGGACTACACTCATAGCTAGTACATAATACTGTCTGTTTATATATCACAATATTTCTATCACTTATATACATAATACTGTCTGTTTATATATCACAATATTTCTATATTTCTATATTTCGATATTTCTGTGTCTGTCCGCGACTTATGTACGTCTTACTGGCGATATAATACGGATAATCCGTTGTCGGGAAATTATGCAAACATTTGTGTCGAGATAACCGTGTACAGTAACAAATTTGTTGTATGAAAAGTATGGGTCTATGACGTTGTTTTAAAATAATATACTTCATCAGATATTTTATTTGATATCCTTGCATTAAAAAATTCAGAGATTTTGAAAAATTTCATAGGTCGATAATCTAGCGGGCAGCCAAATCGAAGTCAAATTGAAATCCCCAGAACAAAAATATTTTGCTTTGAATTTAAAAGCTGCGTGTAAATTGTTTGAACAAGTGAAACTTAAAACTGAATCAGTTTTATGATAATTAAAACAATACGAAATACTGAGTTACATTGAATTACCAATATAACTAGGCCAGACAAAATATGTTTTGAAATCAAAGAAACGTAGACCTATTTCATGTAGTGTTGATATCAGCAATACATATAGCGCTGCACGAACGCTATGAAAATTTAAGAGACTTTAGGTCTTTAATCTATTAATGAAACAAAATGCCGTTCATTACTTTTCACAAAATCGAGATACAAAACATTTCACTTTTAAAATGGATATTTTGATATATAATTTGTGAGAACACTGAGCAAACAATCTGTTTTGAAATGAATAATCTATCGCGGGGCATAAAAACAAATTAACTTGCAAGAATTTTCAAAATGACGTTGGCGTTCGACTAATTCGAAAAATATTCAAAGTTCGAAGAGATTATGTGTCTACAGTCTAAAATTATAGAGTTTAGAATTAATCAAAGCAGTGCACAAAAGTATTTCTATAATTTATTATTTAATATAAAAAAACGAATCATTTGGTTTTGAGCAGCAAGGCTTTTATTTTCAGATTTTGCTTCCATAATTAACCAAGGAATTATAGGCATCGATTAAAATTAAAATTTCATTTTTTTGACTTGCTATACGAATAAGACACAGTATGTTACTACAGTTTCGAGGATAAAAATAGCGATGTCTTGTTATTATCTTTGATCAACATTTAATAACATTAATTTCAGGTATATCAAATTTAACAAAGTTAAATTGAATTGAGCGTATGATTTGTGATAAATAATAATAATTATAATATTTTCAGCGATCAAAAATTTTGCTTTGAATTTAAAAGCACAAAAACATAATTTAAAAACATTTTTAAATAGTTAATACAGTTTGGATGAGTGTAACAAACCTTGTGTTACAAAAATAAAAAGCGAAAAGGTTGCATGAGAAAATCGATCATAGCAAACAATATTTATTAAAATACATCTTACCATTTTCCAAATGAGATCCAAATAAAAACTATACGAGCGGCATAATCTCCGAACAACATTTAAATACATAATAGCGGGTTGTCTGAGTTAATACACCAATCAATAATAAGTTAACAACCATAGTTTATCGAAGGAGAATGTACGCCCGATAAGAATAAAATAAATATTGTCTTTTATTCGAAATAATTCTGACAAAAATGATCATTTCATATCGTGATCAAATGCATGGTAAAGTAGATTCATTTTCTACATAGTAAATTATCCTTTTCGTCAGACATCATAACATGAGCATTTAAATATTACCATCGGCTGTGGTATTTATATCTTTGAAGCTGCACTAGACATTTCCACTCTATAAACCATCGCGTCCGTTTCAATAAATTCTGAATAAATATGCATATCACGAATCTGGCAAAATGAGTTCCGGAATGAGTTGTTTTCGTTTTTCTATCAAAATAATTTATTTTTTCATAATCATCTTTTCTTTCATTCGACATCTGTAATGTATTATAAATAGCGCGTAGAAGTATTGACTACAAGATGTAACATAATATCAATATCGAATTTGTATAGCGATTTATTATAGAATTCTATTTCCTTTTAAAAGAATGTTGATGCTATTATTATGGAAAATTTGATAACAAGAAGCACTATGAGGTCAACTTTTCACATCTTTTGTTTACTTTTAAAATTTTATTTTCAACGAACTCTTAGTATTTTGATAGACTGCCATGAAAATCACAGGCCTACTTGCTGAGATTGCAAAGATCAAAAATATATAGGCTCATATACTATCATATCATAATATTTTCAGATTATATATATAGTTTGAAATCAATACACGCGCTGTCGCCTTGTTCAGTAATATGTTGTCGAAGCAGCAGGTTTGTTGATTAGTACAGTCAAAGCGAGTACAACAGTAAGTAAGGGGTTGGCTCATTGGTTAACGCTCTGGTAATACAATATCAGGGTCGTAAGTTCAAATCCGCCATTCGGCAATTTTTATCAACGATTTTTCTGATTTTTTTTTTAATATGAAGCAGTAAATCATTGTTAATTAACAAAGGATATCGTTTGATCATGTTAATAACAGAAATTAGTGGACCATGTGTCTTGTCGAAGCTAAATTAATTTAATACTGAATATATTGCATGCAATGCCACGAGTTTGACCGGCCACACCTTGACGGCGTTATTTTGTGAACACCACATTAGTGTTGTATATATTGCAATAAAGATTTATGAATTCGAACCGAACGCGATCCGATCGTGTCGGGTCAGATTCGGGTTAATATTTTAGGTCTTCGGATCGGATCGGATTTGAAGTGATTTTTTATGGAAAGTTTCCGATTTCGAAATTTGACTGAGTATTTGTAATTTATAATAATTAATGTGTTCTGGCTTTCTTTCAACACATAAAATAAAGTTTTTCTATGTAGACAAAGCTACGTTAAATTATACATTTCAATCGACTCAATTGATGTGAAATAAATTAAATTTTTATTAAAGGAATGATTAAGATGTATTGATTAATGCTACATCGTTTCAATGCGTATTGTCTTTCATGTTCTTCTCCAGAGTTCATACTCCGTATTATACAGCGATAGAAACCTTAGTCGATTGTTTAATTATAAGTGATCTGAAAGTTTTATCATAGAAGGTCCATAATGGACTACACTCATTGCTAGTATTTCTATATTTCGATATTTCTGTGTCTGTCCGCGACTTATGTACGTCTTACTGGCGATATAATACGGATAATCCGTTGTCGGGAAATTATGCAAACATTTGTGTCGAGATAACCGTGTACAGTAACAAATTTGTTGTATGAAAAGTATGGGTCTATGGCGTTGTTTTAAAATAATATACTTCATCTGATATTTTATTTGATATCATTGCATTAAAAAATTCAGAGATTTTGAAAAATTTCATAGGTCGATAATCTAGCGGGCAGCCAAATCGACTTCAAATTGAAATCTAGAAAAAAATAAGAACAAAAATATTTTGCTTTGAATTTAAAAGCTGCGTGTAAATTGTTTGAACAAGTGAAACTTGAAACTGAATCAGTTTTATGATAATTAAAACAATACGAAATACTGAATTACATTGAATTACCAGTATAACTAGGCCAGACAAAATATGTTTTGAAATCAAAGAAACGTAGACATATTTCATGTAGTGTTGATATCAGCAATACATATAGCGCGGCACAAACGCTATGAAATTAAAGAGACTTGAGGTCTTAATTTAATTTATTAATGAAACAAAATGCCGTTCATTACTTTTCTCAAAATCGAGATATAAAACATTTCACTTTTAAAAAGGCTATTTTGATACATAATTTGTGAGAACACTGAGCAAACAATCTGTTTTGAAATGAATAATCTATCGCGGGGCTTAAAAACAAATTAATTTGCAAGAATTTTCAAATTGACGTTGGCGTTCGACTATTTCGAAAAATATTCAAAGTTCGAAGAGATTATCTGTCTACAGTCTAAAATTATAGAGTTTAGAATTAATCAAGGCATTGCACAGAAGTATTTTTATAATTTATTATTTAATATAAAAAAACGAATCATTTGGTTTTAAGCAGCAAGGCTTTTATTTTCAGATTTTGCTTCCATAATTAACGAAGGAATTATAGGCATCGATTAATATTAAAATTTCATTTTGTTGACTTGCTATACGAATAAGACACAGTATGTTACTACAGTTTCGAGAATAAAAATAGCGATGTCTTGTTATTATCTTTGATCAACATTTAATAAAGTTAATTTCAGGTATATCAAATTTAACAAAGTTAAATTGAATTGAGCGTAGGATTTGTGATAAATAATAATAATTACAATATTTTCAGCGTTCAAAAATTTTGCTTTGAATTTAAAAGCACAAAAACATAATTCAAAAACATTTTTAAATAGTTAATACAGTTTGGATGAGTGTAACAAACCTTGTGTTACAAAAATAAAAAGTGAAAAGGTTGCACGAAATAATCGATCATAGCAAACAATATTTATTAAAATACAACTTACCATTTTCCAAATGAGATCCAAATAAAAACTATACGAGCGGCATAATCTCCGAACAACATTTAAATACATAATAGCGGGTTCTCTGAGTTAATACACCAATCAATAATAAGTTAACAACCATATTTTATCGAAGGAGAATGTACGCCCGATAAGAATAAAATAAAGATTGTCTTTTATTCGAAATAATTCTGACAAAAATGATCATTTCATATCGTGATCAAATGCATGGTAAAGTAGATTCATTTTCTACATAGTAAATTATCCTTTTCGTCAGACATCATAACATGAGCATTTAAATATTACCATCGGCTATGGTATTTTATATCTTTGAAGCTGCACTAAACATTTCCACTCTATAAACCATCGCGTCCGTTTCAATAAATTCTGAATAAATATGCATATCACGAATCTGGCAAAATGAGTTGTTTTCGTTTTTCTATCAAAATAATTAATTTATTCATAATCATCTTTTCTTTCATTCGACATCTGTAATGTATTATAAATAGCGCGTAGAAATAAGATGTAACAACAAGATGTAACATAATATCAATATCGAATTAGTATAGCGATTTATTATAGAATTTTATTTCCTTTTAAAAGAATGTTGATGCTATTAGTCTGGAAAATTTGATAACAAGGAGCACTATGAGGTCAACATTTCACATCTTTTGTTTACTTTTAAAATTTTATTTTCAACGAACTCTTAGTATTTTGATAGACTGCCATGAAAATTACAGGCCTACTTGCTGAGATTGCAAAGATCAAAAATATATAGGCTCATATACTATCATATCATAATATTATCAGATTATATATATAGTTTGAAATCAATACACGCGCTGTCGCCTTGTTCAGTAATACGTTGTCGAAGCAATAGGTTTGTTGATTAGTACAGTCAAGGCGCGTACAACAGTAAGTAAGGGGTTGGCTCATTGGTTAATGCTCTGGTATTACAATATTAGGGTCGTAAGATCAAATCCGCCATTCGGCAGTTTTTATCAACGATTTTTCTGATTTTTTTTTTTTAATATGAAGCAGTAAATCATTGTTAATTAACAAAAGATATCGTTTGATCATGTTAATAACAGAAATTAGTGGACCATGTGTCTTGTCGAAGCTAAATTAATTTAATACTGAATATATTGCATGCAATGCCACGAGTTTGACCGGCCACACCTTGACGGCGTTATTTTGTGAACACCACATTAGTGTTGTATATATTGCAATAAAGATTTATGAATTCGAACCGAACGCGATCCGATCGTGTCGGGTCAGATTCGGGTTAATATTTTAGGTCTTCGGATCTGATCGGATTTGAAGTGATTTTTTATGGATAGTTTCAGATTTCGAAATTTGACTGAGTATTTGTAATTTATAATAATTAATGTTTTCTGGCTTCCTTTCAACACATAAAATAAAGTTTTTCTATGTAGACAAAGCTACGTTAAATTATACATTTCAATCGACTCAATTGATGTGAAATAAATTAAATTTTTATTAAAGGAATGATTAAGATGTATTGATTAATGCTACATCGTTTCAATGCGTATTGTATCTCATGTTCTCCTCCAGAGTTCATACTCCGTATTATACAGCGATAGTCAGCTTAGTCAATTGTTTAATTATAAGTGATCTGAAAGTTTTATCATAGAAGGTCCATTATGGACTACACTCATTGCTAGTATCAATATAATCGTTGAGTTGGATCTGGAATATTGCAAATATGGCACAGAAATACATTTTATCGCTTCGCAGTGTCATGTTTTGCAAAATTAAATTTCAGCCACACTCAAACTTAATGAGTAAAAGTTTTGCTTTTAAACTTTAAATACATTGCGTGCATATAAGAATAAAGCCAAAGATAAGACGTTAATTCTGTTATTAGGAGTTTCGATCATTTCATCAAAGCTAAAAAATAAATGCTACGAGCTTTATGCTACGAGCAGTCAAACACTGTGAGATTCATGGAAATAATAAAATCATGAGCAAGCAGCATCTAAGCCCATGGTCTAGACAAGAAGACCAATTCCATATTTTAGGCATGGTTGGTAAGTTTGTAGTTTGGTATTTTAGCCACACCACGATAGCTCTCATCAAACGGCTTTTCTTTCTTGTACTAGCACTAAGAACTCGCTACGCTGGATAGGATCGGGTTGCACAGATTCGGAAATGAGGATTAGATCATATCTGAAATGATATTCAGAAGTATATAAGCCATAATCTACATAACTCGAGGATAAATGTTCATTCAGATTGAAGAACCATGACTAGAGTAAATCTATAGTTATTATAGCGAAGTTCAGAATTTTATATATATTCACAATATCAGGAAGATGGCAGTGTACATACTTTTGGGTGGAAGAAGAATGGATACTTCATTACTCTTTTGTCCAAGTCCTACACTTGTACGTGCTTGTACTGTAAAAGTGTAAGTTGACCCAGGGTATAAGCCTGTTATGACAGCAGAGATACTAGGATGGTTAACAGTTGAGATGTTTTGATCAGAGAAATCAGGAAAATAATCTTTTGAACCTTCATAATTGATCTAAACAAGATAAGAAAAGATAGAAATATGTAGTTTTCGACAGAAAGAATTGTGAATTAACGTTTCATGTAACTTGTACCAAAGCGGCAGAGGGTTCTCACTCTGTGTGGGAGGCCAGGTTATGATTCCTTGTAGCTCTGCGCATGCTAATATGTGTCTTTAAATCTGGTCTTGTCCCCGAAATACAAATCGAGAAGTACTTGTGCTTACAGTTTGGCTATCAGTTATATATTACATGTAATGTTACAAATAATATTCATTTAACTCACTACACTGTATTTTGTGGAATATTAGTACAGTCAATATAGAAAATTACCTCACAGAAATTGCAATAAAAATATTTTCATCTATTCTAGGGTCAAATAATAGTAAGCAAAATGCCTTAATGTCTCAATTTGACTATAGTCATTCCCAGTAGAAACATAAAAGCGAGGCTGTCAAGTCTCAGTGCAATAATGTGATTTAATTTGAGGGAAAATAATCAGACATCATAGCAGCCCTCCATCATTTAGATCAAATATGTGCTTGAAATTTCTAAGGGGACATAACAAACCCTTCTCCTCTAAGTTATATCAGCTTTATTATTCTCTGCTACCAATTAGTGTACGTCAGGTACTTGACTTAAATGATGAAGGTGATAAAACTTTTATGATTACTAGATATCAAATATAATTAAACAGTTGTTATACATTCTGAGAACATTTAAAATGTAATTCCTTGAATTTGAGAAGTCGAAAACATGAACAAATTGTCTAAACAAACTTGTCCATTCACACTCGAATAGTGTCCGTGGTCAGCTAAAACTTGACCTATTATGCTCTTTAACATGGGTGGCTCCGGGATTTCCCCCTCAACGGTGCTAGTTCCCATTAAGAGGGGGTTATACCTACAGAAAATATTTGAGAAGTTGTTTGAATATCAACCATTTCCGAAGCTGTTTTCTGAAGACGGAGCTGAGAATCATTTAGGATTAATTGTAACCCCAGCAGAATAAGACATTATTTATAAAACAGTTGTTCTAAGATGTACCCTCAAAATATAAAATTTAAATTGGAAAAAATGATTTTTTGTATGTAGGGCCTACAAGATAATTAACTTTATTCTTCGGTTGCAGTAATGTCGCTTATATTTTATATACCGTATTTGAACGATTTGATTATTATTATATGATTATTCACAAATCAACTCCACTATATGCTATATATAGCTGTCTACTACATAAATATCTTTGGAGGTCATACCAAATGAAATAAACACATAAATAATAGTTTTGTAGAGACAAAATTATGAAGATAGAGGAGAAAAGATCGTAAAAAATTCAAAGAAAACCTCCCAACTATTTAATATCGAAAAATAGGATTTTTATATTATTCTTTTTTCAGAAATCAATCAGGACAGTAGAAAATCAAAACAGTTGAGAAATTAGAGTCTAAAATTTTAAAAGGTGTAGAAGAATACTTCCAAATTATATAATTTATACATCAGCAATGGAAGATATACTACTTTTGAAATAATTGAGATTAGAAATATTTGCATTGATAGCTAATTACATCGGTAGCATGTGGTTTTCAAAGCTAATTATTTTTACACATTTCCCAAGTTCCAAACAAATATACGATTCTTCATTGTTGAGAATTATACTATAAGAATAATTCCAGGTACAAATATTTGTTATTTGTTACGTTGGTCATTTCTGAAAATAGTATTAGGATTGTTAGACGGAGAATTGTTAACTATTTAAATTCAATAATTATTAAAACACATATCACCATTGCATCAAAGGAATGGGTCATATGTCATAATTTATAGGTTCTATCTTCCTGTTCATTGAAGTTAGTTGCCGGAATTATCAATCTCTAGCTTTCAAAATTTCTTATTAAAAATTTTCATGTGAATTTAGATGATGTTTATATTGCTTCTGTAAACCTTGAGACGGTAAATTGAATCGCAGCGCTATACATTCTCTCACTTAACTGTTATTGGATTTTGATTTTAAACAGCAGAACTAAAACAGATATTTAATGATTGTTGAAATGATCTACAGGAACAATATTCAAAGGCTATGCGAAACTTGATCAACTGACAAGAAAATATCATTGAATGAAGTTTAAAATACGCTTTATTTGCAATCGAATTTATAATTTTTGAATTATATATCCTTTATTTAAACTTCATTAAATGTTGATGAGGAATAAGAACAAGATACACTATTTTATATTTCTAAACTGTAACAAAATACTGTGTCTTGCTCTTATTGCTGAACGAGGTCATAATGAATTCCCATAATTATAATAACGTTTTAAACTCTTTCGTTAGTTATGGAAATAAAATCTGAAAATCGGAACCTGCCCACTCGTTAACCAAACTCTTCGTATATTTATATTAAATTATAAATTATATAAACACTCTTGTACCATGCTTTGATTATATCGGAATTAATAATATTAAATATCATCCTATACGCTTCGATTGTCTCATCAGACTTTGAATTATTTTTGCCGACAACATATCAAAACTTTCCTGAAAGCTCTTAAAGTTTTGTGACCGTTGCTAGACTGTTTATATCAATACACCACGACGTAGCTTTGATGAAAAATGAGATAGCAATATCAATGTTCCCACAAATTATACATTAAAGCCACATTTGGAAAGAGTGAAATGTCTGTTTGAACATTTGAAAAACAAATTATGAACTGCATTTTGTTCCATTAATGAAGTAGACATCTAACATCTTTCTAATTTTCAAAACGATTTTGCCCTGCTCTACATTATTAATAATTTTAAATTTCGTCCTATACGCTTCGATTGTCTCATCAAACTTTGAATTATATTTGCCGACGGCATATCAAAATTTTCCTGAAAGCTCTTAAAGTTTTGTGCCCGTTGCTAGACTGTTTATATCAATACACCACGACGTAGCTTTGATGAAAAATCAGATAGCAATATCAATGTTCCCACAAATTATACATTAAAGCCACTATTTGGGAAGAGTGAAATTTCTGTTTGAACATTTGAAAACAAATTATGAACCGCATTTTGTTCCATTAATAAAGTAAACATCTAACATCTTTGTAATTTTCAAAACGATTTTGCCCTGCTCTAGATTATTTATTTAATTTTATTTCGCTTCTTTGATTCTTCAAAACGTCTTTTGTTGGCTTTAGTTATTCTAGTAAATCAATGCAATTCAGTATTTTGTATTATTTTCATTATCATAAAACTGATGGACTTATTATCGCACTAGATTATCAACCTATGAAACTTTTCAAATCTGTAAATTTATTAATACAACGACAAATAAATTATCAAAGGAAGTTTATTATTTCAAACCATCGCCAGAATATCAAAATATTCATACAACAAACTAGTTACTGTACATAGGTATCTCCACACAAATGTTTGCATAATTTCCCGACAACGGATTATCTGTATCATTTCGCCGGTTAGACGTACATAAGTCACGGACAGGCACTTTTTTTAGTGTAAGAACATTGTAAGTAGTGCATATATGAAAATAATTATGTAAAAATATATCACAATCATCACTATCATCATAATCCTTATTAATTACTCACAACCTTACAGTTACACAAAACTATTTCAAATGAATAATGATACTGATAATAATAATAGTGAATAATTTGTACCTGATAGCTGAGAATTACACTGTTTGGACCAGTGGGTTCTGTCCAAGTCAATTCAGCCATTGTTGAATTTGAGGATACTACACGGAGGTTAGTTGGTGGTTCAGATGCTGTTAAAAAATGTAGCATTTATGAGAATTTGAAGTTTAGATGGAGTGAAATAATAATGAAGCAAGACAGACAATATATTTGGGGTGCTGTACAACAGTATATAAACTATTTTGCTCTTACAAATAGAAACAGCTTGATTTGAACTTATTTTTTGCACGTCCTTGCATAAGAATATCAGTTGGAATCTTATCTATATTCTTTGATCAACAGGATTAAGTGCTTGAGAGAAGTAGAGGAAGTACTGCTTCCAAGACGGAGTTAGTGTTTGTATTGAAGTTATAACTAGGCAGGTTCTCATGATATTCAATGACTAACATGTCATGTTTCTACATCTTACTAAATTCAGATGATTGGATGTTTTCACGTGAAGATAAAGACGGTGAAGGATCAGGACTAGGATCGCACTTTACGTTCAAAATATTTACATTTCATTTCACCATTTGACAATAATAAAGGCGCTGCATCAATATTTTCATTTAAAAGTTTATTTACATCTGCATAAAATCTCTTGAATTGTTCTGTTTGACAATGCTTTCCTCAACATGCTTGTCGTATTTTCGTTCTTTGATTTGCAATATTTGTCAATTTTGTCGTATGTCTCGATGCCAAATCATTATGATCAGAACACGAGAGTCTACCTTCTTATCAATAAGTCGCTTTATGTAATTAGCATAACTTTAACAATGTTTGATGTAATTACTTCCATTGGTACAGAAGTTTGTGTAAGATTATAAACAAATGTTAGAAAATGATCATAACAATATTGGATTGAAACAAATAATGAGAAACATGATATCGAATTATGTAAGCTAGGTATCCATTAGTTTGAACAAAACTTGCATTTGGGTAGTCTTATCGAAAAAGAATCCGCTTGTATTTGATGTTTGATAGCAATGAAAACAAAACCATTGGTTTGATATAATAAAATTTGATATTACACTATCATAGTCTAACAAAAATGCCCAACATAGGTGTTAATCTAGTAAACTCTGTTACAAATTGTCTGGAACCATATTTTTGACATGCTGGTATAGAAAGATTTGTACTGCTACTTTTAGCAGTAATTAATTCATTAGTCCAATAAATTGTGTGAAAATTGAAATCTCAACAAATTATTGAACAGCATGGAACATCACAAGATTTAGAAATAAGATCGAATGTTTTTTTTAATCTGTTTCAGGATAGTTCGATGGGTTATTGATACGTAGATATCTCACTTTGATGTTGTTAGAATAATCTATATTCACTGCTACATATTACAGTTCAGAAGATAATTTGTCTAGGTCAACGCAAAAATTGGATCATTCCAAAATGATAAATCCACGTGTGATTCGAATAATTGCATCTGTCATGAATCTTTTCGAAACAAAGTGTAATTCGAGTAGGGGAAAACCATATTATTAGTAGATTTTTCATATTCAGACCAGGTTTTAGTCACAGCAGCTATTTTCTAGCTTGTAATAAAGAATGAAATGATTGCAATTTGCTAGTTAAGGATTGAGCATTAAAACGAGAACATTTAACACGCATGTTTGACCTAAGGGCAGTCATGTTAATGAAATGATCTTTGACTGTGTAGTATTTTGCAATGATTGTTGGCCTTGTTTGGCATGCCGTTTTTCAGCACCAATATTTCTCTCTTCCTTCTGCATACCTTCTATTGGAAACTTAACTTCATTTTATTTCAGCTTAGCAAACCATTTTCCGTCAATACAGAATACAGTAACTGTGCAACATAAAATGTTAAACAATAGTTGGATCTTATTGTGTCCTTTTTCCATTAGCAATATTAACCACAGTCTGTGAATGATCTTTGAGTCACTAAGTTTCGCCATCGGGGAAAGGCCCAAAAGAGACATAAGCATGTGGCTTCTACGGGGGTTCTTAGATCAACCTTCTACAATGGTGACTTCTGTTTGCTTTGGTTTCTTTCGTTATTTGAGCTTGAACTGGTAGCAGTCTCTAATGCTGCTTTTACATCGGATGCTACAGCTTGTGAAATTGATTTCTTATTCGTTCTCACTATTCTTTCAACCTCCATATCACGTTGAACAAGGACTTCAAGATCTATCTCAATATGGTCTAATTTACTTGTAATAAATAAATCTGTCTAACAAATTTGTAAATCTGCTACTGGTCCTAGCTCAAATAACGAAAGAAACCAAAGCAAACAAAGGTCACCATTGTATGCAAGACGAATCATGCCAAACGTTTCATGGATATTTTGGAACATAATATTATAGACGAATAAGGAAAGAAGTTAAATAAGGCTAGAGAAGCTGATCTGTTGGATTTATGTTTTGTATTTATTTTCTATTAATCGTGATGTTTCATGCTTTGATTGAATGTAAATTAGACCATATTGAGACAGATCTTGAAATCTTTGTTCAACGTAATATGGAGGTTGAAAGAATAGCGATAACGAATAAGAAATCGATTGTACAAGCTGTAGCATCTGATGTAGAAGCAGCATTAGAGACTGCTACAAGTTCAAGCTCAAATAACGAAAGAAACCAAAGCAAATAAAAGCCACCAATACATGCATGCTTTGTCGACTTCAGATTGGCATGCAGTAGTTGACGTAAGTGTTACTGAACTTGGAGTATAACGGAAAACTGTTAGAGCCCATAATTAAGCATTCGATTTAGCCATATGAAAAAATTGAAAAATAACAATAGGAGATACGAGGACCTTAAATTCATATTGACTATTGTATATCATATATTACGTGGCATAATATAACTCCATTGTCGACAAGACACTTTGACATCTTGTCACTTCGACTACTACCGACGCTATCACATGAAGGAGCTGCAAAGCTGAAGATCTTGATTGCATCCAGAGATTAAAGAACCGAGAAATGAGAAAAGTGCTCCGTTGTTATTGTCGCATTCATTTCACTGACATGCAAATTTCACAATGCTTTCGGTTGCTCCAGGGAATAGCACATTTATGTTTTGATTCTTTTGTTATCTGTTTCATCATTTGAATGTACAGTACTCTAATTTTTTGATGTATAATAAAAAATAACAAATTCGGGATATATAATATGTCAGTTTAATAATGGAATATTATATTGATTTCTAGATTGCGATTCTGGAGTAGATTGACATGTGTTTACGAAATGACAAGTGATTACTAAGCTATTATTTGGCTTATCATCAATTAGAAAAACGTTGAAAATTGTTGTTGGTTGAACCTGATGTATCGTTTAGTTGAAGAAAAATTTGTATGGATTTGTTTAGTGTATGCATCACAATTATCTCAATTGCAGTTAAAAGTAACTAAATAGCTATCAAACTATTTGTTGTAGAGTCTCAAAAGTAGTTCGGAGATTCTTTTTTCATCTGTAAAAGCTAAAAAGTAAAGTAATGTAGACGGTGTCGCCCTACCGAAAGCACCCGTACCACTCCTCTATTTCTAGATGAGTTGCTTTTTTGCTGAGAGCAATGATTTTAAACGCTCTTTGCTGATATCAGCCGCGACACTGCAGATCAATTTCAACAGATTTCATGGCAGATAGGTCTTGATTATCAATGCGCAACGATGCGCCACAGCTACTCACAAGGCAATTCCCTCTGGATCATTCCATCCGCCATCCTCAGATGGTACTCATTTGATGTTTCAGATAAAGTCAAGGCTGAGTTGACCTTCGGGGGATTCGAACCACCGTCGATCAGATATGATCCGATCTGAATTTCGGTTGCTCTGCCATCTGAGCTAATCCGCCCTAAAAGCTGTAAAAGCTGATTGTTGGTCAAAACAGGTGGAGACAGACATTTTTCCACCAACCGTGTATGACACCTCCTTATCAGTCATCATTAATAAACTAAATGATTAGAATATTCAAGTAAACATGTAAACTGTCATTCAGAACTGTGATCTTATTACTGTAAAATTAAAAAAAAAAATTTGCTTTCTGAAGCACCTTCAACGACTCTGATATAGGTGCGGTATAAATTTTAAATATTATTATAATTATTATGTGAACGTATCTTGACCAGAATAATTGATAATGATTATGATGATGGGTATTCAATATTCACAATTGCAATACTCACGTTTTTCAGTTGTCCGGACATAGATTGTTGCCCATGCACCTTTCAATGTATTTTGACCTGTGGCTGCACGTATCTATTGGTAAATGGTGAACGCATTTGAATTAATCTCCAAATACATGGCATTTTCGAGTTCAGTTCAAATTAAAAAAAAAACAATGACTGTGACATCTGCAATGTCCCCTTTCTTAATTACTTGCAAATAGGAGGAGTTATCCTGAATCAGATATAAAACTATATGTATTGCTATTGTATAAATATATATAGTAATAATATTATGTATCTCTCAATTGCGCATGCGCAATTTTGAGCACTATCGAATCGGGATGTGTCTATACTATTTGCATTATGCATTGCCCACTACTTTGGTAGTTTGGGCACTCTGGTATGGCACAGATGTTTTTTTCTTGTGATGAATTTTTTCAACACATTTATAACTCATCTTGACTTAGATGTATACTGAAGTCAGTTCCTTGCTCACTCACTGAGCAGTACTGATGAAGGCTAATGGCCAGAAACATGTACTTGTCTGCTGCTAGTAATAATATTAGAAATATTTAAACTTAATATTGGCAATTGGATAGTGCTCAATGCTAATGAATAGCAGATCGTAAATAATAATAATAATGAGAAGGTCAAGAAAGACACATTCTTCGGTTGTAACTCCAAGTTTCACGTTATTAAACGATCATCAGACAACAACAACTAACTACAATTGCTGACATACACATTAACACATAGCTAGAACAGGAATCTGATTGCACCTTCTATTGAACTTATACTCAATAAGAAACATACCAGTACCACCAAGGAGAACATATCTAATGCAGTTAATTGATAAAATTGAAAGTATTATAAAGCGAATGCGCTGGAAAGCCATTTTCTTGGAGGAGACTGAAAAGGGTGAAGCAGCAAACAGCACAGTTGACCACAATTATGGATTCAAAACAAGAAATCGCCCCCCGCAAATAAATGCGATGGAGAAATTGGAAGCAGACCTAATAAAAAATCACAGAGAACATACAATTCAGGCCTATAAATGGCCATTTCAAAAACAACTTCAAAAGACATTAAAGACATTAGGACATCGTCGAAGGCCTTTGTATCGGCCGATAAAGGAACTATTTTTACAAGATTGACAAAAAACAACACTAGAAATTAATTCACAATGACATCACCTCAAGCTGCAAAATCGCAACTACGCATGCTGTCAATAGTATCAACACTGAAGCAAATGAAATAGCAAGTGACCTTAGAATTGACAAGCGAGCACAAACAATCGTATCTGTAGAAGCCATTATCACTATGAAGGACCACAAAAAGAATTTCACTAACAATCCAACATGCAGGTTAATTTACCCTGCTCAAAGTGAAACCGGAATAGTAAGTCAGAAGATTCTAGATAAAATCGTAGGCATATTCAAGCAGAAAAGTATTGTTAACCAATGGAGGAGCTCATCCTCAGTAATCGATTAGTTTAAGGCTATGAAGCACAAGGATATGCACACATGTATTGTATTTGACATAAAAACTTCTACCCGTCTATATCAGAAGACCTTTTGCAGAAGGCATTAACTTACGCAAGCCATTTTACACCGTTATCTGACAAATACAGAAGAATAGTTCTTCATGCCAGGAAGTCGGTTCTCTTAAGTAGAGACACAGCTTGGTCAAAGAATAATAGCAGCAATCTCTTTGATGTAACTATGGGGAGGTACGACGGGGCGGAGGTATGCGAATTGGTTGGTCTATTTATTCTCGATAAACTGACAAAGATAATTAACCGTGAAGAAATTGGCTTGTATAGAGACGGTTTGTCAATCCTTAAAAATTTTTCGGGCTCGCAAGCAGAAAGACTGACGAAAAAATAGTAAGAATATTCAAAGAGCATGGAATATACATCACAATGAATACCAACTTAAATTCTGTTGACTATGTCGATATAACATTCCACCTAAGAAGCGGCAAGTACAAACCTTTCAAGAAAGACAACACCGATACCCTCTACTTAAACATCAAATCCAATCATCCACCCGCCATACTGAAGCAAATACCGATAGGAATTAGCCAACCCATTTCTAATTCATCAAGCAGCCAAGAACTTTTCGATTATTCTATTTAACAACATGAAAATGCATTAAAAACAAATGGTGATGATCCATACCCATCTTACAGACAGCTCCCTACGCCTTTACCATGCAACAAGCGACAGCAGCGGGAGACAGATATTATCTAGTTTAAACCACCCTACAATAAAAGTGTGCAAACCAACTTAGGTCAAACATTTTAGAATTTAATCAACAAGCACTTTCCTTCGTCAAATAAATACAACAAAATACTCATCAACAGTAAGGTGAAAGTAAGTTACAGTTGCACCAGAAACATGGAATCACTACTAAAAAGCCACAACAGGAACGTAACCAGTGACGCAGACAACATCAATAAAGAGAAGAAAAAGCAATGGAGTTGCATATCGGCAGGAGTATGCCCACTACAGAATAAGTGCAACACTGAAAGCCTTCTATACAAGGCACTAGAAACAACCAACGAGGATCGACATGGCAAGGCGTATATCGGATTAACAGAGGGGCCATTTAAAGCACGCTACAAGCAACACATGATGTCATTTCGAAACAAAAAATATGAACATAATTCCCGGCTATCAAAGTATGTCTGGTAGGTAGCTCAAGGGACAGCAACACCGACTACGCAAGAGAGTGGATCCCTATGTCCTGCTGCTGCTTATTCAAACAAATAAAAAAGATGCTACCTATGTCTGGCAGAAAAGTACTACATCATTTTCACTAAAGGAAAACTACTAAATAAAAAATCAGAATTGATTTCAAAATGTCGACATGAAAATAAGTTTTACTTGTCAAATTTTAAAACTGCTAAACTTAGCAATGTAATAACAATAACACAACAATCAGATAATAGAGCCATTGTAATAAAATAACAATAGAAACTGCAATCAGATTCCTGTTCTAGCTATGTGTTAATGTGTATGTTTGCAATTGTAGTTAGTATTTGTTGTCTGATGATCGTTTAATAACGTGAAACTTATAAATGAGTAGTGCCCTTTCCTGTGAAGGACGTCGCTAGCTGAAAACATAGTGCTTCTATTAGTGAGACAAAAATCTCAATAACAGTTACTATTAATGAAATAAACAAATGATATTCACTTTCAGACACCCTTCTACCCATGCCAGACCAATATATATATATATATATATATATATTTATAATTATCATGAAGTCCATAATAAATACTAGCCACAAACCTTATCCCAACTCCTTTCAGACACACTCAATAAAGCATCAAGAGTCAGTGCCCATTTCCGTGAGGGACGATGAAAGTTAAAACTATAGTACTGTTATTGGAAAGAACATTCCAATGATAGTTACTATATAGGAAACAAACGAACAACATTTACACATTCATAAACCAATACTTTTAATGATATCCGAACAGCTAATGGTACTGTGCTTTTGAGAAAGTTGATAACTATTTTTCAAAATCACTTAACAATTGTTTTAATTCCTAATCATATTCTCACTTCTGATCAATTACTCAGACTATTGCAGTCCTAATTACCCCTTAATAATTTAATTTCTTCATCAAGTACCTAACATTGAAATATTATCCTACCTTAACTTGATAACTAGTATCTGCATCAGGAAGAGGTAGCAGATGTGAGTTAATAGCACCAAAAACTTGTGAATCATAGCCATCATTGGTAAATCTTTCGCGATATTGTATTTCATAATTAGATATTATACCATTTGCAGGCACCGGGGTTTCCCAAGCAAGTTGTACACTGTTTGTATAAAACGATGTGCTGCGAAAATTGCGGACAAGTGATGGAGCTACAGGTAATGCAAAAGAGTTGATTAATATGATAAATAGCATATTTTTGCTATATAATTAAATGCAATGTGATAAATAATTCAACTTTACAACATGGGGATGCGTTTTAAAAAATTGAAAATTAGTAAAATATACTGCATAGATCACATACTAAATTACAAACATTTATCAAGTGATTCATTTTCAATTGCTCCTTTTAATACAATTATGCACCCCGATTGCTTTGTGTCAAATTGCAGCAGTTTCTATGGCTTGATAGCCACTAAAGTAAAAGAATAACGATGCCATTCAGAATTGCAATGGGGTACCTCAATATAGACCTTGAATAATTGCTTATATAACACTAGCAATTAGTGTAGGTCCCGTACTGGATCTGGTGTGATGAAATTTTAGATAACTAATAATTAAACAGTTGACCAAGCTGACGATAACTGTATAATACAGAGAGTGGACTTTGGACGAGAGCATGATACACAATACGCATTGAAACGATGTACAATTAATCAATGCAGCTTAATCATTTCTTTCATAAAAATTTAATTCAATTCACATCAATTGAGTCGATTGAACTATATACACAGCAAAAATTGAAAACAAGCATATCCTAAAATTCTTGTATTGACAGATTTTTTTCTCCAAATAAGAATATAAAGCTATATGATTTGAGGCGTCACTAGTTTCAAGTAGGATAGGGCCAATATTCTTGAAATAAGAATTCCATGCTTCTATGTTTTCACACTGCTAAATAACTGTTCTGTAAAATGTGTCAAAGTTCCCAAAATTATTAGCCTGCGTGCAAACCGATTGTTTCATCCAATTGCGTCCTTTCAAACTGAGACCCAGGTCCTCATTCAAAGGCGCGGTATGAAGATTTGAAAGAAAACAGAAAACTGTGACCGTTTGCATTTGCAGTTTACGACTTTACAAACGCAGAGAACATCAAGATGTTTTCAACCTGCCATGGCTTTAACTTTAACTTGTAAAGATGCTTCAAATGATATGATATTTACGCGAGGAATTATAAAAGGTGAAAACATGGAATTGGTTAGGCCTATTTGGTTTATGAAAACGCGATGGAATGACACCGCCATTGGCCAACAAGGAAGTTCATTTAAATCTAGCCTGAATGTTGTCTTTCCTCGAACATTATTTTGTGGGATTTGACTTTGGAGATTCAAGTGTAAGAAAGGTAGGTCTATTATACTTTGTTATTCTATGCGTTTAATAATTCAACGTTGACTTTTGTCTGCCAAACTAATTTAGAACGCCTAAAGTCAGGAGGCCAAATTGCATTCTCAGGGTTCTCATCCCAAGCCAGCATCAAACTTCAAGGGTGATTCTTGAAGTAATATTATCTAGCATGTGTCTTTTGACTCTCATTCTCAAAATGCTTTGATTATTTTATTGATCACGTACCAAGAACTGATGTGGAACGATCCCATTATTATTATAATACCACGGCACTATTATTATTATTAGAATTTGTATTAGACTTCATAATATCAATATTTGAGAGATTCCAACGACCATCACATAGGATATTATATTTATTAACTTCACTTTAGATTTTGCAGTAAAATTAGAGACAAAAATAAGATATGCTAGATCATGGTGCTTCAGGTTGCATCTAAGTTAAAACTAGAAGGACGATTCTTGAAGTAACGTAACATAATCTAACATGTATCATTTTTGATTCTCATTCTATAAATGCTTTGATTATTTTCATTGACCATGTACCAAGAACTGATGTGGAATGATCCCATTATTATCATTATTTTACCATTATTATTATTATTACTATTATTATAATTTATTAGACTTCATAATATCAATAATTGAGAGATTCCAGCGACCATCTCATAGGATATTATATTTTATTAACTTCACTTTAGATTTTACAGTAAAATTAGGGACAAAAAAAAGATATGCTAGATTATGGTGCTTCAGGTTGCATCTAAATTAACTAAAAGGACGATTCTTGAAGTAACGTAACGTAATCTAGCAATTATCATTTTTGATTCTCATTCTATAAATGCATTGGTTAATTTCATTGACCACGTACCAAGAACTGACGTAGAATGATACCATCATTATTATATTACCATTATTATTTTTACTCCTATTATGATAATTTATATTAGACTACATATTATCAATAATTGAGAGATCACAACGACAATCACATGGGATGTTATATTTTATAAACTTGACTTCAGTTTTTATAGTAAATTAGAGACAAAAATAAGATTTGCTAGATTATGGTGCTTCAAGTTTCACCTAAGTTAACTAGAAGGACGATTCTTGAAGTAACGTAACATAGTCTAACAAGTATCATTTTTGATTCTCATTCTATAAATGCTTTGATTATTTCATTGACCATGTACCAAGAACTGATGTGGATGGAATGATCCCATTATTATTATTATTTTACCATTATTATTATTATTACTATTATTATAATTTATTAGACTTCATAATATCAATAATTGAGAAATTCCAAGGATCATCACATAGGATATTATATTTTATCAACTTCACTTTAGATTTTATAGTAAAATTAGAGACAAAAATAAGATATGCTAGATTATGGTGCTTCTGGTTGCATGTAAGTTAACTAGAAGGACGATTCTTGAAGTAACGTAACATAATCTAGCATGTATCATTTTTGATTCTCATTCTATAAATGCTTTGATTATTTTCATTGACCATGTACCAAGAACTGATGTGGAATGATCCCATTATTATTATTATTTTACCATTATTATTATTATTACTATTATTATAATTTATTAGACTTCATAATATCAATAATTGAGAAATTCCAAGGACCATCACATAGGATATTATATTTTATCAACTTCACTTTAGATTTTATAGTAAAATTAGAGACAAAAATAAGATATGCTAGATTATGGTGCTTCTGGTTGCATGTAAGTTAACTAGAAGGACGATTCTTGAAGTAACGTAACATGATCTAGCATGTATCATTTTTGATTCTCATTCTATAAATGCTTTGATTATTTTCATTGACCACGTAGCAAGAACTGACGTTGAATGATCCCATTATTATTACATTACCATTATTATTATTGCTACTATTTACAATTTGCACGACAGTTAACTAGAAAGTGGATTCTTGGAGTTGAAGTAACGTAATATAGCTGTGTATCACTGAATAATTACCATAAATTTAATTTTAAGTAAATTTAATCATATATTAATGAGCTGTTATCATCTTTATATTATTGGCATTGCTACTCTATTATTGTGTCCTTTCTCCAGTTTTAACTGAGGATATATGTTTCACTTACTCAACTCTTTTTTGTTTGCTTTTTCACCAGGAACACATATCTGTTACTTGGTTTAACTTTTCATTTTGGGAATATACTATACCATCCATCTATCGTTCTTGGCAATGCCAATGTGTGTTTTTATTGGTAAAACCATACTCAAGAACTTTGTACTGTCAATAATGAACTATATTGAAGTTAGATGGTAATCTCATAAATAACAAATTACTATTATAATCATCGTATATAGTCTAAATAATCTTGAGCTTTGTTAAATAGGCATAAAACGTTTTTATTACATTTAACTACTAAAATGATGTATTAAGTGATATGTATTGAAGTTACATTAGTTCTTGTTAATTGAGTCTAGTAACAAAATATGTAAACACTTTTGGAATTATTCATGTTGATTGTTGAATAAAATGTTTGATGTTTGATAAATGAACTATAATATTTTAATTAAAATCATGATTTTAATCAAGTTATATATCGTTTGTTGTTTGGATTATGATTCTATTTCTGCCAGGAAAGGGCTATAATACCGTATTAGGTTGAACAGAAATATACTCCAATTAAGAAAAAAGCCAATTGAAAGGAGAATATTATTGTTGGAAGGTGCGAGCATCTCTGATTCTATGTAGACAATTATTCTTGAAACAAGAAAATAGCGGCAATTAACAGCTACATTCAATTGAATAGCGTGTGAAAAAAAAGGAAATTTCGTCTTGAAACAACAATTTATATTCTTACACAATCCAAATATTCTTACCTCACGGAACAGCCAAATATTGTTGTTTCAAGGAAATATATTCTTGATACTTATTAAAAGATTCTTGTAAGTGATTTTAAGGATTTTGCTGTGTAGAGAACGGCATAATAAAGGCATAAAATAGACCAAAGCGCCTTGCAGGGTAAAACTTGAGAAGTGAATGAAATTTTTCGAGCTAATAATAGTGATGTGGATCAGTGCATATTTGAAGACCAAGTGCATAATTTGCATTTCACGTAGCTATATCTAAATAGAAAAACTTTATTTTTTTGTGCTGAGAGGTTTGCTCGAACATATTAATTTATATTTTCATTTGGAGCGTAACTCACCGTACATGTCATAATGTTTGTCCTCTTTTCACGCATTTATTATCTCATGAAGTTTGACAACAGAATAGAATAGAATAGAATAGTGTATTTTAAGGCCTTTAAACAACTTAATACAAGTATGAATCTACGTTTTTATTTTATACTTTAACTAACAGATATTTCGTTATTTTGCTGTTGTTCCTAGAAGCCTGGTTTTTATTAACTAATTTGGTTTATTTTGTCGATTTTCTAATAAAGCTGATTTAATTTTCTCTTTATATTTGCTGTTACTATCATTATGCAAATCGATATATTTGTTCATAAATTTTGCACCACGAAAAGAAAAAGATCGCTTTCCACGGTCTGAATTGACACGTGGGAGAATGTAAAACTGTTTTCGTGTGTTATATGGAGACTGTGATCTTTTAAATAATCGTTCTAAGTTTGGGCCATTTTCTCCTACAGCTGATCGATGAGATGTGATGGCAGTTCTAAGTTCAACAGTGTCTTCAATTGTGAGCCAGTTTAGTTCATTTAATAAGTTCTGCATTGTGTCATATTTTTTTCTACCATCGATCAATTTGGCTGCCCAGTTTTGAATACTTACCTGTACTTTATGCAATTGAGTTTTGTTACATGACGACCATACTTCAAGTGCATAAAGGCTTGGTTCAACAATTTTGGATTCTATAGCTCTCATAAATACTTCAGGTGGAATATACTTTTTCTGCTTTGCAATTGCACGTAATCTATAGGAGGCTATTCTTATGATCTGTTTTGTATGGTTTTTGAAAGTCATTTCAGTGTCGAATATTACACCAAGGTTTCGTGATGCTGTTACGTATGTTAACTTTTCGTTGTTTAATTCTATTTCAGGTAGTTCGTAGTTGTTTACTTTTGAGTGGCCTATGGCTAATATATTTGTCTTTTCTGCATTTAATAAGAGTGAGTTTGAATTGAACCAAGATGTTAGTGATTTAAGATCTTCATTGATTTTGTGTTGTATTTATGAAACGGAGCCAGGTAAGTTGGGTTTAAATGTATAAAGCATTTGATTGTCATCAGCAAATTATTCAGGTATTCCGTGTGAAATTGCATCTGGGAGATCGTTCAAATATACTAAGAATAGCAAAGGTCCAAGTACGGAACCTTGTGGTACCCCACACGTTAACTTTACTGCATGTGATGTTAAATTTCCAACTTTCACAACTTGCTCTCGATCAGTCAAGTATGATGACATCCATGATAGTGTACCATCACTCAGCGCAAAAAGTTTGAGTTTGTGTAGCAGTATGCTATGTTGTAAACTGTCAAATGCTTTGGATAGATCCATTAGTAGTAATAGTGAAAGTTCATGTTGGTCCATGGTCTTATGAATATGTTCAGTAATGTTCAATAAAGCAGTGATAGTTGAACGTCCGAGCTGGAACCCATGCTGGTTTTTGTTTAGCAGTTTTGAAATGTATGGATATAGTTGGAAATATACAATTCGTTCTAAAATTTTTGATAGCAATGATAGAAGGGCAAGTGGTCGGTGTTGATCAGGCGTAGAGGCAGCTGGTGTTTTAGGAATAGGAGAGACAATTGTGAATTTGAAGTTTGTTGGGAATATAGACGTTTTTATTGAAAGGTTGACTAGATCTCTGAGATAAGTGACAATAGCAGGGAGCGCAGATTTTATAATATATCCATTGAGTCCATCATTACCTGGTGATTTCCAATTTGGTAACTTACCAACTGCTTTGATGATGTCAATTTCTGTCACAGGTGATAGCTCAAATGATTGATGAAGTGGCGTTATCGTAGAGTAGTTGGGGGTTGTATGTGAGGTTCTTTTGATGTTGTTTCCTACATCGCTGAAAAACTGATTGATTTCGTTTAACTCTTCTTTATTTGTTGCGTTGCATTTATGTTTCTGTTTCTTTGTTAACCGTTTAACTTGATTCCATATCTCCTTTACACTTCCACCACAGTCATTAAATTTTGTTCTGTTATAGTCTTTTTTTGCTTTCCTTAATTTGTAATTTACTTTATTTCTGATTTCATGATAATTTTTCCAATCTTGTGGACGCTTTTTTGTCATTGCAATGTATCTAGCTTTATTTCTTTCTTTTAAATCATTTCTTAATTCCATTGTCATCCAAGGTGCATAGTTTGGACGTAAGACGATCGTTTTTTCATGCGCATGTTTTTCAAGCGTATCATGTAACATATTTTGTAATATTACAGCTGAGTTTTCAATGTCTTCATTTTCTAGTGCTGTTTTAAATTCTGTCATATCTGAGTTAAAAAGATCTTCGCAGAAAGCCTCCCTGTTGAATTGGTTAAATGACCGGATAGTTTTAAATATCTTTTTCGATTTGTCATTATTACATCTTAAAGTTGTTAACAGGCCAAGATGATATTGCAAACTGGTATTGGGATGCATGAGTCAACATTTTCGCTAATTGATGTAGAATAAATCACGTAGTCAATGCAAGTTTCAGTCGATTCAGTAACACGGGTTGAGTCAGAATTATGGGATGTCAAATCGAATTGTGACATTAGGTCTAATAGAGCAGTCTTTGATGGAGAGGTTTTGTAGTAATTGATATTTAAATCACCTGACAAGATAATGCTGCAATTTTTCTCAGTTAATGTTTCTAAAGTTTGTCTAATGAGATTTATAGCATGTACATAGTTGTGAAGTCGTGGGTTATAGAAGTTGATGATATAAAAATTGTTGTTATTCACTGTTTGTACTTTCACCGCTATCTGCTCATATTCTGATCCATGTGATTTTATTGTCATTGATATATCCATTGTTACTTTAAGATTATTCTTGTAAAATATTGCTGTACCGCCATGTATTCCGTCTCTGTCATTTCTATATAAATCGTAGCCAATTATTATACAGTCCATAGATTCAGGCTGCACCCATGTTTCTTGTAATAATATAATGTCAATGTTATTTTCCAAAATATAAATGTTTAATTCAGAGAGTCTGTCAGACGATAGGTATTGCGCATTGATCGATAATATTTTAATAAATGTTGATTCCGTTTGTGAATTACGTCGGTTATTTCTTTGTCTACTATATATGTTTGTTGTCGTATTATGTTTATTAAATGTTAGTCAATCATTCTTATTCTGGTTTTGATTTCTTTTCAAAGATTTTAGTTGAGTTAAGGTAAAGTTTCTAATCACCCATCTATCATTTGGTTCTATTAAATTACTTTGATTTCTTATTTTGCATTCTGCTCGTGAGCTTGACATTAATTTCTGTTCTTCAATTGTGTAATCAGGTGAAATATAGACACGGTATAATTCACTGTCTTTCAGATATTTTGCAATTTCCAGTAATTTTATTTTATCTTCAAAAGATTTTAGTTTTACCAAGAGAGGCTGAGGCAATTGATCAACTAATCTTGCTTTCCCAAGACGATTACATGAATGTACTTCAATGTGAATCCCTATCTCATTCATTGCAATATCTTCAAAGTATTCTTTGTCACTGTTGAAGTGTTTACTGGGTTTAAGCCCTCGGATAACAACATTCAACTTTCTTCTGTCCTGTTCAGTGATATTTTAACGGCCTTCTCGTGTAATTTCTGTAAAACTTGTATTTTCAATACATCTGCAAATGTTTTAACGACAGGGCTAGCACTGATGGTCTCATCGTTGTCATTATTGATTGCTAATTGTTTCTGCATTTGAAGTGATAAAGTCGTTAACTTTTCAAGTTGTCTAGATATCGAGTTTGTACTGTTCTCTTTTTTCTGTAAGCTGGCTAGCATTATTTCCTGCATTTTAATGCATTTATTAACCCATGAAATGTTCAGCTTAAATTTGTTACATATGTGTGTATAGATAGTGTTGTGCAAAGTATATGTAACTGACTTTTACAGCTGTATATGGCCAAGTTTCCATATCGCTTTATCGTTTTCGAAATGCCAACAGAAAAGCCTGAAGAATGGGCGTTCAGAAAGTCTGGCTGAGGGGGATGCAGTTCCCCAATAAGTATATAATTATAGTATCCCCATGCGGGAGAGAACTTTAATAATGATGTTTAATGCATAGTAACAGTTTTATACAATAAAGAATCAAGATCTTTTCATCTGTCGTAAAGGAATAACAGAATCCAATTGCGAATGGTATAGATCGCCGATATGATTAGCTATCAGCGAATTGAAAACATCTTGAGAAACTGATACAATTAACAAAAACATTGGAAGGCATTCACTATACAGTATTTTAGCATCTATACAATTTGTATAAAAGGTCATGTACAAGTTCGAATGTAGTTTGTAACCATTAAAATAAGCCATGAAGATACCTGTACTAGAAATGAATACATCTCATAGTCAGAATCAATAATATGTATGTGCAGTCTTTCGATCCTCATAAAATCATGGCTATGTGATTTCTACTTCACAGCTTAAATTCAACCTAGACACCCGAATACATGATACAGATTTAATTAAGGCAGACCTTGTAATTTCTTTGGAGTCCCCGTAAGAGCATAAGCTGTCGCCTCCCATGATTCATTTGACACTAATTTAGTCGCATCGCGTGTAACTGGGTACTAGTTCTTACAATTACATCGCAGTCAAACTTCGAAATCTGACTTTATCCATAAAAAAGCAGTTAAAATCCAATACGATCGGAAGACTTGAAATATGAACGCGAATCTTACCAAATACGATCGGATCGCGTTCGGCTCGTATTCACAAATCTTTATTGCAAGATATATAACTTCTGATAATATCAGCACATGACATTATTTGTGCCTATAGTTTTTGATCTTAACAGTCTCCGAAAGTAGACCTGAGAATTTCATGGCTGTCTATCAAAATAAAAAAAGTTCAAAAACAACTAATTTTCTAGAAAAGTATAGAAAAACGAAAACAACTCATTTTGTCAGATTCGTGACATTTATATTTATTCAAAATTTCTTGAAACAGACGCGATAATTTATAGAGTGGAAATGTTTAATGCCGCTTTAAAGATATATCAATACCATAGCTCCATAGTGATATTTAAATGCTCATGTTATGATGTATGATGGAGAGGATTTATTTATATAGAAAATGAATCTACTTTAACATTTATTTGATAGCAACATGAAATCGTTCTTCGTATGAATTATTTCGAATAGAAGACAATTTAGATTTGATTTTTATCAGGTTTATATTTTTCTTTGATGATCTTATTTGGGAAATGATAAGTTATAGTTTAATAAATATTGTTTGCTATGATCAATTAATATATGCAACCTTTTTCACACTATATTTTTGTAACGCTTGTTACACTGATATCCCAACTGTATTAACTATCAAAACGTTTTTTTTTGGTTATGTTTATGTGTTTTTAAATTTGAAAGCTATTTTTGAACGCTAGAAGCATTGTTTTAATTATTATTGATCACAAATCATAAGCTTTATTTGCAATTCAATTTAAAATTTGTTGAATCATATATCATTTAGTTTAACTTCATTAAATGTTGAAATGTTGAAGAGGAATAATCAGAAGAAGACACCCTATTTTATATTTCTAAAAAGTAGCAAAATATTGTGTCTTGTTCTTATTGTTGAACAAAGTAATCAGGTCTGAATTATAATAATGTTTAAAACTCTTTCGTTAATCATTGAAATAAAATCTGAAAATCAAAACTTGCTCTTTCGTAATCCAAACAGTTCACATGTTTACATTCAATTATGAATTATAGAAAAGCTCTTCTACAATGTTTTGTTTAACTCAAAATTAATATCTTTAAATTCTCTGTATCATATTTGATGCTAGTGTCATCAAATTTTCAATTCTTTTCGAATTTTTCGAACGCCGAAGCCATTTTAGAATTTTCTTCAAATCTCTTACATTTTTATGCCCCGCAACAGATTATTTAAACCAACAAACACTAACGTAACTGTGATTACAAAACATAGGGCTTTATTAATGTTCCCACAGATTATATATTAGAGCTTCACCCCTGTTTTAAAAGATGATTATGACAGTTGATACCATGTGACCCGCTATTAACTGGGCACAGACAAAGGTGTTCCGCTTGAGTAACTGAGTCCATTCAGCATTTCAGGTATAACCAAATGCTAACATAATAAAAGTTTTGTTGATAATTTCAGATATTTATTTGTCCTTTGAAAAGCTTTTTGATTCCGTTTCGAAATACACATAGGAAAAGGCTGCTAGATTGTGAAGATCCACTGAATTAAATCAAAGTCGATGTTGACACCAGTGTTCTTTAAAGGAATGACTAACAAAACTTCGTGTACATAAAACAACACTTTTTCTCGACTCCGGTGCCAAGACCTTCACACTATGTTGATCATCCTATTCGATATAAAATAAATTTGTGAGCTTTTATCTTTATTATATTGCCTACTCTGCCTGCAAAATATATGTTACTCACATTTGACTGGAGATGACTGCTACGTGCTTAACAAATTATTGTCTAATATTAGCACTGCTCAACATTGAAATTTTAAGAAAGATTTAGTACCCAGAACATGGTGAATCTGAATTGACTAAGTCTTAAAAGGGGGTGATGGAATGTTAGAGTATCTTACCTGCTTCCAAGGTTTGAAATATAGCACTCTTTGATGCTCCATCTTTTACATCATTATAGGCATTCAAAAAGACTTCATAAGTAGAAAATGGTGAAAGATTAACCAGTTGAAAAGGTGAATTGAATAGTTGACCCTGCCTTTCACCTGGTTTAAGAATATATCTGTATCCTCTCACAGGCAAATCGCCTAATTGTGTTGGTGCAATGAATGAAAGGAGAGCCGTGGTAGCATTTGCATTTAAGACTGTGACGGTTGCAGGTGGGCCAATAGAGGCTGAAAAAGTAATGATATATAGTGTTCATGTCGGTTATTTATTATGATTACTATTCATCAACAGACATAAAGAACAAATGTTTAATAATGTAAAATATCCAAATTATTCAATCAGCTGCACTATCTTAGCCTTTGTTAGATAAAATATGTTGACTTATTTTGTTGAGTACACTGATAAGGATTGTACATGCAAAGATTTCCTCAAATTAAAGAGATCAAATAAGTCGTATTTTTGCGCATACTTTATTGACAGGTTTGTTCGGATCAGAAATGAAGGATAACAAAACCATAAAAGGATTTATAGAAAAATGCATTTCAGAAGGCATTGTTGTTCTTCCGATTTAATCAAGAGAAATATTTTTGAAATAATAAAATAACAAGTGCAGTGAGTCTTTTAAACATTTGAAAATTTAGAGTTTAATATTTCTTTCTATATCGATCTGTTTGTTTTGACTCATGGCAACGTAAGTGACAATTTAGTCTTTTCTTCCACAAGCGGATAGTTGTTATTATTTTCAAAGTGATATTATTGTCCTGTGAACATTCCATTCAAGCTACGTCTTTGCGTTCTACTAGAAGACAGACAAAAGGATTGCACTCAACATCTGTTTCTTTTAAGTGCAATTGGAATGTGAAAACTTCCAATTTAGCAGGATAGAGACTCTAAACTGTTTTGCGCGTCTTTTGCGCTTCGCAAAAGTTATAGAGACTTTAGGGCTTATTTTCAATTTTATTAATCCTCTGATAGGACTTGTTCTATATTATTATTTCATGTATGGCTATTTCCTATCTTACATCTTCCAAATTGTTCATAAAAATGTTTTTTTCTTCACCCATTAATTAGGGGGAAAATTCAAAACTCAAATTGTATGTCAGTTTCACGTTCTAAAATTTATGAAAATATCGCGCTTTTCTTTGTTGATCTTGTTTCCAAAACAGTACACTATGGAAGTGGAGTTAAAATCGTGTTTCATTCATTGAAATATAGCTATTATATATACACCTTCTTTTCACTGTTATTCCTAGCGATGTCTTTTAACTGTATTTTACTTAATAATGTAGTCTCATCTACTGCAAAATCAAACCATGCCGATGTAATGAGAAATTGACATGAATATGATGAATAAAATCAACATCTGATGATGTCAAGAGCATTTTCACGAGCTCCGAGAACCAAACTAATTTTTCCAGCAGCGTTGGCAGTACTTGGAATAGCAAAGAAAAACTATACATCTAGCATTTGAATGAAGTATGAATGTATATGAAAAAAAAACAAATTTGCGGGCATAAACGAACTAATTTTATAAAATTAATTTTCGCTCGTATCTCGTATGGTTTGGAACTCAGAAGCCATTGAGATTGAACCTTATAATCTTTTTTATATCTATCATTCTTTTTTAAATTAAAGGGCTTTCAATCATTAGAAGTCATTTGAAAGACATTATCATCATCATTCTTTTCACACTCTTTTCACAGAGGGAGTTCACTGGACAGAAAAGCTCAACAGATCTAATAAAAATTATGAGCAAGAGAACCGTAATACATCTTAACACTTTCAAAGGCATTACATCACTTCGATCATACCACGTGAATCTGTGAAGTAGAATGATGTGAGGGTCCTTCCAAATCCTTAAATGTTTTTCGTATTTCGTATTTTATTCTACATTTGTCGTATTTTATCAATCAACTGGAGAAGCAAATTATACGATGACCGAGGCGGGCCACTTTTAATACGCTCTCATTAATATTGAAACTTCAAACTTCAAACTTCAAACTTCCGACTTTCAAAATTCAAACTTCTGACTTCGTTTAATTAGACAAATTTGGGTAACTTGAATCCTTGATCACTTGTCCTGGAATTCGGGTGTTTACAGTTGTTATTTTTTACTTCTCAAAATCAAGAATTAATCCATAAATACACATTAGAAGATTAACAATAAATTGACAAGGACAATCACGGTTTAAATAGTAATCAGTTAGCGAACGATTGCTATGCTGACGTAAATATTCAAGTTTTTATGGTCTTCATGTGGTCGAGTCGAAAGAATGAGTCGAAAAAAAATTGGCCCGCCTCGGCCATTGTAAAATTAGGTCATCAATCTTCTACGGAAGATAGGGTGATTGTCAAATTGATCGTCCCTCAAAATTGCGAATTCTGTTTAACTTATCTTGTGGTCATAATAAAAATGACTTAGCAGTTAGCACTGCTCTTATTATTTTATCATCTATCGAGTCACCATGTTATGAAAATTTTCTGTAAGTGATTCACTCAAGGTCTATAAAGAGCAGAAATGTCCTTGTCAACAGTTGAATACGCACTGCATGATAAGGACTGTAGTACTGTTGAGATATATATTTCTGTATCCAATGTAAATGCTGTATGTCTGCTAAGTGTGTGTTATAGCTAACATTGTTGATCTTATTGTCAAACTCACAATATAAAATCATCGAAATGATAGTATACATAAAAACACAGTGTCAATGAGGTATTTTTATTGCAATCAATAAATTCTAAGTCTGCTTGTAAGAAATATTCTATAGTAGAAGCTGTTTAAAAAGGCACTTCTAAGCGATTTTAGCTAAACAATTATTTAAATAAAGAAAGATACTATACTTCGCAAGGAACATCAATTTGATTCAGTAAGCTGTAGGTGCAATGGCTGAGGAGGGTCACTTTAAAATGTCTGATAAATATCAAACTTCAAACTTCAAGCTTCAAACTACATGATTCAAACTTCAAATTTCAAACTTTAAACTTCCAACTTCGTTTGATAGACAAATACGGCTAAATCGAATGTATATGTTTACTATGTTTGCAGTCGAACGAATAAATCCTAATCGTTCAAAATTTTCTGCAGTAGTTAAATCATCTAATTTCGTGTTATAGGGGATATATATCGTGTTATTTATTCCTTTCTGAATACAAAACCTTACTTCAAATATACATTTGGGGATTCAACATGGCAGCTGATGTTTATCGTTTCTTATTTATGTTTTTTCCGTGGCAAAAAAACTAGCAAGAGCTCCATTTGAGAATGTAAACATTTTCCACTGAAAAACGGCCAACTTTAAACTTCTTAGTTTACAGATTACTTTATTGGAAATATATGTAACCCTATCTAAATAATTTATCAAGGAATAAAAGGACCAAATCAAACTTGTAGTTGCAAGCATGTCTGTCAGTCACAAAGTTAACTGAAATTCTGATTACACAAAATGAAAAGCTTAAAAGAAGTTTTAATGAGATTTTTACTGAATTCCAGTATGATTAGGATTTAGAAAAACTTGTAACTCGTAATCAATTAGACACACATGGTTTTACAGTATTTCTGCGTTAGTTACAAATGAATTCATTCAAAAAATTTAATGCTTATATTTTGTAGACAAAATTTGATTTAGCTATTATAAACTTTATAGCATTCGATTTAGTTGTGACACAGTTCACGTTTTATGTACGAGACAACCGGATAATTTGCAATGTGAAATATGAATGTAGTTATTAAATGAACAAAACTCTATTGTAAAACTATAATAATTTCAGCCTCAGTTACATAGTTTTTATGGAAGTAATTTTTCGTAATCAAATTTGGGAAAAAGTTAGCAATTAACAAGTTGATGTTTTTCGATACTGCCAAACTGTTTGTAGGCTATTTTTCGTTATCAGAGTTCATTGTAGCCTATTTCAAATCTTGATACTGTCCAAAAAATGTCATTAATATCAGAATAATTTCTGTTAAATCTGTGACCGACATACAGGCTTGGAGCTACATGTCTTCTACGCTATATTTATCACCAAAAGAGATGCACATGCAATCTTGCCATTTATGTTCATTCATCAGATACTAAAACAGTATCATGTATATTTCCAATGAGTAAATGGTTAGCTAAACTGTTGAAAGTCTGCCATTATTCATGCAGCAAGAATGTTTACATCCCTAAATTCTTGCAATATTTCAGCAAGGACCATAACTGTTTAAGATATCAAAGTCCTCAAAATCCTCAAAACACGCCAGAAGCTATGGAAATTAGGCAATTATGGACATAGAAGTAAATTTATGGATTTAGGAAGCACGTAGATATCCAAAAATCACATTTATATGAAGTATATGATATCTTGAGGTTACAATTTTGGAAGTTTTAAGTTGAAAGTTTAAAGTTTGAAATTTGAAGTTTGTATATAAAGCCTCTAGCCAGACATCCACTAGATTGAAATGAGCCAATCGTATATTCATAATCAATGTGTTTTGGCAGTGGCAGATGGTGTCTGATCAATTTTATGTAATAATTAGAGAGTTATAACGTGGCGCTCCTACGGCATCCTATATAAGCAATACTCTGCTTTAAACCGTGACGTCAAAAATAATTTCTACTGTAATATAAACAATGATTATCATTGTCAAATGTATGTTATAATTTTGAGAAAATACAGCATCTGAGCATCATCGTCTGTGATTCATTTCATTTTACGAATTCCGATAAGCGCACAAAACACAAAATATATCTATCAAGAGGGCTCCTACCGTAGAGTGTTATCTAAGTTCATTGCAAGCCTCTGATCTGCGGTGCTTAGTTTATCCGATTTGCCTTGTGTTTGTGTTTATTACTCTCAGAAAGATCGATGTCTTGAAATGCATACTTGTTTCACCTCTTACCCGATAACTCAGATACAGTGACAGCAACAGTTGAGGATGCGGAGCCTGTACCAGGATATGATCCAAGACAAGTATACACAGATGAACAATTGGCATAACCTTTGTTGTCGTCAGTTAGTACACAATTTCCAAAATGAATTCCTGCTTTTGCCGTTTTCACAGTCAATAATGAAATCCACGTGTTGCTTAAGTTTGTTTGAGATTGAGGTAATTTCAATACAACATCATTCAAACTACCATTAAGCACATGGTTTAGTTCTCTGATCCATGTCACAGTCAAACCTGGTTGGCCTTTCGCTTCGCAGGAAATAACTTTTTGACCTAATGATTTCGGAATTGTGATATTACTTGCTGTTAACTTGATTGTTGGTAGTAGTAAGGCTATGGAGATAAATTAATTAACAGGATAGTAATACAATACTTGTAGCTATTGTCATTTGATTCTGAATCGTCTTAAATTAATTTGATCACATAATAAGCTATGTTGTTTTATGTTCACGCTGCAAATAATTGAGAACTCAATTTTCCAAGTTTCATTAGTCGGGCTACCCTAAACCCCTACGCTTTACCAAATATCACAATTTCACTCAAAGATAAAAATTGATATTTGCATATTAATCGTAGGAATTCAAACTTGCAATTCATAAGACAAGGTCAATCTTGTAAACATATCTATAAGTTGCTCGAGAGTAACATTTTCTAGCCAACATTTTTGTAACTGTTGGACATCAAACTTAAATTATTGTTTTTTCATTGCTCGATTCTTTGATTGGATTTGATGTAACCAATGTACAGCCTATGTCATGTAATGTTGGATCATAGCACATCCAATATTCAAAATTTTATTCAAGGAGAGAACAGTAATCCCGCATCATCATACAAGATATTGATATTCGTATCATGGCTTCCATATATCCCTAGTATAATAGAACTCACATGTATCACAACCAAGTAGATCAACTCTTACAGAAGGATCTCCACCTACTGGGTAATACTTGTTGCTAACTATTCTCAGACACTTTGTGGCAAAAGGTTCAGGAAACATGCGTGTAACAACACCATATCTGTTTGTAAGACCATCAAATATCTAAGAAGGAAAGCAAAAAAAATCAAGCCAGGTTATTTAACGTATTTCTCATCTTCTGATTAAATTCGCATCATAAAATGATATTGATATAAAAAGGATAAATTAATTATAGTGCACAAAGCCTTAGCGAAGAGCAATTAAAAAATTTAAAGAAACTAATCTTCAAAACCAAATTCTAAAAGCAACTTAAAATAACAGCGCTCAAATATCACACTAATACAATGCAGAACTAGGAAGAATTTCAAAACTCTTTTTAAATTTGCGGTGCATAATGAAACAGCCCGGTCTCTATAAGCTTTTGTGAGGCCAGATGGCTGAAAAGCATTTCAACTTTAGTTCTATTATTTCAAAATAGATTCCTTGATTAATAATTCACTGCCATTAAATTCAGTAATTTCACTATAAAATTTTGACTCAATATTTGAGCAGTGCATATATAGTAAGGAGTTACAGGGATCCAGTTTCGTTGAGAAAAAAGTTTGAACCACAATTTATTTAGATTCTCTATGTCAAGTTACTTTCTAATGTGAGACAGGTTGCGGCAAAATGAGGTTCTGCAAACGTTAGAGATATGATTAATAGGCTACAAAAGGATGAACCAGTTTTGGGAATTCCTTTTTGGAGTAATTTCATTAAGAACATACTAGAAGTAAGTGGAGAATATTGTAAACACAATTGGAGAAATGTAGTAATGTTTTAACTGCAACAATGGGTGTTATGTCAATGGAAATGCACCTTCCATTACTACTACGTTATTATTATACCAAAACTTGGGTTGGGCAAGAGTAAACATAAAATAAATTTGAATACTAAATGGATAGAATTGTTTGAATAAAAACTTGAACATGTTTTATATTATTGAGGATTGTAATTGTGTAATAAATAAATTGGAATATGAGATGTGCTACATTCAGTACCCCAAATCTTCATTCAACTGATTACATCTAATTGCAGATGCCCATAAAATTTACGAAGAGAAAGATATGAACAAAATTCACCTTGATAGAATTTGAAACAATGTACCAGTGGACTGTTCCAGATGAACCATATGAATAATTTATCATGAATGACTTTAAGTAACCGTTCGATAAATAACCTTGGCCTTGTACAATAACACCACTGACAGTCTGCATCGATGGTAAACAAATTTGTAACCATGGATTTGTACTTGGATCTCTAGTGCACGTTGAACTATCAAGACAAGCAACCCATGAAAATGGATAGCTGTTTAAACGCCCATTAACAGCAGAATTTGATATGTCAAACTGTGACGATGCAGAAAATGCAGAAAGGGGCAGTTGTCCGGAAACATCGGCTCCAAGACTCAGCGAACATCCTACAAAAATGTGACAAACCAATATTTAATTCTTCTAGCTTTAGCGGAGAAATTGCTCTTCTAAAATATATGAAACTGATGAAAGAATGCTAATTTAATAAAACATTCAATAATTAATATCAATAGCAGCATATTTGATTTATAACACTGTTTCGGCTAATATCAACAAAACATTTTAAATTTCATCCCAGAAATCCTTCACAAGGATATCTGCATCAAATACTCTTTTGTAGATAAATTTCAAGTGCAGAATCCAAAAAGCAGTGCTGTATTTATTATTGAATTAAAAAATTTATGTTAATGATTATTTATTAGTTTATCACTTTCTGTATTAGAAGATATCTAAAGAAAATTATAATCTTTCAAAATTTATAATTATTTCATTGTTTGATTGTTTGATTGTTTATTTATTTTATAGCCAAATGTTTAAAATTCCTCTTAAACATGTCAACAGTATTTCTTAATCTAATTTAAATTGGGAGATTGTTCCAAAGTAGCGGTGCACAAATCGAAAAAGATCTGGTCGATATAGGAAGCCGGCATATTTTTATTAGAATAATCGAATGATTCATAACAATTTGATAAGTCGATTCAACGTTTAGGAAACATAGATAAAGGAGCACGCGAGAATTGAAAAAAGTTGAATATTTACTATTTGTTTACCCAAAATAGAACAAAATCAGAATACGGGAATAGTAGAAAAGATGAACTTTAATTTCGGATATGAGCTTTCAAATAATATATATATAAAAATAGCTGCAACAAGTTTAGCAAGTTTTCGTAAAATACAGGCGAATAACTCGATGAACTTTTTCAAAACTGCTCAAGTAATTAAAATACTCCAGTTCAACCACAAGTAATATCATAGGATTGACACAGTTATCATTAATTATAACTATCACGTGATCTACATCACATCTATTAATATATAATACTCAAAACTTTATTTTTTTCAAGCTCATTTATGCAGACATGTATATTCGATGATCTTTTATCGTCAACAGATTACAGAAATTACAGTGCGAAAAAGAATTACGAAATTTTCTGCACTGGTCACGAAGCGTCATAAGCATGTTTGTGATACGATATACCATGACTACATATTATAGTGCCAAGAGGAAATGTGTAAAGAAGATACAGTATCAAGTCGAGGAAAAAGACCTATCGTACGGGTCGTACACCACATTATAACTTTCGGCTAGAGAACTTTTTGCTGTAAACTTGACTTGAACAAAACATAAACGATGAACGAATTCCAAAGTTCTTTTTCACTTTAGTCAGCATACTTTCATGATCTGCCGTATGAAAAGCAGCTAATAAAATCCAAATTAGTAATATGACACATTTGTTTTCATTTATTACTCTCAATATTTCATTCTGCACTTTACTTAGAGCTGACTCAGTACCGTGGCCTTTGTTGGCATTCTGATATATTCCATTCGGAATTTTATCACTAATATGTTGGCTTTTTCACTATTGTACTGCTTTCCTATAGAATGAAAACACAACCATACCTTTACTTATGCCAAACACATCAACACGTAGGCAGATAACATTGGAATATGAAGATGGAAAAATGATAAGAGAAGAAGCTTCAACTGGACCAGCCAGCCAGTTAACAGCCGGCATATGACGAGTTTTGCTTCCTTGAAATACCTGAAATTAAAATCAATAAAATAATTTATAATTATGAAACCATAATGAGTTGACAGAATTATCTAGGATGCATAAATAGATATATTTAATTGTTGATAAATTAATGAGTATAGCGATGGAAGAAGGTATGTTTCTCGAAGAACTTAAAAAAGTTGAATGCAAATGTAAAAACTTTTAACAGCAAAGGAAACATGTACACAGCAATGATGCACACAGCAATGAATCTTTCTAATTCAGAAGCTACTGTGACCATTTTCCAGTTCTCTGATAAAGCCATACGACAAACTTGCAATGTGAGACAAGCCTTTCCACATATGAAACCATTATAATTTTGATTTGCTTTTATTCTCACAAGCTGTTGCCCAATCTCCATAACTACTACATAAGAAGCACGTCCGAGTTTCTTCATCTCTTTAGTACGCACCCAAGTTGCCACAACGGTAATGAATTCTTTAAAACTTTCTATTTCTGATTCCAATACAACACTCATGCAGGCAACTAATGTCTGATCGGAAGCTGTACCGTAGATGCCTTAACTGCATTGATCTATTTTGGGGGAGTCCAACTACTAGAGCTGCGCCAGATGATCCAGCTCCTGATAAATCGTACAATGTTTTAGTATCACTACGATAACTTCTCATATTTCATTTAACATAATTCATTTAATTATAGACTCCTTGTAAGTCATCCATAAATCGTGCTACGTAACATCCGTCATAAAATAAGTGTAGTAAAAGTGTCAAGAAAATATTAATCAATGTTATTTTAGAATTAATAAGAGAAAGATAAAACAGAAAAGAACAGACAGTATGGAATTCATCTATTTTATGTAATTAATGATTTATCGTAATATATAGTGTTAGTTGTTGATCGTAATGTTGATCTCTTTTCAGTTTAAAATGGAATTATCAGCACAATTAGTATATATCATCATTATCATCATATAAAAGATTATTAGCTATTCAAATCATTTGTCATTGCCATAACAAAATTTCTGCATTTGCTTGTCGTCTTTACACCGTCCAGAACATTTATATTCATGTATTCGTCAAATTACCGTGTGCACTTAAATTAAAGTGGAGTTGATGTTTATTTGTCGGCATCCTCTCAAGACTGATACATACGACTCCGTAGCGTTTCATATCTAGCAAATTTAGACAGAAAAGATGCTGTAATGACCTTCTTTACAACTTCAACAATATCAACTTTGTCTACATCGGACAATTTTACATTTATTATAATAATACGCAAACCATGTCGGTGACAAAATCCCAATTGTTTCATATTCCTCGAACTCCTTCTCCGCGGCGCATTTTCCAAATTTGTAATGCGTTTCTGGGTTATCTAGAGGATTTTGTCAACGTCAAATTTTTATAGCTTAAAAAGCGATAAAATGCCCATAAATTGCAATTAAATAAATAAAAATCACGTCATTACGAAATGAAAATAAATCGCTTTGCCTTTGTTCTCTTTCTTTTGTGTTAAGCGACCGCAAATAAAAATACGGAAAAGTCCGAAGTCGACGAAATTCAACTTATCAATCCTTATATAATACATTAAGAATTCGATGTGAACAACCATATCCAATAAGATTGAGTTCTATATTTATTGCTCGTGCTGTTTATTTTATTTAATGTGCACTTGACACCAAAGATTATTTTTCCGGAATCGAGTAGCCCATGCAAATTAAATAAGAATGGCGACAATGATAGTTTATTAATTTTGAAGTACCACATTTCAAAAATATTGCTTCTGCAAAATGACAAGAGAGCCCACTATGAAGAAGACTAGACTTTAAAAAATCTGAACTTTTTCCGATGAAAATAAAATTGTCTCCTTTCTAGAATAGATATGCCTTCAAAGTACATAACTTTAAATTTGTTCCCAGTCAAGTTTTACACGGTCAAACTCCTTTTAAATTAATAGCCATGGTCGAGATCATAAGCGCGTGCAATGATCTGCATAGCAAAGAGAACAATGTTGGTGTGGAATTATGTCTATCATTCCCTAGACTGTTGTTATGTCAATTTCTGTTATTTGCAACTAGCTTAATGCATAGTGTAGTGTGTACTTCAGTAGAATGCAATTGTGTAACTGCAATCTAAATTTATTTTAAATTTAACAATTTCAGAATTTCAATCAGAGAAAAGCTATTTATTTTTCTGAATTTTACTTTTATCAAATGAAACAGGAACTGCAAAGAGGTAGAATCCCAGATAGAAACCTTGAAGACAAGATTTTTGGTATTTTTATCTATGTTCTAAATCTCGCTCATTTATGTATTTCGTTATGCAAGCATATGCGGTATGTATTTTCTACCAATCACTAAATTTTACAGGATGACTTTTGCCGTTAATTGACCAAGTACTAGTTTTTTATTTAACAAAAGTCGAGTTCAGATTTCACTCATTGAATGAAACTGGTATATAGTTTTACAAATAGTTACTTGCGTATTTCGATTAAAATCTTACTGCTTTGATTCTAACAATATTGTATTGGATAAACATAATTGACATATTGCATCTAGAAACAAATAGTCCATAGTACATACACATGTATGAAAAAGTAGTTATGTGGACGGTTTCACCCTACCGAGTGCACCCGTAATACTGCTCTATTTCTAGAGGAGTGGCTTTTTTCGCTGAGAACAATGATCTTAAACGCTGTTTCTTGATCTCAGCCGCGACAATGAAAAACAATTTCAACAAATTTCATGTCAGATAGGTCGCTATTGCCAATCTGCAACAATGCTCTGAAGCTACTCAGATGGTACTCATTTGATGTTGTAGATAAAGTCAAGGTTTAGTTGACCTTCATGGGATAAAACCAATGTCGATCCGATACGATCCGATCTGAAGTTTGGTTGCTCTGCCATCTGAGCTAATCCTTACTCCCTATCCCCATCTGAGCCAGTATACATGTATGTAAAAGGGCTCAAAGTAACTCGCACAGAGCATAAATGCATTGAATACAAGAATGAGGCAGACCAATTTATCTAGCTCGCAGTGTATTCCAATAAGCAATCATTAGTTAACGTCTGATGATCGCCCATAGCGTGAAACTCAGAGCTACGTCTCTGCCTCATTCTTGTGTTCAATCTTTATTGCATCTATAAATGGAAGGTTCGGATTAAAAGTACGACCCATGAATATGGAAACCGTATCATTCATTGTTTATATTCTCACTACTTTGAATTAAAACCATTTGAAATCGATGAAACAAAATCGCCTTGGAAAGAAATTTGTAATGTTTGATCGTTAATAATTCATTGTTCTCTTCTAAGTCAACATCCTCACAGGTTTTCTGATTTAAAACGCGTTTAATTAAACATAATGTGAAGCTAAGAATGATCTGTCTCTGGTTTACTCTATAATCATTGTTCACTATATAGGAACTCTTGAATTCATTTGTTACATACCTTTCCATTTTCTAGAGGTATATCATTACCATTATTCCTCTTCGTGCTCAATTTAAACGATGTGACATAGTTATCAGCATTCGGATCACCTTGAATGACGATTCCTGATATCGTTGTCAGTTTACCAAAATCAATAATCAATCTAGTAGTTCCAGATGTACCCGTGGAACACCAAGCACTGTCTCCATTGAGTTGAATTGATGTCAAATCAACATTAGTGTTTGGATCAAGTGATGAAGCCGTTATTCCACTTGCTATATCAGAGCCAAATTGTATTCCCTTGCTTTCTCCAAATGCTGTAATTAATAAACACAAATACTGTATAACTTCGCAACCCCTAAATACTGCATAACTTCATAAATTCATTGATTTTATTGTTCACTGGCTACATGGTTGTTAATTTATTGTGAAAGTTAAATATATTTGTAACTCTTGAAAATTGTTGGTTATTCATTGTACATTCAAATTATTTATTGGTCGCTGATTGCTTTTATTGCATTCGTCTTATTGGGATGTTTGGTTTAATATTTTATTCATTGGTTTTATTGTTCGCTGGTTGGCTGTACATTCATTTATCAAAGCTAAATTCAAAGTTATGTACAACTTAAAGGTTTCTGAATAAATGATGAGGATGATAACCTCAAATACAATTAGACTGATTGTACCATTGTAGAGCCTAGTTCCATAACTTTGATATGAGTAGCTACGTGTTTATATCATTTTAGTAAACGACTGTATGATGATCGCAAAATAAATATTTCAATTTCAATTAATAACAACAACAACAACAACAACAACACCCACTTATTTACCATATTTTCCAAATTATGCTCAAACGCACATTAAAATAAAATGAAAAATGGATATAATTACCTACGGAACTAATATATTCCTTAATAAATTTAGTAACTTATATGCTATTCTGAATAAGTTACCTTCTAGTGAATTTTTGAAAATCTTACTTTACAGCAAATTCCAGTGGATTGGTGCACAAACAGGAAAAGCTCTTGCTCCATAAAATTTCAAACGGTTTGAAAGTTGCTGAAGTAATATACCTTTTCAAGAGGATCTTAAGCTCCTTCTAGAGCTGCTCAATTCACACAAAATTTTCTACATTTTGCTTTTTGACCTGATAGTGTTCTATACAGTAAATAGCTTATTTCCAATTTACAACCCTAAAAAACAAATTAATTATAATCTTCAAAGCTACTTTGATACGTTGACTATGCCAGGCTTCAGTTCGGAATATTTATGCATTTAAAGCTCATGAATTTTTCATACAATCATGTACAGTTTCGTTCAGGAGGACTTACCTTGTCTACACCCATATAATTCAACTCTTAAAGAAGATGATGTGCCATTGCGAGCAATTATTTGAATCCGAATAACCTTTCCAGAGAATGAATTTTCAGGAAAGACTACCATAACAGCCCCATTATGGTTAACATTACCATTGAACCTCTAGAATCAAAAGGAAGACAAGCATTTCTGTTGGTGTCTAGATGATAATCTATCTTAGCTAACCTATGTTACCTGTATAATTTGCATTTATGCTTTGGTAAATTAGAGCGGACGTTTACACAGTTTAATCTTTTTACATGCGGTTTTTAAAAACAATCAATGTCAGTAACAAGTGAAAATGAAGTTATCATTGTTATCAAAATTGTAGATATTTAACATTACAAATAAGAAATTAGGAAAATATTTGGTTTACAGTTCCCATACAGGATTCTTAGCCCCGTCTTTGCTGAAACAGTTATGGCTGTCATTGAAATTTTTGTATACAAGGCATTGCATAGGAAAACGCTGTCATCTGAATTTATTGATCTAAAAATATTAATTTAAATGTTTTAATCTCTATCATTGCCTCAAGACTATGGGATAGAATATGATGCATAAAAAACGTGGCATCCTGACGAGGCGTGACCAAACGAGGCTGTGAAAAAGTTTCAATCTACCAGTGTCTGATGTCATTCTGTTCATCTAAAAATATTACTGTGAAGGGAGTCACAGCCTCTGATATCGTAGTTCGAAGAAAGTTGTAACTCGAGAAGGTCATTATATTGAATGGTGACTGTTTTTTAGAGTCAATATGTTGTTATTGAGAAATTCATCATTGTTACTGTCACTAATTACTCAGATAGAAGAAATATTACGATGAAGACTGTTCCCAAACAAGATTTCATTTTGTTTAACTCAATTAAAATTTATAATAGAACTAGCTGCCATTTTGAATATAAAGCTTCGGAAACAAAGTCTTTGATATTGTTCAACTTGATTTATTAAGGTAATTGCTTGAATCTCCAAATGTTTCAAAACTTTTAACTGCTATATCCCTTGCTATCTGCCAAAAATTTACTCAATGTCTTCATAAATTCAAGCTTTAGCATTTAACCGCTCACATGTGACTTTCGAAAATGTATTCGTAAAATTCTTCGCAGATTACTGAACTTTATCATCTTTCGAAGTTTCGAACAGGTGATCGCTCGTGCTTAACCGTTCTCCGTGGCCTTTAAAGTTTATTCGATGTTTTATAAACCCGATTGTAAATTGATGAATATGAATATAAATAGAACGACATTCGAATATATTCGATATCTTTGTTCGATGTTCAACAGTATATTCGCAACTTTATTCGACGTTTTCTTTTATCTAAATAATAGCAACCTTAAAAATACTGAATCTTTCAATAACAACATATTTTCTCTATAAAACAGGCACCGTTCAACAGAATGAGTATACATCTTTCTTCGAATTACGATATCCAAGGCGGCAACAACTTTCACGGAAGTATTTTTAGATTGAGAGATTGACTGCAGACACTTGTAGATTGATCCCATTTCATAGCAGAAGCCACGTTTTCTTAATGCATCGTTTTTAATCCCATAGTTTTAAGGCAATGATATAAATTCAAGCATTTAAATTAAAAAATTCAGGCTATTCAGATCACCACCTCAACAGCCATGTAAGCAAGATTTACAGTAGGTTTTCACAAAGATGACGTAGTTGCGTTGGAAAAATATTAGCGTTTTCCCCATGAAATTTACGTATTAATTTAAAAGGGCATTGGGATCCCATTTCCCAATTTCAAATTACAATAAAACTTGTGCACAACTTATTTCCAAAGCATTCTCAACAAGAAAATCAATGGGCCAGATAGCATTTCAAACTTCCATGTTTTTGTCTTAGTTAAGTAGTCTATTAAACTAACTGGAACTCTATTATACTATTTAACATTGCCAAAGAATAATTAATAGACTTTAGAGATCTTCACGACATAACTATAAAACAATTAGACAACGAGCCCAAGTTGGCTACTGTCGACTAGATATCAAGGTCCTCGAAGGTGACTATTCATGACGATAGACAACAAGGGTGACTTTTCTAATTAATTTAGCTGGAATAGTCTAGTGCTACAAGCAAGACATATCAAGACAAATTAATTCACCCTTCTGTTCGCTTCTTGCATAATTAATTTTCAAATGAAATGTCAATCAAAGGCAAATTATTATTATTATTATTATTATTATTATTATTATTATTATTATTATTATTATTATTATTATTATTATTATTATTATTATTATTATTATTATTATTATTATTATTATCATTATTATTATTATTATTATTATTATTATTATTATTATTATTATTATTATTATTATTATTATTATTATTATTATTATTATTATTATTATTATTATTATTATTATTATTATTATTATTATTATTATTATTATTATTATTATTATTATTATTATTATTATTATTATTATTATTATTATTATTATTATTATTATTATTATTATTATTATTATTATTATTATTATTATTATTATTATTATTATTATTATTATTATTATTATTATTATTATTATTATTATTATTATTATTATTATTATTATTATTATTATTATTATTATTATTATTATTATTATTATTATTATTATTATTATTATTATTATTATTATTATTATTATTATTATTATTATTATTATTATTATTATTATTATTATTATTATTATTATTATTATTATTATTATTATTATTATTATTATTATTATTATTATTATTATTATTATTATTATTATTATTATTATTATTATTATTATTATTATTATTATTATTATTATTATTATTATTATTATTATTATTATTATTATTATTATTATTATTATTATTATTATTATTATTATTATTATTATTATTATTATTATTATTATTATTATTATTATTATTATTATTATTATTATTATTATTATTATTATTATTATTATTATTATTATTATTATTATTATTATTATTATTATTATTATTATTATTATTATTATTATTATTATTATTATTATTATTATTATTATTATTATTATTATTATTATTATTATTATTATTATTATTATTATTATTATTATTATTATTATTATTATTATTATTATTATTATTATTATTATTATTATTATTATTATTATTATTATTATTATTATTATTATTATTATTATTATTATTATTATTATTATTATTATTATTATTATTATTATTATTATTATTATTATTATTATTATTATTATTATTATTATTATTATTATTATTATTATTATTATTATTATTATTATTATTATTATTATTATTATTATTATTATTATTATTATTATTATTATTATTATTATTATTATTATTATTATTATTATTATTATTATTATTATTATTATTATTATTATTATTATTATTATTATTATTATTATTATTATTATTATTATTATTATTATTATTATTATTATTATTATTATTATTATTATTATTATTATTATTATTATTATTATTATTATTATTATTATTATTATTATTATTATTATTATTATTATTATTATTGTTATTATTATTATGAGCAATTGTTTTCTGCATTACTACCCAACCTCAACATTCTTACCTCGCATGAATCCGAATTTCGCTGTTTAACACATGTCAATTGACCAACACCAAAATTATAATGCAACTCATACGTAGTAACAAAATTAGCAGGAATGTGTACATCTCCTTGTGTTGAAACACCAGTTATGGTCGCAACGTAACCTAAATCGATCTGAATCCATTCACCTAATGCGGGCAGCCCCTCAGATCGCCAATTTTTTAGATTATTCAATCTTCCATTTTGTGATACATATTGTAATGTTGAACCATATGAGCTTGAATGACTTAATTGAGTGCCTTTGATTACTTCATTTTCCATCCCAAGAGGTAACATACATTCACCTGAAATGATATTTAGTATTCTTATTTGAGTTTTCAAACTGCATTATGATCTGAAAAATGGACTTCAAGAGAAATCTAAGTATCTGAAAGAAAACACGATAGTTCGAGCAGAAGCGCGTAATACATCGAAATATTGATTTCGTAGGCATATTTTTCATTATCAATATCCTCATTCCCTAGTACCCGATCAAAGTGCAATTGAGTTGACAAAAGCATAACAAACAACATTTTTGAACAGATGTTTATGATTTTTTTCAAATTTCAAAAACAAAATATTAGAAAACAATGGACAAACAAAGTATTATAGGAAGAAAAAGACTATAATAATTTATACAAATATTCAAATTCATGATTTTATATCTTGAAATGTTTTTATTCATGAAAGTCTACATTTTATCATAGTTCTCATGTCCTATAATTTAGAATCATAAATTAGCCAGTACGGTAGATAACATTTTTCTTAGGATTTACTTTAGAAATTTGAAACAATAATAAAAAATTTTCGAATTCTGCTTTGCATAATATTGAGAATATTTCAGTTACGTAACTGCTTGATAACCAGGTATAAATAATAACTAAATGAGATAATAGAATATACATATTAGTAATACTATCATTTGCAACTAGTGGAGCATATCGAAAGAGATGATGTACATACACGGCTGATATACAGATTTACAAAGTATCAAATAAGAGTGCAATCTTTCTGAATATTATTGTGAGAATCAAGGGATCTTTTCCACAAGAGATCAATAACTACTGGTGTATAAGGGATCTGGGCAGATCAGAACTGTGATTTATTCAGTCTGAAAAATGCGCACATGACGACAAATTTAGTTTTGAATTAAATGAATAAACATTAAAAAATAATAAAATAAATAATTACGTCTCAACTAGAATTAATAATTCTGAATATATAGAAATTACTAGCAATTATTTGAGGTCCGGTACTGCTGCTGGATATATCAGTAATGAAACTTAGGGTTACTAATTAGCAAAAATAATTAAGCAATTGTTACTCTCTGAGAACATGTAAATTGTAAGTCTTTGTATTCAAGAATTCTAAAACAAGACTTGATTGTTATGCTCATTAGCAAGTGATTACTCTGGGATTTTCCCATTAACGGAGCTAGTTACCTTGAAGAGGGGGTGATATTTACAGAAACTATTTGAAATATTGCTTGAGATATACATTTTTCGGAAAACAAAACTCTTTCCTTGAAGATGGATCAAAAAATCCTCTAGGATGAATTTTAAACCCTGCCCCTTTAGTTTCACCCTATTCTTTACCATTGTTATTGAAATTTATTCTTCAATCAATTCCAGATATATTATACCTTATTATATATTGTTTCGGATAAATGACAATTTATATTACATTCTTAATGGGTATATACTCCAATTCGATGAAATATGACTGTCAACTTTTTATTGATTGGTTTATCACATCAGGGAGCCGGTAGTTAATATGTATATAATTGTTGTTCAGGGATTATACGGCTGTTGTAGTTATTATTTTGATCTCATTTTCTTTCTTATTTGGATCTTATTTGGAAAATGGTAAGTTATATTTTGATAAATAATAGATGTCTATTATGAAGATCAGCTATTATTTATTTCACAACTTTTCACTTTTGATCCTTGTAACACAGGGTTTTTTATGCTTCTAAAAAACATCGAAATGTTTCCAATTTAACTTTTTTTACATAATTTAACAAAGCCGAAAACAGTTTTGAACGCTAGAAATTATATCACTAATTGTTATCCCAAATCATACGGTTGAGACTCAGTTCAATTTAATTTTGTTGAATCAGATGTGACTTTTAACTAGCTTCATTAATTGATACTAGAAAAGTATAAGTAATACAACCAACATTTTGTTATCCAAAAATAATTATGTTTATGTTTCCCAAAAATACAGTTTCATATTTATATTAATTAATTATGATTTCAGAATTTTGCCAAAATCAACGTTCCTGGTTTTAGAATGATCCTTTCTTTCAATTTCATTTGCGTGCTGCTTTGGATTTCGGACACATGATAAAGCCACATACAACAGAATGTGCAAGAATACAGGCTCTTCCATCCACACACCGTTTGCAGAGGTTGTCCTTGACTTATGTTCTAGTGACGGCAAAAGCTGGTTGAACAGGAAATTGTCGACGTTTCCATTGTATTGGAAACTGCGCTGTCTCGTCTGCTTTAGTCCTCATATCAATACGTGGGAGGAATATCTCTCTTCCAATGTGCTCGCCTTGCAAATGATAAATATAGTGCAAATTTATTAGCTGTGAATTGCGAAGAGATGAATTTCAAACTTTATTAATATCTCCTTTTAAATTTCGAAAAAACCATTCTTACGCAGAACCATTAATATCATTCCGTGCTGAAAAATAAGATAATAGTGTATGTATAAGTTAATGAAAAAGTATACGAATAAGTGTGAGAAATATTTCTTTATACTCATACCTTTACCAATAGACGATTAGGTCGTAACCCAGCTGGTATCAATGAATTAAAAATCTCAACTGGGAAACGTGTTGCACTAGGAGGATACATGATGCTATCAGCACTACATTGAGACACTATTTTGCGTTGATTTGAACAGCCATGCAGTTTTTCAGGGAAAGAATGGCTCTGTCCGTATCCCAAGCAACCCAGTCAGTAAATGGTTAGTTGAACATGTTGATAATATCAGGGAATATAACTTCGACGAAAGATAACATTGAGCTTTTAATACTAGATCGATTTTGATCATTGAATATAGTTCTTCATGAAGTACCACATCTACGTCTACATTGTTCTGATCGTGAATAAGTTGTCAGATATCAGTGAAATCTGTATCTGATATAGCAGGAAGGTCAAAGTCTATCATGGATTTTCCTTTCACTTCCAGCATTTTTTCCAGGTTCATAAGAGCAAATACTCTCAAGTTAAGGTCTGCTGACTCAGTGTATTTATTCTTGAGGTCATCCCAACATTCACATACATGTTTATAGTATAATTTCATTGCATCATTTGCTTCACATTATGGCAGAGTAGTAGCAAATAGATGCCTGATTTGTCTACAAAGTTGAGAAAGGCAACTTCTGACTAAAACATTTCCCGCTCACCATTATCTTGAAGAAGTCCAAGCTCTCGGCACACGCTCTTGTAGATTTGGTGTGTAACGTCATTTAACTTCAGCTTCGTTGAAAAACCTATTTTACCTTCACAATGGTCGTGATGCAGCAATATTCTTAGATAAAATTCATCACCACTCATTGGATGGATTGTGTGCATCCCTTAGTCACCTATTTATAAAGGTAGTTTGCTACCATTTGGTGACACACATGATTCCACATTGATGTGAGCTTCAAAGCGAGGGAGAAGATGTGGATTATAGGGTACTACCCATTGGTTGTCAATTGTTCTACACTCATACTTAACAACACGCCCTACTTCATTTGTAGATCTTCTCCGATAAATAGGATAGAATTCGTTGTCATCTCATACCGTTTAAGATGTAAATGGTTTTGAAAAACCTCTTGCACATTTCCCAAGTATTTCAGATTTCACAAATACTGCTGCATCGGTGAATGACTTTTGATAAGACCAATTCCAGAGACCTCTTTGTCTGATTTCTTTTCGGCTCTTCTGATTGATAATCAGGATTCGGTGGGATTTCCGCTGAAACAAGGCAGTCAACGTATCATGCAGTGTACAACCAGTGTCTAAGGAGGATTAGCTCAGTTGGCAGAGCAATCGACCTTCTGACTGGATAATATCTGATCGACTGTGGCTCAAATCCCCGAAGGTCGACTCAGCCTTGAATTTATCTGAAAACATCAAATAAGTACGATCTTCTGATGGTGGATGGAATGGTCCAAAGGTAATTGCATTGTGAGAATCTGCGGCGCATCGTTGCGCATTGACAATCGACATCTATCTGCCATGAATTCTGTTAAAATTGATCTCCAGTGTCGTGGCTTAGATCAATAAAGAGCGTTTAAAATCATTGCTCTTAGCGAAATAAACCACTCCTCTGATAATAGAGGAGTGGTACGGGTGCCTTCAGTAGGGCCACGCCGTCTACATTACTTTTACAAGCAGTCACCGTCTGCCATAATAAATAGGGTATGTGTATGAGGTAATCCTCTTTTCTGGAATCCATCACAGTAACGTTCCAAGCCCATTGGCCAGAAGAAGAAGTTTTTATCATTTTCTTCTGCTTTTGATTGAAAACTCGTGCAACTAAGTCCGGCCGATCACCTGATGTCTGACCAGGTAGTAAGGAGATTTGAATTTCTGACCAATATGGATTACAGGTGAATGTGATAAAATGATCAGGCTTATGAAATTCCCTTGTTATTGCTATGGTATTTTGATAGTTCTGATGCATATAACCGTAACTACCTTGAAAGAAAAAGACATTATGTTAATGTTAATGTGCCGTTTTGGATCTCACATATTTAAGAATGTTCGCAAATATTGATTTACGTATGAATGAGGAATGACGAATTACTTGCTGTCCCGTCCTGGCTGGGTCATTAGCATGCTGTACATCTTCACAAATTCTACGATACATATCTCCGCGAAGTAACTTTTGATTGAATTTTATGTATAGAAGGTGCAGATTATCTACTTTTGTATATTGCAGACACACATATTCCTGGAATATCCGACAACCTTTGGAATATAATGAGCAGAACAAAATAAAAATTGTTGATTGCTGTGCAGATTTGCAAGAGACAATAAAATAGTCACTAATGTAATACCTTACCTCAGGATTGCAGCACGATTGTGGATCTCATCTGAGTATGATATGCATAAAGCTGTTCCGCTTACATGGACTGAGTCTCCAATGATTTTTTTCGTTCAAATACCATCCTTCTTATACTCTGCAAATGATTTGTCAAACAAAAACTTCTCCCTCCGATATTTAATTCTGTTTAACCATTCAAAAGCCATTCTTCGATAGCAAGCAATTATAACAGTTTTATGAAGACATCGATTAATTTTTGGTACGAAGCAAGGGATAGCTTTTCGAAAGCTTTTAAATATTTGATACTCAATTGATTACATTCATTAACTCGGCGGCAACATCTTTTCCTGGAATATTTTTAGACAGACATATTGACAGAAGACACTTGTGATTAATCCTATTTCATACCGAAAGCCACATTTTTTATGCATCATAATCAATCTCTTAGTTTCAAGGCAATAATAAATATTCTAACATTGAAATTTAAATTCATATTATTCACTCCATTTCCTCCACAGCCATCTGAGCAAAGTTTAGAGTATGCTTTCACAAAGATGGCGAATTTACGATTGAAAAATATTTGCTTTTATCAATTAACATTACGTGATAATTTCGATGGACCTAGATACCCAATTTCCCAATGTCAAATTACAATAAAACGTTTGTACAACTTATTTTCCAACCAATCTAAAGAAGAAAATCAATTCACCCTATAAGTTTCAAAACTTTCATGTTTGTTAAGCGGTCTACAATACATCTTCACTCTTCATGGGATTATAAATATGGGGATTGAGGACTAACATTCACACCTCCACGGCGATTAACGCTCCATTTTCTTATGAAGCAATATTCAATGCCGGACATAAACTAATTGCTAGTTCACCAATATGACTCATGTGTCAGTCCCAGCCATCATTAGTATCTGTTACACCTTAGTGACAAAACAATTAGTTTTGATATTGAATTATTCTCACCTCTCTTACATCCAATAATCTCTACCCTCATACAGATTTGATTTTGAAATGTAATAGGTTTAAATCTAAAGTATCTTGCTGTAATCGGTGACTGTAGCCAATGAACAACGATCGTTGTAGCGTCTTTATTACCTATAAACTAAATAATTACAAAATTAGATCTAAAAGAGTTTACAATATTCTTAATTTGAAAGAAAGTCTAGCCATTGCTACAAGTTGAGATTGAACATTAGATCAAAATGTTGATGAGGAATTGGAAAGTACTCATTTCCTGTAGCATGACTATTTGATTCTTATAATTTTGATTAATTTGAGAGTTTAATCAGTTTTTCAGCTTGTACTATGCGCAGTGTAGCCAAAAATATGTGCATCAAAATTTTGTATCAATATTATTTTTTTATGTTCTTGTAATAGATTTTTTGCCAGCAAAGGAGATGCTATGCGACAACTGACAAGGAGGCGATTTCTATAGGTGATTTGTTGAAACTTTGAATAATATATAAGGAATTTAACAAATATTTTCATTATTTTTGTTTATTTAATGCATCAAATGATAGAAGTATGCCCATAGCCGTCCTTACCATTCCATGCGTAATTATCTTTGCAAAAACTTAAGAATACTTAAAGTAAAGAAAACAGGATGGTATAGAAAAACAGAAAATATTAGAATTGACCAATACATCAGGTCAGACTCGCATTGATATTTTAGTTTCTTGAATCGGAATATCTTTGAAATGAAATTTGACTGAGTATTTATTTTTGTAGTGATTATCGTATTTTAGCTTCAATTCAGTAAATATCGTTTCTATAAATTATAATTCAGTAGAAGTTGGAGAATTTGGTTTTGAATCGCTATTTTGTGCTAGAATTTCGATAAGCTGTAAATATCGTTACTTGTTGGCCTTAGATAATTCTTTTTATAACCATGTGATATCTCTTAAATAAACAAATTGATATAATGCAAAAAACTAATTGCAATTTGATCTGATCTAATTTAGAAAAATTCTATGTGTTTTTGCTTTTAGTTACACGTTAAACAATTATTCTGCTATAATGCATCTTTACTGATTAAAAAAGTGTGGCTTCTTGAAATTTTGAGAAATGTCTTGAAATTGAGTAGCTGAGATTGGAGATACGGATATGGCATTATTGGCGTTACGTAATCAAACTATAGGATGATCAATCTTTAAAAAAATATTGTTGTGTTCTAACTCCATGTAACTACTAGATAGAAAAGACAAATTATGATTCAATTTCGATCCCAGGAGCAGTATCTATTTTCCAACATAATCAGAAATGGAGTGGAACACTTACCAGAGATGAGCTGGAGGATTATCCTGAGTTCGGTGCACGGTCCTATTAAATGTAATGAATCTAAATCTAAATCTAAACACACTGGAAGAGTTGAATTTTTGTAAAAATATACTAAGTCTCTGACAAAGAATTTGCATTGGCTATTTGTATTATATTTGATATTTCTATTTCTCATTAGAATGTCAAACAAACTATTTTAAAACCAATAGATCAAATTTTCGCGAAGGTATATGCATAGAAAGTTTCTTCACTGAAAATAAGATAAATAGGTAATAGGCTTACTTACAACGTCAGAATTTCTTGATTTCAATTCGTAAATAGCTTGACTTTCTCCAACAGTAACCTTCAATGATGTCACAAAGCCAAAAATTGATGATGTTCCAGATCCTTGTGTTGCAAACCCACTGATGGTCATTTTCTTGCCAAGGTCAACTTCTAAATACTGCCCAAATGGGCTAGATGCACACCATGCTGAACCTAGAATGTTCAATCTTCCATTCGTTGAAGGTGTTGATGCACCTGCAGTTGAGCTAGAGAGAATGGGTCCAGTATTATCTTCTAGACCAAGTAGATTTATACAATCTAAATATAAAAAAACATTTATAGAGTTAGATCATAGTCAAACGAAAAACGTGTAATACTCACTATTATATTCAATACTAACAATTGCTGTAGGCCAAGTACTAGGCCTTGGGTGATAAAAATGTTTGATTACTACAATATAGCAAATATAATTAAACAAAAACATTTTCAATTCTGTTTCCCTATAACGGAGCTGAGAATCCTTCAGGGTGAATTGTAGCGCAAGCCACTCCAGTTTTACACCTGATTTTGAAAGTTTTATGATAGTTGATACAATTAATGATTAATGTTAATGTTACTGTTAATCATAAAGCATACATTAAGGTTTCTCTTTTCAGAAATAGAGTCTTCCATCAAATCTAGATATGTCCGACGCATGAAGCTATAGTAACTTAAATACTGTTTTGATAGCCAGATTTGTCCTTCATGGAATTAGCTGTCTTAGCATGAATTATCTGTAGTATGTTTTTAATATCATCATAATATACTTTAAGTTCATTCTGTAAAAGTTTTTAATCCCTATCTCCAGAGGCATCTCTATATATCCGCTATACGATAACTTGTCATTTGTTAAATTTTACGCTATCGTTACGATATTTTCCGAGATTTTACGATATTTTGAAAATTTCCGAGATTTTTCATCGTTCATTTGTTTTTTTTTGCTGTAAAGACAGGAAATTTTAGGGTATTGATTATCACCGTCAACTTCATCGTTCTACCCAAATCCTGAAATAACCTTGACTTCTTCTCCGAAAAAAAGGTATAGAAGTCTCCAAATGCCGTATACTACTGATATTTTATTTACCGAACTTGTAAATGGGTTGTATAAAATGGTATATTTAGCATTTCCACAAATAATTTCGCTGACAATTCTCAGTCAAATCAAATCATATGTATTTACATGCATAATATCATTGAATCAGATTTGTATATTTTATACACAGGAAAATCCACGTGCTTAAATCAAGAAAAAAAATCTTGATATAAGTCAAATTTTACTTTAAATAAGAATATATGTAATAAATGTAAAAGATAGTGTCCAGTCAGAATTATTGGCTTCTTGAAATAAGCATATAATTTCTTGAAATATGCATAGATATTCTTGAAATAAGCATACATTTTCTTGAAATAAGCATACATTTTCGTAAAATAAGCATAAATTATCGTAAAATAGGCATATATTTCCTTTAATTTAGATAATATTTGCTAGCGCATGTGGAACTTCAGATCAAATATTCTCATCAGATTCTTGAAACAATAACATATTTTCTTGAATTAAGATATTTTTTGCTAGTACTTCTGCCATTACAGATCAAATAATGTTACAAGATTCTTGAAACAAGAACATATTTTCCTGATTTAAGATATTTTTACAACTGCTTATGGAAATGTTGCATATATAGCCTAATCAAAATTTTGTCTATACAATGTTAATCATCACCTTACAGCACAATATCAATTTTAGATTAGTTGAAACATTAAACTTAAATTAATTACGATCTGTAATACAGTGACACTGAAGCCCTCTACGAGAGCCAGTGCAACAGTTCAATCTTGAGTAATAGTTTGGATTTATCAGCCTGGTCATTGAAAAAGGATCAATCCATCATAATAAAACTCAAACGTCAACAATAATTCCAGAATGCAACTGCATGTATAGATAATTGCAAAATAACAACAGAAGATCCAAATGTTTAAGAGAATAATTCTTGTATAGCTTGTAAGTGAATTTTATCCGCTTTTTGTGTTATTACATCCAGCAAGTAAAATCATTAATATTCAACCACATGTAATGTTTGACGGTTTGCTAGCAAAGTATAACATTTCTTTATCCTATCAGTGTATTCATTGCTACATTGTGTTAAAGTATTGCTCGTCAATTTTGACATACAGGATTTCTACTCTGAAAGACAAATGAAAATAACACTGATTAGATAAGTAATAAAGGATGAAATCTACAGTAAGATGAAAGTCACGACTGTTACGTACAGCTTAACTGTATGTAACCTGAGTAAGTGTAACCTGATCTTAGCGTGACTGCTATTATCGAATATGTATGTAACCTATGTTTTATTTTTATTCCCCTCATGGCAACTGTACGAACATGTTGTATTGAAGTCTTAATTATATACTATCAATCTATCAGCTTGATTGTGACATGGTGTCAGATGTTAAATTTATTATATTACTACAAGTTATTTTATATTTTCCATTATACTTTAATTACTAACTGTTAAAATCAGCGTTAGCCAAAATGGCACAATATCAACAGCCAGCGAAATTTTCATTTAAACCGGCCGATTGGGAAGATTGGTTAGATGATTTTAACCGGTTCAGAAGAATTTCGTTTCTTGATAAACAAGTTGGTGAAAATCAACGAGATGCTTTAATTTACTGCATGAGTGGCAGAGAAGCTTCAAAGATTTTTAAAACGTTATCGTTGGATGCTAAAATAAAGCCAGATGACGCAGACGAATATTATAAAGAAATCAGTGAGAAATTTACAGGATATTTCATCCCTAAACGAAACATAATACATGAACGGGCGATTTTTAACGAAAGGAGACAAAACCAAGGGGAATCCGTTGAAGAATATACTCGGTCATTACAAGAATTAGTTATTCATTGTTCGTATATCGACGCAGATGACCACGTGCGTGATCGTTTTGTTCTTGGTCTGAAAGACAAACAAGTCAAGCAAAAATTACAGCTTACCAGTGGATTAACTTTGGCCAAAGCTATTGATATCTCAAGACAGACAGAGATGATTAAAATGCAAATTAAACAACAATCGCGAATGAATGAAGATGATGATAGCGTGTCGAGCGTGAATGAAGAGTTGAGTGTTCAAGAGTTGCGGTCAAACAAAGGTCGATATCAGAGGAATTGGTCGTCAACAGCAACACGAACAACACGTCAAAATCAAGATTGCAGCCAATGTGGATATCAACACGAGCAAGATCGATGTCCTGCAAAAGGAAAGAGTTGCAACAAATGTAAACGACCAGGACATTTTGCGAAAATGTGTCGTTCAAAGAATATCAGGGAAATAGTAGAAGTTGAGACAGACGAGGAAAGCAATGATGAATTTTATTTGGATTCCATTACATACAACAAAGCCAATGCGGAACCATGGAATATAAACATGAAGATAAATATGAAAGATGTAGAATTTAAATTGGATACTGGTGCAGACGTTACAGTTATTACAGAGAGCACTTGGAAAAGTTTATATCCGAAACCTGAACTTGCAGCCGTAAGTAAACACCTGTCATCGCCTGGCGGGGCAGTTCGTTGTGTTGGTAAGTTTACAACTAAGTTATGTCACGGTTCAACATTTGAGAACTGTGAGATATATGTAATCCGTGGAACGAAAAACAATTTGTTAGGACGAAATGAACTCATTACATTTAATCTAATTAAACGCATTGACAATATTGAAAATAATGTATTTGCATCTTTTGGTAAAATGATTACAACACCAGTAAAAATCACCCTTAAGGATGGTGCTACTCCTTCTTGCGTGACAGCTCCACGTAGAGTACCGTTTCCTATTTTGCCCGAAGTTAAGAAAAAAGAACGTTGGAAAGAAAAACAACATAGAAATACAACACATAGTACAACAGGTGTTGCACCAGCTGTAGCGCTGATGGGACGAAATTTTCAGACGAAATTGCCAGTTCTGCCATCAACTCTCATACCAAAATCACCAGTGGATAGACAGATGAGGAAAAATGATATTCAACAAAAAGAAAGGTACAAGAAAAATTATGACTCTCGAAATGGAGCACGAGATTTACCGGTATTAAAAGTAAATGATTACGTACGTACTCGTATTGGGAAGGATAACAAATGGAGTGAAAAAGGGAAAATTATTGCTGCTAATAAGTCAAGAAGATCATACTTAATTAAATTCAATGGAGCAATATACCGGAGGACTCGGCAACATCTAAAGTTAGTACCAAGTATTACTACTGATGAAGAAGATCATGATCTAGAAGTAGCCGATGATACTAACGATAATGATGTATTGCAAAATAATGGGAGAAATGGTGATACAAATGGTGATACAAATGGTGATACAGCTACAAGAAAGAGTGGTAAAGTGGTTAGACCACAAAATAGATTTATTCCAGATTAATTAGAAAATAAATAACGTTAATTCTTAACAATCAAACAATGATCTCACAGTTTTATCATAATCATAAATAATTACCAAGGACTTTAATAAGGAACTTTAATCATCAATAAATAGAATCTTACAGTTATTAATTATGTTTTAAGGGAAGGGAGATGTTACGTACAGCTTAACTGTATGTAACCTGAGTAAGTGTAACCTGATATGAGCGTGACTGCTATTATCGAATATGTATGTAACCTATGTTTTATTTTTATTCCCCTCGTGGCAACTAAACGAACATGTTGTATTGAAGTCTTAATTATATACTATCAATCTATCAGCTTGATTGTGACAACGACTAGCAGAATACAATGGAATCATTTGACGGCAGGTGAAAGTTTAACAAAAGCATGTTGTGGACAATGTGCCAAGGTAGATGATATTACGTTGCTCGGTGTTATAAAATAGAAATAGAAAATTAATCACTATCGTTCTGATGACGTGTAAACGGTAGTAAAATAAAAACAAAAAAAGTAGGATAGATCCTAATTCATCAAATTAAAATTCTCACGATACATCAGTCAATATCACATATTATAATATGATACATCGCCTTATAAAGAGCAATGTATTGACAAGTTCAAATCAGTAACAAAAATTCAGTCAAATTCCAAAAACTATTATTTTCTGCTATGTATGTTGTTGTGTAGTATACTTTATCAGAAAATATTGATAGCGGTTCATAGAATTTCTGGCCCATGAATTTGTCCCACGAGCTGCTGACAGCAGCTGTGCCTAGATTACACCTCACATCATAACTGGTTACTTAGGAACAAAAAAAAAACAGTCATCGCAAAAACAATCTTAAGATGCTTGCCTACATATCTAATGTAAATTTATGATCAACAACGCAACATTCTATGCATTACGTTAATCATGTTATAGATCATTTTTCAACAATAATAATACTGACAATGCACAATCTGAACGGCAATATTCTTGATACCCAACATTAGGCCTACTAACTGTTCTGGAACAGTGATGTGAGAAAATGTGAATATTTCTGCATTTGATAAAAGTTTTATCCAAACAACAACAATGAAGTAGGCTAAAGTTTTGATTTTTATAATTTGAACATAATCATATAGATCCCTGTCAAGATCATAATTTTTAAAGAAAAATTTTTCGGGAATATAATGGTAGACTGTGTATCAATATATGATAGTGAGGCTTACAGATACACACTGCATATATATCATATCAGATATAACACTTTTCATAACCATTGGAATAAGCTTTTAAATGAAATTACAGCAGTGTATTATATTCTTCAATAAAATTTGATGGATAAGAAAACTTTTCAAATTTCGGATTATTATTTAGCTGAAAATACTCTAAAATATAATGGGAAAGCAATTGCAATTCCGATAACTGAAAGCCCCGCACATCACATATGCAACCTTGCATTTAAACCTGACTTTTTCCTCCAACAGAAACCTGTTCATTTTCCACAAGAGGGTTTACACCAAAAAAAACACTAAACATTTTACTTATTTGTCTCTAAATGTAAAACGGCTAGCTCAAATGGCAATCTGCTTTCGGAATGATGTTTTCAACGTTCAGCGCTTAAACGTTTTTCAACTTTGAGCAACATTTAATCAATATACGGGATCCACGAAAAGATAAGTAAGCCCCTAAATTCAAACGCTTTTAGTTTTGGATTTTTCTCACTAAAGTTCTCACGAGACTAACACCTCATTACGACTTCGTCCAAGCAGGTTATTGCTGCTAGTTATATTTTTAATACTCTTCAACTATGCCGACTATACGTAGACGAAATCATAAAGAGGTGTTAATCGCGTGAGCACCTAAATGAGTAAAATACAAAACTAATATCTTTAACTTTAGAGCCTTATATCTATTTACCTGGGTATTGCATATTGATCAAATATAGCTCTAAATCTTCAAATGAACATTGAAAACCTCATTTCGAAAGCAGATTGTCATTTGCTTCAGTCGTTTTCTATTTAGAGACAAATAAGTAAAATGTGTTTAGTGATTTTTCCGGTGTAGACCCTCTTGTTGAAAATAAACAGGTTCCTGTTGGAGGAAAAAAGGTGAGACACAAAATTATACCAAAATCGTCATTTTGATTGCACTTTTGAAGCAGAAATAAATTGCGCAAAGTAAAAACACAAGAAGAGCATGTACGAATAGAACATTTTTCTCTATCTAAAGAAGTAATCTCCCAATATCCGGGATATACACTTGAAAAAATTTCAGGTATGATGTGCAAATTTGGATAACAGCAATTAAAATTATTGACAATTTTGACTAGCAAAGCGGTTTCCACTGTATTCGATCGGAATAAAAATGAAGTTGCTTCGAATTAGTATTTAGTAGTTCATGGTTACAGTGACCAGGAAAAAAACAGTTTACAAAGATCAATCAATATGTCCTATTTTATTGAATCAAACTGATCGAACATTTAAAGGGACATCATTGACCCGCAGTCGCTACAAGCTTAATTTTGATAACCACAAATGTACACAGTTGGGACAGTAGGAATGGATGTTTTTATACAGTTTGTAAGATTGTATATGATTTTTTGACAAGGAGGTAATATTATTTCCAGACGTAATATTATTTCTATATAAAAAGCTTCAAGAGTTACATTAACTATTCTACTATTATTAACTGTGGATTATGGATTAACAAATTGTGAAAGTAATCTTGAAGATTAAATCTTCCTTTTCATAAAGATTAAATATCTCATTTCCATTCATAACAAACATGGCAAAAATCCGTAAATACAAAGATATAGGCTAACTGTAAAGGTTAGGTCAAATGTTACAGATAAAGAAGGAAAGCCATAATTTCACTAAATCATTGCCAAACGTATGTACTACATTGAATCTGGATTGTTATTTCCAAACACATGGATTGTTTTCTGATAATAAAAAGAGAATTTATCAGAATCTTCTTGGTGATAATTTTGGTACAAAATAACAATTAACACAACTAAATTTGCACAACGTTTCGACTGATTGACTTCAGCCATTCTCAAGTGAATGTTTTTTATTATTAAATAAGATATATTTATACATAAAAATGTTTGCCCCTTGAGGGTAAAGTTACATCATGACAAATATTTACAATTATATGAGATCTATATAAGTGACAACAGTAACTATGGTAACTAGCCTATAGATATGAAATGCATGCAGTTATTTGAAAACTTTGGCCCGGATGGAATCGCCCTGAACGTTTAATGCTGGTTTCAGTTCTTGAATTGCCAGCATTTCATTCACGAGACAATCGAATTTATTTTTGCACTTTTTTATTATTCTAAAATGTTTTTCAAATTGATCAGTAGATATTCCGTGCTCTTGACGGACGTGTGTACCGAGGTTACTTTTGTTATGTTCATCTATGCGTTCATATAAGTGCCGGCATGTATAGCCAACATAGTCTGCTTCGCACAGACCACATTTAAAATGATATATGACGCATTGCTGGGTTAACAAATCTGGCTTCTCCTCACGGGTACGCAAGTCATCGTTGAGCTTCTTACTTTTAAAAATAGCATTAAACTTTACACTTATTTTACAATTTAAACGGTAAAGTTCTTTTCTTGTTTCATCACATGATTGTTGGTCTTTAAAAGGTAAAACTATACTAACATATTTTAAATTATCTGTAGATGGTGAGCTGTATGAACAGTCAGATGGAGTGGCAATGGGATCACCATTGGGACCTTTGTTAGCTAATGTATTTATGTCCAATATTGAAAAATTTTTATCAGAATCTAATAAATTACCAGAGTTCTACTGGCGCTATGTAGATGACACCTTGGCAATTGTCAACAATAGACAAGAAGCAGAAGACTTATTATCGATTCTGAATGCAGCACACTCGTCAATAAACTTCACGATTGAGTTAGAGGAAAATAAAAATCTACCTTTTCTTGGAATCAATATAACCAATACCGGCACAAAAATATCAACAAGTGTACATCAAAAAACAACAAACAAAGGACTTCTTTTACATTATCAGAGTCATGTAGACCAAAGGTATAAAACCGGTATTTTGAAGACAATGCTTCACAGAGCGCATCGTCTTTGTTCCTCTGAAGCTGATTTTAATATTGAATGTAAAGTACTTTTTAACATTTTTAGTAAACTTAAGTATCCGCCCCGTGTTTTTAATTCTATTTTAAATAAAATGCTAAGTAATGATTTTAATTCTCCAGTTTATTGAAGAGTATGCTGCATTCAGAATCGATAATAAGTATTCTGCTTCTTTTCTATTGTTGACAATTGCCAAGGTGTCATCTACATAGCGCCAGTAGAACTCTGGTAATTTATTAGATTCTGATAAAATTTTTTCAATATTGGACATAAATACATTAGCTAGCAAAGGTCCCAATGGTGATCCCATTGCCACTCCATCTGACTGTTCATACAGCTCACCATCTACAGATAATTTAAAATATGTTAGTATAGTTTTACCTTTTAAAGACCAACAATCATGTGATGAAACAAGAAAAGAACTTTACCGTTTAAATTGTAAAATAAGTGTAAAGTTTAATGCTATTTTTAAAAGTAAGAAGCTCAACGATGACTTGCGTACCCGTGAGGAGAAGCCAGATTTGTTAACCCAACAATGCGTCATATATCATTTTAAATGTGGTCTGTGCGAAGCAGACTATGTTGGCTATACATGCCGGCACTTATATAAACGCATAGATGAACATAACAAAAGTAACCTTGGTACACACGTCCGTCAAGAGCACGGAATATCTACTGATCAATTTGAAAAACATTTTAGAATAATAAAAAAGTGCAAAAATAAATTCGATTGTCTCGTGAATGAAATGCTGGCAATTCAAGAACTGAAACCAACATTAAACGTTCAGGGCGATTCCATCCGGGCCAAAGTTTTCAAATACCTGCATGCATTTCATATCTATAGGCTAGTTACCATAGTTACTGTTGTCACTGATATAGATCTCATATAATTGTAAATATTTGTCATGATGTATCTTTACCCTCAAGGGGCAAACATTTTTATGTATAAATATATCTTAATTAATAATAAAAAACATTCACTTGAGAATGGCTGAAGTCAATCAGTCGAAACGTTGTGCAAATTTAGTTGTGTTGTTATTTTGTACCAAAAAAAGAGAATTGTTGTGAATTTAAAAGGCAGACCATTAATAATTTATGAAAATCAATGTAACCTCATTCGTAAAATCCAGGCTACGAAAAACATCACTTTTTGCCTTTTTATCTGCATTATGAGACTTTTAACAATGAGATATTAACAGAATCAACTTTTAGCTCAACGTAGAATTCAGGATATCTGATTTACACGAGAATTTGTAGAAAAAGAGAATCCGATTAGTATTCTATAGGCTATGGATACAGAACATTTGCGTTGATCAGACTCGAAACTTAAGAACCCTGAAATGGAATGAAAGGGGGTTAGACGCGTAAATCTATTTTTACAAAGAAATAGGAGAAACGCAATTTTCAATTTTCGAAATAACTACTTCGAAGTTTAGGAATCCTGCATTACAAACGTAGTACAGTTAAATATATACCATGCCTACCTAACTTCAATGGGGTTGCATAGTCATTCCATGAATGTTTTCCAAATTCCAATCCAGCAAATTCCTATAGTTTCTATAGAAAAACACAACAAACAAGTTAAGATAATGAACCTATGCAGACAGTAGAATATGAAGATGCAAATCGTAGGAGAATATGTGATTTTTTGAAAAGGACTATAAGTTTAAAGGCTGAGAACTCTTCAGATAGAACGCATTACAACTAATGATGACAATCAATCAGATATGTTTTGAAAAACATCAGCAACATCAATTAGGGATGGTCCCAACATCAAGAAGTTCAAATCATACATTCTAGACTAGACATAAAAGACTTGATATAGCATGAACATAATTAAAATAGGCACATAACATAAATATTATAAAGCTATACAGAAAGATTCAGTATAGCCTCAAATCATTACAGAAAATGTCGAAGCTCATATGATAATCTGCATTGTTGCTGTAAGTGGATCACAAACTGTGCGTAAGTGCGTCACATCATAACTTCCTCGCTTTTTCCAAGTTGAATAAAGGCATTAAATAAATTTGATTTTGTTTTTAAGCTAACATGTCTAAATAAAACGACGGCCAGGATATTCTATGCTTTTTCAGTCTGATTGGGGAACATGGCAGAGTGCAGTAAGTGGGTTACGGCTTATCAACTCATTCTAATCTACTTGACATTCTAATCTACTGATCTGTTGAATTATTTTGAATAATAATGTTCCCCATTATCAATTTAAACAACTTGTAACAAAAATGAGGCCAAATGTTAAAATTATTTAAAAGCCTTGAAAGAAAACACTCTCAGCATTATAAGTGGGTCACGATTGAATTGTCCTAGGCTAGAAACAAAATTGAGCCAAACATAACTTATGAAGCATATGATTAATACTGTTTTACTGCCAGATATAAAAGTAAGAAAACTTATAATATATCAAGAATCTCATGATCTTTTGAAAAAAATTCGAAGCTGGGGCAGCTTGCAAAATAGACATAAATTACTTGCTAATACTGCAGCATATCTCTAATAACGATGTGTTTATTTATCTAGAAGGCCTATTATCCTATGCTTTCGAATCAAGATGGTTGACTAGCTAGCAATGATATCTTCCAAGTTCAATAATAGAATAGTATAGTATTGCAGCAGTGTCATAGCAGCAACATAAGTCTTGTTGATACAAAGAAGCAATTAAAAGAAAACAGCAAATAAACTTACCTATAGCATTTCCAATCCTCATAAAATTGATGAGAGAGAGCACGATGCCGTAAAATATGTATTTACCATGATCGCCAAAGCATTTCACCGAATCTTGCATGTTCAGAGCAAGTAGAAAAACAAACCATATTTCGTTTTGAACGGTAAAGTTAAAGAATTCGTTCCAGTGATGAGTTGTTGTGATATCGCAGTACATCATTTTATTGCTTTCATCGTAGGCTAGACGTTCCTTATGTATCGGGAAAACAAATACTTGTAGTTGAATCCAGTTTGTAAAACCATGGTAAACAGTAAAATTCGTAAACAGACTGAGCTTTCGATTTCACACATTTTCAAATTGAGGTCTGGATGAAAGGATGCTCGGGAGTGGCAGTAAAGAAACTTCAGAAGGTGCCGAAAATCGATCAGCCTGCATGCAGACCAAAAATACAATTCAGTGTTCCCTTTATGTCTGCGTGTAGACTCAATAGGATCATAGCGATTTTTAGACTCTACGAATATTATAAAGTGCGGATATATAAAAAGCTTCCCAATATTTTCCATGTCAGACACATTGTAGAAACTATTCCGAATTGGTTCGAATAAATTATTTTGTTAGCTATTGATTTGTTTAGCACATAGCATATAATTGGAACTTCAGCTAAAACATTAGATTTTTTCAACGGAAATCATATTATCTAGTTCATAGAGGCTAAACTATTACTACCATGAGTAATTTCGCTAAATATTGTTTAAGAAGTTTTGAATTTATTAGCATTATAGATTGGAGTTTCAGCACTTTTTGTCAGTTCACGTCGATGAATGTCTATGCATGTAATACATGTTGAGTGATATGTAGTCATCGGCATACCTTGTTTTGATTTGAGAGACCTTTCAATTTAAAAGGTAAAAAATGGCTTTGAGTCTTTGTCAACAACGCGGAAAGAGTATAGTATATTTCGTATTTTGCAAGCTATATAACTTTGGTATAAACCAGTCGAGCAATTATAGTCAAACTTAGAATCATGGTAGTTTATTATTTATTTAAATGTCAAACCAGTTTGAGATAAATTCGTGTGCGCTTTTAGAAGAGCTAGACAGTTTTATTGCCAACTGATAGAAGGTTTTTTAGACTTCGTTGAACTCGACTCTCGATTTGTTATTGAGAAGTGTAATCAAGTGTTCAATTTAATTAAGAAATATAAAGTGTAATCTAAATATAAGTTAGAGGTTTCACAAAACAGATTGTTTTATCAGTGTTCTCACAAATTATATATTAAAATAGCCTATTTAAAAGTGAAATGTTTATATGTTTAGATTTTAGGAAAAGCGATGAATGGCATCTGGTTCAATAATAAATTAGGGACCTAAAGCTTGTTTAATTTTTATAGCGTTTGTCACGCTCTATAGATTGCTGATATCATCACCACATGAATATGGCTAGGCTTCTTTGATTTCAAAACCATTTTTTTGCATAGTTATTCTGGTAATCCAATGTAATTTAGTATTTCGTATTGTTTCAATTATCATAAAACTGATTTAATTCTTAGTTTCACTTGTTCAAACCATTTACACGCAGCTTTTAAATCAAAAGCGAAATATGTTTTTTCTGGAGATTTCAATTTGAATCTATTCTTCCATTCGGATATTCAGCTTCTCATTGTAATCCCAGTGCTCTTTCCTTTGGATTATCTTCTGTGTTGATGTCCAAAGTTTGCTGTGCTCTTTTTTCTTTTGGTATCGAGTCCAAAACTTGTTTTCTTTTACTCATCCATTTTGTTAGATGGAACCCACCAGTTTTTAGTAATTCTGTTAGCTCTTTAGCCATTTGAATAGCTTCCTCTTCGCTCTGTACTGCAACGAAACAATCATCAATAGAAGTTTTTCTTTACATAATTTTTAGCTTCTCCGCTGTACTTCGTGTTATCATCAGCAGTTTTCTTGAGTGCATTGGTTGCAATCGAAGGTGAAGAATTTACGCCAAATATGTGTACCAGCATTATAAATGCTATTGGAGGTTTATTCGAATCTCCATCTTCCCACCACAGGAACCTGAACGGATAAGTGCTAACTTTTACTACTCTGACTTGATCGAACATCGCAATGTCGGCATTTAAAACAATTGGACGAAGTCGGAATCTTGTTAGGACTCCTATCCAATTATTTGTCATGTCTGATAATTGGAGTATGGATCTGCGTCAAGATACATCTTTATATAGTGCCGCCGCATCAAAGACGATTCTAATTTTGTTCTTGTTGGGATTAATTACTCGGTTATGTGTGAGGTATCATACCATCTTCTCTTCATTTTGTAGAAATTTTTTATGCAATCTTTTCACAAAATTCATCCAATAAGCATCCGTCAATTACGTCCTTGTAGTTTGATAATAACATTGGAACAGCTATTAAAAGTTTCTTGGGTGACTTGTAAACCATAATTGCGTAAGCATTGTAGGACTAGAGCAAGACACTCGTCATGTTCGGCTTGAGTTGAGTCATAAATTAAGATATCATTGATGTAGAAGAAACAAGAGATATTTCGTCAGACACAATGGATAAATCGAGTAAAAGTACCTGTGCTGTTGCGTAGGCCAAATGACATGGCATGTGAAACTAAAGGTGTAATTATGGTATTTGTTTCAATATCAGATGTATAAATTGATATCTAGTCATACGCTTTCGTGAGATCTAAATTAGTAAATATTTTGGAGCCTTGTAAGTCATTGCTGAATGACTGTATTATATCAGGGAGCTGATATCTACATAGCTTTGTTAGCCGATTGAGGGCTTGATAGCCCCCAACTGGCCAACATTTGTCTTGCTCGGAACGAGGCACAAGGAGTAGAGGACTAGCACATGGTGAATTAGAAGGTTTGATTATACCTTCTGTTAACAATTTATCAAATTGGCTTTTAGCAATGGCTAATTTAGAAGGGTGAAGAGGCCGAAGTTGACAAAATACTGGGCCCCCTGAAGTTTCGATTTTATGCGTAACATTATGATTAGGTGTTTTAGAAAAACTAAAAGGGGTAAACAAAATACTGTTGTCTGATAGCAAATTGGAAATATTTGTAGGAAGATCGACAAGTAAAGGTAATTTAATTGACGAAAAGTTAATACGGGAACAAGTTTTCAAATCTGAAGAAAAATTGTACTATTGTCTGTGAGAATAGCTGTTGAACAATTTAAGTAATAGGTTGAGTGACCTCTGCAATTACAAATGAAATGTCAAATGATCGGTGCAGTTTTGGAATAGCAGCGGTTGTAAAAAGCTCGTCTAAAACAGTAATAGGTGTATTAGAAACAGTTTACGAGTAATCATGGATGGATTGATTGGAATTCAATTTGATTCAATAATAATTGACGGAATAATAGAAACAGCGGAACCGGTGTCAACTAAAAATGCCGGGAAGAGTACATTTGATAAAGAAACTGTTATATATACGAATGAATTTCCACGCCGAGGTAGAAAACTTTCGACGTGGCCTAGTGGTTTTCTGAAGTAGTTGAAATATTGTTAATCGAATTGCGTGAATTAGGTATCGGTGAATTTGACATAGAACTGGTTGGTGAAACATTCCGTGAGGGTGAGGATGTTGCCTGTAGTCCATTCAAAACTGTTTCCGGCTTTCGTCCCAGCTATTTAAACCAGGGGCGGCAATGATGTGCTTGTTCTGCCAAAAATATGAACAACCGACATAGTTGGGAGGGTTGATCTTGATAGTAATTCCCTGTTTATTTCTCGATACGTGCGCTGTGTTGTTTTAAGGAGTACCTCTATCAGGCACATACTCCTGTTTAAAATTGTTTGGCTCTTGCCTTCAAAAATTAACATAATCTATATTAGGTCTGGAAGTACTCCATAGAGTGTCTGCTACTTGTAAAAATTGAATGTTGTTTAATGTGCAATAAGTAACTCAAGTATTTTCTTTGGTAACACTGCCAGTATGCTACGACGAACAAATTTTTTCGTAGGGACATTGCCAGATAATGTTAAATATTGCCGAACTTTCATTGCGCAAATCGAAGGCTTTAGTCTATCTAGTGATATTACACCTGGGGCATCTTCCATTTTTTCTTGTTTGTACAGTTTTCTGTCACATATATTAAACTCTCTTTAAGATCTGTAAATAGCGTTTCAGATTGAAAAAGGTCTGCCTTGACCACCAGAGAACCAATATAATAGGGTAATTCTGGTACCACCAGTTGAGAACGACATTTTTCAGATGTAACACACACCACCCATATCAAAAAGGCATTCGATCTGCATGAACCAGAACGCGATTTGTAATATTAAAAAGGAAGTTAATTTTAAAGGCGTTTTCATGAAGGCCAAGTCATTGTTGTTCGTTTTTCTAGGTGTTATTCGTGGCGTTTCTGGTGATTGCGAACCAGTCTCCAAGTTTTTAAGGCTGCTTGTAATGCGGGGTCACCATTTGTAAGTGCTTGGTGTACCGTTGGTTTGTGATTATTAGGCATGATAATTGATGTAGTATAGTCAATGAACAAGACATAGATAGTTTTAATGCTTAAACACTGATAGCTTAAATACTTACTAATATTAACTCTAAGTTGAGACTGGTTGATAATCATTTGTGTCAGTCTATTTTATACTAAACTTATACGAGACTATAATAACGAAGTTAAAACTGTATATTGACTAAGTAGACATATTATACTTCCAGTATATAAGAGAATAAAATCATAAGAAAATAAATCCTATGTATTTTGCCTTCAGATTCGTATGGATAGTTTTTTTGAGTTGATATGTTCTCAACTTTAGAGACAGCTGTGAGCAACTTTGTAATTTCTTCATTTGCAAAGTGTTGATTTATAATAACAGCGGTAAAGGTAGGTGGCAGTTCTTCTGTATTACAAGGTGTATGAAGTGCAGATATTGTGGATGTTGAATTGGGAGATGAACATTGAGAACGACGAATAGAAGACAAGAAGACAATCAACAGGTGCAGGATAAGAGTTGATAATTTTACCATTATGCAGACCCAGTCAATTACATGACCAAATATGCATGTTCAGAAATAGAGTAACTATAAGCTGTAATGATTTATAGACACCAACATGTATTCTAACGATCCGTCGTCGTCTCATTTATTATCGCCTGACAGTGAATTATTGATATTGCTGCAATGCCAAGGCGTCTTGATAGCTTTCAGGAAGAAACTGTAGACTGTAATGTCTAAACGACGAGTAAAAGCTGTAGGCTTCAAACGTTCGGAGCCAGAATATGCAGCAGTGACAAAGGAGCGAAGCCAAATGATGTAGCCTGTACAAATCTCTGCACAACTTCTTTATGTGTTCGCCTTTGAGGAATGTCTGCATAGAAATACCTACCGCATATGATGCTGTTAGCCAAGGAGTCGTCCTGCTACACAATATCACAATATTTCCCCTCTGATTTGAAATTTTGACATTCGACAATAAAAAGAGCAACGTTCGCCATGCTTGCTTAGATCACCTTATCTCTTTACAACCCTATTGACTTCACTCACCTCATTTGCCCAATCTGACCGCGCGAAACTTGTCCCTTTTTAAATCAACGAAAATGCAGATTTCAGGTATTAAAACAGGTAAGATAAAAAATTCAAAAAAATAAATAAACCACACCATTGGAAATCACAAGAAAAAATACTACAGTAATTATAGAATGAAAATAGGTACCGAAATTTGTTTCATAGGCCCTCTATGATTCATTCAATGTTGATGAGGACTAATTAGAACAAGGCACATTATTTTATATTTATAAACTTTAGCAATAAACTGTGAACTGTGTCTTATTGCTGAAAAACGTAATGAAATCTGAATTATGATAACGTCTAAAAGTCTTTCGTTTATTATGGAAATAAAATCTGATAATCAAACCTGCCCTCTCGCAAACCAAACTGTTCACATATTTACATGCAGTTATGAATTATATCACGCAAAGTCCAGTATCTGGGTATACACTTATTGCTAGTATCAATATCTTGTTATACTAATAATACTGTCTGCTTATATATCACTATATTTCGATATTTCAATATTTCTGTGTCTGTCCGCGACTTATGTACGTCTTAAAAAAAATTGAAAAATTTAATACATTGATAGTCTAGTTGGCAGCCATATCGAATTCAAATTAAAATCTCTAGAACAAAAAAGTTCCGCTTCGAATTTAAAAGCTGGTTGTGAATGTTTTGAACAAGTGAAACTTAAAACTGAATCCGTTTTATGATAATTATATCCATACGAAATAATGAACTACATTGAATAAATATAACTGGGCTAGACAAAATCTGTTTTGAAATCAACGAAACCTAGACATATTCATGTGGTGCTAATATTAGCAATCTATAGAGCGTGGCGCAAATGTATGAAAATTATATACATTTTATGTCTTAAATTTATTAATGAACCAAATGCCGCTTATTACTTTTCTCACTCTACTTAGTATCACAATAGCTGAGACTGATCCATCAATTTTTTAGGGTTTGGACATTGGACACTTATTTTTAAGAAATCTCAAATGTCTTTCCATTGAATACGATGTTATGCTTTTGACCAAATAGTTTTTCGAGTTCATGATACTATTTTTGTGCTCTTTGTTCAAATTTTGTCACATTTGGTTTGTAGGAACAAAAGTTCTTTCCATAAAATCATGTAACTGGTATTATGCAATGGAAGTCTATAAGCGTTTTTCGATTGCTATGACGAGGTGAGTTAGTGAAACAAAAAAATAGAACATTATGAACTTACATTGGGGACATCCATACAGTTCCAAACGCATGCAGATCATTCCGCCACCCCAGGATCTAATTATTATTTTCACAAATCTCGCTGAGAAATATTCATGTCCAAATGATATAGTTGCACCATCACCTATACTACTTCTAATGCCCCAGAATACCTGCATAAATTAAGTAATAGAAAAACATAGATAACATAATACAAATTCACATGCTTTAATATAGAGGTCACGCAAATAAAAAGTAAAAAAGTAAAAAAAATCTACTTTGATCCAACTGGAATAGATGTATGCATGGGTACTGTCGTGTGTGATATTTGAGAGCTATATTTTAGTACTACTGAACATGGAATGAAACAATCGTCTGCTCGTTTCACATATAATATTCCGCAAGAAATTGCACTTGTTCCTAAGTTATTGTAATTTCATTGTAATTTTTGAGATATCTGAGAAACATGTCAATTGCTTGAGCATAATAACGTTCGTTGATAATGCTGACGATCCAATTCCATTGGATGTTTCGAGGGGTTGCCTTCCTGATCCGAATTCGATTTTCGAGGGTGACTTCACTAGGAGAGCTAATCTTCGGCTCTTTTTCTAGAGGACTAAGAAGAGGCAATGCGCCCAGAAGATGCAATTATAAGCACTGCACAAGACTCTTAAATAATGAAATCAATCTATGAATTCTATGTCAATGCATGTGTTGATATTAGGTAAGCCAATATAATCTAATAGTAATAGTAATAATTATAATATTAAGGCATTTATATAGCACATATATCGTTGAGTTATGCGCGCTGTATAGGTAAGTTGTTAACTTTGACTTGAGCATTGTTACAGGTTGCATTTATTTAGACCATATGTTTTATATAATTTTAATTTTAATTTGCTGGCTGACATCCAGCTATCAACAAAGCAAGTTTCATTAACAAATGCTTGAATATGATGAATAGCGGATTCACGTTCTCCATTGGTCGATGTTTGAGAAGTTGTGAAAATTTGAATGTCATCTGCATATAGATGAAAAGACACGTTGTGTTTCCTTTAAATATTACCATTTTGTGCTGTATACAAAAGATGTATAGTTGATCCTAACACTGTTGATCCCAAGGTATTTTGATGAAGATTTGGAATTATTAATAGAAAAAAATTGTTCATAACCAGTTAAATACGATGAGAACCAATCAAGAACAGCAACTCTATTTCCAAATCTGATAAATAAGCGGCATAACAAAATTGAATGACCAGCAGTATCAAACCTTGGAAAATGATCTAACAAAAGGAGAATTACAAAATCATGATTGTCAAGAGTTCATAAAATATAATTTTGGACACGAAGTATGGCCTTTTCTGTTCTAGGATGTTCTTTTTATGCAGCTTGAAAAACCTCATTCAGGTTGTAATTATTTAAGTGTTCTTTCTGCTGTAAAGCAACCGCTTCTCTAAAAACTTTTATACAAAAGTCAAGTTAGAGATAGATCAGAAGTTCTTGAATTCTTCAAAGTCCGAATATGGCAACTTAAATACAGGCGTAAGAGCAACAACTTTTATTGTTAATCGTACAGTGACGATGTTAATGCAAATTCACAGTTGCGGTGATGGCTGGTAGGAAACTTTTAGAATACTTTTTCAATACAGCAGCTGGTATGGGATCAAGTATGCAAGACTTTGAGCAAGTACTACAAATGAGGACTGCAAGGTCATCTTCTGATATTGGCTGAAAGGATACAAATTCAGATCGACTAATCGTCGATGTCAGTATATTGACTTGAATGCAGTTGGTAATTGTTGGTAGATTTTCTCTGATATTGCAAATTATCAGAGAAATACTTAAAAAAGTGTTCACAAGTTGTTGATTTCGTTTCAGGTTCATCTATTTTATTAATCGCGACCGTCTTCCACGTTGTCGTTTACGCGAGGCTCCATCTAACTCTATCTAAATACAAGCAACAAACAACTTGCTCCCAGAGATTCAATCTTAACATCTGCTTCTCTGCTCCATTGGAATTGATCTCTATTGACTTTGTACACCTCCAAACTAGTTCTGGTGGCTATGAGTACATTCTCACTATTGGTGATCATTTTACTCGTTTTCTTCAAGCGTATCCAACCAGAAATAAATCTGCAAAGACAACTGCTCAGAAGATATACAATAAGTTTGTACCACGATTTGGCATTCCTAAAAACCTCTTACACGACCAACGAAGAGAGTTTGAAAACTCCATATTTGCAGAATTAAACAAGTTGTATTGCATTAAGAAATGTAGGAATACACCTTACCGTCCACAGTCTAATGGTCAATGCTAGAGAATGAATGGAGCAATTCTTAGTTTGCTACGAACATTGGAAGAGAATCAAAAGTCTCATTTGAAAGATCATTGAATAATCTGATTCATGCCTACAATTGTACGAAACATAGTATAACCAATTATTCGCCTTATTTCTTGATGTCTGGAAGATCGCTGAGTTTACCAATCGATGAGATATTTTCAATCTACACACCGAAGACGAAGTCGTACAAATATTTCGTAAAAACATGGGTGTCTGCCATGTCTGATGCAAATCGAATAGCTGGACAGCGTACAACGTCAAGAAAAAGCAAAGATAGAGTTTGTCGCTACTGTGGTCGACTAGCTGCATCACTTGATCCTGGAGATAGAATATTGTTGAAAATGCTACTCCACACTCAGGCCTTGGAAAATTTCACCCAAATTGGATATTCTGGACTTGTTTATAAAGTATGTCGTTAGGATCAAGTTGGGAGAGAACGAGTACTACGTCGGAATACTGTATCCATGTGATTAATTACCTTCAGAATCCAAAGTTCAAGGTACAAAAGAGGCAGCTGCGAAAAAACAGAATATAAGTCTAGACACCAGACATCCAAACAATACTTTTTAAGACAATGAAGATAGGGAAAAGTTGGCTGATGTCGAAGATAAAGATGAAGATGAAGTACCGGATGAATTAATTTTTTATCAACAAAATGATGATTCGGCACCTCCAATTTGTACAGATACAATGGATTATTGAGTATTGCAACCAGAAGATGTCAGTTACATGCGATTAAGGAATTGAGGTAGATTCTATATATCTATATATTTATAAAAGTGGTTGTTTGAATTTTATTTTATTTCGCATCACTATATGAGCGATGCTGTTCGTTTACATTGTGTGAAAATTAACCAAGAAATTGAAAATAAATTGCAATCACTAGAAATAAGATATGAGAAGGAAAATAATGAATTATATACTGAGGCTAATGTCCATAAAACAAATATTTTTGACATTATAAATTCACCGTTGACCACAGCTAGACGGTCTATATAGGGTGATTCCATATATTTAATGTTTCACTGTAATTGAGTAAAGAGTAAACTTGTGCAACAAAATTAATACAGTCCATACCCTTTTATATCTATATCAATGTATTAAAAATGAGAAATGAGGGAAAGAAATGGTCAAAAAAGTAACGCTCTTGGTATGGTTTTTGAAATTTACCTTTTTTAGTAATAACAAGGTTACAACAGTATTCAAAGTGATAAGTGAATATAAAGTAGTTGATATAATCGATCATGCTAGCTAGCCTCGCGATAGCAGATTTAATATGAAGCAGTAAATCATTGTTAATTAACAAAAGATATCGTTTGATCATATTAATAACAGAAATTAGTGGACCATGTGCCTTGTCGAAGCTAAATTGACTTAATATTGAATATATTGCATGCAATGCCATAAGTTTGACCGACCACACCTTGACGGCGTTATTTTGTGAACACCACATTGGTGTTGTATATATTGCAATAAAGATTTATGAATCCGAACCGAACACGATCCGATCGTATCGGGTCAGATTCGGGTTAATATTTTAGGTCTTCGGATCGGTTCGGATTTGAAGTGATTTTTAATGGATAGTTGCAGATTTCGAAGTTTCACTGAGTATTTGTAATTTATAATAATTAATGTGTTCTGGCTAGAGGTAATAAATAGTATATAAGTTTTGCGTGATTGAAATGTAAATTTTAGAAATCATTTTCTGCTCCATTGTTATTAATCTGCAACTGGATGACGCTTATCATCAATGTTATGTTGGTGTGAAATCCATAGAGGTGCTAAGTTGCAATGTGGGTTGGTCACTTTGGAATGTAAGTTTTGGTAAGATTATTTATTAACGTCACATCGGTTTTTATTTAAGTCATATTAGTTCACTGAGTTGATATCCGATCCGTGGATTTTGAAACGCAACATTTTGATAGTATAAAATATCTCAAAAACGCAAGCAAGGCAATGAAGATAAAATATGAAGATAATGACTATCAGGGTTTCAAATACGGCATCTATGACCTTGAAACAGCACTCCTTGTCAGAATCCCTATCTATTTATCTAAGTCTGCGGATCGAAGGGCACCGAAGCGACTTGGCAACTTTCAGTAATAAAATAGAGTTTGCATCAGATTTGTTGCAGTAAATCAGAATACTGAAATGTAGTCTACAAGCCGTAGACTGTAATATAGCATAACAAACCTTAGGATCCAACGACCATCCAGCACCCATTGGTGGTATCACTTGCTCAAAATTAGAGCCATCAAATCCAAATTCTAATTCAAATCCAGAAACACGTTTTTTAGTGTCTGTCGGATCCCCTTGTAATTTCATTTGATAGATATTCATTGCAATACCAAGGTCAATCTGCAAATAATCCATAGAATTAGTGCTCTGATGTGTACACCAAGAACTAGGCCCATTTAACCTTGCTTTGAATGGTTCCTTGGATGCTGTACTGTTTCGAGCTGAAAATGCTGAATCCGGAATAATTCCATCTTCAATACCAATACTTTGCATGCAAAATGAAAAAAAAAAATTATTATTATTATGTATTAATTCATATTTGTAGATTTCTGAAAACTATGACAGAAAACTGTCCACTTGCGACGTGAGAAAAGCTACCAGGGTGGAACTCTTCGATTGCCGCGTAGTTATAGAGTTATTGATGATTTACTGGTTGCGATAAATTGTAATTGTATTTGTAAATTTCTATTTCATTGGCTAACGAACAAAGAATATTTTAAAATGGTGAAGGTTTAAATTATTTGATGATGAGACGATGATCAATTGTGTTTTTTAGCAATATTATACTTAGTTATTGAAGGTTAACAGAAAGCAATATCACAAACTCAATAATACATAGAGCCGATTTTACACACTGAGGGCCGTAGGCCCTTTTCTTTGAAAGGCATTTCCACTGCCTCTATCAGTCAATTGGTATAGACGACGTAAGCTATTTGCTTTTGGTAGAAAAGGAATTGATTGGATCTCTATTTCTCTTTACAAAATTTATTCATGACTGCAAGGGGTGTAGGCAGCTGTCTTAAAACAGCCCTGACAATACAAGTGTATCTGGTATATCCCCGCAAGGTAATCGAAAGTCAGTCGAAATTGTTGGATGCTTTTGACTTTGATTGTGAATTACCCCTATACACCCACAAATTTTAAAGATAGAACATCATATTGAAGAGTCTGAGGAAATTTTTTGGAACAATTATTCTGGATAGTCTTCTTCACAAATATATGCTGACATGTTGTAAAATTCATTGAGCTAGTTTTGATTCAACAAGAATTAAATGAATAAAGGTTTGTCCTACTATCTTGTTTTCTGAAGATGGCATGAAAATATCGTTTTCAGATGTTTTGCATTGGTTAGATTTAGAGGTGAAACGATGAAATCGTGCCTGAAACGATTTTCTTGAATACATTGTCTCAGAGAAAGATTTAAAAACTTACAAATGTAGATTAAATAATGAGAATCTTTCAAATTTTCTGTTAGGTCTATTCAAAATAATTCCTAGTTTGAATTCAAGGACGGTACTTAGGTTGCAGTTTAAACTTTTCCCTGAAATCGCCCGTCAATTTTCAACCATTGACAAATAAAGCAACAACAACAACAACAACAGCATTGTGGGTTGAACCCTATAAGAAAACAAGTAATGTGATTTTGAAACTTGAAATTTCAAAATACATGTCATTTACTCATATACTATTCAAATTTACACATTCAATAAAAAATGGATTCTAGAAATACCCTCGTTGTGACATTAATTATATCTCTGCAGTGCCTTAACGACTGTTTTGAATAGTAAATCACATATCTACTGTTTCAAGATTATATACATAGTACGTTATATTAATATCATTTTGAATCCAGTATTCTTGAATTTAGCTTCTGTTCATCATCGATAAGAGCAAGAAACGATACTCTGGTACAAGGCATTTATCAGATTTACTTAAATTTAAGAGAGAGGATTTACAATAAATCCTTAACGTTGATATGGATAAAATGGTATCAATCTATTTCGTTATTATAAAAAAAGAGAAATCACATTAACTAAGAGGTTCATGTATCAAATCGAAAATGATTTTTCGTATATATAATAGTAGCTCTTACGATAAATTATAATAATAATGATGAGAAGGCCAAGAATGACACATGTTCTAACTCCAAGTTTCACGTTAGTAAACGATCATAAGACAACAAAATACTAACTAAAATTACAAACATACACATTAAAACATAGCTAGAACAGGAATCTAATAGCAGTTTCTATTGTTATTTTCTTACAATGCTTCTATTATATCTAATTTCTGGGTTACTGGGTTATCTAATGATAAACTATTCATCTTTGAAATTTGTTAAATTCTAATGGAAACTATTAGTACGAATTTTCATCAACATTGGGAAAACGAAAAAAAAAATGAATCATTCATTTGTACCAATAAATTGAATCAATAGGCAACTTTTCCTACATAAATAGTTTACATTTTTCAGTTTGATTATTCAAATCAGAAGTAGATAATTGTTAATTAGTTAAATTAAAAAGCAATAAATAGTGACTTGAGGCATCATTTATGCAAAACCTGAACATTTTTCGAAACATTGCGTAATCTATCATCAAGGTTGACGTGTGTAATTCAAGCAATGTAGGGTATACTAAACGTTATCTACACCAAAAAATAGAATAGCACGACAGAAAGAGTTCAGCAATTAGGAATTATATCTAACAACACAATCAAACAATAGACGATGTAATCGATGATTTGTTAGTTTTATATCATTGCAGTTCCAAATGGGATTGCCTCCTTTACGAAATTCTACTCATTAAGGACTTACAACCAAGCCTGAATGACCAATCAGATTCAATACGATCTAAATTATTTTAAGTCAAATTCTTATTCTATTTTATCAAACAAAAAATGTTGTTTTTCGTTTGACAAGTAGGTATCTTAGTAAGTTTGAGTCATAAATTAGAAATAAATAGTTTATTTTTAGTATAAAAGCTTACTTCATTAAAAAAAATGTCTTTCACTCTTGCGAAAACGGTCACACAAAATGGCCGAAACATCGAATTTTACAAATAAAACACATTCAAAATTACTGTTGTCTTGGATTTTTGTTATTGATTAAATAGTGACTGAGTTTTAAACTTTACTCCGAAATAAAGTCAGTTGTCGTTTGATTACTATCAATGTAAAGGAATATCTAAATTTTGCTTACTTATATTATTATACTTTGACATCAACACTACATATATAGTATATATCGTAATCCAAGTCGAAATAGTCCCTACAATATATTTAGAATCGCTGCACAGTTAACTATGCTGTATGTAAAAGATATAAACATAAACAGTAATCAAACTGGTTCCTGTCAATCAAATCGATGATCCAAGTCTCAACTTACGAAATTTATATTGATAATTTTTGAAAGAATTTATGTCATGGTATATTTTAATTTTGATATTTTGAACTTTTGCCTACTAAAAATTATATTTAAATTCTTTAATTTTTTTTCATGAACTTAAATTTTATAAAATTAAAATATTACGGTTGAAAAAAATGGTTACAGATCATTTTCTCTCAAAGTTGAAAGTCTCAAACACCCAATAAAGATTTTTCCTGAAAATATTATGCCCCTTGTAAATTTCATCTAAATGTTGATCAAACCAGCTACGTGATTCTACTAATAGAGAAGCATACAGTATTTAAATTGTTTAGGCCTATTAATGAGTTTGCAAACATTTCAACTCAGACACGTTTATATCGATATATGGATACAATTTATAACGTCATTATTTTCTTATACGCACTTTATTTTGCAGTAATTCTTGTTTTCTTTGAAAAGTTTCAAACTTAAATTAAACGATACTTTATTGTCATCTAGATCATTATTTTAATCAAACTTCCATTAGAATGAGTCTCATCATTGTCATTTTGAATAAATTCCTTGAATTAGTAAATATGTAATTTTTTCCAAGTATTTCAGCTGAAGAAATATTTTCTGTCATTCAATTGCCAGATGAGTTGTAGTAGAATTTACCTCCTCCAAAGTTGAAATGTAACTTTTGAAAAAGAATGTTCTGGAGATTCCAATTTGAATTCGATTTGGCTGCCTGTTAGATTATCAACCAATGTAATTATAATAATCTCTAAGCTTGATTACGCAATGATATCAAATAAAATATCAAAGGAAGTATATTATTTTTAAACAGCATCAGAAAATTATAATATTTATGCCACAAATATATTATGTACAAGATTATCTCAGCACAAATATTTGCATAACTTCCCGACAACTGATTAGTATTATTTCACCAATGAGACAAAAATAATTCGTGATTAGACAACAAATATGCAAACAATCTATTTGCAAACCGACAATGCTAATAATATAAGGATTCTACGATGTTCATGCAGTGCAATGACTTATTTACAATGATCTTTTGTGTATCTAAAGTGCCAATCATCATTCAATATACATTTGGTGAAAATTGCGATACTGAAAAATGCGGGCTGTGTCAAAACGGAGTCAAATCTCCTGTTGCCAGACCGCGAGTCTTTTATTGAATCCTTTGTTGCACTTGTTGAGGTTCTTTTGTTGCATAAAGAATAGAATTATGCTTATTGTTACAGGTCTATTGTTGTCACTTGGTTTCAAAAGATCTTCTTTGAAGTCTGATTGATCGCATTTAGACATTTTCTAATCTTTACTTTCTTTCAAGCTCTTGATTTTCTTCGTTTTGCTATCTGAGTAGCATAATATCTCAACCATCAAAGCCTTCATGTAATGGTTATCTGATTTTATGCTGAATTTGTAGACCTGATGAATTTTCAATTGGATCTAATACCATCAATGCTGTAGTGATGATTTATTCCCTATTCAACATAATTTTTTGAACAAACTATGCAGGGTTTGATGAAGCATGAAGACTGTAGTTTTTATTAGGTTTCGAAACACAATTTCAAGACAACTTTCAAGACATAAGTATATGACAAAACGAGCGATTTTCAGAGATAAAATATATAGACCTGGCGCACCCTTATAGTTAAATAACTTATAGAAGTGTGAGTACAGCATCATGCAATACAGGAACCAAGCTGTCTATCAAATCTAGATATATACGACGTCAACTTGACGACTGATCTTCATCATGTATAACAAGTGAGAGCTCAATAAAAAATTGACAGTTCAGAATATTTAAACAAACCGAAAGTGATTATTAAACTTACAGTTGGCTGCAGCATCAACACTTGCGATAAATAGCCATAAATTGAATATGATGAATAGAACTTTATACTTCATTACGATTAATTCAGGACTTCTACCATTTCGCATATTCGTATGAGCTTTGAACTGTTTTGTTACTTCTATCATCCTTATTTCATTCGAAATTTCTTGCTTTTGAAGCAACCTAATACAACCTGAGACATTTTTTAAAGCTCCTTTGAAGCCATTGTTTTCTCGCTTTCATGCATATGTATTGCTCATTTGCTTCACTGGGGTCTTTTATTTTGAAACTAAGTCATAACATGCAGCTATTCTCTAGCTTCTACGGTGGGCTTTGTGGGACTTCTATTATTTGTTTCTTAGAGAACAATAACTAAAGCATATATGTTAGTGTTGAAAAGGTTCTGAGTTGAACAGTATTCTCATATGAAGATAACATTTAGCTTATAGCTAATCGGCTTCATCAATAAAAAGTTCAAAACAAAACAAAATGCTTTTAAAAATTTGTTGGTTCCATTCTACAAATATAAGATTCCCTAAGATATAAGATAAGATAAGATAAGATTTTTATAAGAAGGTGTTTAATAAAATTACAAGCTGTTTATCTAATATATATCTTAATTTCAATACAGGACATAATTATGTATTGCAGAATAATCGCATATATTATTGCAACATTCTATTTTCATAATATAAATGAAAACACGCTAGCGAAGTAACATTATAAACAAAATAACAATTAATTGGATGAATAACTATTGAAAAGAATGTTGTTGCTATATTTAACTGCAACATTTCATCAATCTTACACTGTATGACTTAATTATGTTCACATTCAACAGTAGACGCTTTCCGGATTTAAATAGCCAAATATTATAGTAAGTTCAACGAAATCTTGTAGCCGTTGATAAGTAAATAATTTCTAATAGGCTACGCGAGAGTAAAAACCCGCGTTTTCAAAAGTCTCTCTAAACCTCATTTTCAAAAAGTTCCGGTAAATAATCAGCTTACACAAGGCTAGATTTATCAATTTTGTTTAAATTAAGCGCTGTAAACTCCAGTATTTCTTATATACAGTAATTCGAAGTCTAAAACATGAACAAACAATTTGAACAAACTTGTCTCGTCTCATTCGAATGATATCCACTAGACCTTGAAATTTTTATGCTCTGCGATATGGTTGCTCCGGGAGTTCTCCGTTATAGGCGCTAGTTCCAATGAATATGGGACTACACAGCAAAAACTGAAAAATTACATAGCCATTAAATCTTATTCAGAGAAAAATTACTCCAAACAAGATCTGTTTTACCAGGTGTTTCACTCTTAAAAGGAGATATAAAATCTCACATACCTGTCTGAGCTCATTATGTCTTGTAATAAGATAATCTAGATTGCTGTTACTACTGCAGTATGGATTCTAATATCTATATTTATGAAAGTGTTTGTTTGAATTTTTTTTTATTTCACATTACTATATGAGTGATGCTGCTAATTACCTAAGACATTGAAAATCAATCGCAATCATTAGAAATGAACAGTAAAACAATGAATTTTCTACTTAGGCTAATGTCCATAAAACAAATATTTTTTTACATTATGAATTAATCGTTGAACAAAGGTAGAGGGTCTGTATAGGGTGATTCCATATATCTAATGTTTCATTGTGATTGTGCTAAGAGTAAACTATGTAACATAATTAATACGGTCCATATCGTTTAATATCTATATCAATATATTAAAAATGATGGAGAAAAATGGTAAAAAAAGTAACGCTCTATTTTATGGTTTTTTATGTACTTTTTTTTAGTAAAAACAAAGCTACAACAGTAGTATGATGTTTGTATGCGTTCGTATATTTCATTTCTAACAAGAACTGCCAAATAAATCTTATACAAAGTATCCTCTATTAAAATTTATACAGCTTTATAATACAAGAAATACGGTGATAGCTATAGCGGTTTGGCATGTATGTTGAAAGGCTATAGAGTATTGTATGGAGTACATCAATGTATCAGTAATCATTATTAAATGTAATTAAAACTAATTACGTGTATATTACTTGTTGTTCTAGACTTTGACAATATTTTGTTATGGCAATGTGAAATATATTGATTTGATATTGTTTGATGTGACTTAGGATAAGCAATTTAACGTTATAAACGAGTAAGACGAATTATATTGATAATTCGTCTTATTCGATATAAGCCAATGGTTACGTTGCATTAAGTTAATTAATTCTGTTTTTCAGGTTCACCTTCAAATTTATAGATTATTTGAACACGATAACTGTAAATGATTTCAATTTTGTCCACACAAGCTGTTTAATCTCTATTTGCTTTGCGTTGGTGAATTAAAGATAATACAATTAGTCAGCAAAATACGCATGTCTTCTTGCACGACAGTCCCTTACCAATCATTTAATTGTCTAATAACCAACCTGACATATGTTCTGTGGATTCAGGCAGGACACTCTTGTAAACAAGTAGTATTATTTCAACCATAGCATACATGGGAAACATCATTCAGAGAGTCAAAATAATAATAATAAAGTCATGTGTAACAGCCATGGTAATTACTGTAATGTTCTGTTTCCATTTACCATACGTTGTAGTATTAAACTGAATAACTATTTAGTCGACTTAGAAGCACGGGTTACAAAACCAAGGTCGGCCATTCAGCAAAATAAATTGAATACCATTCGAAAATATTATTCAAGTAAAAAATAAACAGCATATGAGGTATGATTGCAGAGATCACAACTTTTTGTAAATAGCGGTCGATTTGATGCAATTCTACTATATACTATCGTTGTATGATATGGTGCGAATCTAGCCAAAATCCCAGCTGGAAGTCTTGCAAAAACTTCAGATCTATTGACGGTTGGTATGCAAACTTTACATTTAAATTTTGAGCGCGACTTTGAAGACTGAAAATAGTGTTCAACAGGCGTTGCAATGCCTTTAACAAACTATATTACTTTACGTTTACACTGGAGAATTGATATTACTCGATCACGAGGATGCATACAACAATTTCGGAAGTCAGGAAATGATTTCTATCAAACAATCAGAATGAGAAGGTATGTATAGGCCAAGCTTCTTTTAATTTTGACTGCATGCAGATTTGTCTTCCTTTTACAATTGTTTTCGTATATGCCCGTATACTAAAGGGTTACCACACGGCAGCCGTGTTTGGATCGCCCTACTGGCTCTTGTTTTTCTGATGCTTTCTCGTGTCTCCTAACACCGCTCGTGTTTGAATGAGGCGATCCAAACATGGCTGCCGTGTGGTAATCCTTTTAAAAATCGATTCTATGTAATAAATATTATAAATTATTAGTATTCTTTACAATCGAAACTGATCAGTTCATTTACTCCTGAAAAGCGTCAGAAGAATTCAGAAGAATTCGACCAACCAATCACAGCAACAGGAATAACAAAGGATCGGCAATGAGCGAATAGGAATCCTCTGACGACCACGTGTTTATTTTTTGCAAATAGGGTATTTCAGATGATCAGATCAGATTTCAGAATTATCAACATTTATAATTTTATCAACCAACATGAACTCTTTCTAAAAACCGCTTATAATTACAAATTATCTTATTTTGAAGATTGTATGATTATATTTACATTTGATATTTCACAATAGTTGAAGATGGAACCGAAGCCTGAAGCATAATTAAATTCATTGCTCCTGTTGCAACTGATCCATTTTCGCTCGTCGGTGAGCGAATTCGTGTTTCCCTGCTCTTCTTAACTTCTGCTACGAAATGAATGGCACGCTGTACGTCCAACAAATGAGCCAGAGAGAACTGTACTATATTGCCTCACTTGTGTGGTAGATGGTCTGTTGTTGTAATACTGCAATGTTCAGAGTATTCACACGAGTGTACGTATTTGGTTCAAATGTCAATTTGGAGGGTGTCAGTTTGTTTTGGATACTGAAACTAGGCCGAACATTCTGGAATTATTTTCTTCAAATAAATGGTATTTTTATGTCACGTTAAAAATATTTACAGCATATTTTGTTTTGTACTTCGTACTTTTCGCCTGTGTTTTATTCAGAAAATGTTCAGAAGGACATACAAGTCATTACTTGTACAAGTAGGTACAAGTAATTTTCGTGTTCCGTTATTATCATTACTATTATTATTATTACTATTAAAGTTTAATTCTAAACCAAAAGAACAATTTTCTAAAACATTTTCTTTGTTTCGAGCTATTTTCAAACTTTACGGAATATTGAAGGTAACAAGAAAAAGTGTTAGTTAGTTTAGATTTTATTCCGTTTATGTTTTGAACGTGGTCCAAATATCCCGTTATTGTTAGCATTGTCTGAACTGTGAGTTCCAAACATGACCATTTTTTTTTTTTTTTTTTTTTATTTATCATTTTTTCACGAACCGGGTAAGCTTACAGCTTTTTTTTCACCGGGGTGGTTGGTTAATTTGTTAGTATTTTAAAGCTTGTGTGCGTTTAATAGCCGGATGCCATTCCTGACGCCAACCTATAGTGCTTCGGACAGGGATTGAACCCGAGAGCCTGAGGGCCGTGGTCCAACACCCTAGCCACTACACCAAAGCCGCACTATTAGCCAATCAGATTGCTAGAACAACATTCGACGATTTATAATTATTATTACATAGTTCTCTTTACACTGTTGACAATTTTATAAACTGGATTTCGAGTTGCATGCAAATGCATGCTTATATTGAGCTGTGAATCATCTGGCTCGACTGGTTCAAATAAATGCATGAAGAAATCTATGTAGAAAAGATGATTGAAGCCGAAATTTAATTCAGAAATTATTCTAATTTATTTTTTGCTGTTCAAAGAAGCAAAAAGTTTGAGAAGTGAAAAGTGGAAGTTAAGTAGCCATAACCCAGCCTGCGTTACAGAATGCGATTCATTCACAAAAGAATAGGGTGTCCGTAGCCATACCCTTTTGTGAATGAATCGCGGTCTGTAAACGCAGACTACCATACACCCCCCCCCCAAAAAAAATCAAAGAAACATTTCTAACCCGAGTGTCATACGGCTGCAAGGTAACAATTTTTGGGGGTTTGTCTAAATTTTATTATGTTCCACCTAACAACACTGGCACATCCGGAAAAAATTTGATTGATTAAATTTTATTCATATGACGTGGTTGTTCAACATTTGATTCAAGTGACTTCTGGAAAAGTATAGAATGAGAAGCTATTTATCATCTTTACATCTTATTTTATTTATTACTGTCAATGGACATTCTTTTATTATATTTTAATTTATTTGTTGTCACTGATGAAGTGGAAGTTGGTATTGCAATTGTTTCTATATCTTAATTAAATTTTATTGCAGTACTGTACAATTTAACACTGGCTGAAATAATCAGGAAAAATTTTTATTTTATATCCTCGTAATTTCATTTCCATAACGCGGGTTTGTTTACAAATTTCATAACCTTATATTCAAGTCATTTTCAAATAATAATGAATGATCAATCATTAAATAATTTCCAACTGAAGATAAGATGATGACACATCTTATTTGTTTCACTTTCATATAAATATACGTGTTGTTTTAGTTTGTTTACGTTTGAATTTCATTCTGATAATTACTACGATGAAAGTACACAAATTATCCGTCACGTCGCAACAAAGGATTGTGCTTTTTTGTATTTGTGAGACAATAGAAATTCATTCAAGTGCGAAACTGCTTAGTTAGCACTTCAGTCTGAGAAAGCATTGTTGTTGAAAATGGAAACAGTATTCATCAAGTTCGAAGTATTTATTTAAGAAATGAAGCCGACCATGTACGCCTCTGATTAATAACGAATCCATTGATATGTGTTTCAAGTCAATTGCATCAAAAATGGCATCGTGAATCCCCGCCTTACATACGGACATACAAATGGAAATAGCGTAAATTTAAAAGTAAATGTATAACTGATCAAGCGTTGAAAATCTGCTGTTTTGGGTCTTTAAACGAATATCACTTATATACATAACACTGTCTGTTTATATATCACAATCACTTATATACATAATATTGTCTCTTTAGTTATCGCAATATTTCTATATTTCGATCACTTATATACATAATACTGTCTGTTTATATATCACTATATTTCGATATTTCTATATTTCTATATTTCTGTGTCAGTCCGCGACCTATGTGTGTGTGTGTGTGTGTGTGTGTATGTGTGTGTGTGTGTGTGTGTGTGTGTGTGTGTGTGTGTGTGTGTGTGTGTGTGTGTGTGTGTGTGTGTGTGTGTGTGTGTGTGATTGATTGATTGATTGATTGATAGCAGTTTATTAAAGACATATAAACAGTTTACAGTTTTAAGATTAAGGTATTATATTTATTTACATTGGTTATTTAATTACGCTAGTGCTGCTTCTTGATGTCTGACTAATATTTTCTATATTGATATAATGTATTTTTGTATTTTGTATTTTTGGTCTGATAATATAGGATTACATAATTATACTTCTGTTAATTTATTTCTAATTGTACTTTTGAATTGATTGTAATTTAAAGAATTATAAGCGGAGTACTTTTGAAGGAGTTTCGCCCCTCGAAAAGAGAAACTGCGTTTTCCACGATCGGTTGTGACCCGAGGTAGGCGTGGTTCCCCTTTCCGTCTAGTGTTGTATACAGTTGTAATGTCCGAAGTAATAAGTTCTTTTGCTAACATTGTTGTTCGAATTTCATCCTCCTGGAATACATTTAACCAATTTAATTGTTCTAAGTTATCGTTCATTTGTGTAAATTTTCGTTTACAAAGTACAATTTTTGATGCTTTATTAATGACATCACGTTGGAATTTTTTCAATAATGTTTCGCAACAGCAGCTCCAGACAGGTAATGCATACAATGCTGGCTGAATTATCATTGATTCTATTATTGATTTCAGCATTTCTAATGGTAGATCATCTTTAACTTTTTTGATGTTATGTAGTCGAATTCTTGCTGTTTTGATAATGTTTGTGATGTGTTGTCTGTAGCTGTGCTGATCGTCAAAAGTAACTCCTAGGTTCTTCGCACATGATACATAATCTATAGTGTTGTTATTTAATGTTATGATAGGGTTGATACTAGATGTTTTTACTTGCTTGTGGCCTATACACATAGCATTTGTTTTTGATACATTTAGCGATAAGAAGTTGTTTTGGCACCAGTTTTGAATTTTTTCCAAGTCCATATTGATCTTTTCACTGGCTTCAATATGTGAATTAACGTTTTTAGGATTGAAGGTATGAATAAGCTGCGTGTCATCGGCATATTGCCAGGATTTGCAGTTTTTAATGACATCGGGGATGTCGTTGACGTAAATAATGAAAAGAAGTGGTCCCAGAATTGAACCCTGAGGGACACCACAGGAAAGATACATTTTTTCTGATGATACATCACCAACTTTAATAAACTGATTTCTATCTTTTAAATAAGATGTAATCCACTTCATAGCTTTAGATTTTAATCCTAAAGACACAAGTTTTTGACTTAATACTGAATGACAAATACTATCAAAGGCTTTTGACATATCTAAAAGTAATAAAACTGACAATTCATGCAAATCCATTGCTTTCAGTATGGTATCAGAAATCTCAAGTAGCGCAGTTACTGTTGAACATCCAAGCTTGTATCCATGTTGTGAAGTTGTGAGAGATTCTTTGACGTAATCGTATAATTGATGATAAATAATGCGTTCAGTCAATTTGGATAGTAATGATAATAAAGATATAGGACGATGTTGACCAGGTTCTTGTGCCTCAGGTACTTTAGGAATTGGTGTTATTTGTGCAGTTTTGAAAATGGCAGGAAAAATGGATAGTTCTATTGACATGTTGATTAGAGTTGTAATTTGTGTTATGATTGCAGGTAAAGACGTTTTTAAGATATAACCATTAATTCCATCACTTCCTGGAGAACTCCAGTTTGAGAATTGTGACACAGCTTTTATGATATCAATATTGTTGACTTGATGAAAATCAAATGTTGGGGGTAATTTAGGAGGGATTAGTAATGTTTCTTGAGGTGTACATAAGTTTTTAATATTCTCACCAACGTCACAAAAGAACTTATTCATCGCATTTAACTCTTCAACTGAATCAATCGAACATTTTGCTTGTTGTGAGGGTTTTGTAAATTTCTGAATTAGATGCCAGGTTTCTTTCGGGTCTCCATTACACATCTTGAATTTATTATGATGGTACCGATGACGAGCTGACTTTAAAATTTTATTCAATTTGTTTCTTTCTAGATGGTAACAGAGCCAGTCATTTGAATCTCTTGTTGTCATGGCAACGTAGCGGAGATGATTTCGGTGTTTCATTTGATGACGTATTGTAGGAGTAACCCAGGGTGCATGTTGAGGATGGTCGATTATAGTTTTTAATGGAGCGTGTTTGTTTAGTGCAGTGATAAGAATTTGTTGTAAAGTAAAGGAGGCTTGTTCAATGTCTTGTTCATTTACGTAATTATTAAATATTGACCAATCAGTAGATAGCAAATCATCACAAAAGGATTTAGGATTGAAATCTTTGTACATACGAATTTGTTTAATTTTTATTTCAGGTATAGGTTTGGTGACGTTTAATTCAATTTTAAGTCCTAGATGGTCGGAGCTGCATGGTATGCAAGTAGAACATTTTAAAATGCTTTCGTTGAAATTTGAAGAGCTGACAACATAATCTATTTGGCTAATGGTGTTTTCTGTAACTCTTGTTGGGTCAGTAACGTGGGACAACATGTCATATTCATCTAGAAATTGTTTCATTGTGTTACTTTCAGTTGATGATCTAAGTAGATCAATATTTAGGTCACCAACTATAACAAATGGTTGCTCTGGAATTGATTGTATAGTTTGTTCGAGTGTTGAAATTGCAGATTGATATATATTTGATCGAGGACAATAGCAGTTAATAATATAAAAAGATTTCGAGGAAGTATTTATTTTGATGACTAATTGCTCATATGATATTGCAACAGATTTTATCGTTAGCTATTTATCAATAGATACCTTTATGTTTGACTTATGTGTGTGTGTGTGTGTGTGTGTGTGTGTGTGTGTGTGTGTGTGTGTGTGTGTGTGTGTGTGTGTGTGTGTGTGTGTGTGTGTGTGTGTGTGTGTGTGTGTGTGTGTGTGTGTGTGTGTGTGTGTGTGTGTGTGTGTGTGTGTGTGTGTGTGTGTGTGTGTGTGTGTGTGTGTGTGTGTGTGTGTGTGTGTGTATAATTTTATTTCGATTCGTAACCAAAATGAGCAAATGCTCGTTTATACATTGATACGAATTTAAAAGTAAGTTATTAATTATTAAATATAATATTGTAAATTAGTAGAAATAATGATAAGGATAATAATATTAATAATATAATATAATTTTTATTTTTTATTTTATAATTTTATTTTATTTAATTTTTTTTTTTTTATTTATTTTTTTTTTATTTTATTTTTTTTTTTCATTTTTTTTTCGTTTTTTTTTTTTCGTTTTTTGAACGAGACAAGTTCCATAATTATGCTAATTGTAATATATTTATGAGGAGAATGCTAGTGTTTTGATATATATAACATTATAATCTAACCTTCGACAGCTGATTGACATAAACCAATAATTTATTTTCCATTCCAGGGATGTCAAATACGCAAGAGTTGACTCTTTGAATGTTCTTATTGCTTCCCCACGTATTACTTCCGGGATAAGTTCCAGACTCTAGTACCTACTGCTACAATCGACCATTTCATCAGGGTTGTTCTGCAAATGGGTGGGATGAGTTTGTTTGGACGGCAAGATGACGTATATTTAGTGTTGGATATCTTGAAGAGGGAGTGTAAAAGTTTTGGAGTTTCTGTTATGAGTGTTTCTTGATCATCTTGGTTAATTTTACTATTCTTCTGACGTGTAGAGATGGAAGACGATATTCTTTACCAGTATTGGGTCGTGTTAGGTGTTTTAGTGATTTTTCTTGAATTCTTTCTAATTTTAGTCTATCTGTTTGATTAATTCCAAGAAGACGTAGGCTGCAATGTTCTAGGTGAGGACGGATGTATGTCTTGTAAAGTGTATTGGCAAGGTATGGGTTTAGGGATTTCTTAACCTGTTTGATTTGATATAGGGAGAGATTGGCTTTTCTGATGCAATTGCGAAGATGACATCTCATGTTTAATCTATTGTCAATGTGAGCACCGAGTATCTTTATTATATTGAGCCAAGGTAAGGTTACATCATCGATTGTAATGTCTTTGTTATGTATTTGATTAGTACTTAGAACATTTGCGCTCGTAACGTGAATGTCGGGTTCTGGAATGTGAGTGATTAGTAGGCATTGAGTTTTTGAGGGGTTCAGTTTTAGACAATTCAGCTGGAACCATTGGTGCACCTCTTTGTTGAGGTGTTGGACAGCAGTGTTTTTGTGGTTGGAGGAATAGTATAGCGTTGTATCATCTGCGCATCGTATATGATGGAAGAGGTTATTGGAAGAAATGAAAAGTCTGCTACGTAGATATTAAATAGTAGTGGTGATATTATCGGTCCTTGTGGGACTCCCCGAGGGCAGGAGAAGGGCGAGGAAGTCTGACTTTCAACTCTGATAGATTGTGTTCTTCCACTTAGGTAATTGTTGATTAAGTTACAACTTGATGGATTTACAACGTAAGCTCTCAATTTTTCCATCAGAAGTTTATGGTGTACCATATCAAATGCCTTGGAGAGATCGAGGGAGACGATTGCAGTAGTTCGTTTTTTGTTGATGGCTGTTCTACAATCTTGTGTGAGTTTCATGAGGGCCTTTTCAGCACTGTGACTATGTACAAAGCCAAACATATCAGGTGGGAAAATTGGTTTGAAGTGATTTTGGAGTTGATTTGCTAAGATTTTCTCGAATGCTTTGGAGATATGAGTGAGGATGGTATTTGGTCGATAATTTTCTTTATTTGATGGATCGTTTTTTTTGTATATTGGTGAGACTATGCCATGTTTCCAGGCTTTTGGTATTTCATTTATTGTTATTAAGTGATTGAATAGATCGGTAATAGGAGAGGTGAGGCTTGGTAGGATAGTTTTGAGGAAGCTTACGGATATGTTATCGGCCGCAGTTGCCTTATTAGTTCTGAATCTTCCCAATACCAGTGATTTTTTGTAGGTTACGGTGAAATTTTGAGGGTTCAGTCTTTGAAGATGTTTCGAGATATTGTTGGAGGCTGTGTCGTTTAAGTTTTGTGACTAGATTCCGTTGAGTGTGGAAGCGGCGGATATTTTCTTCATTTCGTGGTAACTTCGATAAGTGATCTCTGAGTCTGATAGCTTCGTCGATTTTAGCTGTAATGCATGGTGGTCTTTGTGCCTTGATAAGTTTAGATGTCAATGGTGAATGTTTCTCTATGACTGAGTTAACTTCAAAGAACCATCTGTTCCATACATCATCGGCTGACAGTAGCTCACCGTTATCATTAGTGTACATACGTTCCCATTGTATCCCACAGAGATCATTATTGAGTGAAGTAAAGTTTGTAGTTTTCATTTCTCTGTAAGTTATTAATCTTGGCTGTGTGCGTAGGCATTTAGTTTTGTGTGTTGTCATGCAGATACTGTGGTCGGAAGCTCCAGTTGCGATGATGTTACTAGCAACGAGGTGTCTGTGTCAGTCCGCGACGAATGTACGTATTACTGGCTAAATAATACAGATAATCCGTTGTCGGGAAATTATGAAAACATTTGTGTCGAGATAACCGTGTACAGTAACAAATTTGTATGAAAAGTATGGGTCTATGACGTTGTTTTAAAATAATATACTTCATCTGATATTTTATTTGATATCATTGCATTAAAAAATTCAGAGATTTTGAAAAATTTATAAGGTCGATAATCTAGCGGGCAGCCAAATTGAATTCAAATTGAAATCTCCAGAACAAAAATATTTTCCTTTGAATTTAAAAGCTGCTTGTGATTTGTTTGAACAAGTGAAACTTGAAACTGAATCAGTTTTATGATAATTAAAACAATACGAAATACTGAATTACATTGAATTACCAGTATAACTAGGCCAAACAAAATATGTTTTGAAATCAAACAAACGTAGAGCCATTTCATGTAGTGGTGTTATCAGCAATACATATATAGCGCAGCAAAAACGCTATGAAAATTAAATAGACTTGATGTCTTTAATCTATTAATGAAACAAAATTCCGTTCATTACTTTTCTTAAAATCGAGATACAAGCATCATACATTTAAGAAGGCTATTTTGATATATAATTTATGAGAACACTGAGCAAACGATCTGTTTTGAAATGAATAATCTATCGCGGGGCATAAAAACAATTCAACCTGCAAGAATATTCAAAATGACGTTGGCGTTCGACTGATTAGAAAAAATTTTCAAAGTTCGAAGAGATTATCTGTCTGCAGTCTAAATTTACAGAATTTAGAATTAATCAAGGCATTGCACAAAAGTATTTCTATAATTTGTTATTTAATATAAAAATATGAATCATTTTGTTTTGAGCAGGCAGCCTTTTATTTTCAGATTTTGCTTCCATAATTAACGAAGGAATTGTAAGCATCGTTAAAATTAAAATTTCATTTTGTTGACTTGCTATAAGAATAAGACACAGTATGTTACTACAGTTTCGAGAAAAAAAATAGCGGTGTCTTGTTCTTATCGTTGATGAACATTTAATAAAGTTAACTTCAGGTATATGAAATTCAACAAAATTAAATTGAATAGAGCGTATGATTTGTGATAAATAATAATTTAATATAATATTTCCAGCGATCAAAAATGGCTTTCAACTTTAAAAAACAAAAACATAATTCAAAAATATTTTTCAATACTTAATACAGTTTGGATGAGTGTAACAAACTTTGTGTTACAAAAATAAAAAGCGAAAAAGGTTGCATGAAATAATCGATCATAGCAAACAATATTTATTAAATACAACTTACCATTTTCCAAATGAGATCCAATTAAAAACTGTACGAGCGGCATAATTTTCCAAACAACATTTAAATACGTAATAGCGGAAGTTAATACACCAATCAATAATAAGTTAACAACCATAATTTATCGAAGGAGAATGTAAGCCCGATAAGAATAAAATATAAATTGTCTTTTCTTATCGAAATAATTCTGACAAAAATGATCATTTCATATCGCATTCAAATGCAAGGTAAAGTAGATTCATTTTCTATATAAGTAAATCCTTTTCATCAGACATCATAACATGAGCATTTAAATACTACCATCGGCTATGGTATTTCATATCTTGAAGCTGCACTAAACAGTTCTGTAACTATTCCTTTGTGAGTTAATTATTTCTGACACGAAAGCTTTATTTATCTTCAGATATATATTTTTTTATACCGGTCACATGTATGTAAGGATACACTTAAAAATATCCTCATTTGTTCATTTGCCTGTTAGCTATAGTGCTACAACAATACATACGTGCATACATACATATATACATAATGAAAAGATAGCAAATTTGCAAGTTAACGTTGAACGAGCAATTCTCAGGAGGCAAGAGTATCAATTTTTTGACACTGCTCTTGCATTAACCCTTGCTGGTTCTTCCCCAGAAATATGATCAGATCGTTGCGTTCTAGCAAACTTCCAAGGAACAATAATAAAAGGAGATTGATACCAAAGATTAAAACTCAATGTATTATTTGTACACTACCGTTATAATGGTGTGATGCCAACAGATTAATATTTTGTAAATGATAGTTAATTTAACTTTGGTAGTTTACAATATATGATATCTTGAAAATTGAAATCACATATTTCAAATTAACTAGGCATAAGCATGTAATGACCGTTATATGCGTCACAACTGTAATATAAATAGCGAGATAAATACTGTTGCGAAATGTATAATTATCGAGATGATGAAGTCATAAGTGATTCATTACAGCTTTACCAAGCAAAGCAACTAGTATTATTTGAGTATCTCTCCTCTATCCTTAACACTATCTGGATGATATTCTCGTAGCTATTCCAACCTTTGAAACACATCTAGCTGACTATTGCAGCCACACGCCTGGCAGAGCATGGTTTATTCATCAAACCTACAAAATGCAAATTTGATTAAACCACTCTCGGCTTTCTTGGGTATAAGATTGATGTTGCTGGAATCAGCCCATTGAATGACCGTGTCGCTGATATTTACTAGTATCAAACCCCGACAGATCTTTGATCTCTACGTGAGTACCTTGGATTGCTGAACTTCTATCGACAGTTCATTCCAAATTGTGCCGCAATACAGATTCCACTCTACCGTCTACAAAGTGGAAAGCCAAAAAATTTGAACTGGACAGAAGATTGTGAATCCTCCTTCAGAGACAGTAAAGCTGAACTTGTAGCGGCTACACTAGTTACATAACCCCAACCTAATGCCCCAACCCCGGTACCACTCCTGATGCATCTGATGTCGCTGTTGGTGCAGTACTGGAGCAGTACATACAAGGGCTATGGCGCCTAATCTGTTTCTTTTCACGCAAGCTTTGCCCTCAAGAAACTTGATATAATGCTTTTCATAGAGAAATTCTTGAGGTTTATTTGGCCATCAAAAATGTCTGCTATTTCGTGGAAGGGCGCCCATTTGATGTGTTTACTGACCATAAGCCTCTGAAGTTTGAACTCATTATCAAAACAAATTATCTAACACCTATGCTGATCAGACACTTTGCTTTCAATTCAGAATTTACTTCACACATCAATCATCTTAGTGGAAAACACAACGTAGTGGCCGACGCCTTATCCAGGGTATCCATCAAATCTGTCGCCGCGATAACATCTTCTGTCTAACTTTTTGATCTCTCACAAGCTCAAGATGCTGAAAAAGACTCCCTAACATCTGCAATCAAGTCATCTCTCCATCTTGTTCCAATGACTTTTCCAGGATCCTCAATACCATTACTTTGTGACACCTCTACCCCTCAATCACACCCATTTGTTCCTTTTTCCAAACGGAAGGCCGTTTTCGATCAGTTCCACAACTTGTCTCATCCTGGTATAAGAGCCACACGAAGTTTAATATCCTCACAATTTATCTGGCCTGGGCTACAAAAAGATGTTGGCAACTGGGTGTAAACTTGCATCCAATGTCAACGTGCCAAAGTTCACCGTCATACTACTCCTCGTAAAGAAGTCATCGCTCCACCAAATCGTCGTTTTGATCAAATCCATGTGGGCAAAGTCTACCAATCTCTAACGGACATATTTATGTTTTTACAGTCATTAATCGCTACACACGTTGGCCAGAAGCCATTCCAATGTCAGATGCTACCGCTATGTCTTGTGCCAAAGCATTACTCTACCATTGGATATCACGTTTTGGCGTGCCTTCAACAATGACTTCTGACAGGGGACGTCAATTCCAAATTTACCACTGGACTGCTCTCAGCACCTTTTTGGGTATTCATCGTCAACGCACCACTTCTTATCATCCACAGTCTAATGGCCTGCTTGGGCGTTTACATCGGCAACAGAAAGCTTCCCTTCGGGCTTGTTTGACAGGACCCAACTGGGCAGATGAACTACCAGTTGTTCTCCTTGGCCTTAGTGCTGAAGTTAAATAAGATTTGTCTTGCTCACCTGCTGGACTTGTTTAGGGTATGCCTCTTCGATTACCTGAAGAATATTTTGCCCTTCCTATAGGTACATCAGATCCTAATTCCTCCTTCGACAGTCTTCGTTCTTACATGCAGCATCTCACACCATCTTTCACAAAGTCTCATGGCTACTCTCGTACTTACATTCCATTTGCACTCGAAAAGTCTACCCATGCTTTTGTTCGACACGATGCCAACCGTACTCCACTTCAACCACCATATGGCGGACCTTTCAAGGTGCTATCACCATACAAAGATTACTTCATCTAGGAATTTTGTCATTCTAAAGATTCGATTTCTATTGTTCGTCTCAAATCTTCCTTCCTTCCTTCCTTCCTTCCTTGATTTTAAATACTCCTTGGATTCTACAACTGGCAACAGCAGCGACACCATCCAACATCAAGTCTTCATCTTCAAAGTACAACTCGCTCTGGTTGTCTTACTCATCCACCTCTACGTTATTCTGCCTAATCGTGAACATTGATGAACACCCTTACTGGTGGGGGAGTATTGAGTGACCATTCTATACGTCACAACTGTAACATAAATAGCGAGATAAATACTATTGCGAAATGTATAATTATCGAGATGATGAAGTCGAAAGTGATTCATTACAGCCTTACAAAGTAAAGCAACTAGTATTATTTGAGTATCTTTTCTCTATCTTTAACACTGCTACAAGCATATAAATATCTTTGTTTTTGATATTCCATATATGTACTTTTTTTAAATTTCATATTAGTACAATAACAAACCATCGCAAAATCAAGTCTGCCCTAGCGCTTGTCTTGTTATCAAACTTATTGAGCAAAAAGTTTTTTATCAGTTCTGTATTCATTTTCAGCATGCTAAGGTGGCCCACATGGCTCACGGCTAAACTTTTTTCCTACGGCAAAACTTTCTTTCTCACGGCAAAACTTTCATTCTCATGACAAAATTTACATTCTCACGGCAAAACTTTCTTTCTCATGACAAAATTTACATTCTCACGGCAAAAAAATTTTTATCCATGGCAACACATACTTTTTCAAGGCAAAACTTACTTTCTCGCAGCAACATTCACTTATTCACCGCAAAACTTACATACTCATGGCAAAACTTACTCTCTCTCGACAAGCTTACTTTCTCACGGCGATACTTACTTTCTTCGGCGGCAAAACTTTCTTTCTCCCACGGCATAATTCAAGCGGGACTTGGTTCTCACTTTCAAACTCATTTCTAAACATTAGGATGTCAGGAGGTATAGGTAGCCTGAATCACAGACTAACCTAAAACATTTGGAGATGTTGAATAGATTAAAAAAAAATCGTTGAGTCTATAGGGGGTAGATGAAAGTGAGTAGTAGTAGTCAGCGTAGTAGTTCGCTGCTCGGTTCTGAGAAAATTCTGATAAAAATATTTTGTTTTGTCGTTCAGTACACTGTGCGTGTGATTGCATTATATGAATGTGGGACAACACTAAACCTGAGTGACTGAGTCCTGAGACATATAATTGTGAAAGAAAAAGAGACAGCAAATGAAACAAATTGCTTACAGTTACAGTATTAAATTAAATTTAATTATCTTATTGTTAGATAGAATCAATAACAGTGAAATTCCCTACAGTTTATCAACACTTTATAAAACCAGCAGGTGATGTTTTCTCTCGTGTTGTAATCTAATTATATCTGAATGTCGTATCTAGTAAGCACTTCATAACTCCTCAGATCACTAGTCTATGATAGCGTATCAACTATCCAATGCAGTAATTAATTTCCTGTGGGATTTTCAACACATTTCAATAATGCGTGGTGTTGCGCATGAGTGTAGTAGTGACAGTAGTATGCTGTTTATTCATAATTAGAAACATTCAAATCAGATTCTGACGTCATAAAAGTTATTTACTTGGGGAGTTGCACAAATATTCTTTATTCATTGTGTTCCATTATTATGTATTCAAGTGGATGGTATTTATTTGATTAATACCAGTATCTAGATGATCCTACAGTATTCAGTTGGCGATTTGTCACCTCTCTCAGCACGACCGTAACTACATGCATGCATGAGTTATAAACAATTTTGCAAAGAAAATGCGTAGAATTTGAGTCCTTGGAGCCTGGGAGGCTTCAGTATTGTATCTAGGCACTTGAACAGGATCATCTACACACTGGTATATTAGTCAAATATATGCAAACCAATCGAATGCATAATAATGCAACACAGCGAATAAAGAATATATTTATCTATCTCATGAAGTTATAAACTTTTCTGGCGATAAACTGTAATACGGAATTTATTTGTTATTGATTATGCCTAACATTTATTTTAATACTGTAGCCAATTTATTTTATTTTCTGTTTCGCTGAATCTTGAACAATGAATCAATTCAAGCTTGAATTAAACCACGGGAGGAGAATGTTTTGCCGTGAGAAAGTAAGTTTGTCGGGAGAAAGTAAGTTTTGCCAAGACAGATGACGCCTATATTCGGATTAGAAATTCGTTTTATACATTTTGTATTCAAGCTTCAAAATTAATTTCTGCTATTTTTCTAACAATCTTCCACAGTTTCAACAGCTTTTGATTACAAAATGTCGGCTGAGTTTGGGAGGGCCAGCATGTTCGTATTCATTATTATAATCAATTACATTACAGTGTAAGCATGAATCAGCTTGTAGTAAATGCATTTATTTTGTAAAATATAAAACCCTTTTTATCAAACTCAAAATAGCTTCTGATGATATTCAATATATTGAATAATAATAATAATAATATCTATATTATATTGATAGATGATATTGAATATTTGAATCATTGGTACTCATTGGTACTATTACATTTACTACACGCTAGTGACAAAGCAATTCGTTTTGACTTCGAGACTCGCTCACCCGTACTACATCCAATAATCTCTACCCTCATACAAATTTGAGTTTGAAATGTAATAAGTTTGAATCTGAAGTATCTTGCAGTAATGGGTGACTGAAGTCAATGAACAACGATCGCGGTAGCGTCTTTATTACCCGTAAACTAAATAATTCAAACTAAGTTCTAATAGAGCTCACAATATTCTTACAGTAAAACGAACAATTGCTATCAGGTTGAGATTGACCTTTATTCTAAATATTTGGATGAGCAGTTCTAAAACACCTTTTTCCTGTAGCATAATCATATTAAAAATCTGTAAATATTATATTACCCTTTAAACGAAAGGCGATCTGCTGATCATGTACGAACACAACATTTTTCCCGATTAAGTAACAAAATTCGCTTAAATTTTAGATCAGTTTTTTGAAGTGCAGAAACTATTGATGAACTCAGATACAATGTAGAAAATGTAGGATTTTAAATCAACAATGCTATGTGTACCATTTTAAATATGGTTTGAATGTAGGTTATGTAAGTTATGTTTGTATGAAGCTTCACTTGCCAGCATCTACACAAGCACGTTTAAGAGCATCAAAGAAAATCTTCTGCTGTTGATCAGCAATAAAAACATGCACACGGATTCGACCATGAGGACATCAATGATCAATTTCCAAATCTATGCCATTGCAGAGACAAATTTGATTTCATTGGTATTTCAAATAATATTCATCAGAGAACTGAAACCTTGCCTTAATGGACAATATGAATCCATGTGATAATCATAATAAGCTTAAATGATAATAAATCAACTGCGTCGACATATGGACAGCATTGTTCTTCGAAACAACTTTCAGCAGCTAGAATAGGATCCGCACCGATAATTATACCTTGTCTATATAACGCTTTTTTACAACAGCATCTAGCTTTTGAGCATAACTTGATAATTTAATACTTTTTGAAACATGAATTGCAGGACTGACACTTTCGACGTCCGTGTTTGCTAACGTCATTTTCAAATTGCAACTCCAACATGGCAGGCAATCAATGATTTGAGGCCTTTGAAGTCACGTGAAAAACTCTATAGTTTCATATCATACAGTGTCAGCCATTTTTGGCTTGTTCTGATGGTGTCCATCGAATGCCTGCCCATGAAGTGTCTGAAATTGTTATCTCAGTTCTTGAATTAATCAAGAAAATATTGATATGATGTCGTATTTGTGGCGTCTTATATGGTATTGTGAAGAGCAAAAAAAAACAATTTGCATTTATTAAAGTAAAAAAAAATATCAAAACAATATCAATATCAACTACTCAGTACATGGACACTTTTCAATCAATGGTAATGTATCGTCTTGGTGAGGACTACGTCTGTTCTTTTGAAGCTACAAATGGTGAACTAAGAAGACCTATAGTGAAGTTGACACTGCTAGAATAAATGTAAATGATAATCTAGTTTATGTTTTTGTAAATATAATACCACATTATTATTGAATAAAGTAATGTAGATATATAATTTTAGTTGAAGGATTTTTAGTTGCCACTTGTTGTTAAATTATTCAAGGCTTTTTTAATCTGTCTTTTTGCAACATTTTGTAATGAGATGGATAGCTAATTTGGGAAAGAATGAAGAATGTTGATGCATTTCCTGTTGCCACTAGTTATCGCCTATATGTTTAGTCACAATCATTGTCATCGTTCATTACCTATTCTTTTTTCTGAGTGTTTCATTGTGATTGTTAGCATTCATCGTATTTTCTAGCATTTCAATAGTTATAATGTTTTATTTGTATTATGTGGAACTTCTTTCTGTCTGTCTGTGTGTGGTGGAGCTCTGTTTTAAACTTGTTGGAGTCAGTTATCGCATAGCAATCGAGACATCAACATGTCGCTTTAGCTCAACATTCCTCGCATTTGAATAAAGTATTTGATGTAGAAACTGACTCTTAGCTTAGAAATATTTGCGTAACATAATTTTGGTGTTACTGTAATTTATTATCTTGTTTGTATAACATAACTAGTAATTATGTTCTAAATTCAATTCATGTCATCGGTTAGAATGATGATTTTTTAGCCATGTAAATTGATTTGGTTAAAGGAATTCGATATATATTCCTTTTAATATCGCCTTCGTTAGATAGTTTTTCTTTCCGAAAGCAATTTAGGATATTTAGTAATCAGAGGAACCGTTCACAATGAAAGAGATGACACACGTACTCATGATTCAATCTCCGATCTCAGAAGCAGTATTCACATTCCTGCATAAACTGGACTGGAATGAATAGCTTGACAGAGATGAGAGGAAGGCAGATCCTTAGTCTTGTGGAATCAATCCTATCAGATCTAATAGACATTGAAAGAATGTAATACAGTTCGAATATTTTAAAGTTTCCAGCTTAGAGGTTGGATTGGCAATGCATTTCAAATTATGCTCAATATTTTCTGATTTTCACTTTGTTAAGTTGAAGCTTTTGAGTCCCATTAGGATATCAAACAGATAATATTGATAACCTACATAAAATCTCAAGTGCATGGGTATGGTAGGCTATCACAATGAAATATTGATTATCATAGATATTTTTTCTAGCAGATTTAATGTAAGAAAATTTATACTTACTATATCAGAATGTCTTGATCTCAATGTGTAAATTGCTTGACTCTCTCCAACTGTAACTCTGAATGATGTTACCCAACTTGATGATGTTTCATATCGTTGTGTTGCAAACCCGCTGATAGTCATTTTCTTGCCAAGACTAACTTGTAAATACTGATCAGTTGAGCTGGATGCACACCATGCTGCGTCTGAAAAGTTCAATCTCCCATTCGTTGGAGGGTTTGCTTCAATCGCAGTTGAGCTAAAAAGAATGGGCCCAGCATTATCTTCCACCCCAAGTGGACTTCGACAATCTAAAAATTTGAATTATTTTAAGTGTTAGATATTACCCTTGTAATAATCCATATTATCGTCAATACAAGGGAAGCTGAAAGTCTTGTCATTTAGAAATCATAAATCTTAAGACCTCTAGACACAAGAATACAAATCTCAAGAATTGTCTGAAATCTAGGATAGCTAGATGATTTGTAATGAATTTCATTGAAAAGGCAATAACTAGAGTGGAAATCTCGAATCAGCTAAAAATCTGAAAATATTTGGAACTCAAACAAACTACAATTTCAATTCGTTGTAGCATGCAAATAAGTTTTAATTTGAACAGAAATCATTTGTTGAAACGTACGTTAAGGTGTTATACTTGGTACAGTCTTCCTCTGCTATTGAGAAGACTTATGAGTAAAATAAAAATTATTGCTGAAATGTAGGCTAGAGTTCAGGTAGCATTGAACAAAAATGTGGAAAAAAAAGTCCGGTAGGCTATATATTCTACAGTTGCCTATTCCCAATATTGATAACTGCCAAATATGTATGGTGTTTATAAATTCAAGAGATAAAAAAAATAAAAGTTACTAATTCATCGCAGTACAAGATATCCAGGTTTAACAAAAAGGAAACAATGTCTGTAGCTTTTACATGTATGTGGTGATGTATGTAAATCTAACATTTACCCGATAGGCTTCTATCAATGAATTTGCCAATACCATCGAGTACCGCTATGTGTATGAGACATGATGTATCAAATACTGATATTTTTGTAAATTAATTCCTCCATCAGATCTTTCCTTTATTAGGCTGTTTAACGAGGTAAAAACGAAGAGTTTCTTGTCCTCCAATGAACCGTTAACACATTCTCTGCCATTAGGTTCGGATATCCCAAAGCCCTGCATTTTATATATATTTTAATCTCCAGCTTTTTGGAGCAAATTTTATGCTGCGTAATGTTTATACTGGCTTAAATTTTTATAAAGGCAAGTATGGTTGATATGTATAGTTATCAGTCACGGTTTTGTAGTAGAATGAAAGCTGTCCCGAAGATGCATTAGAACTGCCCAGTTTTGTTGAAGATGGAATGTACTTTTCTTCGACGTTTGTTTTAATCGTTTCAATGAATCTATTTCGAGTCATTCAAATCACTGTATGCTGCATATAACACTATATATTTAGGAGCACGAAATAAATTTATCCAAAATTTGATAATTTCCAGCTTTATGCCAATATCAATCCTAAAATTCCGCAATTCATACCGAGCAGCAAGATGTATTTTTTATTATTTTGTCAGCTAGGATATTTACAAGACAAATCAATTGTGATTTTTCTATACATCTATTAAGGGTGCTCCGAATGGAATCACAATGCAATTAATAGTAAAGACCTGTGGAGGAGTACATTTGATTAATAGATATGATTTGTTGATGGACTTTTGCAAATCATCCTTTTGAACGGTTTCGACCAGATTCAACACACTTCGTATGAAAACAGGCAATATCCTTTGTGGAGTCATTGATGAAAATGTTAAAGAGAGTTTGGCTCAATACACACTACGTCGCACTTCGATATCAATACGAAACGGAGGACCGTGAACATTATCATACTTCAAACTACACATCATATTTGAATATAAATTAGTTTGGAATAAAAATTAGTTAGTTAAGACCTCAATGATTGAGAGGGAGCCAGCTTTTAGAAAAAGATGTGACATGCAACATTTAGGCTTGAATTACGTCATTTTCGTTACATTGAAAACAAGGTTTTGCTTTTGATTCAAATGTTTTTCAACTTCATATTATTTGAGTTCATTTTGTTTAAATTTTGCGAGCTTGGGTTTGACGGAACAGAAATGATGTTCATAAGATTATCTGACTGATATCAATCCAATGGAAGTCAAGACCAATCTGAAGTAGCTCTGAAAATTTGAGGTATAGTAATACAGTAAAAATAAAACATTCTGAACCTACATTGAGGACATCCATAAAGTTCCAAACGTAGGCATGGCATACCACTCGTGGTGTTTGGACTTATCCTCAGAAATCTTGCAGAGAAATATTCATTGCCAAAAGATATAGTTGCAACAGTACTATCTGAATTGCCAGTGAATATCTGTTTAAATGAAATAATAATGGAACATAACAACATTAATGTCACTTTATGCTTGCATCATCGTTGTCATAATCATTACCTGTCCAGAAGAAAGGACAAGCGATGACTTCTTTTTTTTAGATGTTCTAAAGAATCGTTATAATGCTTTACTGTATAAATCAAACACATGTATATGGAATTATTTTAAAACCAGCATTGTTTGGAAGCAAATATATTTTCAAGCTATCAATTAATTTAGACTACGTTTACACGAGAGCAAAAACCCGGGTTTTCAAAAGTATTTCAAATGTCGACTTTCAAAAATTTCAGATAGGTGATTGCAGTTTACGCAAGGCTAGATTTTTCTATTTTGTCTAAATAAAATATTGTAACTCCAGTATTTTTTATCGGATTTTCGTTGAAATTGGATTTTTATACTTCTTTGATGAAGCAAGAAGCAGCTAGAACTATTTATAACACCATTGTTTTGCCACACTTTGACTACTGCGCTGTCGTATGGGGGAACTGTAAAACCGAACATCTAGATCGCCTCCAGAGATTGCAAAACAGAGGAATGAGGACAGTGCTCCGTTGTAACTATCGCACTCGTGTCTCTGATATGCAAAGTCAACTAGGTTGGCTTTCTGTTAGAGACAGAATAACATCGCATCAACTAATGTTCACTCATAAAATTAAATTCAAACTAGCTCCTCCTTTGCTTTCCGACTTTTCCCAACTGCCGTATTCCACCAGAACAAGATCCCACGCCCACAATGACATTTACATCAAGTCGAGCCATCTTCATTCATTTCAAGATGCTGGTGCGCATAAGTGGAACGATCTACCGTCTGCAATGAAAGAAGTCCAAAGCAGGCCTACTTTCAAACGTCTCCTTGAGAAGCACTTACGTTCTTAGCATACTTTACATTTACCACTCTTTCCTGTTATTTATACCTGTTTTTTTACTTAATGTCTGTTTTCCTGTCAACTTAACTATGTATCAGTCCTTTGAAAAAAAGTTTGTATAACTTAAAGGTTCTAAATAAATGATGATGATGATGATGCTGATGATACTGAAGGAACAAACTCTATTTAATACTTGCCTCTATTACTTTATTACACAAGTGCTCATACTATTGCTTTATCACTTTAAAATCATCATCATCATAATCATCCTCATTTATTCAGAATCCTTTAAGTTATAAATAGCTTTACATACATACATACATACCTATATATAGGCAACTATACATTCATAGTGTGCAGTTGTCACTCCACAAAAAATTTATTTACTATACCATAAAAATCGAGTGAAAATTCAGCTATTTAAAGAAGATTTTTAATTCTAATGGTTGATACAATACAAATAGATTGCATTCGATGCGTGAATATTGGATAAAACTCAAATATACTCATGTCATAGTTTAATACAGTTTGAACCTGTTTAACATCACTACTGTCTCAATCACAATTACAGGCTTATTGTCCTAATATTTAGGTGTCCCAGGACAATGGTAATAACATGGTTACATTGTAATTGACTGGATGAGAAATTTTGGATACTATATCGAAGATTATGTAATCTAGTTTAAAATAATTAGAAATCAATTGCGAGATTACTTATTATCTTTTTCATCTTTTGATTTTCTTAAGGATCTGTCACTATTTTATTGTTTTAAACTAACATTAGTAGAATTTAAATACGAAATAATTATTGTAACTATAAAATACATATAAAATATGAATTTATTCCTACTATTCAGCTCACTATAACATTATATCCTGTCATAGTTAATGAAGTGACATTGTTAGTAAGGTCTGCCATATTCGAAGAGAAGTTCTTCCATCGGCATTTGAGGTTCATTTGCACCTCCAATGGACGTTACTCATGCAAGCGGTGCACTGTGAAGATTATAACGTGAAGGCGTGGTGTATTACTATTTTGTTACTATATCAACGAGATATTTTACAGACCTCGTGATGTGTCAAGAACTTTCCGAAAAATTAAATGTTTTATTTTACTTCAAAATGAAGCTATTTTAGCCAATCTAAACAAGCTAACAAAGTGTCAATCTTTTATTTTATGGAGATGGTCAAGCTTACGTAATCAAAAGCTGCTTTATTGTTTCCGAGAAAATAGAGTCATTCGTTCAACAAAAGAGCAGCTAACTAAATTAATTTTATGTAAACAATAGCATAGGATGACGTCATTATTTAAAATTAAAACTCAATTATGTCAAAACGTATTTGTTGAGTGAATTTAAAAATAGTGAGCAATTGTGAGCTAGTTGTGATATAAATTTTGGAGTAAAAAAAGTTGACACTTTCGAAGGTGGGTGGACTCGAAGGAAACGGTAAAATGCTATCTCAGAGAAACTACAGCGGGGGAAATCTTTTAACCCGATGAGAAAATTTTCTCTAATTGTGAGCTAAATTTTAATAACAAAGAATGGCAGTATTTTAGGGTGGATGGGCCAGTGTCAAGCTAAATGTGATCTAAGCCATGATTCCATTTTTGTTACAATCTGAAAGCTTGCGTGGGCTAGCTTGAAAGCCGTTACAAAATTGGAGCAGGAACGATAAGTACTAATGGATCGATCAAAGCAATACATACACAAACTAAACATTTCACCCGACATATTCACTAGAGGGTCAAACAAGACCGGTAGCCTTTGTACAGAATATTTTGAAATTGGATCCTATTGAGTTTTATTTGAGCCGTGGATTATGATACGCAATAATTTGATATTACAACATGTCTAATAAAACACAAGCTAATAAATGCGAATAGAATGTATAGATGATGAACATCAGGGGATCAAATATGGCATGTATGATCTTGAAGCATCATTCCAAGCAAAATGCCTTAACTTTCATTTAAGCATGAGGTTCGAAACGCAGAAAAACTACTTTGCAATTATCAAAAATAGCTTGAAAAATTTTGCTGTAGCAAACCATATAATACATAAATGTCTGCTATCAAACGTTGAATTTCAATGTAAATAGAGCTTAACAACAAACCTTGCGATTTGCAGAACCTTGTTGTAACACTGCTAAAAAATTACGGCCATCAAATCCAAATTATATTGAAAATGTTTGAACATAATTTGTAGAGTTCAATGGATCCCCTTGCATTTGCTTTTGCAAAGTATTCATCACAATACCAAGGTCAATATGTAAATACTGCAAGACAATTCCTGAACACCATGAATCAGGACCATTTAATCTTGCTTTGAATGGCTCCTTTATTGCTGTACTATTTGAAGCTGAAAATGATGAATTCGGAATAATTCCATCTGCAATACCAATACTTTGCATGCAGACTGAAAGAAAAAGGATAAATAAGGTATTATCGCTCAAGAAACTGTCACTATTCATTCATGAACATATGGATAATTCTTTTTTATTCAGTTGAAGGCAGTTAAAACTTTGATAAATATAAATAATAAACATTACAATTCGTTTTCGTTTCAAAAGTCATAAATTGGAAGGAGATCCCACAATTTCTAAAAGCCTTGTTATGCAAAAAATTAGCAATTCGTTTAAGTCCAGAGCAGAAACTTGGGTGATAAAACTTTCAGATTACTACATAGCAAACATAAATAAACATTTATTACACTTCGAGAACATGTAAAATGTAAGTCCTCGTATATGAGAAACATAATACATGAACAGATCATCTAAACTAAACTCTCTTGTCTCAGTCTGAATTTGTCGGCTAGAACTTGACATTTTTATGCTCTTTAACATGGTTGGCTTCAGCATATCCATGACAGGGGCACTAGCAACCCTAAAGAAGGGGATATATTTACAGAAAATATTTCTAACACTGCTTGAAAGACTAAACATTTCCTGACAGCCAAAAGTGTAATGTATCTCTAAATATAACTCTAGGAGAACTGTAAGAAAAAGCACCCCTAATCTCTAAGATAACATTAAACTAAGTTGATTTACCATGTGGCCTATCATTTACTCGGCAAGCATCAAAGTATCTCCTAAAGCCATAGAGCCTTCAATCCAAACCAGATATGTCCAAAGCACAACATCACATTTTTAAATAGTGTTTCAGTAGCCGGAATTATACCTGTATGGAATTATCTGTCATAGCTTGACTTATCTATTGCATGATTTTTTCATCATCATCATAATTTTGATCGTCATTATCAAGTAATTTTCATTTCATTCTGTAAATGTTTAAAACTCTTATACGTAGGGGTACTTCTATTCAGTTTTTTTTCCCTCGAGAATGGTTTCAAGTAAATTTAATCAAGTACCGACTTGATACAACAGGAATACGATGGCTTCGTCTTGCTAATTGTATGTCTGATGAAATTGTTGCAGTTGGAGGAGTATCTAATGTTGAGTCAATATGTAAAAACTTTCGACTTCTGACCAACATTCGACCAGTTAGCATTTGTAATACGATATTTACGATGTGGTAAAGGTTCAATAATTGTTCCCACATGCGTCCATAATTTAGAAGATTGGTCCTGTATTCGGACCTTGTTGCCAATAGCCAGTGTTGGTAGATATTTCGCGTGGTTAAAACTTGTTATCTTCTTATATTAATAATACTGTCTGTTTGTATATCACTAAACTTCGATATTTGAAAAATTTCAGAGGTTTATGATCTAGCGGGCAACCAAATCGAATTTCAAATTGAATTCTCTAAATAAAAATATTTCGTCTGGTGTTTAAGCTGCGACAAAAAAAATTGAGTAAGTCATCAGAAGAAGTCCATCAATTAAATTAAATACTACAAAATACTGAATTGTATTGAATTACCTGAATTAATAAAGCCAACAAAGTATGTTTTGAGAATCAACTAAGCGTATAGTGAAATAAACAATCTAGAGCGGGGCAAAAACGTTTGAAAACTAGACAGATTTTATATCTTGATTAATGAAACAAATTGAAGTTCATAATTTGTTTTTTCTATTTACAAACAAAGATTTTACCTCCATTCAAGTAATGGCTTTAATATGTAACTTGTGGGAACATTGATAAAGCAATCTGTTTTGAAATCAAAGCTATGTTGGTGTGTGTTGATTTACATAATCTAGCGTGGGGCACAAAACTATAAGAGCTTTCAAGCTTTTAAGAAAATTTTAAAGTGACGTAGGCGTTCGAAAGATTAAAAAAAATGCAAAATTTGTATACGGATAATTTGAAGTTATTAATTATGAGTTAATCAAAACATTGTACAAGAGTGTATATATAATTCATAATTGAATGTAAATATGTGAACAGTTTGGTTTACGAGAGGGCATGTTGTGATTTTCAGATTTTATTTCAATAATTAACGAAAGACTTTTAAACGTTATCATAATTCAGATTTCATTACGTTGTTCAGCAATAAGACACAGTTCACAGTATTTTGCAAAAGTTTAGAAATATAAAATAGTGTGTCTTGTTCTAATTATTCCTCGTCAACATTTAATGAAGTTTAGTTAAAGGATATTTAAAATAGACAAAATTTAAATTGAATTGAAAGTAAAGCCTATGATTTGTGATCAATAATAATTACAATATTTTTAGCTTAATAAATGTTTACTTATTAAATTTGAGATAAATGACAGCGATAAAAGAGACATAATTTGCAATATTTCGTTATCTTCATAATAACATCGTCAGGCAAGAGAGTGATAAAGGAAATTTACAAAATATATACAGTGAATCTAAATACAGCGTAAAATTATAACAAAAGAGTGCTAATAATTAAACAAAGAGCCGGGAATTCACAGAGTCTAATTGTGTGTTGAGTGTAGGCTTGATCTGCCGAATCGCAAGCATCTCATGAATAAGGCAATCAAAGCGATTTTTGCATTTTTTAATTACTCTGAAATTTTTATGGCAATCGCGGAGATTGATTGATACCATGAGAATGTCGAAGATGCGATCCAATAGCTGACCCTGATGATGATTATAGACAATAACAAGAGATTAAACAAAAATACTTATATTTTTTTTGCAGATGCGGAGAAATGCTTCGACAAACTCTGGCTAGAGGACTGTCTTGTTGACCTCCACAATGCCGGTATGCGTTCAATGGAGGTGGCAACAATCTACAACCTTAACAGAAATGCACGGATTACGATACAGACACCACATTGACCCACTTCTGAGTTAGAGATTAAAAACATTGTTGAACAAGGCACTGTGTATGGCCCTCAGCTATGTTGTGTCAGCACTGATCTGATAAATGTTATTGGTAAACTTTGAGGATAATGAGGTAAAGACGTATCGTATGTAACATTCCATTCTATCAACAAATTGGTAAATTCATGCGAACTATACTGAGGTCCGTTGTCTGACCGCAAACGCACGAATTCGTCTAAGTAGATTATCGCTGCTGGATATTGAAGGTGTGTGACTATTTTTAATACGCATCAACTATGCCGACTATGCTTGGACGAAGTCGCAAAGAGGTGTTAATCGTGTGAGCACTTGAGTGAGAAAAATCCAAAACTAAAAACTTTTGATTTTAGAGGCTTATATATCTTTACCTGGATCTTGAATATTGATCAAATATAGCTCTAAATCTTCAGCTGAACGTTGAAAATTTCATTCCGGAAGCAGATTGTCATTTGGTTTAGCGGTTTTTGATTTAGAGACAAATAAGTTAAAAGTTTAGTGTTTTTTCCGGTGTGAACTCTCTTGTGGAAAATAAGTGGGTTCCTGTTCGAGGAAAAAAGAGTGAGACACAAAAACGTAACTTTGATTGCATTTGACTGGGGGAAATTCTTGCGCAAAGTAAAAATACAAGAAGAACATGTACTGATAGATAATGTTTCTCTATCTAAAGAAGCAATCTCCCAATATCCGGAATATACACTTTAAAGAAGTGTGAGCAAAGCATAATGCAATATAGAAACCAAGCTGTCTATAAAATCTAGATATATACGACATCAACTTGACGATTGATATACATCATTTATAATAAGTGAGAATTCAATAAAAAGCAGTTCAGCATATTAAAATAAACCGAGAGTGATTATTAAACTCACAGTTTGTTGCAGCATCAACATATGCTGTAATTAACCACGAATTAAATAGGATAAATAAAACTTTATACTCCATTATGGTTGATTTAGTCCTTCTACCATTTCGGATATTCGTAGGAATTTGTTACTTCTTTCCTCCTAACTTCATTTGAAAATTTTTTCCTATGAAGCAACCCAATACTTAAATACATCATAGAGTTTTTGTTGAAGTTACTTCGATGTTTCTATATTCACGGATGGCTTTGTGGGACTTCTATTATTTATGCTTGGAGAACAATAACACGAATTAAAAATGTTAAAAATGTTCTGGGTTGTATAGTATTCTCATATGAAGATCATTTTTAGAGAATCGGTTTCGTCAATAAAATGTTTAAACGAAACAAAACACTTTTTCAGAGTTGTAGATATAATTTTACAAATAACATTTATATAATAGTACCTTAATCAAACTACAAGCTGGTTTATATAATATATCTGCTAATTTCAATACAGAACATAATTATGTATAATAGACTTATTCCGTTTATTACTTCAACATTCTATTTCGTAATATGTTTGAAAACACGCTAGCGAAGTAACATTATAAACGATATAACAATTATCTGTATGAATAACTATTGCAAGTAATCTTGTTGCTATATTTAACAGCAATCTTTCATCAATCTATTATTGTGATGAAATTTTGCAGCATCAACACAACCCAAAACAAATGTGGAAATTTTTGAAACATAATGTTTTGCCTGGAAAAATAAGAAATAATAATATCGAAAGCTTAAATGAAAACGGTGAAATTATTACAATACAATCAAGAATAGCGGATGAATTAAACTATTCCAATTGTAAGCAAAAATCCAATAGATTCTTAAAACAATGCCTCCCTAGATCCTTTTCATGTGATCAAGTGAACCAATTTTTGAATTTTGAATACTGATATCCTCAGAATAATTCATCATTTGCCTATGAAAAAATCAATCAGGGTTGACAATATAGAGACACGATTACTCAAAATTCTTTCAATTGGAATCGCGCCAGCTTCCCGCTAAACACAAACACGTCTTAATGACGTGAGTAATTGGTCATTGGTCCCGTCCTTAAGACGTAAATCAAGACGTCATTAAGACGACTGCTTGTGAACACATTCAGTGGCTATAAAGACGTCTTTACACGACGTAGAAAAGACGTCACTTTTTAGTCTCCGAAGAAACGTCTTTTAGGGGCGACTAAATGACGTCTTTGAGAGACGGCGAAAACACCAATATAAAAGACGTATTTAGAACGTATTTTAAGACCATCATATAATGTGTTTCAAGCGTATCGATTCCGTCAAATAGTGGAATGTGGAATATAAGGCAAGTAAACATGTAGATATGTAGAAAGTGGATAATTGATCATTATGAACAAATGCCAATATTGCTATAAATTAAAAATATCATGTTGATAATTAAATGTAACATTTATAACTAAAAAATTTACAATTAAAAATGAAAACTTGATAATTAAATTTAACATTTAAACTAAAACATTTAAAAAATTTTTAAAACATTTACAATTAAAAATAAAAACTTGATATTTGATTTGATCTTTTAGAATGGAGCAGCACGACTTTGCATCGCTAATTCATCTTGAATGCGCTGGAGAAAGTGGTGGTTGGGACTGAGTATTCTAGAAATAAAATAATTATCAATCAGTATACCTGATTATATGTTCAAGTAGTATATATGATTGATAACTTTGTGATAAAATATAGTACAAATTAAACCGTATTTTTGATATGGAAAAGGTCTGACCTTGTTAAAACGATCCTTAGACATAGATTATATATACCCATAAATCAAAGTCGTCCCATATATCATTAAAACCAATGTTATTTCTCTTAATTGATGACGTCTTTGTCAAATTGATGAAGTTTACCTGCCCCTTATTTTTTTAATGAGAAAGAAATTTAGAGGGGTCAGTCACTTGGGACAAAATTAAAAGGGTCTCCTTTTTCAGATCAAATTGTGGCAATGAAATAATGCAAACATCCCTCTTCGACATAAAATGAATAATTACACAATAATTATTTGCCTAACAACCAGAAGGCTCCAAGATGAAAAGGCTACATATAAATATTAGACATTAGACAGGCTCACATCCAAATAAAGCTATTTTCTTCACACACCCTCATCGTATCTGGTGCATGTTTTACGAAACAAGCTATCCCCACATCAATGTCTTTTTCCAATATAGTTGAGTGCTTTCGCTTCATAGCCACTAAATAAAACAAAAAATAAACGAAATGTATGTATGTTTATTCACCAAATAAATTATGACTGGCAAAATACAGGAAAGCTTTCGGCTCCCACTTATGTACAGCCATTGGTATACAATATGAAATTAGATAATAATAAGTTAAAAAGTATAAAAGTTAATTATGCTATTGATCAAAAGCTTAGTCAGTGCTGATAGTACAATACTGATTTAGATTTACATTATTTAAAAACTGCTTGAAAGCAGAAACGGTTTTCGAAGAAACACATTCTTCTGTCAATGCATTCCACCTTGGTATGACGCGGTTGAAGAATTCATATTTTACTGATTCTCGCTTTGGTGTTGATGATGGCTTCAACTTAAAAGAGTTCCCTCTCATACCATCTTTATTTTTCTCTATACTACACAATGAAGTAATTTTTAAATCAACCAGAACATGAGTTAATTTATACATTAATATCAAGTCATGCTTTACTCTACGACTCTCCAATGGTCATATGCAACAATTATAATCCTCATTATGTTGAGAAATCACATTCTTATATTTGCAAGTTATATCTGTGTTAGGCCTTATTTTTAAATAAGGAATTGGAACAGTAATTTTCAAGTAACAATTATAATGTGAACGGTCTTTGTCTTTACAGCACAACTACGTATTCAGCTTGTATTATCTGGAACATGTAAACTGTGCTGCAAGTTATGTCTGCGTAGGCCAAATTATAAGGGTATCACTTACCTGTAATCACTTTATGGGCGTTAGTACCATGCACTCTGAGCTTCCCTCCGCGTTGTCCCTTCAGGCTACATTTGGCCCACAGCGCATATGAGCCTGAAAGTGTAAGACAGTTTGATATGAAAACATATATAAACAATATAGAATAACATACAGCCCCTTATACTCAATGATAATAAAATGTTGGAATTGATGGGCATATAAATGGCACTGTTTGTACATGTTGAGATTGAAGTTGTGTTACAGTTAAAGAGGGTGTAATAGTCATTCCAGCCAGTCAGCCATTAAATCGGTGAATATTATTCAGTGGATTAGTAGGCCTACCTTTGCAACACCAAATTTAATTAATAGCATAGAGCCACTGAAAAATATCACAGCTCAACATTGATTATTGCATATAATGGCTACTGTAGGCCTATATTATTCACAATGAGATAAAAACATATATGACATACCAATGCAAATCATCATTGCTCTAATGCTGCACGTAAAATCTGCCTTGCTAAAAGTGTCAATGTAATCAATCTAAAAAAGAGGAAAGATAAAGTACAACAATGGTTAGTATCCAGCATTTTGAGGGTAATGGTTACAATGCAGTATAGCCTATAATTGAGCCAAACAATGCAAATGATGGCAAAAATTACACAGGCAGATATCAGAGTTATTTTACTTAAAGGTGTATATATATTCTATAATACCGCTGTGAGCTTATCGGTGTGTCACATTTTCCATTCATATTGCCACGTGCTAAAAAACAGCTGTTCAATTGTATTTAGTAATTTGTAGTCATTCTCTTATAGCCTTTGAGCTGAGCAGTCGCTCACTGGTCACATTCTTATTTTATGCTCACATGATATCACATTCAACTTTAACATCTTATCTTATCGCTACCTCTTCAAATATTTGAATCAGCAACAGAAATCTATTTACTCCCAAATCTGGTGTAAGGCGTTGTTGTGGGTAAGAAAATTAATACAAAGATACACTACACTGTTACTGTCTACACACCATGTTTTCTTTTTCCCTATTCTCTTGTAGCCTATTGTTGAGCAATCCAAACTCTCCAATGTCAGCGCAGGGGTTAAACACAACAACGTCCATTGAGCAGCTTTGAAACTATAAGGAACAAGTTGAAAGCATGTCTTTGTAGAGGTGTGGAATAATAAACTTACATACTGAAGATAACTACTCGTACATAGATGTTGATGCATAAAGAAGTATTTGATCACTTATATACATAATACTGTCTGTTTATATATCACAATATTTCTATATTTCGATATTTCTGTGTCTGTCCGCGACTTATGTACGTCTTACTGGCGATATAATACGGATAATCCGTTGTCGGGAAATTATGCAAACATTTGTGTCGAGATAACCGTGTACAGTAACAAATTTGTTGTATGAAAAGTCTGGGTCTATCACGTTGTTTTAAAATAATATACTTCATCTGATATTTTATTTGATATCCTTGCATTAAAAAATTCAGAGATTTGAAAAATTTCATAGGTCGATAATCTGGCGGGCAGTCAAATCGAATTCAAATTGAAATCTCCAGAACAAAAATATTTTGCTTTGAATTTAAAAGCTGCGTGTAAATTGTTTGAACAAGTGAAACTTGAAACTGAATCAGTTTTATGATAATTAAAACAATACGAAATACTGAATTACATTGAATTACCAGTATAACTAGGCCAAACAAAATATTTTTTGGAAATCAAAGAAACGTAAACCTATTTCATGTAGTGTTGATATCAGCAATACATATAGTGCGGCACAAACGCTATGAAAATTAAAGAGACTTTAGGTCTTAATTTAATTTATTAATGAAACAAAATGCCATTCATTACTTTTCTCAAAATCGAGATATAAAACATTCCACTTTTAAAAAGGCTATTTGATATATAATTTGTGAGAACACTGAGCAAACAATCTGTTTTGAAATGAACAATCTTACGCGGGGCATAAAAACAAATTAACTTGCAAGAATTTTCAAAATGACGTTGGCGTTCGACTAATTCGAAAAATATTCAAAGTTCGAATAGATTATCTGTCTACAGTCTAAAATTACAGAGTTTAGAATCAATCAAGGCATTGCACAAAAGTATTTCTTTAATTTATTATTTAATATAAAAACATGAATCATTTGGTTTTGAGCAGGCAGGTTTTTATTTTCAGATTTTGCTTCCATAATTAACGAAGGAATTATAGGCATCGATTAAAATTAAAATTTCATTTTGTTGACTTGCTATACGAATAAGACACAGTATGTTACTACAGTTTCGAGAATAAAAATAGCGGTGTCTTGTTATTATCGTTGATCAACATTTAATAAAGAAAAATTTAAGGTATAGCAAATTTAACAAAGTTAAATTGAATTGAGCGTATGATTTGTGATAAATAATAATAATTATAATATTTTCAGCGTTCAAAAATTTTGCTTTGAATTTAAAAGCACAAAAACATAATTTAAAAACATTTTTAAATAGTTAATACAGTTTGAATGAGTGTAACAAACCTTGTGTTACAAAAATAAAAAGCGAAAAAGTTGCATGACATAATCGATCATAGCAAACAATATTTATTAAAATACAACTTACCATTTTCCAAATGAGATCCAAATAAAAACTATACGAGCGGCATAATCTCCGAACAGCATTCAAATACATAATAGCGGGTTCTCTGAGTTAATACACCAATCAATAATAAGTTAACAACCATATTTTATCGAAGGAGAATGTACGCCCGATAAGAATAAAATAAAGATTGTCTTTTATTCGAAATAATTCTGACAAAAATGATCATTTCATACCGTGATCAATTGCATGGTAAAGTAGATTCATTTTCTACATAGTAAATTATCCTTTTCGTCAAACATCATACATGAGCATTTAAATATTACCATCGGCTGTGGTATTTTATATCTTTGAAGCTGCACTAAACATTTCCACTCTATAAACCATCGCGTCCGTTTCAATAAATTCTGAATAAATATGCATATCACGAATCTGGCAAAATGAGTTGTTTTCGTTTTCCTATCAAAATAATTAATTTATTCATAATCATCTTTTCTTTCATTCGACATCTGTAATGTATTATAAATAGCGCGTAGAAATATTGACAACAAGATGTAACATAATATCAATATCGAATTAGTATAGCGATTTATTATAGAATTTTATTTCCTTTTAAAAGAATGTTGATGCTATTATTCTGGAAAATTTGATAACAAGAAGCACTATGAGGTCAACTTTTCACATCTTTTGTTTACTTTTAAAATTTTATTTTCAACGAACTCTTGGTATTTTGATAGACTGCCATGAAAATCACAGGCCTACTTGCTGAGATTGCAAAGATCAAAAATATATAGGCTCATATACTATCATATCATAATATTTTCAGATTATATATATAGTTTGAAATCAATACACGCGCTGTCGCCTTGTTCGGTAATACGTTGTCGAAGCAATAGTTTTGTTGGTTAGTACAGTCAAGGCGCGTACAACAGTAAGTAAGGGGTTGGCTCATTGGTTAATGCTCTGGTATTGCAATATCAGGGTCGTCAGTTCAAATCCGCCATTCGGCAATTTTTATCAACGATTTTTCTGATTTTTTTTAATATGAAGCAGTAAATCATTGATAATTAACAAAAGATATCGTTTGATCATGTTAATAACAGAAATCAGTGGACCATGTGTCTTGTCGAAGCTAAATTAATTTAATACTGAATATATTGCATGCAATGCCACGAGTTTGACCGGCCACACCTTGACGGCGTTATTTTGTGAACACCACATTAGTGTTGTATATATTGCAATAAAGATTTATGAATTCGAACCGAACGCGATCCGATCGTGTCGGGTCAGATTCGGGTTAATATTTTAGGTCTTCGGATCGGATCGGATTTGAAGTGATTTTTTATGGATAGTTTCAGATTTCGAAATTTGACTGAGTATTTGTAATTTATAATAATTAATGTGTTCTGGCTTCCTTTCAACACATAAAATAAAGATTTTCTATGTAGACAAAGCTACGTTAAATTATACATTTCAATCGACTCAATTGATGTGAAATAAATTAATTTTTTATTAAAGGAATGACTAAGTTGTATCGATTAATGCTACATCGTTTCAATGCGTATTGTGTCTCATGTTCTCCTCCAGAGTTCAGACTCCGTATTATACAGCGATAGTCAGCTTAGTCAATTGTTTAATTATAACTGAGTGATCTGAAAGTTTTATCATAGAAGGTCCATTATGGACTACACTCATTGCTAGTAATATAATAATAGTTGTTAGTTAGTCACCGACAGAGAGAGGATTAACAAAGGTGATGACAGAGCATCTATGAAGCTTTAGACTTCTAAGGTGATGTTATCGCTATGACAAACAGACAGAAAGAGAACTTATAGGCTTACACGGAGAAAATGGTTTTTTACATTCAAAGAAATACGCAATACTTGAGAGACAAACGAAAACATAACATCTAACGAAGAGAGTACAATCTATAATACAATAGATACAAAACAAACAACCACATGTTCAATCAATAAGCTTTCATCTCTATCAAACAATGTGAACATTATGTCACAGATGTCTAGTCCTGTGCATTATGGTAACAGTTATAATTTCATGATATTATTTAAAGTAAATGAAATATAAATAAATATTATTACCAATCGCAATTTCAAATTTCGTTACGATCTTAATATAATAGAATCCAGACAATTCTATAAGTGTTCCAATTATTATGATGTCAATAACAAAACAATAGGCCTAACAATGCGACAAAAGCATGAGACACTAGTATCACCTTGGTTACAATATGACGTATAGATTAAAGTAAGATATGTAAAATGGTATCAGAAAGATGTTTATTATGATTTTAAACTACCAGGTAAGGATAGTGATTAATTTAATTTTGTTTTTTTGAATTGAAAACTTCTCTGTTTACTTAAATCTGAAGTTTTCCTAGAAAAACCAACTTTTTGCTACAAAAATTTATGTTGAATAATAACATTATAAAACTTGCTTCCGCATTTCATTGAGAATTTATCAAACTTTGAGGCTCTATGATCTAACTCAGCCTACAGCTTCGATAGATAATAGAGCCATCAGTCTGATCATTCCCAATGTCACGCTCAAACCTGTTCGATAATTGTTAATTGTTAATATGAAAATAAAATTGAATTATGTTTCATAACAGATGTATCACAATTTTAGTTGAGGCATTGAGCAAGAAAACAAAACAAAGAAAATTATACCAAGTTTGTTATGTTTTGGTCAAATTAATTTATAAGGCCTATGGTAGAATTGAAAGATTGGCATACGCATATAGATAATTCAATTACTTCAAAAATGTTCTGGTTATTGGCAGAAACCAACGCAATATATTAACAATCAATACTAGGCCTACCAAGTGCAGCATGGTCCTGAAGCTTTTATTGAACGGTATTGGACAATCACATCCATTAAAGTTTGAGCCACTTAAAGGTTCAAACGTCATAGCCAAATTAAAGCAAGATGTTTTCTTTTAAAGAATTTTTAAGACATGACTGTGCGAAAGATGCATGCATGTTATGTGGCAAAAGAAAAGAGTCAAAAAATAATGTAATAATGAGCAGGACAACACCCCCCCCCCATCATTGGCATATTTTAAAATTTATAACACATTTCAACATGAGTGAATTCAATTTCTTACAAATCAATACATTAGCTGTAGGCCTACTGCAACAAAACCTGTTCCATTTATTTGTTGTTGTATGTTTGTCTTATTGTCGCCGCTACTTTGTTTATGTTTATATTTATAAACTAAATGAACTCCAAAGGGCGATGAAACTGATGGTAGGCAGTAGAATCAAGGATGTTAAATAAAACATGTGTAGACATCACCATCTTAAGACGATACATCAATAAGACGACACCATCTTATTATATCGCAAGTTAAAGTATCATGTCACTCTACATATTTAATGATAGGCTAGATATAAAGGTATTACTTACTGCACAAAAGATGTAGGCCTATTAACACACCAAAGCAAACCGCTGTCAGCACCATCGAAAATGATTTCTGAATTACATCCGCATCTCTAAACAATCCCTCTAAGATAAGTGATAATCACACCAAATGTATTTATTGTAAAAACAAGTAGCCCTTATTGCCAAATGATTTTGTTATCAAATTTTATGACAAATCCAAAGACAGAAAATTTCGTTGACGAATAGAATTGATATTTTTATAAAAAAGCAATTGTAAAAAAAGCATGCAAAATATAAAAGTGGGCCAGTAATTGAGGGATTTCTCCTCCAACCTGGCATACTATTCCAACCCATAATATTTTTGTATTATTGAATAGCATATCACTAAAGATGTTACCAATTCACAATTGAAGCGAGTTGATAAATTATACTCAAACTTTTAAAAGATTAGGCTATCAATGTGGCTATTTTCTTTCATTGGAGTGACATCATAAACTCATAATCCCTTTCTGACGTTGAAGATTATTGTTCATTCCTAAAATTCTTAATGTGTGACTAATTAATTTATGATGGATCATAAAGTATTCTTGAGAACCTTAAATACTATTGTGATTGCTTTTGCTTATCATTTGTATATCAACATGCTGCTTGAAAAGCATTTAGATTTCTCAGAATAGCCTGCAGCAGAATCCATAATAGGCTATAATGAATTTACTAGTCAAACATGAAAAACACATTGAGAATTTTAGGAATAAACAAAATCTTCAATGGCAGAAATGGGTTATGAGTTATATGAGTCTTATGACGTCATTCCAATGAAAAAAATAGCCACCTTGATAATCATTTATAATTTTGAATATAATTGATGAAATCACTTAAAATTTGAATTAGCAACTCCTTGAATGATATTCTATTCAACAATACAAACTATAATGAGGTCAGGTTTTAGAGGGTAACTCCATACTGAATAACTGTAAGCATTGCAATTATGAATAATTTATTTGAAGGTCTAACAATGGTGCGATCTCAATTGTTTTAGGTGGCACTGTAATGTGTATTAATATAAGTCTATCAATGGAAGATAATATAATACTTTTATTTGGGAAAATTAGGCCTACTATTATAATATACCCGACAATTGCAGAAAGCCCTTGTTATTCCAAGTCATGAAGCTGAATGCCCCATCTGAATAGGCATGTACAGATTTAAATGGAATTCCAAATTGATAAAATTCAATAAGACATAGACATTAGTAATGCATAGGCTACCATTCAGGAATTCTCTCAGTATATTATCATTTGATAAACTTACCATTATGAATCTCCAAAAAAGCCAAGACACACACCAATGATTGACGATTGTTGTAAAAGTTTATGGTCTGAATCTGAAAGAACACCAGCAGAAAAGCAAACTAATTAGATTACATTGTTAAAACCAATTTATTTCAATTTTCAGATATCAAGGTTGGTCGATGTAGGCCTGCACATATAATATGAACTGTGTGAGCATCTTATAATATGTTAAACAGTAGGGTACTCTGTGTTAGTGATTTGCTTTCAACTTTAATATCAACAGTTACTGTTCTACCTGGGATAGGCTACAATCAAATTAAATTTGCACTTTCAATAATATTTGATGATGTCTGTTATTTCACAATTTTTTTCATTGTAAAAAAGAAAATTGAGCACTGTAGGGTCTGTATAATTAGACTACTACTAGCATTGCGTAGTTGCAAAAACAATCAAAATAATTTGTCTGATACAGGTTGTCAAACACTAATATAGGCATAGTAATGGGAATTGAAAAGCATAGGCAGTTCTATGGTTATTGAACAATTGGTTACCTGAGTAAAAATCTTTGCCATTTTTACATTTTAAAAAGTCAAGGTCAAAATAAAGATCTATCATACATTTCATATTGAGGAGCATCTCAGTATGGTACTGCAGTTTTTATAATTAATAATAACCTCAGTTTTGCAATATCTAACAATATCAAGTTGTTTATAGATGGTCAATTACATACACCTTTATATATTTGTTCTTGCTAGAGAAAGACAGTTTTGAAAGTTAGAGCATGTGGTCAACATACTATCTACTTAAACACGAAGGAATAGGATAAGGGTCAAATAAAATGCTTACTAATTCAACCAAACAAAGCCAGTAATACTGATAATATGTCTCCTCACAAGGGCAATCAACGAATGTCGCTTAACAATCTACTGTAGGCTTAATTGAAATTTGAAGCGAAAATCAAACAACTTCTAACTCAATACAAACGATAAATTGAACCAAAGCTTTAGAACATCGTATCACGAAGGATAGATGCATAATGATCACATTGCCAAGTCATGCAATATTGTATTACGGTTTTAGCTATAGGCTATTACATTCATGCAGGGCAGGAATAGCTTAGCCCGGAGGGATTAAAATTTGTTTACGGATGTTAGGTTGTGTGTAAAGTACTTCATTTTAAATTGATTTACTGTAAAAACAAACAATCACTAATCGCATGAAGATTGAACTTAGTTGAATTCAGGGTCATATAAATATATCATTAGGCCTAAATTTAGTCATGTAAAACTCTTATCTTATGCCAATGCCCGGGCTACGATTGCCAAGACGAGCTGCAATAAGAAATCATGATAACAAAATAGGGACATTTTTAAAATGAACTAAACTGCTTTCTATGTAATCAGTGAGATTGTTAAGCGACAAAACAGTTGGTTAAGCCTGAATGTTGACAGACTGTTGCTCTGCCATGACCATGTCCTGTTACTAATACCTAAATGCAATAACATCAAAGTGTTACATAAATTCTGACAACAGTCAATAGATGAAACGATCATACCTGCATTGTGTTAGACCTATTATAAAGCAAAACCCAGTATCGATGCAATCTATCTACTCTATAAACTATATAGTTAAACGTCTCATTTGTGTAACAACTCCGCCATGATGAATTTGACCTAAATTTTGATTTTTGGGGTCTTTTAGGCGCAATTTTTCAAACAATTTTGAGTTAGAAGCATGAATAGGAGACATTTGTGGTTTGAGACAATGCAAGCCTCTTACCCATGTAAATGTCTATATGTATTGGAAATGTCATGGCGGCGAAAAAGTTGTTTCAAAAACGAAACGTTTAGCTTAATAATTTTTTTAAATAAATAGGTTGTAACGATACTGGGTTTTGCTTTATAATAGATCTAACACAATACAGGTATGATCGTTCCATTTATTGACTGTTGTCAGAATTTATGTAACACTTTGATGTTTTTGCATTTAGGTATTAGAACAGGACATGGACATGGCAGAGAGCAACAGTCTGTCAACATCCAGGCGATCAGGCTTAACCAACTGTTTTGTCGCTTAACAATCTCACTGATTACATAGAAAGCAGTTTAGTTCATTTTAAAAATGTCCCTATTTTGTTATCATGATTTCTTATTGCAGCTCGTCTTGGCAATCGTAGCCCGGGCATTGGCATAAGATAAGAGTTTTACATGACTTAATTTAGGCCTAATGATATATTTATATGACCCTGAATTCAACTAAGTTCAATTTTCAAGCGATTAGTGATTGTTTGTTTTTACAGTAAATCAATTTAAAATGAAGTACTTTACACACAACCTAACATCCGTAAACAAATTTTAATCCCTCCGGGCTAAGCTATTCCTGCCCTGCATGAATGTAATAGCCTATAGCTAAAACCGTAATACAATATTGCATGACTTGGCAATGTGATCATTATGCATCTATCCTTTGTGATACGATGTTCTAAAGCTTTGGTTCAATTTATCGTTTGTATTGAGTTAGAAGTTGTTTGATTTTCGCTTCAAATTTCAAGTAAGCCTACAGTAGATTGTTAAGCGACATTCGTTGATTGCCCTTGTGAAGAGACATATTATCAGTATTACTGGCTTTGTTTGGTTGAATTGGTAAGCATTTTATTTGACCCTTATCCTATTCCTTCGTGTTTAAGTAGATAGTATGTTGACCACATGCTCTAACTTTCAAAACTGTCTTTCTCTAGCAAGAACAAATATATAAAGGTGTATGTAATTGACCATCTATAAACAACTTGATATTGTTAGATATTACAAAACTGAGGTTATCATTAATTATAAAAACTGCAGTACCATACTGAGATGCTCCTCAATATGAAATGTATGATAGATCTTTATTTTGACCTTGACTTTTTAAAATGTAAAAATGGCAAAGATTTTTACTCAGGTAACCAATTGTTCAATAACCATAGAACTGTCTATGCTTTTCAATTCCCATTACTATGCCTATATTAGTGTTTGACAACCTGTATCAGACAAATTATTCTGATTGTTTTTGCAACTACGCAATGCTAGTAGTAGTCTAATTATACAGACCCTACAGTGCTCAATTTTCTTTTTTACAATGAAAAAAATTGTGAAATAACAGACATCATCAAATATTATTGAAAGTGCAAATTTAATTTGATTGTAGCCTATCCCAGGTAGAACAGTAACTGTTGATATTAAAGTTGAAAGCAAATCACTAACACAGAGTACCCTACTGTTTAACATATAATAAGATGCTCACACAGTTCATATTATATGTGCAGGCCTACATCAACCAACCTTGATATCTGAACATTGAAATAAATTGGTTTTAACAATGTAATCTAATTAGTTTGCTTTTCTGCTGGTGTTCTTTCAGATTCAGACCATAAACTTTTACAACAATCGTCAATCATTGGTGTGTGTCTTGGCTTTTTTGGAGATTCATAATGGTAAGTTTATCAAAGGATAAGATACTGAGAGAATTCCTGAATGGTAGCCTATGCATTACTAATATCTTTGTCTTATTGAATTTTATCAATTTGGAATTCCACTTAAATCTGTACATGCCTTTTCAGATTAGGCATTCAGCTTTCATAACTTGGAATTTAGGGAGTGCTTTCTGCAGTCATTAAGTAGATTTTTTAGCATTTCTGTCCATTAAAAATTGAAAAAAACTTTTTTCCTAGTTAAGGTGGTTTGTGACAATAGCCCTATTTTAACTATATAACCAGGGTCCGATAACAGATTTCGCCTTCCGAGATCCAAGATTTTCGAAGTGAAATATTCGGATTTTTCCCCGACATATACCTAAAGAGAAAATTGGTCTTCTATTGATTTCATTGCCAATGCTCCATCCAGTTTAGATGTGAACTTGTAAAGAAATATTTCAGACCTTGCTGTAAATGTAAACAAACACTGATAATAGATTTCTCAATGTACAAATAAGCTTCAAAAATCCAAAAGTTAAAATTTTTTCTTAATTTTTAGTAGAAATCTTATTGAAAAAGTTGATCATTCGCTGCCTTCGGATTTCAGCTCAGCCTTCCGCAATCTACGATCGCAGGATCACAACTTTTATCAAACCGTGTATATAACTAGCCCTTTCCTTTGGTTCGCAAATAAGAAAGATAGCGGAACCGAAGCTTGTTACGATCTGAGAAGTTACATATTTGTATGAAAAATTGAATAAAACCGTAGTAGGAGATACATACATGGTTTTTATGCTACCTATTATCAAAGATGATGTTTAGTAACTGTTATCAACTCATAAAACACACAAGTGTTGGTTTCACGGAACAAATTGCAAGAATGCTTTCAATGTTCAACTTTTTCAATTTTGAATAAAGGTTATTCATATACTTGGAAGCGTTTCTTTTGATGAAAATTGCACTTATAGAAAAGAAGAATGTTATAACTGATCCTTTTCCACACTTTTGATCAGAAATCACCACTTTGACCTTGGATTACAAGAAAACCAATATGGTGACCCCATTTTTTATTTTGGAGGTAGATAGTACATAGCATGGATAACATCCACAGAAAATTGGAGAAAAAATTACAGTTTTTTCTACTACCATTTTATTGTAAAAAAATACGAAAAACCATGCACAATTACCACTCCCTGCCATCACCATAAAAATTTGCCATTGTCTATATAGTCAAATTTCAGCTTGATAAAGATTATGCATGTATTTATGTGTATTTCTACCAAATCTCTGCTCCATTTACCAAATATGTAATTTTTTTATTTCGGAGCAAACAATAGAAGTATTAAACCCAATAAATTGTTAGGGGATCTGTTGCCCCATGTGCCCCAAATAATATGGCAACCCCTCATTTTTATTTCATAATTCAACATGTTGAGAATTACGGAATGTTACTACCAAATTTCAGCAAATTATTACAGTTTTTAAATTTTGCCTCTATTGTAGCGAACCCCCTTAAAGTCTTATACCTATTTTGAGTGATTCCAATGCTGAAATCCTCTATTTCAACTTGTGTGTTGAACAATAAATTTTATTTCAGGGATTTTTCTTTTTTAAAAACTTTTTTGTTTACACACACAACAAATTCAACAAGTAGCAACAGTATATTTGGTAGGCCTGATGTATACTCTTCACTAGATATATAAATATATACTTGTTTCAAATAGCAGGTTTCACTTTCAGAGTTTACATTTAAAGTAAAATTACCAAAATGCAAAGTATTCTATCATTCTTTGATAAAAGATTTACCATAGATTTTTGGGGACCTACATATTCGAGTGAAAAATATTATAATCAAATTAAAAGTAGGCCCCTATGTTTCTTTATCATTCCATTTTATCGTTGTTAACAGAAATTTTAAAAGGGTGCATGTATTGTTATTATACTTTGTTTGAAGAATGACGTCAATGTGTTATTTTTCTGATTGAACAATGGAATTACTAACAGTTTTAATGATGAAGGTTTGATCTGAGATTTTGACACATTGACGTCATAGGCTCCTCCTTGAATTTGAATCTTCGTTTTGCAAGTTTTGTATGGATCATTTTTACAAACGCTTGCATCTCAAAAAGTAGGCCTACTCATCTGTCTTAATCCTATTTTTAGAAAGATCCTATAAGGCGAGTTCAATTTAATCTTTATGAAAAATTCACAAATGTAAATTAATCCATAATTGAATGAGAAACTGTATGATTACCGTATAATAATAAATTAATGTTGCTAGTTCAAAAGAAATAAAACATTAAAATACAATTATTTACAATCTAAAAATCTAAAAACCTACAGGGTTCACATTTCTGCTTTTCTGAATTTATTGCTGTTGATTCATTTCGAGTTCTCTTATTCCCTCAACCAATCAAGTTTTGATTCTGCGTTTGCATTGCTTTCGTTTTCTGCCTTGTTTTTCAGAATAATACCTTTTTTCATATCCGTTATTACTCTTATAAACTTCACTCTATTTCATAAATTTTGATACCGAAATGATAATATATGCGCAAAGCGTTTTAGAACTGGCAGCTTTAAATTGTCAAATTGTCAAATTGTCATAACTTCACCATTATTGGCACTTCCGCTTGGTATTTTAATGATTTGAATGATAAAGCGATTTTGTTTCATTCAAGATCAAATGATTTCGATAAATCATAAAATGGAATTTTCTTAAAACTAAATATGTAAAAAAGCATACCTTATTCTATATGCTGGTGAAGCAGGAGCATTGGGATATATTTGTAAGCCAAGTTATTGCAATTTTAACTTATGATTCCCTTCTAATCAATAGGCGTATTAGTTATATACATTGAAGCATGCTTCAACAGCCGCGCAAAGGATACCGTCGTCATTGGATGCGAGTTAGACGTTTCTTCAACAGGAGCAATCCTCTTACTAGAAATCCTTCATCACGCCTCCAGTGTACTTCACAAGAGTATCCACACAGCTTAATTTCAAACCCGGTTGACAATGGTTGGGAATCTACTGATGTTAATGATGCGTTTACTGCACCTCCAGATGTGATGATGTGCGACATGAATCAGATTGCACCACCATGTGACTGGGATAATCTAGCACCATTTTATGATGGGAACAAATGTACACCTTGTAATGATGCAACAGTAGTCAACAGGCAACTTGAATTCATTGATGAAAATGAGGGCAGTGTTGAATCAGGTGGAATTTCACAAGATACAGTGGGAAAACTTAAAGTAGAGCTGTCAGAGTGGTGTGGAATATTCAATGTTAGCCACAATGGTGTTGATGCCTTACTCAAAATCTTAACTGGTAATCTTCATCAATTGTCGGACATGCCTCGAACTGCAAGAACACTTTTGAAGACACCAAGAGACATCAAATTGCGAATGGTTTCAAATATGGAATATTTCAATTTTGGGCTTAAGCGTCAGTTACATTTAATGCTTGCTAAATTTGAAAGTGATGCTCTCTCATCAACTCGATCACTGGAACTGATCTTTAACATTGATGGTTTACCGCTTTTCAGAAGTTCGAAGTTATGTTTCTGGCCTATACTATGTTGTATATCAAATATTGAACCAAAAAAGGTATTTCCTGTGGTGATCACAGGCGGGGAAAGTAAGCCTACTAATGTGAAATTTTTGAGGGAAACTATATGCGAAATGAATTCCCTGCTCAAAGATGGTATTGAATACGATGGGAAAACGTTGGATGTAATACTAAAAGCCATAGTTTGTGATGATCCTGCCCGTGCAATGCTGAAATGCATGAAACATTATGGTGGCTATTTCGCTTGTGACAAATGTGATGTGGAAGGAGAGTATTTTAAAAATAAAGTAATATATAACAAATACACTTCAAACCGCAGCGATAAATCATTTCGCTCACAAGTAAATAAAGAACATCATACTGGTAAATCACCGTTCACAAAATTAAAAGAGATTGACATGATAAAAGTATTCCCAATAGATTACATGCATTCGGTTTGTCTTGGAACAATGAAACGGTTGTTAAAAGTTTGGTTGAAAGGTGACCGAAAGTACCGAATGTCATCTGTTCACATGGCCATAGCAAACCAGAGGATATTATTCCTGAAATCAGCCGTTCCAAATGACTTTTCTAGGAAGCCTAGATCCCTCAATCATGTTTCTCATTGGAAGGCGACCGAATTTAGACTTTTCCTTCTTTATACAGGACGTTACATTTTGAAAGGTGTTATAAAAACCAAATATTATAATCATTTTATGTGTCTAAGTGTAGCAATATGTATTTTAGTAAGTCCTACGTTAATTGTTAAGCATTTAAGTTATGCACACAGGCTGTTACGCAGATTTGTGGAGAAAGGGAAGCGTCTATACGGCAAAGGGTTTCTGGTATACAATATCCATACTCTTGGTCATCTTGCACCTGAAGCTGCCAATCATGGCTGTTTGGATAGCTACGCTGCTTGGCTTTTCGAAAGCTACCTTGGTAAACTTAAAAGGAAAATAAAGCCAGGCAAGAACGTAGTTGTCCAGGCAGTCCATAGATGTATTGAAGAAGACCAAATTTCCTCTGTTTTCCTGCCAAAAAAGTTTATCAGTGTCAGAAAATCGAACAATATATATAGTCTCTCTAATGGTAAATTTTGTGAGGTTCTTCAAGTTATTAATAGTGGTGATCCACTCTCTAATTCAAAATTTTGTCTTGCAGAGTTTTTAATGACATACATGCCTTATTTGATAAACCCTGTGACTCACGGGTGCTAGGGTTTTGTAGAGCAAAATCAGATAGCGGGAACATTTATAAAGAAGATGTGACATCTTTCCGTCAAAAATGCATGATGTATGAAAAATGTGGATGGAAATACTTCCTTCCCTTGCTTTACAGTTTCATGTAAGTGTAGCATTATAAAAATGTATTACAATTACATTTCCTTACTGTAGACCTTGTAAAAAAAAATTCCCATAGAAATTGGAACTTTTTGTAACATTCTTATAGTTGAAAATAAATTATTGCAATGTATTTGATATTTAGAGTAAATTATGTTACACATGTTTATCTTACTTTGTTGTATTTGTATGCCTAATTAAAATAGTTAATGACAGTACAATATCTACTTTTCAAACTGTGACTGAAAGGTTATCACACAGATTTTCTCCAAAACTTTTTCACACAGATATACCAACAGTAACAAAATCTTTAATGTTTAGTCCATAGAACCAAGCAAGAATTTTGATTTTACGCAACGCTTCAAAACAGTGAAACCGACCAATCATATAGCAGGTGTTATAACGTGATGTTTTATTAAATATTTTCTGTCTCTCAGCGTATCATGTCTTATGTCTAAAAGATTTTTTGGCTGCAATTAATAATATTTGTGCATGTTATGGTTAGCCTGCTTGCCTTGCAACACATTTCTTTTAAACACATTTTTCATAAAAATAGACAACTATTATGCATAACAATTTCATTGTATTTCAGTTTTATGTCGTTGAGTTTAAAGAAGATAGGTCAATGGGAGTTGTTCCATCATCATGGGTTGACGAGTCACAAAATGATCAAGTTAGTATTAATTTAGAGAGTTACCACACACTTTCTATGTTTGCATTCATATTTACTACACAAGGATTGTCCAGTTAAAATTGGAGCGGTACAAAATCACAAATTTCCGAGGCGAGTAATTTTTAGCATCCCTATCCCCAAGTGTCTTCCAACTTTTTTGAGAGTGGTAAATATGAAACACAAACATATAGCAAGTGTGTGATAACCTTTTCTAAAATAAAACAATTTTGAAATTCTGTTTTCTTTCTTTGCAAAAGGTTGTGAGAATTTAAAATTTGCAATATTCACATTAAATTCGATTTAAATCCAATTTTTCCTGTCAATGTCATCAAATATGAACTCATTAAACATGTTTGGAACTGGTGATTCTGACACATATGTTTCTTTCCCTTATTCTACTTATAACCACACTATTTATTATCAGGGAGGAACTGTTATCAAAATTTGTATAACATATTCTAATTTATAGTAGACTACAATGTGGCTTCATCATTATGTTGTATGACTAGATAACTGCGTATTGGCCTTCAAAAAACCAACTTACAAGGGACAAGAAACAATATTCACCTGACAAAGAAAAGTGGAAAAGTTACGTTGTTGATATAGTGCATTATAGAAGTGGTAAGTTGGAATTAGACTCAAAGTCCTCATGACACTAACAAGTAGGTAGGTAGCCCAATAAGTAATAAAATGTATCAAAAAGAATTTGCAATTTGGATGATCAGCTGTTATATTTTATTTTACATTCAGCTGAATTTCTTCAGATCAGAAGTTTTCACTTTTTAAATCAGGCAACCCCATAAGTTTGGAGAATCTTTTTCTACCAAACATATAGATTTAACTCAACGTAGCCTAGTTGTAGGAATTGATAAAATATACAGTACATTCTTCAGAGTTCTCTCGATATTCGCTCTATTGTTATCCAGATAATTTTTCTATTTTTTAATTTCTAATAAAGGTGATTAACAAACATTTTTGATTTCCAGATGAGTTTGACATAGCCTATAAACGTATGAAAAAGTTAGAGGAAACATCCTCTAATTTAGATGTGTCCTTGTCAGACACAGAATTGTCTCGCAGTAAAAAGCGAAAAGCCTCTACGCCAGTCAATGCCAGCAAACCTCAAGCTGCTGCTGGCCAAAGCACATCATCGGCTCCTGTCGTAGAGGCTACTTCAATCAGCAGACCTGCACCAGGTAAATGTTTCTAGTTTACATTAACTTTTCAGTGATTTAGTTGTACAACAACAACAAGGTTTCAGTATTTGATGTTGTACATTTGATCTCTTATTTGTAAAACAACCAACCTATTTGTTTTTCTTTCATACATCTAAGCCAATACTTCACAATCCAAGAGGATGCCAACTCCTCCAAGGTTCGATGAGGATATTGCATCAGATTATGAAGCAAGCCTAGCAGGTAAAATAAAATTATGATTATGGTTATCAACTGTGTAATATGTTCGTTCTTAACTTGATTGTGATTCGACTTCTTCACATAACATCGGTGTGCCTAGTAATTATTACTTCTCCGATTGAACCTATACAGTGACACACATCCCTACTCTTTTTTACATGTTGGCATAGGTTGGAACCAGATCTGTATCATTTACAAAATATTAAGGACTAATTAGCATATTGCAATGGATAGCAAGTCTTCTGAAGTTCTGATAATGGTCCTGGTATTGACTATTTTATTATTCATCTGTTCATCTGATTTTTTATGTAGACGAAACCTTGGATTACAGCAGTTTTCAGCGCCAGGTTCTGATGAGCCATGAACTAATAAAAGAACAACTAGCAGCAATAAAGACACTGGTTGCTAGTATCCGTCATGTTTCATCGGAACCTGGCGTTGTTGAGATTGTTAATCTGGAACCATGCAACAGCGTTGAAGAGTTTTCAACATTAAATTCAAGATTGGAGGGACAGAGACAAAGGAAACAAGTGGTGTGTATTGCTGTATGAATTGACATCCTACTCTCTCTGTTTTCTTAAAGTTATCCTACCCATTCCATTTCTGTCACGAGTGAAGCCTAATTTGAATAGTTTAAAAAGGCTCTTTGACTGCATTACATTATTTTATGTTTAATAATAATAGTAATATAATAAGGATAGATTTATCTAATGACAAATAAAAAGGTGCTTAAATGTCAGCATTTGGCACTTAGCAGAGAAGTAAATAATAATAATAGTGATTATGTTTTCATTTCTTTAAAATTATGTAAATAAATTTTATTTTCGATAAGACATTCAGAAATTAGTTCTGATTTTTTGTTTAATAATGTTTCTTTTGAGCATATGATATGATGTGATATTTCTCCAGTTAGCATAAATGACACTTTTTGGAATGTCAATAATAATAATAATAATAATAGCAATAATAATAATAATAACAATAATAATAATAATAATAATAATAATAATAATAATAATAATAATAATAATAATAATAATAATAATAATAATAATAATAATATTAATAATAATAATAATAATAATAATAATAATAGTAATAATAATAATAATAATAATAATAATAATAATAATAATAATAATAATAATAATAATAATAATAATAATAATAATATTAATAATAATAATAATAATAATAATAATGATGATAATAATAATAATAATAATAATAATAATAATAATAATAATAATAATAATAATAACTACATTTATATTGCCCTGTCTAATGTTTTTCCAAGAGCGCTTGACAATAATACTTAATAGCTGTGGATACTAACTAACGATTGTTTTCTCCTTTTCATTAGATTGACTACCTTGAAAAATTCAATTCAACTGATGTTGCAGGCAGTGTTCGAGCGATGATGCTTTGCCTCGGTAGGCCATGTGTATATGTTTTTATTCGATTGTGAATTATGTACATTGGCCATGAGATTGAATGATCAATGTTGTGCTGTGATATTTTCTCAGTTGCTCTATGCAATTAAACGAAATTGGTAACTGCAAAAGTAATTGTTGATTGTCTGACAGTTCTGTTATTGTAGAACAAATTTTCATCCACTGCCTTGTATTCTGACTAATATTTACCAATTTCATAGGTGGCTGACGTGACCATTTTACTCAATATAGCTCTATATAAACATGTACAGTGCCAGTGCCATTTTTATGTCTACTCAATTCCATTAATTGATTATCCTACATTTTATTCTATATTGTCCATATAAGATTGTCATATCATACTTAATTACACTTTCAGGATCGTACACGTTGTGGGTGAAGTGCAGCCTGAAGGGTCAACGAGGTGGGAAGCACGGTGTGCATAACACTAATGCATATAAAGCTGTAACAGGTAAATGATACTAATATAATTAGGCCTACGCAGACATAGCTTGCACAGTTTACATGTTACAGATAATACAAGCTGAAAACTTACTTGTGCTGGAGAGACAAAGACCATTTACATTACAATTGCTACATGTAAATTACTGTTCCAATTCCTCATTAAAAAATAAGTTATCTTCCAACGATAAGAGAATGTGAGCTCTTTCCCAACTTATTAAGGATTATAGCTGTATGTGACAGGACAATTATCTATTGTGCATCACAGTGGCTGGTCTGCGTTTGTTTAGTTTATGAATAGTTCAAATTTTTTTTTTCATCCCAGCGGCTGTTATGAGAAAACATAGAAAATCATCAATGAAAGACATCAACCTAGGGATGAGCGACTTTCTGAAGCATGCACCAGAAAGATTAAAGGTGTGTAAACATGTGTTAAACAGTTTTTATTTTGATACTGTGTCTGTCTATTTTGTATGTATTTAATTTGGAAGCTTGGTGTTTGCTATCAAAAAATTTATCTAATCAGATCACTTTGCATTATTTCAATTCCAATTGTCTAAGGTCTAAATGGTACGGTAATTGATTTATCACTTTTTCTGTTACAAAATGGACTAGTAATCTGAAATTATTAAAAATAAAATAACGGAAAACTATAGTGTTTCATTTATTTGCAAAACAGAGTGCAGTAGAAAAAAGGTACAATCCGATCGGCTAAAACGGTTATCCTGTAAGCAGTCACTTAGATGCATGTGACGGTCAACTCATGCTGTCCAGACTCTTTATTTTCTGATTGAAGTTAACATCCATTAAAAGAACACCTGTCTCTGTCTGCATTGGTAAAAAATAGTAATTATATTGAAAGTATTGACCGTTATATACAGGTTAATTATTGTGATGCTCACTTATTACAATATAATCTAGCCGATCATGGTTCAGCTCCCTCCCTCATAAAAATTAGTATAACCTTTTCAACCCCGTTGTTCGTACTATCGCCTATTGCAAAATTATTATTGGCGTACTGTTGATCATTATTTTATGGTTTCATTGTTAGGCAACATTGTTACGGACAGGGCAACCGCCACTTTCGCCGATATTTGACCCTGCATTTGACGTGAATTTTGGAGAGAACGGCACATCATCAGCAACTGAAGATAATGTCTAAATTTTTATATCCTCCATTTAAATTTTAGATTTGTATTTTTAATTGTGTATTTTAATATATCATATATATCCAATTATTCATATTTTGCCTAGAAGCGAAACTCGCTCTTCATTCGTGATGATCTTTGCCAAGAAAATTGCTAAATGTCCCTGCACGTAAATATTTCAAACATAAAAACATGTACATGTACTGATAGAATGTATCTAGCAATGGACTGAGCAGATGGGAAAATTTACTGACAAATATTTCCATGGATTCAAAAAAGTGTACATAGCTTCTATCCATTTTTAGGACGAGGAATAAATCATAAAACAATAAAATATTATATTTCAATCATTGAAAACATTTACTACAAACACGTATTTATAACGTTATTGGGACTGACCAGTTTCGAGTGACCAGATGGAACCATTTACTGACAAGTAAAAAATTCGATGGATTTAGAAAATTGTTTATAACTTCTATCCATTTTTAAAACGAGGAATAAATCATAGAACAATGGAATATTATATTTCAATCATTGAAAACATTTACTACAAACACGTATTTATAACGTTATTGGGACTAAACAGTTTCGAGTGACCAGATGGGACCATTTACTGACAAGTAAAAATTTCGGTGGATTTAGAAAAATGTTTATAACTTCTATCCATTTTTAAAACGAGGAATAAATCATAAAACAATGGAATATTATATTTCAATCATTGATAACATTTACTACAAAACACGTCTTTAGAACGTTATTGGGACTAACCAGTTTCGAGTGACCAGATGGGACCATTTACTGACAAGTAAAAATTTCGACGGATTTAGAAAAGTGTTATTAACTTCTATCCATTTTTAGAACGAGAAATAAATGAGAAAACAATGGAATACTATATTTCAATCATTGAAAACATTTACTACAAAACACGTCTTTATAACGTTATTGGGACTGACCAGTTTCGAGTGACCAAATGGAACGAATTTCTGACGATATAAAGACGAAATGTCAAATAATCTTTATATGGTTTTACAATGCAAGTGCATCCGTTTGTTTCATCTGCTTTCCATGAATTATAAGAATATCATCAACACCTGAAAGAAAAATTAGAGTCGTCTTTATCACGTTTTCCAATCGTCTTTCTGACTGACGAGATACGGCTGACCAGTCGAACCAATTTATGACAGGAAAAAGACGTCTTTTTTTGTCATAAAGACGTCATGTGTTTAGCGGGTTTATGCGATATTTTCAATCTTTCTCTTTCTACAGGCCAATTTCTCAATGCCCAAAATCCTGGAGAAAATCGTCCATCATCAATTATATAACTATTTTACTAAACACAAATTATTATCTGATTTTCAATCTGGATATCGAAAAAATCATTTGCACGGCTAGCAGTATTCTTAATTTTACTGATTATTCTTAATTTTACTGAGTATTCTTTCAATGAAATTCAAAACAAAAAATATGTTGGTGTCATCAGTAGTGATCTAAGGAAGACCTATGATACCGTTAATCATATAAATACTGTTAGAAAAGCTGAAATATTATGGTAGTGATGTAAGTAGTTTAAATCAATGATTCAAGACGTACTTACTTAACAGACAACAAATTGTATGTACTAACAATACTTAATCGAAAGCAGGTGTCATTAATTGCAGGACTCCACAGGATTCCATTTTAGGCCCTCCTCTATTTTTAATATATATAAATGACATCGTAGTATGCATGCATAAATGTTAAATTAACCTATACGAAGATGACACCATAATCTATTTTTCAGACAAAAACGTGGAAAATATTAATGAAACTCTTGCTGTAGAGATTGAATACGAGCACACATGGTTATGTGCGAACCAAATTAGTTTTAACGTTAACAAAACAAATAACATGCTGATCAAAAACAAACAAAAACGTAATACTTAAAATAATTTAAGCATCAATGTAAATAACACATCAAGTAAACAAGTAACAACTCTAGATTACCTTGGCATGAAAATTGTCAACTCTTTGAACTTTGATGTTCACATTGATGAAATGATTAATAAAGTAAACAGGGCGCTGGGAGTGCTGAAATACACTAGCAAAGTTTTACCTCTACAAACAAGGAGATTTTTATTTAATGCCCTTGTTTTACCTCATTTTGATAATTGCACGGTAGCTTGGGGGAACTGTAAACAACAACACCTTGAATGTCTTCAGAAGCTCCAGAACAGAGGTCTAAGGACAGTTCTCCAGTGTAATTACTGGACCCCTGTCTCAACGATGCTTAGTCAACTAGATTGGCTCGGTATCACAGACAGGGTGGCATTCAATCAGCTTTCCTGGGCACATAAAATAAAATTTCAGCAGGCTCCTCCATTTCTATTTACCTTCTTTTCTTCTCCATACACCACTAAAACACGCTCCTCCACATACAATGATATCTGCGTACAATCCAGTCATCGTCACTCTTTCCAAACCACTGGTGCTCACAAATGGAATGCTATGCCATCCTCGATAAAGGAGACCTCTGACAGTGCGGAATTTAAAAATATTGTAAACTTTATTAAAAACTATAGTATGTATGACCAATTATTTTATTATTAATTATTTGTATAACTATGTTTGAGCCCTTTGAAAAAAGCCATCATCAAGATGGTGGCTTAATAGGCAACTCAATCAATGATGATGATGAATCATATATGACATAATAATGTTACCATTCAACAGTACACTCCGTCTCAACTCAAATTGCCAAATATTAAAATAAGTTCACCGCAATCTAAATAAATAAATGTAAATGTAAATGTAAATAAATATATAATTTCACTTAGGCTACGTTTTTACGGTAGCAAAAACCCGGGATTTCAAATGTCTTTCAAAAGCTCACTTTCAAAAATTTCAGATAAATAATCACCTTACACAACGGCTAGATTTAACAACTTTGTCTAAGTAAAACGCGGTAAACTCCAATATTTCTTATATATAGCAGTTCAAAGTCCAAAATATGAACAAATAATCTGAACAAACTTGTCTTGTCTGTTGAATTCAAATGTTGTCTGCTAGAACATGAATTTGTCATGCTCTTTAATATGTTGGCTCCGGGTTTTCTCCGCTAACGGCGATAGTTACACTGAAATTTACAGATATTATCTGAAAAACTGCTTGAAATAGCAAACATTTCCTGACAGAGATAATTGTTTCCCCGAACACGGAGCTGAGAATCCTCTAGCGTGAATTGTAACCCCAGTCCACTTCAGTGTCAGATTGATCTTCAAGAATATTATCATGTAAGTTCCGGCCAAATGGCTTTGTTTTCGTAGCCCAACACAGGCCAACTCTGACTTTTTGGAATGTTGGCCAAAATAGAAAATCATGAGTAGGCTGAATCGGAATTAGTTGGAGTGTGTTGGGCTATGAAAAAAACCAGTTTGAAGATGATCAAAAATTTGGCCACAGAGACCAACAATCTGTTGTTCTCGACCATTTCGACCTTTCTCGACCTTTATATGTATATTAACTTTTGAAATTATGCGATGCGCAATTATGCTCTTACAGTTACAATCACAAAATGTATAAATTCATTTGTCTTTTAAATCAGAATATGCAAATGCGACTATTATCTTTTTAAATCTAAACTCCCCCGGAATGCCCTCATCTCCCCCAAATTGGATCCCGTTGCATGAGTATGTAAATGAAGATGAAAGGTGAATTTTAAGTTGTCACCCTTTTGGATGTAAAATGCACCTTAAGTCTATTGCATTATGACCTTTTGTTTTAAGAGTGCTGTGTATAGCCTAACTGTTTAACAGTCTAGGCCAGTATTGAAACTTCGTTGAAATTTGTGTTCCTTGATTCTTTCCGTTTTAGGCAAATAAGTTTCAATGTAAACCATGTCCTTCAACCATAAATATAGCTCTGAGATAAAACCAAAACTGTAAGAAAAATTGTAAGAAAATCGGAAATTCAACAACATCTTAACGAATCAAATTATAATAACTTTATTAATATATGTAAAATGTAAGCTGAAAATGTAAGCAAAACATGTATGCAGATGATGAAAAATTCTTTTTATCAAGAGACCATAACGAAAATGACAATTCAGATCCTTTATCTGTGACATAGGAAACCTTTGGTCAATAGTCAAACCATTGGGAAATGATCATCACTCATGAAAAATTTAATCAGAAATCTATTTGGAAGGCACATGTTGATCATGTGCAGTATTCTTTAGACGATCATCCTATCAAATCTTGTTAATATTATTTAAGATCTTGGTATCATTATTTCCTATGGTCTGAAATTCTCCCTTCACTGCAATGCTATTGCGTTAATACCCCATTCTTATTCTTTTCTATTTGGAAATTCTTCAAATCAAGAAATCCGAAGTTGTTAATAAAAGACTACACAGTAGATGTAAGGCATATCATTGAATCAGACATGCAGTATGGAATCCAAACTACATCAATGATATAATAACCATCGAGAAGGTGCAGAATAGCCTTCATAAATTACTCTGATCATTTTACTTTCCTTCAGCTAGAGTCACTGGATCTATGTCGACTAAGAACGGTCCAACAGAGCTTATAATGAATTTCAAAATATTACATTATTAGTATAACTTAAAGGTTCTGAATAAATGATGATGATGATGACGATGATGATACATGGCTTTGTTGACGTCGATATGAATAAGAAATTTTTTTCATAGAAACCAAAAACAAAATACACGTTAAGTAGATGTCATTATCTAATGTTGGAATCAGCCAAAGTAATAAATGTCACCATCGTGTTGTCAATGTTTGGAACTCATTTCCTGATAGCGCTGTGACATCTAAATATCCTATCATCTTTAACAATCGATTGTCAAAGGTTGAGGTATCGCAATATTACAAAAAAACTAAATTTTATTGCAAGACTTGAAAGTATACATTTCACCATAGTTTATAGAGACAAACCTTGGTTAGGAATCATCGAAATTTTCACACGGAAGGTTTTGGTTGTCAGGGTTTGGTTGGTTAGCGAATCACCTGATTTTTACGATGCACATATTACTCGCGAGATTTGTATAGTTGTTGAGACCGCGTAGCGTGTTGTTGATAAATTTATTATATTCCTTTATGTAATCACGATAATGTAGTTGCATTCGAAACGAATTTTGATATGAATGATATGTAATATTAAATTATACATATTGTATTCTTTGTTGAATAAAATGCTTTGCCTTCTCAAACCTGTTACTGAAACGATACAAAATAAAACGGAAAATTGATACTAATACTACAATTCAGTAGAAATCCCCCGTAGCCGATCTTATAAAGGTATACATAATAGTTTTGTTATTGTATTATGGATCACAAAAAATGGAGTAATGAATTTAAGTCCTACAAGGCCACTCTTTAATAGTTTCATCATTGTATGTAGTATTGATCACAAAAAATTTATTAGTGAAGTAGAATTCCCGTTCATGAAAGAAATGAGAGCAGAGATTATACCAAGTGTATTGTTAATCTAATGTTATTCATATTATTAAAATTATTGTATACCAAGGTGAATCGATCAGAACATACTACATGTACAACCAAGTAAAATTTCAATAGCTATGTCATGTTCATGCCACGTAGAATAACATATATTGGCAATACAATCAACATACAAGTACAAAAATAAATAAAGATGAAAAATTCATCAAATTATTTAAATCAAATCAACATTGCTGAAAAATAATTATTACAGGTATCGTGATTGTGAAAATTGGTTTTATTGAAATCGATAGTAAAAGTTCATAAATAATAATAAGAGGAATTATCAAGTGTATTTAGTTTATTCACAAACCCTTTAGCAGATCCTTTACTTTTCCTTGCTTGTTCTGTATTTTGATTTTCTGAACAACGCCATGGAAATTGACAGCAATCTAATATATAATGACACCACCGAAGGCAATACATCTCTGCTGAATGATTTGCTAGGCAAAATGCCTCATAAAATTGCAACATTCAATTATTATGTGTCCACTTGTGTCCAAGGGCTCAACCACACTGTAATTTTAATGGCCTTTCAAATGCATCAACTGATGTTTTGGAAAATTAATCTTTGAACATTTAGAAAAAGTTACAACATATATTCTGTATATATCTAAATTTCTCGTCTTTTACCAATATAAAAGAAGAATGAATTTGCTGCAGTCCACAAATCTCTTCAAATTTTGCATAATAAGAAATGGCTTTATTTTGAATTCCAATGAACACCGTGGCAATGCTTTCTGTGCAAAACATAAAGCACATATACCCTACTATAGATTGGAGGCTAGGCAGTTGTTTCTGGTAATAACAGCTCAAACGGGAAAGTAGTTGTAAAGAATTGTATAATTTTCTTCACGATGTATCTTTGCATTAACAGTATTGTAGAATGTAGATTAACATCTGCTTGGCTAGTTTAAATAATGTATCAGTTTTTAGATGATTAACCTTTAATGCACATAACACATAACGATTTCGATTTCAAGTTTACAATTACGACACCACTAAACTCCACAGGCTAGTCGAATGAAAACGTAATCGTACACTGTATATATTTCCTTGCTCATACTTCGTCATTTTATTAATAATCTCCGACAGTATAACTTGATGAAATTGATAAGATTTAGGAGCTGTAGAACACACATCGTAGCATTCACCGTAACGAGTAGTTGGTTGACAAATGAGGCTTCATGCAAGCACTGATTTTACGTACACAGCTTTCGCAATATTAATATTGCAACATACTTCCTTCAATCTACAAAAACAAAATCGTGACAAAACAAAACATTAGTTATTTAACATTTGATTCAGCGTCTAATCTTACTTAACATCTTATAGCAGATCTACATATGATATAAAAAATACAAGAAGAAGGAAACACAGAACACGTTGAAAATTGCAACGTACTTCCATGAGTAAAGGAATGACTTCACGCGAGAAAACAGATTAAAAAAAACAAAACACAAAATTATTGAAAGCAAAAATAGTTTAAATAACTTTCCCAGCTACTTTGCTACTGTTTTTTCTCATTTATGATCTTATCCAGGGTTGTTTAGAATTGGATCCCAGTAAATCCTTTCCGAACGTCCTAGCTGAATCTCGCCGTTGTGAAAAATTACAAGACATGCGTGCATCGTAAAAATCACGTGACACATGTGAAAGTTAGGAGAATTAGAGGTGAGACTGGAAAAACAAAATGTCAAATACTATTTTCAATCCCTTTCTGACTCGTTCCGATGACGTAATTGCCGAGGAAATAGACATTTTACTGTTCAAATACAAATACAGTTAGCAGTCAGAAAGTAGGAAATAATGGCGAACAGAGAGTCTAAATAAATTAGCTCGTAGAGAATAATCGAGTACTATCTCGTATCTGCGGGCGCGTCAAAGTCCTACGAATCACGTAAAAACACGGACATTTTGAAGCAAAATATTTTATTTATACTAGATAAACATTATCAATCATCCCAACAAAGGCAATTCTTTTATTTTGACATGAAAAAAAAACATAGAAATGATGTTAGCTTTTGGTTACCTTGTCAATTGCTTGTCAAACATCGTCCATTTTTAAATTCATTAACAAGGGTTTGTATGGCCAAGCAAAATATCGCGTGTCGAATCGCAAGCAAAATATCAAGATGACATTAAATACAGTGAAAGGAAGTCACCAACCCAGTCAGTTCCTGGTAGGGAAACCTATGATTAGTCTGTTTCTATTTATTTTTAGATCTAAATGTGAGTAGAATTCCCCTCCGAGGCATTTTCCTACAGTGAGCTGGCATTATCCTTCGTGTTTGCCATTGTTTTAGTCATTACGGCACGCCATTTCACACATTTCCGAAGCTGCACGAAATGATATTAACACTCAATGTTTGTTTGTTATTGTTTGTTAGATTACTGTTTTCATGTTAAATATTGTAGGAAATTTACAAGATTTATACTTTTCAGTATAGAGATTTAATATGAAATATTGTAATAAAAAGCCGTTTTGATATTTCACATAAAAGGCTACTGTTCCATATGCTTTGTAATTAGTTTAATTTAAATTCTGTGCAACATGCTATGAACTATATTTACGTCAAATAATAAATCATTTGAATATTTTATAAATGTATAACAAAGTATTCAAGCTGACATATCAACCTGAGAACACAAACTTAGCTGAGTAATTGCCTATTTTTTCAACAATTGATATGCCACACTGACTGTACGCTTTTGAAGTAAATAATCATTGTCAATAACATGTAATCACTCGGAATAGCCACAACACAAGTGTATAATTATGTTGAAGAATCATTTCTCTTGAATTGTGATACTTTTCTAACTCTTTCAAATATTCTAAGCATGCAAATAATTCAAAATAAATATTTCCTTCTTCTTTTCAAAACAACAACAACAGATGACGCCAATGTGTCTTATCAACATGTGAGAGATATAGAGCAATCGCACACGTTATTATTCCAAGACATGTGCAATGTAAAGTGGCCCCTCGTGTGACATCCCAAATCGGTTCTGAGTATTAACAGCGATAGTATCTGGAATAAACTGTGTGACGAGATGTGATTCCATAGCAAAATGTACAAAGAAGAGTTTTGTGATCTCCTAAGACTGTTTACCAATAATATAATATGGTATATAGAGTTTAATCGAACGAAAGCATAATGTAGGTAATTGTGCACATTTGATACTGTTTTTTTTTTACAAATCTATGAATGTGATATTTCTTGGAAGAAGAAACCTATCTAGCCCAGATTTCTTTTGACAAGATCAAATCAACGGCTTATATAATGTGTGGTTCTAGGTGTTTGGACATTATGGTTTGCTACAAAATTGACTCCAAGTGTATTTTATGATTGACCGATCCCTGAATTGATTCCCAGTCGTTCGTTTGTCTGTGTTTCGAACCACGATATTTTTGGAAGGGAAAATACTAATAAAGCTTAAGGCTTGTTGTCATTGAATGATATTCCAAGGTAATATTTATGTCGTATTCAAAACCCTGATTGTAATAATTTTTATTAAAGTCTTCTCGCATTCTTTTGTTTGCGTATTTCGAGAATGTTACAAAATATCAAATGTGGAGTTTCATAATTAATGGCTCAAATATCATCAACTCAGTAAAATGATATGATGTAATTAAGAAAAGCCTTGTTTGAAACGTTAGTATTGAAGTTGAAAATGAATACGAAATAATGATAACTATTGTGGCCCGCAACAGGCAATTCTTTCTAGTGTCGAACCTGCTGAGATAGGATTTCTCACACTCCAATTGTTTAAAAAAAATGAATGGTATTTGTACCGCATTCGCTTTTTTTTCATCTTTACTTGGCATGCAAATAAGTAACTTGAATGGGATGTTCACCCAGCAATAATTTCAAACTTCTAAATACGAACTCTTTTCCTGTATTAGTAGCAAGGTCTCACTGTCACTTACATAACCGTGAGTCAACGATATAGTGCTGGGTCAAAGAGAAGCAACCGAACAAAATGCCACAATTGAATTGAATCCCTTAGAATTTCAGGCGTTTGCAATAGCTACACCTTGCATTGATAAAAATGTCGAATTGTAAAACAGACATAATTCGCATCGCACAAATCACACTTAAAATGATACGCAACGCATTAGAGAGACAGAAGGGCCAGTCTTGGATCACGAACTCGCATATTTTCCACTAGTTTTCTGGTAGTAAAATATTTTTAAAGCATTGACCGACTATAACATCTAGGTCTTCAAATCGATGCCTTACGAAATTATCCCGAAACTGTTGGTTCTTAATGGGAGTATTATGCTAGAATATTCGAAATCGAATGCATTATCGATGGAACATAATCTACGAGCACCTTCAAAGATGATAGAAAATGTTCCCCGCTTGTATAGTGATGATATACAAGGACTTGATGATAAAGCAAAAGTCATTCACTAGCTAACTTCGGCTAAGCAATTTACAGAAATTATGCAATTACTTCGCAGTGGTTTATATCATCTATGCAGAAGACCGGTCAAAGTAATTTTTAAACGTTTTAAAGATTTTATGAGTATATTTTTCCCTCTCCTTGTGTCATTCAATTCCAATTGAAATTCAAATATCAACCACTGTTTATTCATTATTCCATTTGCTAAAAAAACATGATTTTAGACAAGGGCTGAAAAAGGTGGCTGAATTTTCCTTCTCTCAATCATTCCCCAGTTCTCGAGGAACCGGTTATAAAGAATGTTTAGAATGCCAATCGACAAGATTGCTCAAAGGCGTGCACGCACACACGCCTTAATCTGCGCACCTTAGAACTGTCCCGAGATTAATTGTTTAACCCATATGCCTTTGTCAGCTACACGGCCATGCATCGGTTGTGGCTTATAAAATTTTTAGGCACCACGGATAGTCCCCCTTATAAACCAGGTCCTAAGCATAGATTTTGTAACAAACATTGAGAGCACATCTCAACGAAAAATTAAGAACAAAATATTTCAGACTAAGATTTGAAAAATTATCGAGGCTCAAGAAGTATGGCTACTATGAGAATATAAATAATTAGAAATGGCAGTAGCTCTTCCGCAGCTTCTAATATGTTTCACGTGAGATCATACATTGAAACACTTCATCGTGTGTATATTTCAAATCTTGATCAGCAAGAAAAGAACAAAACATAAAGATAACAGTTTGTTGGTAAATACATAATCGCTACTCGCTACTGCATAAAAAATATATTCTGATGATTATAAAGTAATTCTATTTGTAATCTACAATATCTTTCAGCATTATATATCTGATTGAAAAGAGCTGGGAAAGGCAACAACAGAATTGCATATTATGACAAATTTTGGTAATCATTCAATGACTTTATGAATGCCATCGTGGTATCATAGCAGAATTTCAGTTGGTCCTATGAAGTAAAAATCATGATCAATTGATATCAAACATTACAAATATGAAGAATATAGCCAAGAGAGAACTTCCAATATGTATAAATATAATTTATACTTGGCTTCGTATTATCCTTCAGCTTATTGGTATGAGGTGATTGACGAAAATTGAGAACAATACTTCAAATTTGTAAATTTTTTGTGTGCAGTTACACGTTTGTCTATAGGCGCTTTGATTTCAGTAACAAACCCTGACGCTGGTTCGTAGGTCTCATCACAGTGAGCGATCTATCAATCTATTCCGAAATATTTCTTCCTTACAATAATTTTTTTTTGTTCCAAGCCAAAATTTTTTTGATTTGAACAAAAATGGCTTATTTCATGTCACATCTATTTTTGATGTCCATGACAATCTTTTGTAGGTTTCAAACAAGAAAAATTGATTTGAACGAAATCAAAATGTTCTTGCAAGAATAAAATTTTTCCTGTGTTCCTAACTCCTGCAGCAGTTGTTTACTAACGCACAAGTGTTCAAAAACACTTTTATTCAGCCTTGAAAATAATTTGTCTTCCAGATTTAGTAGAGCAAAATATCGCTGAAATAATGTCTATTAGGGGGGGAAACCTTTTCATCACTAATCATTAGATTAAACGGATCGCATTGTGACATCGTGGCCAAGCATCACAAAAGAAAATACAATTATGAATCATGTGTTATGCCTACTTCATTTTCGACATATTTCTTTCCAGAAGATCTCATGTCCAGCACAGTTTGAAATATATTGGCTGAATTTTCCTCTTTAATTCTCTCGATATTGACCAAGGACGTGATGAGAGCGCCAGAACGACCAATTCCATCGCTAAGAAAAAAGTTTACATTTCTTTGTAAAGGGTTAATGCAATCAGGAGAGCAATCAACTTTTCATGTTGCAAGTTTCTATTGCCCTGTTCGCAACAGCTTTCAATACCACTGTTCTCTGTATTAAATAGCACTTATAAATTTTGAGAAAATTATTATACTGCATGATTTGTCACTGATATAAAATACGTTAATTATCATAATTTTAGAACGGGATAATATCATTATTATTTCTTTCAGACAGGACTAATAATCAAGTGGAAAATTCAGCTAAGTGAAGCATATCTGATTGAGCAACAACACACTACATACCCACAAACCACTGTGATTGGCCCTGCTTCCTCTCTACACAAGTTTTCAATTCGTCTTTGCAATTTAAGAATCGGGTTTGTGGAGATTGGGACACCATGATTTGGCCAGCCATCGTATCTCAATATATGCACAAGCTTAAATAAAAATTAAAATGTAAAATTAGGGCGTTCGCGCCAGTAGAACAATTTATAATTTAAAATTAGTTTTTGCTTCATTTTTGTGAGAACAAAAAAAACAATTTAAAAAAGGCAGCTTGTTTTCTAAGTTCAAGAGGGAAAATGTGAATACACAATGTTAACTCAAATGATTCAAAAAATAACTTTTTGATATTCAATTAAATGAGACATATCATATTCTTTATTGTTTATACGTACATCACTAGTGATTGATCCGTTATTATTACTTACATTGGCTTTAATAGTGGGATGATGTTTTTTATTGCTTCTGACATGGTATAAGGTCTTTGTTGTGAAGCTACAATGTTGTATTATTTAGAGACACTGACGTCCGAAGGAAGATTTTTTTAGTTCAAAGAAATTTAAATTTATTTCTTGATGTATAACTACTGTAATACCTCATCAAATGGTCTGGTGATTACATGGTATAGCCATGCAAATCATGCTATGTTATCTATGATGGCAACATTTCATTTCACAATTATATTTAGAAGTTCTCAAATACCTTCCCAACGTTTAATTTAAGGGTATCATATCTCATCAACCAAAAATATTAAAGCTAACGTTTCAACTTGCATTCTCCCAAAATGGGATCCCCGTAGAGACTAGATCAAGAGCGGATTTCAATCGATTTTAAAAAATATATCTTAGTTAAATTACGGATAACATGATATACGTTCATTCTTTGAACGCAATGGAAATACACAAAGTCATTGATATGATTGTTTGAACAAAACATAGCAGTTATAAAACTGCTCTATTTTGTTTCTTGCTCTTACGTTGGTAAAAATATCTGTAGACTTAATAAAATATTACTATATATCTGATATAACCTTTTTCTTATCTTTTGTAATGATTTCTAGATACAGCTCCTTGATAACTCCTTCATCTGTGGCTTCGACGCAATTTACAGAAATACCATATTCCGCATACGTCGTCATCATATCTTCCATAAACCAAAAAACATTTGCATCCTGTAAAAGAAAGCGTGATAATGTTGAATCTTTGTTACATATTGTTTTTATATGTTACCGTTTTATGTTTACTTTCACAAATTGTTACGTGTGCCAATGGCATATATGACAGCATTTGTGTACTAACGAAATGTGCTTCACCAGCTGAGAAGATACGACTGTTTTAATATTTAATAATACAGTACTGAAAGAAATTACGATGAGTGAATAACAGCTGATAGAGATTGAATATTATTGAGCTTATTTAGTTTACATTATGTTTTTGACACAGACGTGGTTATTCCGGTTTTGAACTTAGTCGAAGATTGTTTGCATCTTGTCCTTGAGAAGAGGCGATAGGTCAATACTTTTGATTTACTGCACGTTCAAATGTTAATTGTAGGCTTTCAAATTTCAAAAAAAGATTTAGGGTATTCCTTTACCAAAATAGATTTTGAGGTTTTCTTTTAGGTTTGATTTGCTCATCATATTTTGATTGTAATTCCATTGTTTTTGAAATTAGTTTCTAACATTTCGTTTGCTATGAATCTGGGTATATTTGTAGTGTCCTCTTATTTGGAGGGTCATTCTCAAAAAATCTACTGGAGAAAACCTGTTAAGGATCAACTGGAGCTACCCCCAGGCACTCTAAATATCATGATGGCTAGTATCTTGCAATGACATGTTTTGTAAATATATATACTAATTACCTTTTGAGCAGTGTTTTCCCCAGTCAATATTACCGCTATAGATGAATTTTCTTGAACCATTAACGCCCAGAACTGACACATCTGTGTAAGTCCTGGATATTTTGTTGTTATAAATTGTTTTGATATATCGTATCCCTGATAATTAAAGTATAATGTCATTGAACATATCATTAAACATTTTGATAATTAATTATTTTACATATCTCTATAGTATATACGAAAATCGGTAAATTACGAGCCGCCTGGGCGAGTAATTTTCGCCTTCCTGTTTCCTCCTTTCGTGCCTCTAGTGCGCCAAATATCAGTAGCTCATAGGAATCTGTGCGCCAATTGCTCTTTATTATAATTAGCCCAACCTCTAAAAGCATCTACATGAATTTCTTGCTCATAAATGTCTTTGGAAAACTCCTGATCAAGTTGGAAATTCTCATTCGTGACATCAATCAATCATTCAACAAGTTTGAATTGAAAAATTGATTGTGTTTTCGAATCTAATTTTGCTATGATGATTTGGCTTCAAATTCTAAGCCAATCAGATTAACTAAGTAACGTAGACGGTGTCGCCCTACCAACGGCATCCGTACCATTCTTCTATTTCTAGATGAGTGGCTTTCTTCGCTGAGAGCAATGCTTTTAAACGCTCTTTGATGATCTCAGCCGCGACACTGCAGATCAATTTCAACAGATTTCATGGCAGATAGGTCTTGATTGTCAATGCGCAACGATGCGTCGCAGCTACTCACAATGCAATTCCCTCTTGACCATTCCATCCGCCATCAGAAGCTGGTACTCATTTGACGTTTCAGATAAAGTCGAGGCTGAGTTGACCTCAGAGGGATTTGAGCCACAGTCGATCAGATATGATCCGATCTGAAGTTCGGTTGCTCTGCCATCTGAGCTAATTCTCCAATCAGATTGATCGAATCATTTTCGTTATAATATAATGTATAATAATGTAACTTACCTTTGCATAAAATGCTTCAACAAGATTTTTGCATTTCAAATTAATCCCGCTCCTTACAATAATTTGTGTGCTTTCTATAAAAGTATTAACATAACATGTATAAAAAGCAGTATAAACAAAGCCAATGTAATACTGAGAAGAAAACAAAGGAATTGAATTCAAACCTTGGAATGCATTCAATGGAGTGTATCTTTCAGGGTGAGATTGGCAAACCATTCTGTATTCCTCAGATACAAATTTAATTTGCTGAAAAGTAATAGAAAAGACGACACTATGAAACACCATATGAATATTTGATATTAGTCAAAGAACGACAGGTCAATACGAACATGGAGCAAATTTATTTGTTGAACAGTCGAAGGTCAATGGGCAGATCCATTAAAGTTTAAGTATGTACTTTAAACATATCCATACGAAATTTATAGCGGGGGGAATGAGTCGATTACTATTAATTACCACACGCGTACTTAGCAGATTGTAATGTAGATGTAATAGCCACAAAGGGCAGGCATGAAGAGGACTAATACATTACAGGCAGTGATTCACATTACAAGGTATACGTGATTACAAACGGAAGCTTTACAGTTAACAAAGGAAATACATTATTGATAAGACAATAGACATAAAACAATCCATTACAAGATCAAAGGATAAGTTTAATGTCCCCGATCTTTTTTTTCTCAAAAATATCGGCAAATCATCTAGACATCTGACTTTGAATGACATTGCGTAACCATGGTTATGAGACGGCAAGCTTTGGTGGGTGAAGGAGTGTGACGTCATAACGCAGACAAAGTGAGAAATCTACTATTATCATGACTTGATATCTAAAACTGTTCATCCATCAATTCGTCATTTTTTATCCAAATTTTTGGTGAATAGAATAATTATAGCCGCTGACTTTTTTGTTTCTTTTTTTGATTTGTCCTTTTTGTAGCGAAACAAAACAAATCTTTTCCATATCTTTCCCTCGCGGTTCCCGACCACAAACGATCAAAATCAAGTTTTGCATATTCGATTTCAAGAAGCCCCGGCTTTGCATCATTGACACTGAAAACCTCATCACCAATCTATTATTTCTCTTCAGTTCGCAGCCAGGCCAATATGCACGTGCACGACGTGTAAACACACTGTTTTTGTCAGAGACCTTCAAAGTCTTCATTCACTTCAAACCGAAATAGGTTCACTTGTCTTTACCAAAATCGTCTATATCAAAATTCATTTTATGATCCTTATCATTATGTATTACAAACATGGACCTAGGTCATTATCAGCCGTTAGTATTTTCATGATTTTTACTGGTTGATTGTTGGTCACGTGACGTAACTTGAATAATATATATATCAGTAATTGTTAAATATAATATAGAGAAAGAGTCATTTTGTCTACAGATATTTCATTGAGGCTGATACCATTTATTGGATGTTATAACAATACAGTTTCTTCCTTTCCATTGAAAGCCCACTTTTCATTTTCATGTTTAGGTTTCGAAAACCAACACTTTAAAAGGAGTTTGGTGAAAATTCTTCAATGTGTTAAGACAATAAAATTATGCTATACTCGCTAAGCAGATATAACTTTTCCGATATATCGACGTTTTTTCTAGTCATCCCATGTAATAATGAATATGCAGGGTATTTGATCTTCAGGTTCTCGCAAAGTTTCCTTCTTTTTCTCTATTTGGAAACAATCAGTTTCCTTCTCTTAAAAATTATGATCGAGTACATTTTTTATGTTCATCTTAAAGTGAATTTATAAATTTAATATTTTTCTCTATATTGGCAAATATAATACGAAAGAATCGTATTAACAAAATAACGGAGAACACGTTTTGTGATGTTATCATTCCCGGCATTCAACCCCATACCTCGAATTCCATTGTCAGCATTGAATAATTTTGATCCCCCATTTTGGAAAGTTGTTTAATCTTAGTTTCCATGTCGTCTTTTTCTACATTTGTTGAATCATACAGGAGCCAATCTTCCACACAGAAATGTATTAAAATGTACATATCCTATAAAATGAATAATAGCAACACATTTGAACTGATGAAATGTTCAATTAATAATAGCTAATGGAAATTTTCAAATAAATTTAGATTTAGAGTATGCTGAAATGTATCTGCAAGGTAACGCACGACACATGCTATGTCGTGGTAATCTGTTACAACATTTTTTCTGTATGGATTGCGTCAATTCTGCATATAGAATTTGAAATGCCGAATATAGCAGACTTCGATATGGCCATCTCATGTCCATCACTTTCTGGATAAGATATAAGACCTTGTCCACAAGCTCTTTTTTCATATGGTAAACCTATCATGCTCTGGTCAAAAGTCAAAGATGGAATTCAGAACGACCTTTGAAACAGAATTTGAACACTTTAATTAATCGATCGGTGTCTAGGATGTTCCTAGAGCCTTCTAACCCTACTCGCAAGCATTCTTAGAAAAGCAACTAAAATAATGATGTAGTCTATCCGAAGGCGTGAAAATATACTTGTGAAATATTTACTTGAACATTTTCACAATAGCTACTAATTCTCCTGCAATTTCTAAATGCGAATGCAATGGAGGTTTGGAAAAGTAGATACTAATTTGAAACAGAATAATTCTGCATTCTGGATTTCTTAAAACATTGTTGCAGATTACAAGGTTCTTTGGTGTTAATCCATAATGGGAAATAAATTAAGGTATATCATTTTCAATTTTCACTGGTGTTACCGTGGTAACATTTATGCAGTATAAAATTTGCATTAACTCAAGGAATATATATTCTTTTAAACACACTCTTGAAGTTTACTATTAGATTGATGCAGTAAATTTAAATACAAATCTAAAGAATGAAGAGTTGGAAAAATTTGATTACTTATAAAATAAATGACTTATTTTCTAATAGTTATCCTGACTGAATTCGTTCTAGTAGTTATCCTGACTGAATTCGTTCTAGTAGTTATATTTTCAAGTAGTTCTGTATATTTTTTTAACTTGTCAAGTTCATTGTAAATCAGCATTCTATTAATTCGTAGCTTGGAGATGCAGGAGAAATTCAGTATGCAATACAAATTGCAACGGTTGGTGCTGATACATACCGTCAGATTCGGATAGAAAGAAACTGATGCAGAAAAGCAGTTACGAACAGATATTGTTCTAGTGTAGGAGGTGCAATCAGTAAATCAAATTCTAGCATAGTTTTCTCTCATTGTTCATAGGCATGATTTAATTTCATCACCTATTCGAGGATGCAAATAAAAGTTTGAAAATTTCAACCATAACCTGATGTCTGACGTATTTTCGATACATATAACTTACCAGTGTCAGTACATCATAACCTTTTTCTGCCATTGAACAACAGTAGTGATATATACTGTATGATTCGTTTTCTATCTCCAGCTCGATCATTGCATGGATGATAGAGAATGTCAAAGCTGCAGCAGGAATGCTTCTATAAGTATAGAATGACAAAGAAAGACTTGCCAATTGTTCAAAAATTTTGATTTGCATGCAGTTAGATTCAAGGAGTAAACTTAATAGAGTGCACATGAGACGAAAAATTTTGTACACAGATGAAGAATGCTCGAAAATATTCCTCAATTTTAACGTGTACAAGCGGTACTATATAATGTTGAATATATACTAGTTTCGGCCAGTCACTTTTTCCAAACTCGGGAAAATAATCTGGATGAGAACAGGTTTTACTATCAGAGAAAGGACATTTCAAACTTTAAAAACTGGATCACCTTTCTCACGAAATATAAAGTTTCTAATATCCAAGTCGGCTATGCCCAAGCGTTTGGGACATCCTCTGCGGCGTTCAATCTGGACCAAGCACCGCTGTTCTACATACACGGCGCATCCATTCATAACAGGTGTTTTTTCAGGTGTATTTCGCAACAGAAAAATGGTATTTCAACTACTAAATGTCCTTGTATCTCAAGTGTTTCTCAGTATAATAACATTTTTTCAGAGAGAAAGGTCATTTTTGCCTGAAGCAAGCTCATTTTAACGAGAAACATAGGAATGAGATTGAAATAGTTTAAATAACTTGAATGAGAAAGGCTCAAACATCTGACGATTGTGCTGCAGGCCTTTATTCCAGTAACGGGTTTTAATTGATCCAACCGTAACTTTCTATATTTTTTGACATTTCCATAATTTGTAATAAGGAAATACATTTACTTATATCTCAATGATAAATAGGTTTGACTTCCAATTTTGAATACTTCATAGTTCAAAGTAAGCATTTTAAATGTCTTGTTTTACAATTTGTTGTTTTTAAAGAGGCAGTGTCGAACACTGTCCGAGATTTAAAATGATTAATAGCTTGAGAAAAGCTACACTCAATACCAATTTAAAAAGGAACCTTGAAAGTTGTATATTTGTTTTCCTCAGTTGAATTTCTTGATATTGATTTTGGAACAATTTCAATAATCGGATATTTATGAAACCATCACAATCATACTGATTGCATTAATTGTCAAGTATTTGGCAAACTTTTTTACAGATGTATATCATATACCAAATATGCTGGAGCGATGTTATTTTTTTTACTAATTGAAATCAATCGTTCTGGCTTCCTTACAAAGCTGCTGTGCTTGTATTATGGAGAGAGAAATCCCACATGCATTCCAAATTGAATGCTCCGCAAGGCATAGTTCTTACTTGCAATAAATCAATATAGGTTTTGTATTCTTCTCATCGATACACGCCCTGCGAATCCTACGTTGTATGCTCAGTATACTGTTGCGACCAACTCTACAATCCTTCGTTGGCCAAGCATCAAGACGAATTAGAAAGAAATTTCTTCTTTGTGTTGCATTGTCCTGCATGGTAGAGAAGTATAAAACTATATTCTACACAAACATAATACGTCATAGTATAGGATAGCTTGATAGTCTCAGCATATAATGTTATAATGAGGATTTTGTTGTTAATTTTAATCACAGCAAGCAGATCCAGCACACAATATATTTTTGTCATCAATCTCTGAATGATAAATCTCGAATATCAACGTTTCGATCGTAAGAAATCAAAATGAGATATTTGTGCAGTGAAAGAGTGAGAACAGGAGCAGTATAAAACGCTGAATTGCATTTGGTAACATAATCAAAAATATATTATACGTTGGTAAATGTATTACTTATTGCCTATTATTAGTGTTGGCCTGATTTGCCTATTGCAAGCACGAATCTTAATGACATGAACATTGTGCTACCTTTTAAGATCAAGTTTCTGGTAAGTCCATCAAGTGTCAGTTCAATTCGAATCTAATTCAAGTTCAAAAACCAGGAGAAATCTTAGTGCAGTATTTACAAGTAGGAAAATTTGAAACAAAGTGATTTACATGTGTGTGAACAAAAACTGGTTCTCTTGTCTCGTCAATGTGTTTTATATAGTTTCCAGTGTGATTCGTGTGAAGCAAATTATGTAGGATATACCTGCCGAAATTTGCATCAACGCATTGACGAGTACAAGAGAAATGGGCCTGCTGTTTACGCACATGTAAATCAACAACACCGAAAATCCGTTTTTGACAACAATTTTAAAGCTATTATTCTTGCATTTGTGTAAAATAAGCTATTGTTATTAACGCATCCCGTTTCTAGCACTTTGTAAAATTTGTTGTAAAATGATGAAATGATGTTGCAAGAATAAATTTTCATGTTATTTTACCGTATCTAGTGTGAATCCTTGCATTGAATAATTGGTTTTCCAATCAATACTGTGGGAAGTCACATTAACATCTTGAAACGATTTTGTTCTGCTAATCTTCCAGAAATTAACATCAAACTATGAATAATAAAAAATGCCATTGCTATGAAACATAATTTATAAAAAAATGGAAATTTTGAAACCCCATTTGTGCGTATAAAAATACAGAGCTAATATATTATAAAACTAGCCATTAGTGTATAGATACAGTACTGATAATTGGGTGATAAAGTAATTAGGGGAATCTGACAGCAGAAGGAGTTGTTTTGATTTTTCTATAAAAACAACTAATTTATTCATAATTGTCTTTTCTTCATCTGTAAATTGCATAAATAGTACGCCTAGAAATATCGACAACAAGCAACATAATATCAATATCGTCTTATTATAGCAATTTATTATGGCAATAAATTCGCCCTTGACAGGAAAGTTTCGAATCAATCCAGAGAAAAGACAATTTTGATTGAACGATCTTTTCATGTTTTAGATTTTTGAAACTCAAGGACTTACATTTTACATGCTCTTTCACCGAGTGTAACAATTGTTTAATTATTTTTGTTATTTTGTAATATGAACGCTTTATCACACAAGGAATCCCGTTCAAATAGTAACCGTACGTAGCAAAGTTCCTTACTGGAGCGACAATCAAGGTTTATTACTAACGACTGTTTTCAAATGAGAATGTAACTAGTACAGACATGTTCAAAGCATTCATTTTCATTATAGATACTGACCTGTTCAAAGCATTAATTTCCTTTTGACTTCATTATCGATTTCATTTATACAACAATGAACACAAACAATTGAATAAATTAATATTCAATTGTTTGTGCTCATTGTTGTATAAATGAAAATGTATGTATAGTGCTTTTAGTCAGATTTATATTGTCTTTGCTGCAACCCATTGACGAAAATATAAAATCGTCGTATTCGTACTGAAGTTCTAAATTGCAGATTGTCGAACAATTTCGATTCCAGCTGAAAGAAGCGAAATACCGCGTCAAATGTATTGTTATAATGACGGCTAAGTTTCCGATGAATTATCGATTCGTAAATATAGATGCATTATGAATACGAAACCAAATTTCAACGTCAAATATAGTTTAATGAAAGATTGGTAGCTAAATATCTTGTCATTCCAAACCACACCACTATTTGATATCTATGACTTTAGAAACGTAGCCACAAATTATCACCGGATCCACTAACAATGAATATCCGTCATTCGCAAGATGCAAATAATAGCGTAATTAAATAATAGCACTCCGATTGCATGTATCCTGAAGGTATAGTGTATGATTTTTATTAAATAGATTGCTTGATTATCGCCTTGGCGTGAAACTTTGAGTAGCAAACATGATTGTCTGATTTTTTACTTCATATTTCATATATCATTTGAAGCTCTGCTGTATAGCATTGAGCCCTAAGTTCAATCATTAAGACAACTTACACCACATTATATCTTAACCTATAATTACGAAGCCTTTTCAGTGGTTGTTCGCGCATATCTCTCCGAATTCTGAATGTAAAATTTCTGAAGTAGTACCATTCGAAGAGCTGTGTTCTAAACTTGGTTCTTACGTCTCTTGATTTCTGATTTTCGTTTTTTGCTTTTCGTATCGAAACAAAATGACCGCCATTGTTTCTCAATGTCTTCACCTCGCATCATTGACTTTTGCTATTACGTCATACTATAATTGTACGTGAGGGATCTATCCATCAATAAACACAATGGCCATTGCGTCATCTTGCTATTGTTAGAGAAGGATCTCCCCATCAATCAATCTTTGACAGCTCAGTCAATTTGCACGTGCGAAGGAACTCACTCGACTTTATTCTTACTTTATTCTTTGCTATCGTCGGAAGTGTTGCTGCCTCTTTTAATTGATTGGCGCAAAATCAGATATTTTTTCAATCCAAAGATTTCTTGAGAATATTTTAATCAAATACTTACATTTTATCTGACACATTTGTTCAAACAAAATATTTAAAATGACTGTTCTCTATTATATCTAACATATCACAGTATGGTCCAAACATACACTCCGTTGTATTTCTGGAGGTCTTTACCAAATCCACAATGACAACAAAGGTATTTCTTACTCGGCCCAAATTATCCCAGCAACGCGGGTCACTCATTGCTAGTATCTACTATTTTACATAATAAACCCAACGGTGTGAAGTGCACCACGTGAAAGATGCGGGTTAAACAATCGGCCTAACTCATGTCTGAACATGAGTTATAGACACAACTCCTTAGAAACAATGTGTAGTTCTAAGTGTGTATAGTGTCAATGTGTAGTTGGCTTGCTTCTCTTCAACTTACAGCAAGAATCGAAAAATTCTTCTGCTCGTACGATGTTTTATTAATTTTGGGAAGACTACGTTCAAAATCAAAGTTGGAGAAAATCTTCAAATCCATATTTCTGACCTCCGAATTTCTGCTGTTTAACAAAGTTCAGTACGTATCAAATCTTACCGAATCGTACAAAATCAGCGATCGCTGAGCATGCCTTCAGCAATGTGCTATTGCAATAGAACTTTGCATGCAATGTTTATAAACCATTTGGCACTATATGAGATGTAAAAATTTTCAATTTTCAATACTTTGTCTTTTTTGAGCCACCATAGTAAACTTATACATATGCATAACAACCATGACAAATGAAACAGAAAGACCATTTCCAATAAACAACATGATCTGCAGTAATATCACTTAGGTAATACATTTAATACAGTTGAGAATTTTCAGTCTTACAACCAATAAACATACCTCAGAGCCAACACATTCATCAATAACGACCCCAACAGTAAGCTTTTCAGACCAAATCATTTTCCAAACGTTATTTGCATCTATAAAATCACAAATGTATAATGTGATATCTGTCAAGTATGAGAATAGTCTTTGATGTAGCTGTGCATTTCAGGTATATATTTGAAGCAATTTTTCTTTGAATAATGTGAATAATCACACATATCTATATTGCTATATGCAGAAAATAGAAATACGTTACTACAGTTTGAAAACAAGTAATTTTACCTCCTGGAATGACATAGGCTGGCACATCTTTCTTCCCCTAATTAAAAATAAATGAATTTGACATTTAAATAAAAACCGATTTATATAGTTGCTAGCTAAGCTTGCCAAAGACCGGTTAGTTTCATGAAAACAACTAAAGCATGTAAGACTCTAAAGCATTCTACACGTTCATGTATATACAATACAGGAGTATATCTGATCAGTTATGATTGAGATAAATGGAACATAAAGATGCATATAACACTATCTAATATTGATACTCTCTATCTTAATATTAATAGTGGGATTATTCCACGTCAGTTCTTGGTATATTACTAAAAGAAATTAGTCAGAGGATTTACAGAATGAGCGTCACAAATGAAACATGCTAGAATTACGCTACTTCATGTTTCACATCAGGTAGTGATCATCAGGCGATTTAATTCAACCAGACAACATAAATTCATCTTTATCCTATATGAGCTACTATGTTTTACATTTGATTGTTTATTGATTATGCTATTGTTTATTAATTATATCTATAATATTGAAAAATGGTTTTGATTGTTACCACTGATGTCTTTAAATTAGTGAGATCTACCACCAATAGAGCAACTTTTTTATCACTAATGTAAAGACATCGTGACAATAAAAACCAGAATTTTATACATTAGGCATAATTAAATAAACCATATTTTCCTATTTTCCTGTTTTCCACATTTGCTGTTAATGCCATCAGAAATTCGATAATTTATGATTAAAATATAGAGAGAGATATTTAATTGACATGTTGTCATCGGTAATGGATCTGAAGACACTATTATCAGTTCATTTAGGAAATCTGAAAAATGCTACGATTGCCATTATCATGGAGGAGAAGGTCTGTACATAATACTTGTGTCAGAACTAGCATGTCAAAAATCTTCAGCGTATAAATTTAACATGATTGCTTTCTTATTAAAATTTACTAAACTTTAGATAAGATAAACAAACAGAAAACATTGGTATTGCTTCAAATACTTTTTATGTGAGTTTAAGCCATGTGGTTAACACACAAATGTCCTTATTGACGACATTCAATCCACTACTGGAAAACAACAAATCACAGAGCAGATCCGAAAATAGCATGAGATGCCCTAATCTTCAACACTCCACTGCTTCTGATGAACATACAAACCTAGTCGAAGAAAATTTGTCGGACAAGCACTTGAGGGAGCAGAATGCTCCCTTCGTTAAACCTGACAAATGAACGAACAGGTCAACGAACATCGATTATTTTAGTCCGTTTCGTCCTAGCTTCAAACAAGTTGCAGAACCAAAATCTTAATTAACTTTCAAATTTATTTTTCTAAAGGTTAATATTTACCATGATCCAAATTGCTTCCGGAAATAGCTTTTCCCGCGATATTTGATCAATGTCATCGTATTGAGCTGAAGGATTTGGAAAATAAAAATATCAATGTTGAACACATCAATATTCAAGCCATCTTACGCTTCACAAAGTATTATATATAAATTATACTAATCCAAAAGAAAGTTTCAAATATGAATTGCATTCTCGACTTTATTACTCTATTATGGGTGAAAAAGTTATAGTTGCAAAAATTGAGTTCGAAATAATATTGGAAAATGAACGCCCATTTCCCCTCTAAATAAATCCACAAAGTCGATGAGAAAAACACTCAAAATTTCAATAAGATACAATTAACGATGCATAGAGATTGATGTCCTAGAAAAAGTCTCGGAAATAATATTGTGGCATTAAAAAGACTATTTGGTTGGAACCTAAATTAACGATTTGTGCTTCAAAGTGATGCCGTTGAATGCATGGCTCCCAATTTGATTGTGACACACTCAAATGCATCACTTTGAAGCATATAAATTTCTAATATGATTTCTAATCCAATAGACTCTTAAATGCCACAGTATATTTCTGAGACATTTTCATAGACATCAATCTCTATGCATCGTTTTCTTTAACAATGAGAAAAATTATGCAACCAATTAAAATCGATTTCCTGTTTCGCAAGAAGATGAAAAGCCCTGGTAGCCCCCTCCGTGATTCGAATTAGCATCGGTGCCAGTAATTCACCATAAATAATTTGCTTTTTTTTCCTCAAGTGTTTACAAAGGTGTTATTGTTAAGTCAGACTATAACAGCAAAAAGAATAAACAAGTAATAATGAAGAACGGTTGCATGAATTTTGCCAAAGAACTTAGAGTGAAGAAAACTATGAAATAGCTATTCCTTTTTCTGCAGAAATGAGCAACTATGTTTTGAACCCGTAAGTAAATTTCAAGAAGTTCAACTGAACGACGGAAATGAGGTTGATAATTCTAGAATGTTCAGGTGAATTATTTCAGTTTTGAGAATATGAAACAATGAAAATTCACTCGATAGTGTTGTTTCAAGTCTGTGATTAATTGTTGCAAAATTTCTTCGTGCTAAAATCATAACAACAAAGAACCGGATAGACCAATCCCTATCGAGTATTCGAACCCTCTACAATTTTCAAAGCTGGCTGAAAATAACTTAAAAAGACAACTTCATGCGAGGTGCTTTTTACACAATTTATTCACTCGTTGTTTGTATCATGAAATCCGTATGAAGTGCTCCATATGAATTAGTCTCTATTTATTACGTTGCCAGTGCTTCCATTGCAAATTGATCATAAAAGACAAGCGCAGAGTAGTTTGGACTCAGACGTAACAGTAGTATAGGTTATAGTTGTTTTGTATAGGTTATAGAGATTTTGTAGCGAACTTTCTAATACTCCTAATTCAATTCTCTTTTACTCCTTCGTATAAATGTCCCAGCTTACGCCTAGAAGTAACTGTGCTTGATTATTTTTATAGCCCAAAATCTAGTATCCATGCACATCTCCAAGGAGTATAATGCAGTTTTGCTTCCATGTTTTTCTATTAAGTATAACTGAGTTGTCCCTCATTAAGATGAAAGTTATGCCATACGCCTATATCCTTATCTGCTACCAAACAACCATAGATTTGGTCACGATGTTTTGATTTCTCAGTACCTTTTTCAGCAATCATGTTTTTATCAATGTCTTCGTATAGTTCTTTTTCTTGAATATTCTACAATGAAAAGAAGCACCACGTGATTATAATTTGAAATGTGCTTCACTTAAGCCGATCATTGCAGTAAGTTAAAGCTAGTCTTGGCACAAGAATAACAATAATATCTTTATCATGTATTAAATATATGATCCTCAATTAGCCTACTATGTCTTACTGACGATGTTTCTCTTAGGGACATAATTCCAAAGGGATTAATTGGGTTATAGTTTGGGCAGTAATGGCAATAACACCACGACCTTTCCACCTTGAATAGAAACATTATAAAAATAATTCGATACTTTGAAATCATTTGTCAAAAGACTAGAATTAGCGGTAGACTCGATAACCTCTGACGAAAAATATCTTGTATATATTTATCACAACTTAATGATGCAGATTTTATTTCACACAACTACTGTAATGAAACAGCACTAGAGAATAAGATAGTATCTTCATTTTTAAATTTCTAAGGGGGCAGCATGCCCTTTAAAACCCAATAAGTCAGGTGTCTATAGACTTCTATAATGGTTTGACTTCGCCTGTATGGAATTCTTATTCCTGCCTCCGCCACAGTAGATCAGAATCCGAACAAATAAATTCTGATGGTTCCTAAGATTTGGTGTGGCAGTGCTTAGCATAAAAATATGTTCTTGAAAAATTATATTCCAAAACTAATGAAAAAAAATAAATCTTAAATTTGTCTAAAATTTTTGCTTGAAGTAGGAAAAAAGATCAAAGACATTTCTTGAATATCTGATCAGTGCTTCTGTCTGCGTTTTTGATATCATATATCAAAAGCATATATTTCATTTATTTTCATTATATCGTCAAACCCTTCAGATATATGGCAACTATTGTTTTAGCTAGAGTGTTCAATTTGACTGATATAATGATAAATATCAAAGCATAATTGTCAACACGTTTCCAATGAAAAATAGAACCATCTATCCGATTTTTCTCGTTAAATACTATTTGAATTACGATTCCAAGATAAATCGAAGAATGAAATGCCATTTTAGTCCAGGTATTAAATCTTGGATTTTTTCTTACTATCATTAAACTTACCTTGTGCTCATCTCGCAAGCGTTCTAAATCCTCAGTTGGGAGAAACTGTTTTGTTAATCTCTTTCTCATTTTTGAATCAAATGATTCATTAACTGCAAACAAATGAAAATGGGAAACTGTACAAATATTGCAAGAGATTGAAAACAGATACAATATCTACTTTACTTTCCCTGTCCCATTTAGGTAACTAGTGCGTGTCCTGAAGAGACCTGTACTAACCCGGGATTTCGGAATCCTTACAATTGATTTACCGGCCCACAAACATCACTTGTGCGAGTTAAGCCCCGGTCAAATGAAGCCAACATTTTGCTAGCTTTTTCACAACATCGATGTTCTGAAAATGCTGGCTTCATTTGGCCATCCAAGCCAGCATTTAGCCAGAATTTTCACAACCTTGTGCGAAATTTTTATAAAATGCTGGCAAAATGTTGGCTTGATTTGGCCACCCAAGCAAACAAATTTCAACAAACATAAAAAAATGTTGTATTTTTATTGGCTGGCACTTTGAAGATGATCAAAACTTTTGCCAGCATTCTATTGTTCTCCTCGATGTTGTGAAAATGGTGGCTTCATTTGGCCACCCCAGCCAGCATTTTCATAACATTTGACATATCGAATTATAAATAATGGAAAAAGCGTCTCCACTAATGGTCAATGATTATGTAATGTTTTTAGATAGTCACGTAATGGTTTGGCGCGAAAGTCATGCTATGAAACTGTTGATTTATTTCATAGAGTCGAGAATTTCAAACAATAAAGTTTGGGTTTTGCTGTTTATTCAATTTATTCAAAATTTTCAAGTGATTTTAACAGTTCTGCGATGAAAGACGACATTCATACTCTTCATAGTGACAAAGAAACTACATACGATTCAACAGAAACTTATTATTATTATTTATTGTTATTCAATTTGAAAATGCCCACGAAGTAGAGCAAAGAAGGACAACCAAAAAGAAAGATATTATTAAAAGGGAATAATTTGAATAAATCTAAATCTAAATCGAGTGACGCAGAAGATGATTTCCCCTTCTAGAAATTCCTTTCCAGTCCGGATGTTGTGAAAATGCTGGCTTTATTTAGCCACCCCAGCCAGCATTTAGCCAGCATTTAGCCAGCACCGGCGATTAATGTTGTGAAAATGCTGGCTTCATTTGGCAACCCCGGCAAGCATTTTGCCAGCATTTTCACAACATCACGATCGATCTTGTAGAATTGCTGGCAAAATGCTGGCTGGGGTGGCCAATCGAAGCCAGCATTTTCACAACATTGATGCTAAATTTTATCAAATGTTGAGAAAATGTTAGCTTCATTTGGACGGGGCTTCACAGTAGACTACTTAGGCGACTCATTCTATTTTTGTAACATGAATACTTTGTGGAATTCATTAATTTGCTTTTGCTTTTTTAAAAAGATTGCTAAATTTTGCATCCTTAATCGAGAAAGTTGATATCGGTATCGTTTTACTGTCAAAACGTGATGTATGTATGTATGAATTGATCACACTTTTTCGACCGAAGACACTGTGCGGTCAACAATATGCCGCAATATTTTCTTCTAGAGTTGAAGATTTTGAAACCTTCTTCAGGAATTATGTTCATTTCTCTGAGAAACTCTACTTTCATTAATTTTTAATCATTTTCTTAAATTTTAAACCATGTATGTTTTTGTACTTCACGTGGCTTGTGCCAGGATCTTTCTACCCTTTCAATGCTTCATTGGATGGAGTGCAATATGGTGCAATATACAATTTTGACGGATGGCTTTAACCTCGATGCACAATAATTAACATTGAGCACTTTGAATACATATGTGTGTGAAATTTACTATTATTACTAGCTTAAATAATAGAAAAAGAAATAATTAATTCTGCATAAACATAAAATATTTAAATCCACAAAGATACATCGAAATATTGGAAAATACTCAATTATACAATTATTTACCTTTTGCTTTCATTTTTATCGAGTAGTTGTTCCCTCGATTTGACTCTTCTGCTTCAAATCCAATATTGTTGCTTGCGGACTGCTTTTGTTTTCTACGGCGAGGAACGTTTCGTTTTCTTGTGTAATATAGAATAAAATAGAATAGTTTATTTGATGGTTTTAAATAGCTTGATATGTATGAATCTTTTTCCCAATTGCATTGCTATCATAGAGTATCCAGATGTCAAAGCATATAGTTTTCATCTTAGACATTGCTTACATACACATATAAAAATCTTAGTCTTATCGTCATTATCATTATTTCACTTAATATTCAGCAATGCAATAGTAGGAATCGAGACGTCGTATCTACCTCTATTCTCTATTGGTTGACTCCCGATTAGAAGGAAGCAATATAGAGAAGCTTACTACGTTGTGTTTATGCATAGAAAATTGTAAATCTTGCAAAAAGAACCTTGTTATCATCTTTGCCAACTTCGGAGAAGCATTGTACTTCATTAGCTGCAAAGAACCGCATGAGAGTTTGGAACTCTAGACGACTTCTACGACTGCAAATACAAAATTGGAAAGTTTTGCTAAACTGGACTCCAGTGTCTTATCAAAGATATGGAGCTCATGCTAGAGATAAATGAAAGTACCTATTAAGCAAGTAACAAATGGAAGTATCCAATTTTAATCTAATGTACTCTGAGTTAAATTTTAGATCTACATCAAATACTATACTGCTAAGGAGAAGTCTTTGTAAGCTATTTTCACTCACAGTAATCATTATAGTAATACCCTTTAATAATCTCATACGTGATAATAATAATAATAATAATAATAATAATAATAATAATAATAATAATAATAATAATAATAATAATAATAATAATAATAATAATAATAATAATAATAATAATAATAATAATAATAATAATAATAATAATAATAATAATAATAATAATAATAATAATAATAATAATAATAATAATAATAATAATAATAATAATAATAATAATAATAATAATAATAATAATAATAATAATAATAATAATAATAATAATAATAATAATAATAATAATAATAATAATAATAATAATAATAATAATAATAATAATAATAATAATAATAATAATAATAATAATAATAATAATAATAATAATAATAATAATAATAATAATAATAATAATAATAATAATAATAATAATAATAATAATAATAATAATAATAATAATAATAATAATAATAATAATAATAATAATAATAATAATAATAATAATAATAATAATAATAATAATAATAATAATAATAATAATAATAATAATAATAATAATAATAATAATAATAATAATAATAATAATAATAATAATAATAATAATAATAATAATAATAATAATAATAATAATAATAATAATAATAATAATAATAAAATTTATGTTTATCTAATAGCAGATAATATATGGCTCTATGTCTTCATTTGACAGAGCGGTAAATAATAATAATATATGGTTAAAGAGTCAAAGAATACACATTCTTTACTGTTACTCAAGTTTCACGTTTTCACAGCGATCTTCAGACAGATTTTTTACTCAATGAAAAATTTACATGCTATCTACGTTCTATGATAAACTCTCTGTAATGCTGCTTTCTATTGATTAATTAATACAATGCTATTGTTATTGCTATTGTTGATACAAGTGGTAGAAAAATGTGATGGTTTCCTTTATTCTCAGTAAATCTAGATTGAAGATTTGAAGTTCACAAAAAAATGTTGAAAACGAAACAATAACGGCTATCCCATTTTGATTTTAGTTAAATTTTATTGTGCTAAGCTGGGCATTTTACTTCCGTTCTGATATTTCTGTATTTTCGTCCAATGTTTATGGATTGGAAAATGTTACAACAAGGCAATCAAAGAACATGAAATTCTCTAATCTCTTAAAAAGCTGAGAATGCAAAAAGGGTTTGACTGTGGATAAAAAGTATATGCCATCTGCCATTTCAATGAGTCAATGAACTTTCCTTATGGAATGAACAATGCGTGAGACTTCAGCCCATTGCAAAACACGAATAAATCTACCCAGGCAATACGATTTAACCATTTAGATGCAATTTGGATAAATAAAATTCCCATTTATCTCCAGCATGGCTTTTGAAACATTAGTTGTGGTCAAGATATGCCCTTACAAGGACCATCTTGGTCTTGCAAGGTCTCACAAGGACCATCTTGGTCTTGCAAGGTCTCACAAGGACCATCTTGGTCTTGCAAGGTCTCACAAGGACCATCTTGGTCTCCAAGCTAAATATCGGTAATTTCAGATGTGTACATTTGGCTACATAGTATGAATATTGTTGGAAATTTTCATTTGCACTTAAAGCAGATTAAAGTGTACTCAAGTTCTCTGAGTTAGATAATAATTTATTAGAACTATTATTAAAAATATAATTCGGCTTTTCCGAAAAACTCTTATTCCTGTATATATAAGTATTTAAAAAGAAATGGCAAGGCGAGAATTGGCTTTGTGTCTGATTAAATATAAGCTTGTTGGAATTATTTTTGAAAATTATACATCATAGTTTGGCTAAATTTTAGGCTTAACAAAATTTTATATTAACGCCAATGATATAAATCGTAAATATTTTTCAACCCACCTGCAATAGATCACTATTAATATGATAACGATAATGACAGCGATTGCAGCGACAATGCCTGCAACGATTGCACCGATTGGAGAAGAGTCGCCTGGTGTAGCCACAGGACCTTCAAAAAATAAAAGAATAGTAAGCATGCAGGTTATATAGAAAACAAAAATACAAAATTATAACAATCTATTGGATTTTTATGTGTGACAGGCAATTAGGCTTCATTATTTGGAGAAAAAATGTTTGATTGCTTGGAAATTGTTTGGTACTTTACGCATGTGTAGAGGGTGGAATGAGTATATAACTATAAATTACCACATGCATACATAGAAGAATTGAAGTTTGTATAATTGATGATATAATGTGTCAGAGTTTCATTGTGGGTAGCTGTGGAATATCGTTGCGCATTGACAATCGAGATCTATCTGTCATGAAATCTGTTTCGAATGCCATTGGTAAGGCGATACTGTCTACATTACTTACTTTAGGTAGTTCAATGGCAGAGTGATACACACTCAGTGCGGGAGGCCAGGGTTTGATTCCTCATCGGTGCACACATTTTTATCGTTAGTAAATATTTATAAATGTAAATTTATTAATGTTATTAATTGACTGTACATTGTAATATTATTATTATTTTTAATTATTATTATTATTATTATTATTATTATTATTATTATTATTATTATTATTATTATTATTATTATTATTATTATTATTATTATTATTATTATTATTATTATTATTATTATTATTATTATTATTATTATTATTATTATTATTATTATTATTATTATTATTATTATTATTATTATTATTATTATTATTATTATTATTATTATTATTATTATTATTATTATTATTATTATTATTATTATTATTATTATTATTATTATTATTATTATTATTATTATTATTATTATTATTATTATTATTATTATTATTATTATTATTATTATTATTATTATTATTATTATTATTATTATTATTATTATTATTATTATTATTATTATTATTATTATTATTATTATTATTATTATTATTATTATTATTATTATTATTATTATTATTATTATTATTATTATTATTATTATTATTATTATTATTATTATTATTATTATTAATAGTAACTGAATATGGCCACCAATAGAGAGATGATCAATAAAGGGTTAATATGGCAGTTGAAAAATAGAGACTATATGGATGTAGACGTTTTTTTAAGATTGGTGTTTTCACAACGAAGGGCAGACGAGAAATGTGTTAATACAATACAAGCCAGGATTTACATTACTAGATATGTGTGATTACAAAACAGGAGCTTTAGGCCTACAGCTAACTGATTGAATACATTATGACAAACAATAGATACAAAACCATCTACTACACATGTCATTTTATTTTACGTCTTTAAAAATTCCCTCGTCGGGAAGGTTTAAGCTGAATTATCTATGGTGAATAAGCAATTCTATATAACTAACTGCCAAAGGTGGATATTAACTTTATGTTGTATATGTATCACTGCATAGACCTACTGAAAGTCTGTTACGTTACGATATTAATTATATTCAACTAACAGAATAATTGTATTATCTAACATTGATGCATCATTATTCATCGCTTCTTTCACAAACAAACTTGTGAATTCGACACTCATTTCTAACCTTTTTGAATTATGAAATAGGAAATAGAAAATTGAAATGGAATAGGAAATGTCTAGAACTGTCTTGATAGAGTCAACAAATGAAAAACGAAAATTAAATTTGTTACCTTAACTTGTAATAACTGAATTGATTACTTTGCCAAGTTTTTTAGATAACAGATAAGTAATATTTTGTCACCATTATAGCATCGAATCAAAATTCACTCAGTTTTTATATCACAATGGGGCTCGGCGTAACTAGTAAAATATAACTCGGTAGTGTCGTGAAATATATAGTTTCTGGGTCATTATACCGCCAACTCGTGCAGTTATTTGTAACTGAAACACTTGCGTCAGTCTCTATCGCCTAAATGATGATGATGATAATTCGAGGGCATCTTTTAATCTCACCTCCTGATGTTTTAATTACTGGGCTCCAAGGACTAACTTGTTGATATCCCTGAATCAAAATATACAGTATACAAACAATTTCAGAACAACATTACACATCAAAAAGAAAAATACTATCCTAATTTGATCAATAGTTTCATGAACATTGACTTATGAGTAACAAAGTAATGTAAAGGAATTAAATGGGGTGTTTCTTATTATACAATGAAATTGGTACCTAATTTCCTTGATCTATTGATATTTGGGGCACAACAAGGCACGTAAGGAGAACACGAGAAAGTAATACATATTCAGGAGCACCGTGCTCCTGTAGTGGTTCTAGTGTACCAGATATCAATAGCTCATAGGAAACTGTGCTCCAATTGGTTTGTATAATAACTAGCAAACGTTTATAAATTTTACATGACTTTCTTACTCAAAAGTTAATGTTTGTGACACTGCTGATCTAAAAGGAAGTTCTCAATTATGATATCGATTGATTTTTCGAACCCGGTTTTGCTTCTGCGTTGATATGGTAAATTTGCAGATCGATCTATTTACAACAGTTGGAATATTCTTTTATGTGCCACTCTTTGCTCGCATTGGACAGATGGCAGCCACAAGATTTTACGGACGCCATTTTCGTTTCGTAAATCCTAGGCCCGTGAGGTTTGAACAGAACCTTTGTGAATGATAGCATCAATTAGCAAAACTTTATTTTCAAAAGCATAACCTCGTATTCAATGGAACGAAAATGACGATATTCCAACCTCAAAACTTGTGTGTCCCAGATAAACAGATGGCTCTGGTGATTTGGCATCATAACTTTAAAGGATTAAATGTGTTGTCACCATCTTGCACATTATATCATTTGGCATCATAACTTTAAAGGAGCAATATTGAACTGGGGTAGTAATGAGCTTAACTTGAATCAAGATAAGTGTAAATTCAAAGATCAATGTCAGTCATGGCTTCAGTATAGCTTCAAATTTCACGTATCAGCATGGTTTCATGCACAAGACTCTAAGCATGTAGAGCTCACTGTTATTGCCCATTTAAACCAATCAGATTGATTGAAACAATTCTGTTGTTATACAATGCCAGTTATATAAAAATAAATCAGGTAGGAATACTAATGAAGGATAATCTGTAGTTACTTGCTTATCTGATTGGTTAGATAATTTGTTTAGATTATGGCGATTAATAGTTGGTGTATAAGCTACTTGTGATCAAAATCAATTGACTCAACAAAGTCAAAGACAACACATTTTCACCTCTGCGTGAAACAGTACAGGAGTTTATGAACAGTTCATGAACAGATCATGAACGTTAAATGGCCCCACGTTTCCAATAACTGACCATAAACTGTCTGCCAATTTTCATAAACTGTTCATAAAAATTGGGGTCATTTAAAACGCATGAACTGTAGTTGTTCATGAACTTCTGCACTGTTGTTTCTTGCTTGGGGTAATCTTTAAAACTTCAAAATGTTCTGTAGGATTCTTATAAACTATTACAACTTTGAGTAATTCTTTATAAATTTTAAGTTAGTTTTGCATTATTTTCATGACAGGTTTTGATTTTTAAAAGGCTGGAAAAGAGTAAACACAGAAGAAGTAACTATAAGGGAAAGTTGGCATTCAAGAATATACACTTATATTTTAACATCCATTGTATGAACATTGTGTTTAGAAATAGAATAATAAATTCCATAATCATATATTAAACCGAAAAGCATTGGAACATTGGCATAAGAAAATTTCATTATCATTCAAACTATGATAAATAGGGTCAGAAGAGCAAATGACAAAAGAAAAATGTATGCAATGAGGCAAACTAGCCACTATCAGTACTGTATTGGAGTTAGAACGGCCCATGATCACAACAATCAAATACCTATAAAACAATTTACAAGAGCTTAGTAAAATGCTCTACATTTTCTAATGATTAACCATAAACCAGCAAACATTCATACAGCATATGATTGCATTTCTCTTACCGTGGTATTAACAGCAATTTGGAATACTGCAAACTGCGATCCTGCCGGCACTGCGACATTCTCATATGTAACACCAGATGATGTGGTCCTACGGCGACGTTTTTGAGAGATAGGATAAGTTTTACCATCACCAATTGTAAATACTTTGAATTGGTCAAATGAACTAGCTGGGAATTCAGCAGTGATGTAGGCAACGCCAGGCTGATGAGTAACAGCGTCATATTTTGAAATGTTGCTTGTCAAATAGTAAGATGAAACATGGAGTGGTTGTGTCTCTGATGTGTTGATCTCAATAACAACTAGTTGATAATGGCTGAAATCAAATAGTGGCAAAGTTGAATTAGCATCATCAGCATTATCATCTATCCGAATGTGTAAGTTTATATGATTTTTTTCAAAGACTCATCTATTTGGCAAGATTTATAGGCTAATTATGGCTGCAATCATAATCTATTATGCTATGAATTTTGCGTCTAATTTGCAATAGTTTTACAGAGAAAATAATAAGTAAATTCGATATTGTTTGAACAATATCATTTCATTGGTGAAACTTCAGAGAAGATCTAAAATTTTGAATTTCAGATATTTTAAGGTATGGATAATAGCTTGTGTGATATAAATCTCTTGTTTGGCTTGTTCCGTTCAGGTACGGTAAGCATTATTGTGTTGAAAATTTAAGGAATTGGCAATGACAATGACTATATATCTTGCACAATATACCAGAAAACAATTTTATGAAATAGTGTTGGATTAATGTGAATGCCTAATTGATTAATACATTGTGTATGGATTTGTTAAAATTAGCATTAGCAATATAGCAGAAACCGATTGCGAATTAATAATGGAGATGTTTTCAAAATGTATTTGGATTAGTTCGTTCAAAGCTTCATTGATTAGGCTCTAAATCAAAATTACCAATGCGAAAAACAGTTCATGAACTTCAAATGGCCAAAATTTCATGAACTGTTCATTAACTGTTCATGAACTCAACTCATTATTTAGCAGCGGTATGATACTGTAAATTATATAACCTTACCCAGTTGAATTAGGACCTTTTGAAAGTTCTACTTCAAAAGATGTGCTTGTACGTGTACCAGGAATCTTTGGAATATCCAAAAATTGACGAACTAAAAATGATATGTTACACAGATTAAAAGCTGTTTTATTCTGATAATATATACAGTGTAACCCCTATAAGAGCAAATAAAAATTATCAATGACTCTCATCGAGAATCTTCAAAATTTGAACTTATAAAAATTATAAAGAGCTCGACAACAAAATAGTTGATAGGACTACATAACAAGGCTGCAATTATAGAAAAAGCAGGGTTGAAATGACAAAAATACAAAATATTACTAACCGATCTCAAGAGATGAGCTTGTTCCGTAGAGTATATCAGTCTAAAAAGAATGAAAGAGAGAATTGTTCAGGGCAGCAAGGTCATTCAAAAGTTGTGTTCATATATATAACAATCATAACAATGACACAATAGCTACACAAATATGACATTCTCTTTTGTTTGCATTTATCATTTCACTACAAACCAGTAAAGGTATTCGCTCCTTTTCACGGAGGTGGTTGGTAAGCTTGTTTGCTAATGTTTTTTTTTTGAAGCGTGTATGACTTTTAATGGCTAGATGTTTTTCTTGACGCCAACTAATAGTGGTAGTGCCAGCGATTGAACCCAAAACCCTGTGGGCCAAGGTCCAACGCCCTGCCCACTACAACAAGGCATTTGATAATGTGATGCTTCCACGCTCTATCAAACAATAAGTAAAATTCAACTATCAATTACTTTTCATTGTTCTATATTGGTTAGATGGTTGGAGATTTGATCGATAATGATTATCATTGATTACCAAACAATCTGTTTAATTAGTATATCCACATAGTACATGTTTTGCATTTATTTCGTTTGTATCATTACACCATAATGGAGTTCAGAAATGTCCAAAACAACTCAAGCATAACTGAGATTTTGTGAAATTTAGGACGTCACAGATATTATCGTTAAAGAAGAGAATAAGAAAAAGCACAATTCAGTTTTTGTTTATATTAATAGAATAACAATTAATTCGGTTATACTTCATCATGTAGACCAGCGATTAATCAAAAACATTGTTTATCGACGTCTTTAATAATTGCTTTAAAATAACATAAGATATATCCAAACTGTAGCAAATAACTGTGTTTTTGATTTATCGCTGATCTACAGGATGAAGAGAGAACGTAGCAGACTTAATTATTTTGTTTAACTTGTTCTAAAATTCTCTTACTAGTTTTCAACAGCAAATATAATATATGTAACTTATTCATAGTCTAAAAGACGGTTAAATGTTTCTGTAGCTGGTGTAATATATATTTTCCCTGTAAAATTCAGTGACAATGAGAATGACAAATTTAAATAAAGATTTTGAAACAGCATATTATGATATCATTTTATCAATATGTAAACCTGGTCTTTGTTTTTATGCACATATATATATTTGTATTTTCAACAGTATACCATAAGGTTACTGGTAAAACTAAACAGATTTTAAACGCAATATCTAATCAAATTATGTATCTGAGCATTGAATACAGCTTCAATGACGTAATTTGAAGAAGAAATGATAAAGATCTGGTTAAACAAACTTTACCCATTTGGTCAATTTGGTCAATTTTCCCACCTTTTGCAAAAGTCTGAGGTGTCATAAAATCGCTAATTTTGTATAAAATTTGAATTTCATGATTACATTCAATAAGTTTTTCATATATACCAAAATTCAACAAAATCAAAGAGGGTGAAGGTCAAACTGGGTGATTTGCCATGGAATGACACTGTAATGATAAATGTTTCACTCAATACTCACATTAGTCACAGTGACAGCCCTATAACACAACCATGTTGATCCTGGTGTTGGTATAGATAATCCTAACAAATCAACCAGCTCAGCACCTTTGAGAATAGGTACTGTAAGAGGAACCTTGTCCCGTGTTAAGTTAATTGATTTTGCGAATTGTGATAGCTCTTTGCTCGCAAATTCACTACATTTTTCAACTGGATTAGACAGCATGACTTCATAATGGCTATAATACAAACAGAAACAAACGCTGTTGAACATGATATATTTCATGTGGAAAAAACTCTATGAGTTCATGAACACTTCATGACCTTTCATGAACAGTACATGAACTACTTAAACAGATCATGCCCAGTTCATGAACCGTTCATGAACATTTTTTTGTGGGTTTACGAACAGTTCATGAATAGTCACAAAGAGTTCATGAACATTTCATGTAAATGTTTATGACTTGCTCATACATGTCAAATTGCTCAAAAGTTCATGAGCTTTCAAACTGTTAATGGACAGCTCATAAACTCTTGGGCAATTTCATGTTAATGAGCAGATGAACCTGTTTTCATGGGAAATTATACCATTATATTGGTTCTTATCAATTGCAAACATTTCTTAGATTCTTTTCGGAATGATTTCAATCATTTTTATCAATCTAATTCTGGGTTAATGCGGGACGAGTTGGATAGGGGAGATCCATGGGCATATTTTTGGCAAACAATAGCAAGATATGATGTAAAGCAACAAAGACATCAACATGAAAATATAAATTTCCTTTTGATACAAACATTGAAAAATGATTATGAAATATCAAGAAAAATGAAAATATTGATCAAAGACATCCACTTAATTGAAGCAATTCAACGAAAATATATCAAAAGAATGCTATAAACCATTGATCCTGAACCAGAACTATTGTTATGAAGAACAATTAATCAATTTAAATCTCGATAGTCTGGAGAAAAGACGTTTAATTTAATAGAAATGGATACATCCTTATACAAAACTCCAAGGCACGGCCGTTTACTTATGCCTCTTGCTAAATCAAATGTGTATTGTCATTCTTTTGCTGTACGCTGCATAAATATTTATAATTCATTATCTTTAATTACTCGCTCAGTGAGAAAAAAGTACATAAGTTTAAAACTAGACTAGAATCTGAGGACTAGTCAAAATATCTTAAATATAATTAATTTGTAAACTGTAGCCACATTTTCTGTAAGTAATTCACAGTCATTGTTGTTTTACAGAAATAAAAATTCATTCAAAACACAGAGATTCTGATAATACTATTTTCATACATTTTGATCGTAAAATCGAGATGTTATCAGAGTACAGAAACAAGGTCTGATTTTCTTCACAGCGAAACAATATCAATACAATAGTGTCTCAGATTTTCTGAATTATAGAGAAAATCACAAATATAATAATGTTCAAAGAAAATTTACAAAAGCATAGTGCTTAATAAGTTTGATAAGAAGATTAGCGATGAATAGAAGTGATATTGGGACGTTTCGTCATTGTACTAATATGACATTTTCAAGCAAATAAAATTAAAATTAACTGTATTGTTCTAAAATGTATAGCCTATTCTTTGTTGAATTTTATCACATTATCTTGAAAATTGTCTTGATAATTGACAATTTGAAAAAAACTAGCAGTTAAAACACATGAATATTCATGTATTTAAATTTTACATCCATTTTAATTTTAATTGCTTGAATATGCAATATTAGTACAGTGCCAAATGTTACAAAAATATGTCTCATATACCGTTTCTCTTCTTATCAAAATAAATAAACGGTACATACGTTATTCTTCCTGTGAATTCTTTGCCAGCCAGAAAGAAAATTTCGAATTCAATGTCGCTATCAGCAGAAAATAGAGTCATTGTCAAAGACGGAGCAAGTGGAGCTGCATGAAAATAATTTGAAATCAAAAATGTTAAACAATATCATATCAATGTCTAAAAGTTCTGTGTGTGTGTGTGTGTGTGTGTGTGTGTGTTGCAGATTTGCACTTCCCAAAGTCATTATCAGTCATTCACACAAAATCATTGAGCTGGATTTGGGACTTTGCAAATATGCTCCTGAAATGTTTTTACCGCACCGCTCCGTCATGTTTCAAGAATATATTTTCAGCCAAACTTAAAATATTGAACCCCCTTTCTAGCTTTCATTTCGTAGGCGGGAGTTAGTTCACATCTGTTAGATTACGGACGTAAGTAACAAAGTTTAGATAACAGCGTGGGAAGCTAATTTATACCAAATAAGGTAAGCAGCACAGATGGAAGAGCCTGGGTAAGAAGGATGAAACAATGTGCTACTTTAGGCACACCTTGTTTTGGGTTAGTCACTCCTTTAGAGGGAAGCGTTGTTAGCGGTAGCAAAAGTTTAATTGAGCTTTTTGTGTGCAAGTTTTTTATTATATATATTATTCACAAAACTCGATTTCCCCCACCCTCCCTATCCCTTGCAATGTTTTAGGTTTTCAGGTTGGTAAGTTCTTTGTCCACATATTGGTAAGTGTAGGTATGTCGATTAATGATAGTTAATTCCACTGGTTATCAGTGTGACAGGTGTTTGGTTGGACAGGGATCCATATATGGAGTGTGACAGGTTCGCCAGTAGCAATAGCAGCATAAAAGCATATAGAAAGCATATAGAGCATAAAAGCATGTTGAAAGCATAAAATATATAGAACATAAAGTATATAATAGATATCCCACCAACCAAGCACCTAGCCCAGAGCTCATCAGTGGATGAGTTTAACTCCTGAAATGTTTTACCGCACCGCTCCGTCATGTTTTAAAAATATGTTTTCAGCCAAACTTAAAATATTGAGTCAAAGTTTTGTTGTTACATTTGAAATATATTGCACGCATACAGGAATAGAGTCAAAGACTAGACATTGTCTGTTACTGAGAGTTTCAAGCAATAGCACTCATCGCGCCAAACTCTGTAACGGAGACAACATCTTATCTTTGGCTATATTCCTATACTACTCTGTGGTCTGTTGTTGTGATGCTGCAATGTTCAGAGTATCCACACAGAGTGGACGATTTCGGTACAAATATCGATTTGGAGGTTTCCAGTTTTGTTTTGGATACTGAAACTTAAGGCCGAACATTCTGGAATTAATTTCCACAAATAAATGGTATCTCAATGTCACAATAACATACTGTTGAAAATATTTACTGCATATTTTGTTTTGTGTTTCATTCAGAAGGACATACAAGTCATTACTTGTACAAGTAGATAAACTTCGTGTTCCGTAGTTATCATTACTATTATTATTAGGCTATTATTATCTGTATTTAATTCTAAACCAAAAGGACAATTTTCTTTTTTTTCAGCTATTTTGAAACTTTAGGTAACAAGAAAAAGTGTTAGTTTGTTTTGATTTTATTGCGTTTATGTTTTGAACCTGGTCCAAATATCCCGCCATTGTTAGCATTGTCTGCACTGTGAGTTCCAAACATGACCATTAGCCAATCAAATTGCTAGAACAACATTCAACCATTTATAACTACAATTCTAACATGACTTAAGGATTCCTAGCAATTTGATTGGTTGTTGAGCGTGCCTGTTTCTGCTAGTGAAGTAGCAGGAATTTTGAACCATTGTTTAAACGAGACACGACAAAACAAACAAAATGTCGTCGAAGCAACCTAACTTTAGTTTTGATTTAAAAACAAGTACACATAATAATAAACATCCCATGTCAAGGTTTACAGAAAAGACAGATGAAGAACTTGACGAGATCCCTCTCACTATTCTCATTCAGACTATTCGAAATGTCCATTTACCCTTGTAAAAACTGGCTGGTTATTCATCTGTAAAATTGTTATTTAGTAATTGCACGAAAGGCTCCGTAACTTTAAACTATAATAATTATAAATCCTGAGAATTGTATATGTTGATAAAAAGGAATCGCTATTTAATATTTGTTTGATTGCTTCTTTGATTGCCTCCTTTCGTGATCCTTTCCTTAAAATGGCGCTACACATATTTTGTGATCACACAGACTTAGTTGCAGAGAATCGCGCGATAACACACATCATTGTGATTGGACAAAACAGAAAAACTAAATTAATGAATTGACATTTCATATATTCTATTAGAAAAAGGTTGATGCACAGGTGACCGTGCTTCATCGCGATATACCTACCCTCGTGATGTTGGGAGACACTTGGGAAGCTAGAATATCCTAGCCTGTGGCTTGTATATTCATTATATTGCACTCGTGTCTCACAACATCACTCGTGCAGGTAAATTGCGATGAAGCACTACCACCCGTGCATCAACATTTATTTGAAAGAGAAATATATTAAAAATAACCATATTGACTTGTCCAAGATTCCAAAAAGATGAAATGGATTGTTGCGCTGGATTTCCGATGCTTATTTCACCGTGCCATAGCTGCCACAGTGGGTGTATAAATCGATAATAAAAAATCAATTGTACATGAGATAATGACATGGTTGTATAAAGAGGATTCATCCTAGCGAGTACCAAAAAGCAGGTACCTAACCATGACGCAACAAGTGGAACGTGTGACAGAATTGCAGTCATAAAAATATAGTGTGTGATTTGATTAGCCTCTTTTAATTGTGGTGTTGTCTCTCTTTCAGTTATAGAAGTAACCTTAGAGGCTGTGATCACTATGTGACACAGTGCAATCTAGTTCAAGATCACAGTATACTAAAAGTGAGAACGGCAATGTATAGTTGATATCAAGGTTATGCATAGGGTAATATGGACCTTTATATATATATTAACAATATCAGGAACAAAGGCAGTTTACAAACCTTTGGGTGGAAGAAAAATGGATACTTCATTACTCTTTCCTCCAAGTCCTGCCCTTGTACTTGCTTGCACTGTAAAATGGTAAGTTGATCCAGGGTATAGGTCAGTTATGACTGTAGTGATAGCAGGATAGCTAACAGTTGAGATGTTTTGATCATTGAAATCAGGAAAGTAATCTTTTGAACCTTCATAATTGACCTAAACATGATCAGAGATGATTGAAACACGTAATTTTTGATAAAGGATATATAATTTAACTCTTCACCTTAAAAAAGTAGCTCAGTGGCAGTCAGCGTCCGCATTCTGTGCAAGAGGCGCCAGTGTTTGATTCCTCGTTGGTGCACAAACACATTTTTAAGATGTACAGTCAGGGGTCACGGTGAATAGAATATCATCAAGACAAATTTACAGTAGAACATGCTCAAGATCCTCCCCTGGTACCGATGAAAAGAGGGGACAATAAGCGAGGTGGTAAATTAAGAGAGATAAGAATATGAGAGTTTGTATGGATAAATTATGCGGGGATATTGAGCAAGGTACACAGCGAGAATATCACACAGAAGTTGTATCGACTCTATATTTAATACAGTAAGCAGTATATTGCCTGAAAATAATTTTGATGGAATACCAAGTTATCACCATCATCATCATCATCATCTCATTATCAGTTATTCTCTAACCTTTAAGTTACATAAGACTTACTACAGGACTGACTAAATACCTGATAGCTGAGAAGTTTGCCATTCGGACGAGCTGGTGCTATCCAAGCCAACATAACCACTGTTGAATTTGAGAATTGTTCATCAAGTTCAGTGGGTGGTTCAGGTGCTATCAAAGGTGAATGAAAATAAAAGCATAAACCAAGTGAAACCATCATTCAGCAAGGTATCCACGCAAAATGTATAATAAATGCAGAGATCATTGATGTAATTGACGCTCTCTGTAAGGTCTTAGGTCATTTTTATAATTATCAACTTTGATGATGATTGCAATATATATAACAGTATACTAAGACTTCCCAAAGTGAAAATCAGTTCAGAGTTGAATGCCCATAGCGTTCCAAACATTTGAAAAATTGTATCATTTGAAATGTCATGCTCAATAACAAATAATGCTTCGAGCTTCCCCGTCGGTTATCAGTAACAATCAAGAATTGACACAATCGGCCATACTTTTCTTTCAATAAGAGGATATTTGCATTAAAGATATAACTAGGCATGTTATTGTGCTGTTCAATGAGCCAAATTTCATCTTTCTAGAAAAGAACTGTACAAAGGAATCAGATGATTTTTCTTTGCAACATGACCTGAATAGGATAGCACACAAGATCATGCCTTGCGATTCAAAATTATCTACAAATAGGTCTAATGGGCTTCAGGTCATATACATTTTGTTAAGTTTCAAAGTTCACTGCTTTAAAAACATAGTAAAACTATTTTGGAAATTTAAGATCAAACGTTCAAATGAGGAATATACAATTCAAGCCTGGGAAATATTGATTTTCAAATTTTAATTTTACAATTCCTTGAACAGATTATTGCAAGTATATTATTAACTGAAAAGAGAATCACAAGCTGATAATGGTAATTCCTCCAATAATACCAATTACCCCCCTTGAAGCACTTGCTATAAGGGGGGCTTCTAGCGGTTGCAGCTTCCGCATGTCAAGATTCTCCGATTCTGGTTTGTAGAAGTTACTGGTTAATGGTTTAGTAATTCTGAGACCATGATTTTTGAACATGAGATGACAAGTAATTCCTTCTATGGCCAACATATTATTGATTTCTTATGGTTACCAATTTCCTACAGAAAATTTCCTGTTTTAGTGATGTTGAACTCTTGTTTCAAATGACCATTGTTGGCAAAGTCCTGTTTCAAGATAAAGGGTGATTCTTAGTTCACATTCAAATGATTTGAGATTCAACTGTTACTCCACTGATGAGATTTCGACATTTGCAGGATAAGCACATATTACTCTAGCAATACTCACGTTTTTCATTTGTTCGCACATAGATCCTTGTCCATACTCCTTTCAACATATTTTGACTGGTGGCTGCACGTATCTATTGGTATTGAATGCATTCAAATTAATTCCTGTAGCAGAGCAGTTACATGTGCAAGATAGGAAAAATTATTAGCAATTTCAATGATTTCAAGCATGTTTCTTTGCTAGAGAACATATTAGATAACTCTTTTCATATCTACTGACAAACAAGATGATCTCTTGAAAGCAAGAACAAAATTATGCCAACATGCTACTTCATTATTCCTATTACAATAGAAACGGTCTACAACGGCACACCTAGGAAGCTTTCAAAATGTATATTATGGGTGATGTGCTGTTATAGCCAATTATTTATAAGTGGAAAAATACACAAATTCACTAGATAGATGCTCTGGTTAAGAATGTTATAAATAGTTTGCAGTGTATAGTTGTATTACATAGTAGGCCTAAATGTCATTGAAATTTAACTTTGATAATTCAAACTTCCTGTATTAGAAGATTACTATACCTTCATGAGATGTATGGATTTATAATCAATTACATTTAATGATTATAGAATTTAATTTTATTCTCATCAATCCTTGGCATCGATATAAGAAGACCTTACCTCAATTTCATAATTAGTATCTGCCTCAGGAAGAGGTAACAGATAGTTGTTAATAGCACCGACAGGTTGTGAAACAAAATTACCAGAAGTAAATCTTTTGCGGTATTGTATTTCATAACCAGAAATAATACCGTTGGCTGGTTCTGGGGAATCCCACACAAGTCGTACATTGCTTGAAGAAAATGAGGTATTGCGAAAATTACGAACGATTGAAGGAGCTACAGATAATAGAAAGTAGTAGATTACGTGATAACTAAAATAAATTATGAAAATTTATATATAACATAGTTCCTTTTTCTTCAGTGTAATTGGTACATCATCAATAGAGCTAAAACTGGTTTAGAAATTGATGGTTGGCATGATACAGTTATTAGTTCTTAGTCATAGGTTCTAATCAGTGCCGGATTAATATTATCAGTGGCCTTAGGCGATTGATTAATATGGGGTTTAAATTTTTTTCCAGAAATTTGGGGAAAATAACAAAATATTTATACTGTTTGTTGGTCCCCCCTTCATTCTACTTTTATACAGTATGAGCAATGACAATCACTCCCCTAGGAATATAACCTTAATATTATAAATACAGTATAACTACTGTAATAGAATGTATGGAATGACTGTCTCTCCCATCAAAAGTCAATTTACTTTTTATATCAGTTTTCTATGAGCGGCTGCGATCGGTCGTTGCCATGGCAACATAATCTTTTTGGATAATCTTTTTCACAGAACTTCTGATAGAGAGGGATTATAAATTCAAACATATTTCCCTAATAAAATAAATGTAGATTTGAGAATGAATGTTAGTAGTCAGTGGTATTTGGATCAACATTCAGTTTTAATCATAGAATTACATAAACCATACATCCATAATTGCTGACATAAACGTTACAAAACAGCTGCTTGCTACTGATATATCAGAAAATTACAATTCAAGATTTTACCAGTTTCTAGTTTTAAATGATTTCTTAGGTAAAAAGTTATTTTTATAATTTTATAATTCCTTGTATCTCTCATTGTGATTAGAAATTATTCATAAATGTTTAAAGATAATTTTGGTCTTACAAATAAATCTTGCTTTTCTGGCTGAAAAATCCTACTAGAAAAATACTTTTAGAAAATATCGTTTAAATATCAAATTGAAAAAGAGTTCATAAGAAACATTACATAAATTTGAAAATGTCAATCAGAATAGCGTTAAGTAAGTACTCTGTGTCAGCGATCTTTATTCTATATCTTGCATATTCTTGTCAGGCATGACAATTCAAAAATTCAAATTTCAAAAATATTCTAAAAATCTAGGATATCTAGACTACTTGTGATGGTTGTGATGGGTTTCAATAACAAAAGGGTAATAACTCAAGTTCACAGAAGTTGATATACTGTACTCTGAAATCCGCTAAAAGTCTCAAAAGCCTCCTGTCTGCGTTTTAATAGCCATATCAGATCAAGCTCCAAAATGATCTTGTGTGGATCTGGATGCTGATTAATTAATCAATTTACCTAACCCATTGCCAATATAATTTCTTTATGACTGGTAGCGTTTTGGCAGAGTGTTTGGCCTATTGATTCTTTCTCAGGCACAATAGCGTACTAAGTGACTTCATCACTTTGTCACGTCTTTTTGATAAACAGAAAAATTTATTTTGAGAAATAAGCATTTGAAAAAGTGAGAATTTCAATTCTTGAAAGAGGGAGAATGAAAGCTGAGTGACGTCATACTGTAAACATTTCATTCATGACGAGTGAGCGCGATAAGATCACGACATCTAACGGACATTCCCCTATAACAACAACACGCTTTTCAATTATTTTGTTCCTATGAACGAATGCTTGATAGATGTTGTGATCTTACAGCGCTCATTGCTTTCTGTTTTCAGGAGCATGGTAAACATTTGATTTGTTTGAAAAGTAAAGTAAGTAAGTCGAAAATAGAAATGTAAACTTCTGCATAAATCAGTGGTACTAATGATGCAATATACAAAATATTTGTTTGAACAATTATGAACTGATGGATGGACAAACATTTTTTAGAAAGACTCTTTCATATGGTAAGATTTACTATCTAGAATATCATGATTCCAAATTGGCAAAGTGATAAGTTACGGTACCATTGTGAAATATCAAATTCACCAATATAATAAAATAATTTGCAGCTTGTTAGAGTATCTTACCTGCTTGTAATGTTTGGAATGTAGAACTCTTTGTTGCTCCATCTTTCACATCATTATTGGCTTTCACAAAAACTTCGTAAGCAGTGTATGGTGAAAGATTACTCAATGTAAAATGCGAAATGAACACATAACCCTGCCTATTACCTGGTGAAAGAATGAACTTGTATCCTTTTAAAGGCAAGTCACCTGATTGTGTTGGTGCAGTCCATGAAAGCGAAGCTGATGTTGCAGTTTGGTTTGAGACTGTGACGGTGGCTGGTGGGCCAATCGAGGCTATAAGAACAATAATATCAAATGTATATGTTGGTTATTAATTATGAATTATTATATTATCATGGAAATAAGGAACACATATTTCATAATGTAGCAAATCTAAATATTTCACATACCTGCACTACTTTAGCCTTTGTTAGATAATACAAAAAATATATTTATTTATTTTATTGAGTACATTGTTATGCAAGACTTAGCTCAAATAACAGCGATCCAATAATCGGCGTTTGTATCCATATTTTTATACACAAGATTTTCTGGGAGCAGAAAGGAAGCATGACAAAACCATAACAGAGTTTTTACAAAAACGTTTCTAAGAAAGCATTTTTAGCTTTCCAGCTACTCCAGAGAAGTAATTATGAAATATAAATTTGACAAGTGAATTGAATCTTTGAAATGTAAGCAAAATTGGAATATGATTTCCGATCCCTCTGTCTTATTATATTTTATCATCTGTAAAGTCACAAAGTTATGAACATATTTCTATAAGGGGTCCAGTCAAGAGCTAAAAGGGCTGTATAATTCCCCTGTCAACAGTGAAATACTGTATTGCATAATAAGGACTCTAGTACTGTTGAGTTGTATCTTTGTATCCAAAGCAAATGCTGTCCATTGCTATTATTATTTTATTATATAGCCATCAATGTTTTGGTGGGTTTTTCGCCACTCATAAAAGTCGTATTCCCTAAAGTTGATATTTCACACGTAAAAATATGATATTTTCCCATGTAAAAATAACACTCTTCAAACAACCAATTTCAATCACTTAAGAGTCTTGCATTTGCGTTGCCAGAGAAACTCCTGGTTTTGAAACTAAACGGAATACCAAGCTTACGTTTACAGGGGTTTAATTATCATGATGATTAGTCATTTGGGATTTTGAAAAAAATGTACGATTCAGATGAAGATGTCCTATGGAGTGACCCTATTGTCGTGAGATTAGATATCAAAGTTTTGCTATAAATTATTTTAAGGTGATTAATTTAAAACTAAAGCTGACTTACTTGCCATTTGTCCTATTTCAAATGTCATAGAATTGATCTTATTGCATTTTAAACTCAAGTAAATAAATTCAGAATAATTCATGGGCGCTTGAAAATATGAATTTAATTTTCTCGTCTTCAAATCCCTATATCACTCACTCGCAGAGCATTGCTCGTGAGATTTGAAAACTCTGAAAAATCAATCCATATCTCCACAATCCCACAAATTATTCTCTATATATCATATTGGTGTGTTATAGATAACATTGTTATTCTTCTACAAGTCAAAGTCACAAGCTACAGCTGTCTATAACGGCACCTCTAGGAAACATTCAAAATGTATGTTATATGCGATCCCCTGAGAAAGCAGTTCAGGAGTTCATGAACATTAAAAGGCCCAAATTTTTCATAAACTGTTCATGAACTGTCTGTGAGGGTTCATGAAATGTTCATTTATTCCTGAACTGTTTTGGACTCACAGGAGACATGCTGATATAGTCAATTATCTATTTCCAAACATCAGCAGGAACATCAGTTAAATCCAGTATGTTATAAAGAATACTCTTCCGCTATAAAAGGTGACCGTATAAACAGTTTCTACTGTAACAGATACAAGGATTCTGTCCGTCAAGGATTTACGTTTCATTATTGTGCGTTTCACTATCATATGGCAACTGAATCCATTACCGGGTGACACAGCAGCATTGATACTTCTAGACTGAGCGTCACAGATCTAAAATGGCATGTTTTGAAGGGAAAAATTCCCATAAAAGTGTTTTTAGACATAATCAACTTGATTTGAGTTCAATTCCGGATTAAATTGCACAAGTGGATTTTCCAAAAGATCAAATTGAAACAGCGAGTGAAATTTGATAGTTTTTAAAACCAAAGGAATTGACTTCACCAAAAAACTGGTCGACTAAATGGTCATCAAAATAATGAGTTATTTATTCCCAAACTCAAACTTCTTGATATACCCTGTATATTGTATAATTATTAAAAGAATATTTAGAACTTTGTAATAAAAATAAACGATAAAATAGACGTTGATTGAGCTTTCGACGTTGCTCATGTCATCTTCAGAAATATATTTTTTAAAAGAAAAATTATTTAAAATACATAGGTTTAAAAGTGTTAAGTTATACAATGTGCTAGAAGCAGGATGCGTTAATAACAATAGATTATTATAGACAAAGGCAAGAACAATAGCTTTTCAATATCCTGCTGGGAAAAGCCGAGATTTGATTGAGTCAGACTGAGTGTTGAGGTTTGGCCTGATTCGCCTGATTGCAAGCATGTCATGAATTAGGCAGTCCAATTTGTCTTTGCATTTTTTCAAAATTTTAAAATTGTTTGCAGAAACAGATTTTCCATGTTGTTGATTTATATGTGCGTAAATAGCAGACCCTTTTCTCTTGTGCTCGTCAATGCGTTGATGCAAGTGTCGGCAGGTATATCCGACATAATTCGCTTCACACGAATCACACTGGAAACTATATACAACACATTGACGGGACAAGAGAGCCGGTTTTTGTTCACACACATGTAAATCATTTTGTATTTTCCTACTTGTAAATACTGGCCTAAGATTTTTCCCGATTTTTGAATTCAAATCAGATAACTGACGCTTGATGGAATTAGCAGAAACTTAAAAGGTAGCACAATGTTCATGCCATCGGGATTCTTGCTTGCAATAGGCAAATCAGGCCCACACTCAATCCGACTCTTTTTTAATCTAGAAATATAAAAATAAATAATTGATAAAGGATATTTTAAATTTAAAAATGTTTTTCGCAATCTTTCACATTCTGCTTGAAAATATTCATCCTTTGATGATAAATGGGAGGCCCGATTTAACAGAGTTTGCACTAAGGCCTTTTTATACTTTTCGTCGACATGACTCTGGAAGTGTAGAAGTAAGCCACTATCAGTCTTTTTGTGAAACACTTCAGTTTCGATTTTACCGTTTTCGTTTTTAACTAATACACCCAAAATCGGTAATGTTTTATTTTGTTCAATTTCCATTGTAAACCGTAGGTTGGCATGTATGTTGTTTAATTTTTCTAAAAATTGCAACGCACAATCAATTGTTGGCATTATTGCAAGTGTGTCGTCCACATACCGATAGTATTGTGATGGAATCGACTATTCCCAGCAGGATATTGAAAAGCTATTGTTCTTGCCTATGTCTATAATAATCTATTGTTATTAAGGCATCCTGCTTCTAGCACATTGTATAACTCAACACTTTTAAACCTATGTATTTTAAATAATTTTTCTTTTAAAATATATATTTCTGAAGATGACATAAGCAATGTCGAAAGCTCAATCAACGTCTATTTTATCGTTTATTTTTATTACAAAAATATTTAGAACTGTAAAATAAACATTAGACCTACTCTTTTAGTTCCTTTTCTGTTTCTTAAACATTTTTAATTTTGTCGTCATGTTGCAATTCAGAATTATCTATTATCAGACATAGTTTACATTCCTGCTGCTTTCTAAATGTTATTCAAACTTAGATTTCACTTCTTGCATCGTTTTTGCGTTTTGCTCTGTTTGTGATTGTTTTTGCATTGCTTTCAAAAAGAAAATTGATAGCTGGTCTCTTATCCAGTCAGAATTGCATAATTTTTTCATGTATATTATTAATACAAATATTTTACACATTTTCCCTTTTCTTGTTTTAATAATTTTTTATTGTAAACCTTCCAAAATCTATATCTACTTTTCATGATTTACGATAAAAGCCATCTTGACATTTTGAGAAAAAAAGCATGCAAGCTTCAGGGTCTGCGATTCTATTGTTTTCCTATGATTATGCAAATTCAGAGAAGCATTACAGAACACAAAAGATATTTATCCTGAGGGCTTTTACGGTAAACTATTAATATAATTCATTGGACGTGAGCTCCATAATAAAATTGGGCTAAAACAAGAAACAGGAAATTATTGAGTGTATTTTTATAAACACTCTTATGTTGATATTGAATTTGAAGTTGCCCGAGAAAAACTGCTGATTCAGTCTATCCTTGGCGCTCTGTCTATTCTGATAGTCTTTAGTATAATAAGTTGTGTTTTTTACTCTCAGAATGATCTACGTCATGAATTGCATACTAGTAAAACATTTAGAGGGCCTTACTGTAAAAGTATATCAGCTTATCTATGTAGAATAGAATATACCTTCAATTATACTCTACTAATAGTTGAAAACTGTTTGATCTCTTACCTGATAACTCAGATACAATGACAGTCACAGGTGAAGATGCAGAACCTGTATCAGGATATGATCCATGACAAGTATATACAGATGAACAACTGGCATGACCTTGGTTGTCATCAGTTAATACACAATTCCCAAAGTATTTTCCTGCTTCTGCTGTATTTACAGTCAATTCCAAACTCCATGTGTTTGTTAAGTTTGTTTGAGATTGAGGTGATGTCAATGCAACAGTATTCAAATTATCATTAAACACAGTGGTTTGTTGTCTGTTCCATTTCACCGTCACACCTGGTTGGCCCTTGACCTCACAGGTTATAGCTTTTTGACCTAATGATTTTTGAATTGTGACAGAAGTTGAGCTCAATTTGATTCTTGGTAGTAGAGCTGTGGAGATAAATTAACAGAATATCAATAAACTACTTGTAATTATTGCCATTTGATTCAGTATTAAGTTGCAGTTGTTTGCAGCCACAGTTACTCGTCTAAAGCTAAGTCGAAATTTCCAATTATTTCCATTGCATTTATCCAAATTTGCACTTATCCAGAATTGCGTAAAATTGATTTGACCACATAACAATATATGTGATTTCTAACCAAGGTGTCAGATAAGCGGGACTTCCTTTTTTCCAAATTTCACTTAAGCGGGTTACACTAACACCGTATAAAATAATACAATTTCAAAAGAACGTAAAGATTTTGATTTACGTAGGAATTATTATTGCAAATCAAACGTACCTACATCGGAATCACTAACTTGAGTAGATACAGAAAAACCATCTATACATAGCAATATAAGGTCATCTATATATAGCAATCACCTGCCTATAGTGGTCACTCTTGCGTTGTCTCAAATAGTATTATGTATTGAGTTAACCATGTATAAAAAGGCCAATCGCATAAAGTGGTAAATTATCTACCTCAGACTACCTCTCATAGCTGGCTGTTACATACAGGTTTCATTGTAATATGGCATTATTTTGGACAAGATTGCTTGTATATTTAATTTTGTCCATATATTTAAATTATTTCTCAACAACGAATACAGTAATCAGTGAAATAAAAAAGACAAGGTCAATTGCACAACTGTACATAGATGAAAAACAGAAACACTTTGAATATTATCATTCAATATTCCTCAAGTGTGTTCCAGTAATGAGCTACCAAGTCAACATCTTTTTTGTAGTGCTTTCTAACAATTGGTTGAAATCTGCTCGATTTTAATGTTATCTGGTTATCACTTGAAATTACATGTTGTAAACCTATCTAAAAATGGTCCAAGAATAACATGTATTAGCCAATAATTTTAACTGTTGCATGTCAGTTATCATGTATGTATCAATTATCCTTAAATGATGAAATATTTCATAATAATTCTGTGTCACATAATGTTGAATTATAAAAAATACAATATTAGAAACTTGTATTCAAAGAGGGAACATCAATCATACATCCTCTTACAAAATATTAAGATTTGTATCACTGTTTTCATATATAGTAGTAGAACTCACGTGTATCACAACCAAGTAGATCAACTCTTGCAGAAGGCTCTCCACCTGCTGGGTTATACTCATTGCTAACTATCCTAAGACATTTTGTTGCTATAGCTTCTGGGAATATGCGTGTAGCAACACCATTTCTGTTTGTTAGACCATCAAATATCTAAATAGCCAAACAAAATCAAGGTGGTGTTAATAACTTAATTTCACATATGCGATGTAAATTAGTAATATCATAATAATAATAAATGAAAACATATTTCTTATATAGGGCACGTATACTTAGGCTGAATGCGCTTTAATAAAAAGCAAAATCATGCCTTCAAAGTAAAATTTAAAATAAAGTTTAAATAAACAGGGTTAAAAGATCAGACCATTAAGATACATAAATATATTATATACTGCTTTTTAAAAATTCATTAAACAGATGAATTTCAAAACTCTTATTAAAAATAAATATTAATAAAGTATTAGATTTGCGTAGTTCCGATGGAAGTTGATTGCATTTGTGAGGGTGCACACTGAAAAAGCCCTGTCTCCATAAGTTTTTGCAAGTCCAGTTCGATGAAATGGCAATTCATCTTTAATGAAACATAACGATCTTGCACATTTATTTAAAAGTAAATTCCTTTACAAATATTTCGGTGCCATTCCATTTAAGGATTCAAAAACTAACAAACAAATTTTAAAGACAATCTGATCTTGAACTGTCCATGCAAAAACAGTTCATGGAACATTCATGAACTGTCTTTGAAAAGTTTGTCAATCTAGGTTTATGAACAAACAGTTTTTTGAATTTTAATGAAAAGTGAAAAGTTTTGAACTCGTTCGCGAATTTTCTTGAAGAGTGAGAAGTTCATGAACTCAATTTTTGGTTGACAGTTCATGATCCTTTCCTTCCCTGTAAATAGTTGATCAATTTAAGAATATAATAAGAGTTTGTGAGCTTGAGAAAGGTTCATGAACAAATGAACAAATCATATTAGTAAGAATAACATTGAATGCAACATGCTTAAAATATTACAACAGTTAAATATCCAGGAAAATCCTAATAATCATTCTAAACTCTGAAATGCTTACAATTTCGAAAGTTGTGCCCTCAGTAATTCTATTGTTCTCTAAACATGCATGTAATCAATGCTCCCAGCAGCCCCTCTATTAAGCCATGTAGGCTATTATCATAAAGAAACTTGTGTTGGACAAAAGAAAAAATTAAATAAATTTCAATAGTGCAATAAACAAATTGGAACATGAGATGCATTCATTAATTCTACCTCTTCATATATATATTGAGTTCATCTAATTGTTGATGCTCAGCAAATAAACAAATAAAGAAATATGAACATAGTTTACCTTAGGGATAGAATTTGATACAATGTAGTGGTGGACTGTTTCAGATGAACCATATGAATAACTGACCAAAAATCTTTTCAAGTAACCGTAAAACTGAGAACCTTGACCTTGTATAATAACACCACTGACAGTCTTCATCGATGACAAACAAACCTGTAACCATGGATTTGCATTTGCATCTTTATTGCATGATGAAGTTACAAGACAAGCAACCCATGAAAATGGATAGCTGTTTAAACGCCCACTAGCAGCAGAACTTGATTGGCTTAATTGTGATGATGCAGAAAATGAAGAAAGGGGTAGGTTTCCTGAGGCATCAGCTCCAAGACTTAACGAGCATCCTACAAGAATGAGATAAAACAATCATTACTTCTTCCTGGTTTGAATGAAGCAACTGTTTTTCTAGAATAAACAAACTACAGAAAAAAAATTCTTAGTAAAACATTTAATTATAAACAACAACAGCAACAATAATTTATTTGGAACAATGTTTTGGCTAATATCAACAGAAATTTTTGAATCCTATCTCTGAAACCCTTTACAACGTTAACTGTATGATAAGCTTGTGATGTTGGTGGATATTCGGAAAGACAAAAGGACTTGTATTGCATTCATCCTTCAAGTATGCTCAACCTCCAATGTTTATCAATCTACCACATACTTTATAGGGACATGACATCCTTTGATATATTTAAAATTCAATTAAAAACGTTTCTTTCAAGTTTTGATATTGATTAGGATAATTAGGCTTCAGCATAATACTTCAAAGAATTTAAATTTCAAACTTTACGTATATTAACTGCTTTTATTCTAGTCTTTTTTAATGTTCATGGTAGTATGAGCGCATGGCTGTTTAATGTTTGTAGATTGTAATTAAAGTGACTTGTAATAGGACACACCATGGTTACGCCCTATGGTGCCAAGAGGAGATGTGTATGGAAGATACAATATTAGGTCAAGGACAGAGCCCTATGGTACACCACATAATAACTGTCGGCAAGGTGACTTTTCGCTGTCAATCTGATTTGAACCAATCATAAACGGTGCCACGATTTCCAACGTTCAATTTTAATATAGTCAGCGTAGTCTTGTAATCTACCCTATCAAAAGCAGCTAATAATATCCAAATTAGTAATATGACACATTTTTATCATCAAGTACTCTCAATATCTCATTCTGCACTTTAATTAGTGCTGACTCAGTACCGTGGCCAGCTTTGTTGGCATTCTGATATATTCCATCACGATTTTTATTACAAGTATGTTGGTTTTTACCAATATTGTCCTCTTTTCTATCTATAGAAATCTATAGAAAGAAAACAACACCATACATACCTGTACTTATGCCAAACACATCAACACGTAGGCAGATACCAAGGGAATAGGTAGATGGCAAAATGATAAGAGAAGTTGCTTCCACTGGATTCGCTAGCCAGTTAACAGCAGGCATATGACGATTTTTGCTGCCTTTAAAGACCTTAAATCAAGGATTCAATCATGAAATCATAACTAATCAAAAGTATTATCTAGGATATTTAGATATATATATATTCAACTAAGTAGAACTAAAGTACATTACAAAACTAAACCTTGCAATTTTAATATGAAATGTTTAACTTATGCAATGTATTGCACATCACCGGCTACAGTTCAATCATGTATATTCTATCATTAAATAATTTTTTGAAATCCGCATTTTCACAAATCAAAAGGATGGTATGTTCTCTCAAAAATTAAGTGCATGTATGTACTTAACTTTGAAATGTTGCACTTTCTAAATTAATTCTAGAAGCTTCATTTGAAAGTTTCAAAATGCAACACTTCAAGCTTTCTAAGCAAGACTACCTAGCTCATCTAAATGAGACAGATGTTTCTACCGCAAATGGCCAACAGCTTAAACATCGCTGGGAACAGCGGCAAAAATAACAATATTTGACACTTGTTATTCTGCATCCCGCGTCTGTGTTCCGCAGGCCTAACCCACTGGAAAATACTACAGTCTTGCTTCTTCCTAGCGTGCTTCAACTTACAAAACAGTATCAAATATTGTGGTCATGTGAGCAATCTCTAATTTTTACACTTCACAATTTGATCAATATTTGTATTCAAACAAGTTAGGATAAAGCCAGCCGCAAGATGACGCAATCAAATTGTAGGTGGTTTCAGGTTGTTCTTCTACCTATCTATAATGGATTGGCGATGTGCTGATAATTACCAATTATAAAATTACTTGCAGATAATACTAAAGTATCTCATTATTCGTACGTGACTATTCAACAACTAAAACTAACGTTAGTCAAGTAAAAATAGGCTAGTGCTTAAATTGCACATGCGCAAGCTATCAGGTATCAAATTACCCTGGGGTATGTTCTTATCATTCATCTTGATATCTCTGCAGCATTAGAAAGTGAAAACAAATCATTCGGATTCGCTTGCACACTTTCACCTTTGCATTAACATACCTAGCAATACTTGGAACAGCAAAGATGCAAGCATGGTGGGCTCAACATTCTCAAACGCCACCCTCCTTCTTCAGATACATGACTGGTAGAAAGATATTGTTCTATTTACACTGTTATTCAGTGTGATTGGTACTTGATTTGGGCAGGGACAATGTTCTCAAATAATGGCCCACCTAGTCAGAGAACCCCCTCATCAAGCAAGCATCTAGGCCAAGTAAGTATAATTCATGTACTGGTGATGAATTTAATGATGGATGATGAGATATGATTACAATTGAGTCACTCTCCACAGCACAGACACTTGTCCAAGATGAAAATATCAGCATTTTTAAAGTAAGAATGATGCTAAGGTATTTAAACACTTTTGTTGTATAAAATAATCTCCTGTAGGGTATTATTGACTTTAAATCATCGTTAACAGTTTCTGAAGGACAAATCTATTTGATTGCTAAAAATAAGTTAGGAAATTCAGATTAACATTTTATAAATAAATTGTTAATTTTTTGATATATTTAAACGACTTTTAACAGTAAATAAAATATTCATCGGCAAGGAAGGTTTTGCGGTGAAATGTATACAAACAGTATGATGCTAGGCACTATCGGTGATGTTATATTTCACACCTTTCACTGAGAATTACATTGTGTAATAATTATTTGCCAATTTTACTGCTCGAAATATAATCATTTTAAATTGGTGAAACATATTTGATACATTGAATCTAGAAATAATAGTCGTGAAACTCTGACTTATGTAAAAGGCTTTGCATCATTCTTGTATTCATTCTATATAGCATCTACAAATGAACGATTGGGATTTAGAGTGTTACATATGAATATGGAGGCCATATCTTGCATCGTCTATATTCTTACTACTTGAACTCTAACCATTTTAAATCGATGAAACACAATTTTCATATAAATGAATGTGTAATGTTGAGAATCAATAGATCTGCAGGTGTCTGTTTGTTCTTTGAAATGTTGAAAAGCTATGTACCAGATACATAATTGTTTAATAAACATACTGTCAAGGTAAGAATGATTTGTCTCTGGTTTTACTCTATAAACAATATTCACTTTGGAGTCTTGATTATATCTGAAGGGTTAAAGTGTGTTTAGTCTACATACCTTTCCATTTTCCAGTGATATATCATTTCCATTATTTATCTTCGTGCTCAATTTAAATGCTGTGACATAGCTATCAACATTTGGATCACCTTGGATGACGATACCTGATATCGTTGTTAGTTTACCAAAATCAATAATCAATCTAGTACTTCCAGATGTACCCGTGGAACACCAAGCACTGTCTCCATTGAGTTGAAATGATGTCAAATCAACATTAGTGTTTGGATCAAGTGATGAAGCAGTTGTTCCATTTGCTATATCAGAGCCAAATTGTATTCCTTTGCTTTCTCCAAATGCTGTAATTCATAAACACAAATATTATATAAGACCTAAATCCATCTACAGCTAGGCTGCATGTACCATTGTATAGCTTAGCTTCGATTCTGTTCATTATGACTAGTTTTGTGCTTTTAATTTTTATTAAATTATTAAATCGTTTGATAGTGATCGCAACATAGATGTTTCAAATTGAAGTCACGCAAAAGACTCTTGCCTCGTCTTTTCAATTATTTTATTATGCTGTTTTGTCGTATGACAATGATTAAAGATATTCATGAGTCAATGAGTACAACGCGAGATCCAACATAATCTAATCTTATTCATAAAGAACATCTACTTTTATAGTCTACATCAAAACGAGGTTAATATAAAGAGGTTATATATACAGGAATAACAATTACGTAATACGACAACTTCCCTTTATCTAAATTAAAGCAAATATTGTTATTACTGATGTTGTCTTTTTACCACATTAATTAATTAATTAATCTATTTTATTTATTAACTATAACCAAAACGATTTGGTTGACGAACAATTCTTGATGAACGCCGTATTGACATATGTGGTGAAGATATGTTTGAATCAGCTGGTTGAACTGCTGATGATGATGTTGTATCGGGTGTGGGGCTAGTCCTACTTGTTTGTTCTAAATTGCAGTCTACAGGGGCATTGCCAATTTGATTGTTCGAAGCTAATACTGTTCTCTCCCCCAATTTTAACCACGCTGTGTTTGATCCTTTTGCAACAACAAATGCAGCTTTCCGAGAGGGTGTGGAATTTGTTGGCTTATACATTACGATGTCTCCGGGTACATGATCGGAAACAAAAGGGACTCTGAGATTTCTCCCCTTTAAAATTTGTGCAGGTGATTCTCCGCGAGCATTCGAAGTAGTTCTGTGTACCAGCAAAATCTTGTTTAGAAACATATCGAAAGAAACGCGCATATTCCGATGCCAAGCTTTCATAGCACGCTTCACTGTTTGGACCGACCGCTCTGCAAGGCCGTTAGCGCGAGGGAAATAGGCGGGTGATTCAGATTTGTAGCAACCAGATTTGGCTAGCCATGAAACAATAGCGTCATTGACGAATTCTTGCGCATTATCGGAAACTAAGTGTTTTGCGACACCGAAACGGGCAAAAAGTGATGAAAATATTCGAATAATATTTGGAGTGGATCGGTCTGGACATCGGAAAGCTTCAATCCAGCCGCTACCAGCATCAACAATCATTAAAACATTTCCGATATCTGGAACATGGCCGAAATCCATATGTAATCTTTCCCAAGGGTCAGCTTTTGGCCATTCATGTACTGATTTAGCAGTCTTAGGGCGCAAAGTACAGCACTGTTCACAAGAAGATACATAGCGGTCTATGTCACGAGCCATGCCTGGCCACCAAGCACTCTTCGAGAGAAAGCACTGGGTTGCATTTATACCTTGGTGGGTAGAATGTGCTTTTTCGAGAATTGAACGGCGGAGCGATGCAGGAATAAAAGCAATAGAACCGAAATAGATAACGTCGTTATGTATAGTTAAATTTTGGTTCAAACGCGCAAACGGACGCTCAGCTTCACTGGGATTGGCCCAATTGCCCGAAATAATACGCCCTTTTAGAGATTGTGCGATGACATCAAGATGAGTAGCATTTTTTAAATCGGAAAAAGCAATAACTGGCTGAAGAAAAGCTTCGTCACAGCTACGTGTGACTTCGACAGCAGCAACAATGTCTTCGCGGGAAAGGGTGGAAGACACTGAAAGGCGAGATAATGCATCAGCATGACAGATTTCAGTTCCGGGCCTGTGTTGAATATTAAAATCAAACGCCATTAATTTTATGGCCCACCGACTGATTCGTGCCGAAGCAGTTTTTGGAATTGGTTGATCAGCACCAAATAATTGGATCAAAGCCTTATGATCCGTGATAAGTGTGAAATGACGACCTAAGAGCAGTTGACGCAGCCTTTCTACGCACCAAACAATACCGAGACCTTCCCTTTCAGTTGCAGAGTATTTTTTTTCAGCTGGAGTAAGGGATTTTGAAATAAAAATAACAGGTTGGCCATCCTGTGTGAGGACACCAGCAATACAATGGTCTGATGCGTCAGTGGTCAATGTCGCTTCTTTTAGCAACGAATATGGTTGAACAATTGGTTTACTTGAAAGTTCAGATTTGAGATTTTCAAACGAACGAGCACAATCATTATTCCATTCAAAAGCGGTTTCTTTTTTGCGTAATAAATTTAGCGGTTTTATTTTGTCTGCAAAGTTTGGTATGAAACGCCCAAAAAAATTCACCAAACCAACAAATGACTCAATTTCTTTTTTATTTTGAGGAGGACGCATGCTGTTAATTTTATTGACAAGGCGATCATCTGGTTGAATACCAGAAGCTGATATGCGATAGCCCAAAAACGAAACTTCAGAAACACGCTGCGTGGATTTTTCCATATTAATAGAAAGCCGCCGTGATTTAAACCGTTCCATTACAGCGTTCAAACGTTTGTTTAAAGATTCTTCAGTAGTGGCATAAATAAGGACATCATCCTGATAAGCAATTGTGCCCTTTAAACCTTGCAGGACATCTTCAATTACATGTTGAAAAATAGCCGAACTGTTGCGCATGCCCATTTGTAAGCGGGTTACGCTATAAAGGCCTTCACTAGTGTTGATAATAGATAATTTTCGCGCGTTATCGTCGAGTTTTACTTGCCAATAGGCGGATTGCAAATCAATTTTCGCGAAGAAACGTGCACCATCCATTTTTGCAAAAATTGTTTCAGAATTCGGTAGAGGGTAATCATCGAACAAGATTTTGCTGTTTACATGGACACTAAAGTCTGCGCACATTCGTAATCCACCCGATTTTTTTTTTATCCAAACAACAGGAGATGCATTTTCTGCCCCGCCCGATTCAATCGGCTCAATAACCCCCATCCTCTCTAGCCGAGTTAGCTCTAGGTCTACAGCGGTTTGGAGTGGGAGTGGAACAGGTCTAGCACGGCAAAACATTGGCTCAGCACCCTGCTTTAATTTCATAGAAGCTAAAACACCAGTTATGTAAGGGAGTGGCTTCACATCATCATCATCTGCGGAATTAACCATCTGGTCACTAACATGATCACGACCCAACAGGCCATAATTTCTATTAGACTCTACTACATAAAATATGATAGAAGTATTTACGCTATGTTGAACTACATTTAATTTACAGCTACCGATTACTGATAACTCGTGGTCATCATAACATTTGAGCTTACGATTGCTTGGAGTGAGCGGAGGACAATCCAACTGTTCCCAAACTTTACGTGACAGAACAGAACATGAGGCGCCAGTGTCTATTAACATTCTCACTTTCACGTTGTTAATACTAATATCTTCAGTAGATAGACTTGTATTATTGACATCATCACAGCATAAAATAATGGCTACATCGTTGACATCGTCATTGGCGTCACTGTCATGGTCCACTGCTACATGATTTACCTTCGCGGTGTCTTTCTTCTTTTTATAGCAGCACTGTTCAAGGTGCCCACGTTTGTTGCAATAACCACATCTTTTGTTGAAAGCCGGACAAGCACGCGGAGGGTGTGTCCCATCACAGAATTTGCATTTATGACTGTTTGAAGCTTTGTTGGTTGAGCTTTTAACATAATTAACGACCACTTTTCCTTCATTAGGTAATGTCGTTCGTTGTAGAAATGTCTGCGTCATATCGTAGAGGCGGACACGTTCTCTTAAATCCTCAAAAGTAGCCGTTGGCATTAGTCGTATATAATCCAGCAACTCTCTGGTGATTTTGACATCGTTGAAGCAGTTTATAAAAACCAATTTCTTTAACTCTTCTGATGGGTCCAATGTTTCTTTGAACCGTGAAAAGTCGCATCTTTCACTTTGATAATTGATTCTACTGTAGACATCTTCTACTGACTCATCTGGCAATTGTCGTATTGCTAAAAATGTAGTGCGTTCAGCAATCAAAAAACGCTCTTTTGGCTCTATGTATTTACAAGCGATAGCATAAATGTCAGCAAATGGCATTTGTTCAAGCTTCTTTGGTGTAACCAATCTTGACAATGTGATATATGATGTCTCTCCACACATTTCTATGAACATATCAGTTTGCTCTAAATACCCGTCTTTGGAAAGATCACCATCTTCAAGATGATCGCGACGGCATTTAGCATTAAACGAAGCAAACCAAGCGTTTGCTTTCTCGACATCATCTAAGACTAAAATTCTTTTTCGGTCCGTCGCAATGTCAGCGAAGATTCTTTGTACTTTATAACTCGCAGCGCCAATTTGTCGTATGACAATGATTAAAGATATTCATGAGTCAATGAGTACAACGCGAGATCCAACATAATCTAATCTTATTCATAAAGAACATCTACTTTTATAGTCTACATCAAAACGAGGTTAATATAAAGAGGTTATATATACAGGAATAACAATTACGTAATACGACAGTTTTGCTAATCACTGAGAACGTTTACCTACATGTATTGACCTGATAATATGCTATACAGTATACAGTTTAGTTCAAATTCACAAGCCCAAATAAAAAGTTAATGTTTCAAATTTTGCAAACCATTTGAATAATCTCTATGCCATCAGGCTTCAGTTTGGAATTCCTTAAGCCCGTTTTCGACTGCACGAAAAATGTTGCGCGCAGAGACAATTGTCGCGCGAAGAATGTCGATCGAAAAACGTTATTGATTTCCACACAAATGAGAATTCTTTCGACTTTTCTAGCGCCATAGTCCAATTAAACAGAATATGGCTGCCTTCAACGATAAAAAACGTTTGTTGGCAATTTAAATACTAATAATGGAAGGAAATGTTTTGTTTATATATTGACTATTTCCAGGAATTGGACTATACATATTTTGTTTTAAGAAGATTACTTATGTTTATTGGGCTGTGCGAGAACAGTGTGAAAGGAAAAGTTTCAAAGATAAATTTCGCTTATTGGTCACGGGTTTCAACTTGGTATAAATAATTCTCATGGCCTCCCTCTCATCTGTTCAGAATCTGTTTGTATGTCTGCAAATTATTAAATGTTCTTCCCAATGACTCACTCACATTGATCACAATAAATAACTTTACAATTAAGTACTAAATCAAATGAAATAAATGTGAAAGTTTGAATATTTTGAAAGGGACAAAATGTTCAATTTTAATTTTGGGACACAAGTCTGGATATTTTAGTCTCATTTTGAATCATCTCAAAATAACTAGCTATTTGATTGGCTTGCGACATTTTGCGCTCTGGCGACATCAGAAAAGTTTAACATTTTTCAAACTACATTTTTTCTCTCGGCGACATGTGGCGACATCGCCTGGCGACATTTTGACGTCATAAGACTACTACTCCGCAAGCGCAGTCTCGGGAGTGTCGCTTCGCGCGACATTTTTTGTGCAGTGGAAAACGAGCTTTAGTTTGCGTTACAGACCTCGATTCATTCACGAAAGAATAGGGTCTGTGTGATTTGCGCAGTTCTCTGTCCAGCCACTTCACAAACACCTGAAGCGGAAGTTTCTGATCGATGCATGGTAAGTCTATTGTTCTTAGTGAATAAATTCATCACCTCTGTTCGATCAATTAATAATCATAGCTACGAAGCCTAAAATAGAACTTATTGCAATCATGTAAAAGTAATGTAGACGGTGTCGCCCTACCGAAGGCATCCATACCACTCCTCTAATTCTAGATGAGTGACTTTTTCGCTGAGAGCAATGATTTTAAACGCTGTTTGTTGATCTCAGCCGCGACACTGCAGATCAATTTCAACAGATTTCATGGCAGATAGGTCTTGATTGTCAATGCGCAACGATGCACCGCAGCTACTCACAATGCAATTCCCTCTAGGCCATTCCATCCTCCATCCTCAGATGGTACTCATTGATGTTTCAGATAAAGTCTAGGCTGAGTTGACCTTAGAGGGATTTGAACCACAGTCGATCGGATATGATCAATCTGAAGTTCGGTTGCCCTGCCATCTGAGCTAATCCTCCTTAAATCATGTCAACTGAAGTAAACAAAGTAATGTGAGAATCCCGGTGAGAAGCATCTCAATCTTGCATAATTATGTGACATTAATCTTATTCTGATACGAGTCCCGGACAGAGAAAGCGAGCAATTCACACAGACCCTATTCTTTCGTGAATGAATTGTGGTCTGTACTCAGACTAAAGCTCGTTAGGAATTCCAAGTTAGACTGAAGAGCAAACTTTACAGTCCAGGTCTTACTTGCAATAGATTCAACAATCGAATTCTTTATATCAGACACAAAATATTATTTATCCCTTTAATTGATGGAAACTAGATAATTAAACATCAAATCATTTGGTGGATAATTGAAAAGGAGCACCTGCCTACCTAAAACATTTCATGAAAAGTGCATGAAATACTCTATGAATGCAAAATAGGCAAATTTCATGGACCTTTTCTTCATGAACTGTTCATTAATTGTTCATGAAAAACTGGGCTATTAAACGTTCATGTTGCAGGGGAAATCACCTTGTCTGCACCCATACAGTTCAACTCTCAAGCAAGATGAAGTGCCCTTTCGAGTTATTGGCTGAATCCGAATAACCTTTGCAGAGAATGATTTTTCAGGAAAGAATACCATAACAGCTCCATTACTGTTAATATTACCAGTGAAAGTCTGAAATCAACATGAATATAAACTTTTCTGTTAGTTTTTAGATGCAAATGTATGTTACCTCTAGCTTATGTTACCTATCTAATGTTAATTTAGTTTTGGAATATTACAATGTGTTTGTTACAGAGTTTAAGCTTCTTCATTTATTGTGTTACTCTAATGTACAAATTATATATGTTAAAAAGACAAACCCTAGTTCTAGGCTATTTGCCTTATCCAAGTATCAACAGCAAGTCGTCTATATGTTGTCTTTGCGAAACAAAGACTGTCAGTTAATGTGAAAATAATGGCATCACTGTTATCATGATCATTATTGTACATTACTTACTAGACAGGTTAAAAAAATGAAATGTCGAGAGTTGAATTGTATTATCGATTTTATTGTTATAATGGGTAAGAAATTGTGAGTTCAAAGTTTGAGTTCGAAAAAATATTGGGAAATGGGTGCTCAATGCCCTTCTAAATTGATACACATAGTCAATAGGGCAAATTCCCCAAATTTTAAAAATATATAATTAATTATCAGTAAAGTGTTTTTGAATAGTAGTTTCATGTCTGTTACTGCAGACTAGCCTGTCTAGTCTCGGCAATCCTGAGTTATTTGTCCGAGAGCGTATGCAGAAATAATCAATATGAAATACACAGAAATAACGATTTGATGTATGTTGATTCCTTGTTTTTTTAATATAGTAGTAACTGCTGGTTTTTATATCAACAAATGAGAAATTTACGTAAATATATAGCCTCAAGTCTAATTAATACAATGAATATAATATAAAATAGCATACCTTGGGTGTAGGTTCACACGGAAATATATAACTATAACTATAAATGAAAATATCTCCTTTCAACCTTTAATACTGTAACTATTCAATCAATTTCAATTCAGCAAGCGTCTTCAGCTTCCTATATAAGCATTACCTCTTCTATACCATGCCCAATAATTATTTGTACGTGTTTATAATATGGAATGCCAAAATTAACTAAAATATGTTAATTAACTAATACAGATTGTCTCACAAACACAATTATCTATTGAGGTTGTAATAAGCTAACAATGACATAATTAACTACAAATAACTACTGCATGCACTAACCATAAAGCTTAACTACAAATAATCCTATTATAAACTAAATTAATTATACCCATGAAATTTGGCAGTAACAATGTCTATGAAGCTAACAATCTCAGAAATATTATTGTGGCATTCAAAAGTCTATTGGATGAGAACCTATACTGAATTTTTGGTTCAAAGTGATGCATTTGAATGTATGGCTTCCACTGTGATTTTGACAGATTATAGAAGTGTGTGGTTTTCTATATAACTAAAAATAGGAGTGAAATGGTAAGGTGTTGACATGTTTAGTTTTTCTAGAACTTTGGATCATTGCTATGCTCATATTTGCAAACAAAAATGTATAAAAAACCACTGTCCATATTAGTTTTCTTATTACAAACAGTTCCTAACCATTCTTTGAAAATCATTGTAAATTGAAATTGAGATAGATCTGTTAACACCTTCACAGAACAGAAAACCACACACTTTGAAATGTCAAACTCACAGTGGAAACCATCCATTCAAATGCATCACTTTGAAACACAAAGTTTCAGTATAGGTTCTCATCCAATGGACTTTTAAATGCCAAATAATATTATTGAGATTGTTATCTTTATAGACATGAAACTATTATCTAAAAACCTCTACTGATAATTAATTATAATTTTTTGAAATTTTTAAGAATTCTCCCGATTGACTGTGTGTATTACTTTTGAGGGGGCATTGAGTGCCCATTTCCCAATATTTTTTTGAACACAAATTTTGCATTTGCGATTTTTTGTAAATATAGCCCTTTCTTCGGGAAAGATCAAGTGCCCTTGTTGGGGAAATCCTGGAGCCGCTGACGTCAATAGCATAAAAGTTTAAAGTTCTAGCTAACAATATTCTAGTGAGACAAGAACAATTTGTTTAGACAATCTATTCATGTTTTAGACTTCTTAAAATCAAGGAAATGTTCTCAGAGCGTCACAATTGTTTAATTATTGTTGGCGTTTTGTAATATGAGAGATTTATGCCCCAAGGTGCAACGTTGCTAGTTATTAAATACTAGAAGACGATTTAAATATTGACATAATTAATCATACATCAACTCACAACCAGAGTAATATAAACACAAGAACACCAAATTCCAAAGTCGTTAAAATCATGATACAAGCATGAGAATCAAGCTCAGTCTAAAGAGAGGAAAGTCCTTTAAAAAATGCTAGATAATAAAAAAACCAACGTTTTAGGCCAATCTACAAATCCAATTTTCTTTGTTTCGGAACTGATAGAAAATGAGTAAATCAGCTTTTCCAAGGAACTCTCCCATAGCTCATGCCAGATGATATGAATTTGTAAAGTGTGGGCAGGGTGGGTCCGACAAAATATTCTGCCTTCTGGAATCCTATAAGTATCCCAACTTTTTTTGCTGAATTTTTTTCCCGATGTTTGACCAATAAATCACTAAAAATATCAATTCTTTTCTGAATTTGCTCAAACCTCCTGGAATATAGGATTCTAGGATTCCTACTTTTTACAGACACTGCATATGGGGCAATATTTAGATGTTACACTGATAGATAGACTGTTGATGATGGATAGCCTTTCATGTAGAAATCATAGATATATCAAACTCCATATAAATGTCATTCATTTTCATAATAGATCATTATAGATTCATGCCCTACCATACATATTGCAGCCCTATTGATGACTCATTGAGTAATGTACTGTATCTGTCAATGAATAAAATTTTTCTGCATTTCTATTCAACTCCAACATACTTACTTTGCATAAATCTGAATGTTGCTGTTTAACACATGTCAATTGACCAGCACCAAAATTATACTGCAACTCATACGTAGTAACATAATTTGCAGCCCATGTTACATCTCCTTGTGTTGAGATACCAGTTATTGTTGCAATGTAACCTAAATCAATCTGCATCCAATCATTTGAAATCTGTCGCATTTGAGAACACCAGTTTTCTAGATTATTCAATCTCCCGTTAGATGATGCATATTGTGTCGACGAACTATATGTGCTCGATTGAGTTGTTTGCGTGTCTTTGATTACTCTATTCTCCATCCCAAGGGGTAACACACATTCACCTGTGAATAATTAACAGTTATATATAACATCTTAATAAGATAATAGAATGTACATATTAGAAGTTTTATGTTTATAAATAAATAATATAAATAGTTTATAATTGTATTCTGTCTGATGATGGTTTAACAACGTGAAACTTGAAGTTACAGCAAAAATGTTGTGTCTTTCTTGATTCTATTATTATTAGAAATACTATATACTAGCTCTGCAAATAGTGGAACCTTTTGAAAAAGTTGATAAGAGATATATTGTATATCCTATAGCTGTCTTTGCTATAACAAATTGTTCAGAAGCATTGAACACAACAAAGGCTAAAATTGGATCGAATTTATAATTTAAATTATACATAGACAAGCTAGATAGATTACAGGAGAGGCATAACAGCTTGATAATTATAAATCTCACATACACAGCTTTATACACAGTTACACCGCATTTGATAAGAGTGTCATTTTTCTGACTGGACTATATTGGGAGACTCGAGGGATATCCTTCAAAGGAGATACATAATTACAGATCAGAATTGTGTTTTATTCATTCTGAAAAATGAATACACTCATGGTGAATTTTCGAATAATCATTTGGCTGGAAAGGGGTAAGGTTTTGGAAAATGACAGGATTACAATCAATCTCTTTAAAAAATACATATTTTCCAATAACAAGGCATACTACAACAAAATATTTTATGTCTGGGCGGAGTTTTGAGTGTTTCTCTATGATAACCACTAGTATGCAGGCTATCACACTGTGTGGAATCCTGGGAACCTAGTTCCTGGAAGTTCAGCACAAAATCAGAAGGTTTCAAGTCACTAGTTCTGTTTTCCAAAGTTCCAACAAGTTTGATTTATAACCAAATTTGGCTGATTTTCGGAAGGCTGATATCAAGGTATTCATTATTATGTTCTATTAAATTTCAATGTCAACATGAATCAGACTGTAGTAAATACATTTATTGTGTGAAATATTAAACACACATATTGTAGTCCACAAAGACCACACAGTTTCTATAAGTATAATTTAGTTGAAGTTTTTATTAAATTTAAATAGTTTATGATGATATACACCTATATGACTGAGGTGTCAGTCTCAGACATATTGAGTAGTTGGATCATCGGTACCTTTGTTACACATTGGTGATAAAATAATCCATTTTGACTTCAAGGTATGCTCACCTGTATGACATCCAATAATCTCTACCCTCATACACATTAGATTTTGAGAATTAATAGGTTTGAATCTAAAGTATCTAGCAGTAATGGGTGACTGTAGCCAATGAACAACGATTGATGTAGCGTCTTTATTACCTGAAAACTAAATATTTACAAAATGAGTTCTAACAGAGCTAACAATATTCTTAGCAATAATATAGAAACCAAAAATTTCTACAAGTTTAGATTGAACATTTGTATCAAGATGTTGATTAGCAAATTTGAAATTACTTATATCCTGTAGCATAATCATTTGATCCATAAAATTAGCTAATCCATATTTTCATCAGTTCTTCAGCTTGTTCTATGCGCAATGCAGCCAAAAATATTAATGTGGATCAAATTTTACATGTCAATTCTATTGTTTTAATTTGTTGTAATGGGTGTGAAAATACAAATTTCTATGCAGAGAATGTAAACATTATACGACAACAGAAAAGTCTACATCTACAAGTGACTTATTGAAACTTTGAATAATATAAAAAATATTTTCAGTTTACTTATCTATTTGAAACATCAAATGATGGAATAGTGCATTCCTGGCAATTCCACACATTTATTTACCTTTGCAGCTACACACCTCTTATTTCTGGAGAGCCAGTCTAGCATCCTTTTTAAGATAATCAGTCAACATCAGAATATGCGTTAGGTAGATTATCGTAGCTGGCTTTGGTAAAATTGTTACAACATTTATTGTACGCTTTTCTACATTAGTCTTTGAGTTTCATCAGTATAACCCTAACCCTTAAACCCTAAATTTTATAATTATGCGGCTTTAGAATTATGAGAGATAATAACAATGAGTTTATAAGGATTTCCGGCGCTTTCCTCATCGATTTCCCACGTTATCTCGATGAAGCTGTTTGGTTGAAACTGCAATGCGACGACAAACCCTAGTGAATAAAATCTTATAGACAATTTCAATAGACACGCAATAATTTTCATTGGTTTTTCTCCAAGAACAGTGGCAACATTTTTTTATGAAAATTCCATTATCAATTTTTTGAAAAATACTTTTCTATTATTGTTTGATTGGATTAGAATGCATTGAAAGTATGATTTATGAGACTTGGGAACCGTCGTAGAAAACAGATAATGTATTAACTCATAAATGGCAACATGATCATTTTAAAGTCAATTTGGGTCATATTCCAATTCACATTTTACAATAAAAAAACACAAAAGCAAGGACATGTTGGGAATATGTCATTGACATACTGGTATTGAAATTGAAATTGACAACCTTATACATTATGCTTATACAATATCACAGGGTATTGAACATAAAACAAATAGTTTACACCTTCTGTGGCATATGCTCACATAGCACCACAAGAGACACGTAAGTAGCGATTCCCTTTATCAAAGATTCATAGTGTGTGTTGGTTCCTTATTGAAAGCTTTCATTTCTATGCAGGGACCGGAATTTAGTGTTTGGTACAGGCTATAATTACGGAAGTCAAGTTGGTCACTAAAGTTGTGCAAATCTGACCCTAGTTCAAGCCCTAGGCAATCAGATCAGGTCATATTCGGGTTGATATTTAGGGCCTCTGATCGGATTATGAGTATTTGTGTTTTCTAGTGATTATTGTGTTCTAGCTTCAATTCCGAAAATATTGTTTCCATATATATATTTATTCAGCATAAGTCGGACAATTTGGTTTCAAATTGCTTTTTTTGTGCAAATATATTGATAAACTGTAAACGTGCTTACTTGCTTGCCCAGGTATTTCCTTTGATATCTTTTAAATAAATGAGCTGAGCTAATGTACAAAACCCATTGCAATTTTATCCGATCTATTCTACGAAAATTCAATGTGTTTGCTTTTAGTTACTTGTTAGACTTTATTTTGCTACTAGCAATGAGTGTTGGTCCATAATGGACCTTGTGTGATAGAACTTCAGGTCAGATCATTAATAACTTAAACAATTGACTAAGCTGACTATCACTGTATAATACGGAGAGTGAACTTTGGTTTAGAACATGAGAAACAATACGCATTGAAGCGATTTACAATTACTCAAGACATCTTAATCATGTCCTCCATAAAAATTCAATTTATTTCACATCAATTTAGTCGATTGAAATGTATAGAGGCCACCGGTCAAATTAATACATTTAACGTAGCTATATCTACACAGAAAATCTTTATTTTATGACCTGAGAGGAAGTCAAACACATTAATTATTACTAATTACAAATAATCAATTAAATTTCGAAATCTGAAATCATCAATAGAAAAGCACTTCAAATCTGATCTGATCGGAAGATCTAAAATATTAACCGGAATCCGACACAATACGATCGGATCCCGTTCGGTTTGGATTCACAAATCTTTATTGCAATATATTTATAACATCTGATAATATTATGATATGATAGTATATGTGCATAAATATTCTAGATAGTTATGTTACAATTTGTTCTCAATATTTCTAGGTGCTATTTATAAAACCTTACAGATGTCGAATGAAAGAAAAGACGATTATGAATAAATTAGTTGTTTTGATAGTAAAACGAAAACAACTCATTTTGCCAGATTCGTGATATGCATATTTATTCAAAATTTATTGAAATGGACGCGATAATTTAAAAAGTGGAAATGTTCAGTGCAGCTTTAAAGATATATAAATACTGTACTATAGCCGATGGTAATACTTAAATGTTCATGTTATGATTTATGATGAAAAGGATTTACTTATATAGAAAATGAATCTACTTTACCATGCATTTGATCGCGATACGAAATGATCTTTCTTTGTCAGAATTAATTCGAATAAAAGACAATATATATTTTATTCTAATCGGGTTTACATTCTCCTTCGATATAATATGATTGTTAACTTATTATTTATTGGTGTATTAACTCAGAGAACCTGCAATTATGTATACAAATGTTGATCAGAGAATATGCCGCTCGTATAGTTTTTATTTGGATCTCATTTGGAAAATGGTAAGTTGTATTTTAATAAATAATGTTTGCTATAATCGATTATTATATGCAACGTTTTTCGCTCTTTATCTTTGTAACACAAGGTTTTTTACACTCATTCAAACTGTATTAACTATTGAAAACTGTTTTTGAATTACGTTTTTGTGTTTTTAAATTCAAAACGAAATTTTTGAACGCTGGAAATATTATAATTATTATTATTTATCACAAATACGCTCAATTCAATTTAATTTTGTTGAATTTGATATACCTGGATTTAACTTTATTAAATGTTGATCGACGATGAGAACAAGACACAGCTATTTTTATTCTCAAAACTGTAGTAGCATACTGTGTTTTATTCTTATAGCAAATCAACAAAATGAAATTTTAATTTTAATCGATGTTTACAATTCCTTCGTTAATTATTGAAGCAAAATCTGAAAATAAGAGCCTGCCTGCTCATAACCAAATGATTCATATTTTTATATTAAATAGTAAATTATAGAAATACTTTTGTGCAATGCCTTGATTGATTCTAAACTCTGTAATTTGAGACTGTAGACAGATAATCTCTTCGAACTTGGAATATTTTCTCGAATTAGTCGAACGCCAACGTCATTTTGAAATTTCTTGTAAGTTAATTTGTTTTTATGCCTCGCGATAGACTGTTCATTTCAAAACAGATTGTTTGCTCAGTGTTCTCACAAATTATATATCAAAGTAGCCTTTTTACAAGTGAAATGTTTGTATCTCGATTTTAAGAAAAGTAATGAACGGCATTTTGTTTCATTAATAAATTAAAGACCTAAAGTCTGTTTAATTTTCATAGCGTTTGTGCCGCGCTATATGTATTGCTGATATCACCACTACATACGTTTCTTTGATTTCAAAACACATTTGTTTGGCCTAGTTATACTGGTAATTCAATGTAATTCAGTATTTCGTATTGTTTTAATTATCATAAAACTGATTCAATTTTGAGTTTCACTTGTTCAAACCATTTACACGCAGCTTTTAAATTCAAAGCGAAATATTTTTGTTCTGGAGATTTCAATTTGAATTCAATTTGGCTGCCTGCTATATTATCGACCTATGAAATTTTTCAAATCTATGAATTTTTTAATACAATGATATCAAATAAAATATCAGATGAAGTATATTATTTTAAAACAACGTCATAGACCTATGCTTTTCATACAACAAATTTGTTACTGTACACAGTTATCTCGATACAAATGTTCGCATAATTTCCCGACAACGGATTATCTGTATTATTTTGCCAGTAATACGTACATAAGTCGCGGACAGACAGACAAATATAATGATATATAAACAGACAGTATTATGTATACAAGTGATTGCGTTTGATGAAATTTATTGGTTGTTTGTCACTTTACTAAATTTCTTGAAATCCCTGGGTCCAGCACGGTTATGGGAATATGGCGTTATTGATGTTAACCAATCAAATTGAAGAACGATCAATTTTAGAATACATTTTTATGTTCTAATCCTTTGTATGACATAGATAAAGAAGACATGTACTCATGATTGAAACTCCGATCTCACCTACAGAATTCATATTAAAACATAGGCTGGGCTGGAGTAAACCAGAGAAGAGCAGAAGGCAAATCATGAGTCCTGTATGCAGTCATATTAATTCTAATTGAAAGACATTGAAAGAACACAATTCTAATAGACATTGAATAATTAGTTTGAATATTCGAAGTTACCAACATGAGATTGGATAGGCTATGTATTTCAAATTATGCTCATTATTCTGTGATTTTCCATCTGTCTTAAGTGAAAGCCTTAGAGTGTCATTAGGATATCCAAACAATTATATTGATACCCTACATCAAAGCTTAAATGCATCCATGCATAGATATTTTCTCAGGGATGGGAGTAACGATTACAAAAGTAACAATGTTAACTATAATCCTTACTTTTAAGTAATTTCTACTTATAACTACTGTAGTTATTTTTTGGGAAAGTAAATTTTAATTGTAACTAGTTACATTTCCATTAGAAATTAGTAACATATTATCTGTTACTTTTTTATTATTTCCATTACTTTTCACGTTCTGATATTTTCCACAAAATATTGACGCACAACACTTTTGTCTAGAAGGACAATACACGACACACGTAGTGACACTATAACACTTCATAGAAAGCCTGCTAATTGTTCCGTGTGATTCAATACCTAAGCGTTGCTGTGTCAATGTTCAATATTTTGCTGCTATTTTACTTATTTTATGACTCCAAACCAAAAAACAAAATGCTCATAAATCAAAAAGAGTAATCAATGCTCTTTGACATATATAAATTGAGAACTATCTGTAATTAAATGCACATCGTATTTGATTTTTTATTTACATTTTTATAGTCTAGTTAAATTAGACTATATCTTTTCCATATATTTTGAGAACACGGATCACGTGTGCTCTGAAATGTTAACATAACATCACAGCAGAAGCTTGTCAAATGGCGAATGGAATGAGAAAAGTGACACCCACTTAATATTGGATTACCATTGTTTCACAGCTCGATATTTTGCTTCTTCGTCGCTTTGCTATATGCCTTAACGCTCTGGTCGTAATTACCCCATTTATAAACATTGAAGGGGATAATTTATACAGTTGAATTTTCAAAGCACAAGTTGATGAAATTTCAGTATGAGGCACAAACGCTATTGGCTCAGAAATGGTTCCAAATATCAATGTGTTGGTCGCGTGGATATTTTTCGTTGAACTTTTTCTTCGACAACAAATAATACACAAAAACGGGACAAAGTTTCAAACAATAATTACATTATTACTTGCTGAAATTATCTAAATCCTATTAGATAACTTAACATACTGAAAGATTGTATTTCTATTTCAACTCAAACCGTTCTGTCCGCAGTCATCCGCATTCGATGTGACCCCGGTCTCCCCTATATATTGGGCTTCTTTTCTCTATGCTATTTTGTTCATATTAATTATGAGTTCTCTCTTTTGTGTTGTGTACAACATATTCAACTTGATGTGATTCTATACATTTGAAAAAGTAACGGCAAAAGTAAAGTGACTTGAAATTTTCAAAAATTACTTTTTCGAAAAAGTAGGCCTAACTAGTTACTTTTTTGCCAGAGTGACTGTAACTGTAGGCCTAATTAGCTATTTCTGAAAAGTAACTTCCCAATCCCTGTATTTTCTCTACTGAAAACAAGGTAAGAAGGCTATAGGCTTACTTACTGTATCAGAGTTTCTTGATTTCAATGTGTAAATAGCTTGACTTTCGCCAACTGTAACCTTGAATGATTTTACCCAACTTGATGATCCAGATCCTTGTGTTGCAAACCCACTGATAGTCATCTTTTTACCAAGATCAACTTGTAAATACTGATCAGTTGAGCTAGATACACACCATGCTGCAAGGTTCAATCTTCCATTCGTTGGGAGGCTTGCTCCACTAGCACTTGAACTAGAAAGAATGGGTCCAGTGTTAGCTTCTACACCGAGTGGATATGGACAAACTAAAAATATAAATTATAAAAAGCGTTAGATCATAGTCTGATGAAAATCATGTAATATCCATTATTATAGTCAATATATAAGAAACTGAAAGCCTGGTCATTAAGATATCATAAATCTTTTGACCTTCAAAAATTAGAATCCTAATATCTAAAATAGTCTGAAATCTAGGGTATCTAGATTATTTGTAATGAATTTCAGTGGAAAAAAGCAACAACTATAGTTCACAAAGGTGGAGATAGTCTGAAATCTGCTATAAGTGTGAAAATTCTCATGTCTGGACCTTACACAAAAAACCAACGCAAAATCTCATAGCATTTCAGACTCATTTTACCATAGAACATATGCTCATGCATGTTATAGATGAAAATTAAGGCAGAAATGTAGAGCTCAAATAACATTGAACTAGAAAGTTAGAAAAAAAGATATGTCAGCTATATGCTACAATTGCTTATACCCTTAAAGACAGTAAAGTTTCACTAGTTAGTTAAATCATCTATAGTTTGATACAGAGCAATCTATTGTTTTCTATCAAGTTGGAATATGCAGCTTTTAGGCCCGAGAATCACAATTTTTTTTTCGTTGAACGGAAGGTTTTGAACAAAAAGTGTTTCAAATTCATAATTTTACTTCCGCGCTCTTTGTTCAAATTTTGCGAGCCTGAGTTTTTACGGAGCAGAAATTGCGTTCATTTAATCATGTGGCTAGTATATATCAAATGGAGGCCAATAGTGTTCTAAGATGGCTCTGATAAGTTGAGGTTGTAACACAGAAGAAATAGAATATTCTGAACTTACATTGAGGACATCCATATAGTTCAACACGCAGACATGGTCGACCACCGTACGATCTTGGTTTTATCCTCAGATATCTTGCTGAGAAATATTCATTGCCAAAATATATAGTTCTAACAGTTTTACTATCTGAATTACCAGTGAATATCTGTTTGAATCAAATAATAATAAAACATAGATAACAAAATATAGATTCGCATGCCTGAATATTGAGGTCACATATATTTTACTTGCTTCCAATAAAAAAATTATTTTTACCCAATTGGAATATATGTTTTGATACAGTGGTAGATGAAATGCAGCTAATTTAAGTACTACATATAAAGTTAGATATTTTTGAATGGAACAAGTTGCATACACAGTCAATTGTATCAGAGGGGGTATATGACGTAAATAATGGATTATTTTCCGAAAATTGTGCAGATAGAAATATATACCAAACAAAAGCTAATCAGCAGCTGAACATAATTAAGGCCTCACTCCAATCCATCATTCATTAAGCTGGATAAGTACAATTGAATAATTTCTAAATATGCTGATAAAAATTCTAATGATTGCTGATTAAAGTGTATAACCCGGATAAGATTTCTTCTTCTTCTTCATGTTGTTCTTGTGTTTCTACTTTACGCAAGTATTTCATAATCAAAATTGCAGTCAAAGTTAGGCTACGATTTTGTGTCTCACTCTTCTTCCACAACCAGGAAGGCTTTTATTCTCCACATGCGAGTTTACACTGAGAAAAACACTAGGCATTTTACTTATTTATCTCTAAATAAATAGCGGCTAAACCAAATGGCAATCTGCTTTCGGAATGATATTTTCAACGTTCAGCTCGCGATTTAGAGCTATATTTGATCAGTATACGGGATCCAAGAAAAGATGTATAAGCCTTTTAAAATCAAAAGTTTTTAGTTTTGGATTTTTGTCACTCAAGTACTCACGCAATTAACACCTATACAACTTTGTCTAATCAGGTTATCGCTGCTGGTTATTGAAGGTGTGTGATTGTTTTTACAACGCTTCAACTCTGCCGATTATGCTTAGACGAAGTCCTAAAGAGCTGTTAGTCGCGCACAGATTATAACGACCAGATACGGCACTAAACGTTCTAAAATTGTGATTGGTCAAATAACGGCCATTATGATTGTTGCTCATTTTTTTACGCATTTTATCGTTGTCCGTTACGATTTTAAGGAATTATCGACCAAATGATGCTTGAAATAATTTACTTTTGAAGCTGAATTCAGCCTTCTTAAGCTACTCAATGCGAGTGCATGGATGGTACCCTATATGTAAAATTTAAAATTATAATTTTGATATTAGCAAATTTATTTTAAATGCCTAAAAAGTCTACGGTTGAAATGAAGAAAGGACGACAATATTTATAGCTTATCACATAAATTTCATTGCAAACTGTAAAATAATATGCACTGATGCTTGGTGATATGGAATAACGCAATCACTGTCAAAGAATAGACTATTTGGAGTGGATTTTTACGGAAATTACTGCTTACGTTTTTGCCATTATTTTCGGTCGAATATGATCACACACACTCCAAAACCACGGCATTTCAAACTCGAAAAATTCGTGTAAAGAGCCACATACATTCGACAAATTAATGAAATCATAATATGAAATATTATTTGCAATGTAATTGTATATTTTATTCATCAAAAACTGCTTGTATTCATAATTTATAGCCAGATTTTCTCTTCAGTAAAATCAATGATTTTGTTCAACTTTCAAAAGTCAATAAAATATTGTCTTCTAGACACAATATACCATTATCAAACGATCATCTCAAACTAGAATATATGCTTTCCTGTTACTTTCCTTTAGCATGAAAATTGGGAGCAAAAGAAACATGTAATTTGCCCTCAAAATAGGTGCAAATTTATTGTGTTTTTCTGTTGCGATTTTAGCGCGTAACTGCAGCCAGGTCATCGAGAGGCAACAAACATAATGGAAGCCGAGAACAATTGAATTCGAAAATACAATGAATTCGACTTTCAGTGCTGATCTGGTCGTTATAATCTGTGTAGTCGTGTGAGCACTTGAGTGAGAAAAATCCAAAACTTTTGACTTTGAAGGCTTATTTCCTAGATCTTGAGTGCTGATCAAATATAGATCGTAAAATCTTGAGCTGAGCGTTAAAACATCATTCGGAAAGCAGATTGTCATTTAGTTCAGCCATTTTTTATTTAGAGACAAATAAGTAACATGTTTAGTGTTTGTTCCGGAATAAACTCACTTGTTGAAAATAAATGGGTTCCTGTTGGAGGAAAAACAGTGACACACAAAACTACCCAAAATCGTCACTTTGACTGCATTTTTGAAGGAGAAATGATCGCACAAAGTAAAAACACAAGAAGATCATGTACTTATAGAAAATGTTCCTCTATCTAAAGAGGCAATCTCCCAACATCTGGGATATACACTCTAAGGAGGTGATCTACTTCTAGAAATATGTGATTTCTTACTAGCCTTTGATACTGGAATCTGTTATTTTGCATTTACTTGTGGAAAAAGGGATTTCATTTACAAATTCAGAGTTGAAAAATTTACTATATCATCTATTCGATATGTGCCTAGATAAGAACGGCAACGGCAACAGGCAATAACATTGGAGCATGAACCAGAAGTAATATATGAATTATGGTTTATGAATTGAAACTGAATTTTAAATTGTGAATTCATAAATTGAAAATTCGCCCTCGAATGAGATTCCGACTTTTGTTTTATCTTAGAAAACGGTTACCACATGCTTGCAAATGTTTCTATTCATATTTAGTAAACTCGAAAATGTTGGGAGACACTCGGGAAGCTAAAATCACTCGCTCGGAGCTTGTGATTTTTTAGCGCTTCACTCGTGTCTCCCAACATTTTCTCGTTTAGTAAATATGAATACAAACATGGCAAATATGTGGTAACCCTTTAGTATTATATGGACAGATTGAAGCAATCAACAAACAAACAAAACATTACGACCGACATATTTATTAGAGGGTCAAACAACACTGATAACCTTTGTATGGAATTTTGAAATTGGATCCCATAGATTTCTATTTACGTCATATTATTTCAGTGACGTGATATTGATTAGGGTATCAAATACGGCACATAAGACCTTGAAATACCATACCATGCGGAAATGCCTGGAATTTATTTAAGGCTATTTTTTGAAACGCAGAGAAACATTTGGGCAATTGTCAGCAACAAAATACAGTTTGAATCGATTTTGCTATAGTAGGCCATAGTACTTAATGGTAGGTTACCAACAGTGAAATTTCCAAGTGAATAAATTTATTGTAACAGAGATTAACAAACCTTGGGATTTCCACCACCTAGTTGTAACACTTGCTCAAAACTAAGGCCATCAAATCCAAAATCTATCCAAAATTGTGTAACATAATTTGCAGTGCTTGTTGGGTCCCCTTGTAATTTAATTTGATAAATATTCATTGCAATACCAATGTCAATTGTCAAATACTGGAAATGACCCTGTGAACACCAAGCACTAGGACCATTTAATCTTGCATTGGGTGGCAGTTTTGATGTAACACTACTTGAAGCTGAAAATGCTGAATTCGGAATAATTCCATCTGCAATACCAATACTTTGCATGCAAACTAAAAAGCAAAAGCAGAAATAGTGTATTATCACTCAAGCGACTGTCACTGTTTATTCATTCATATAGATAGGCTAATTCTTTTTTCAGTTAAAAGGCAACTACATTGTACAACTTTAGTAGATCTAAATAACAAGCATCATAATTTGTTTCCGATTTAAATTTTATAAATTGGAAGAAGATCTTCAATTTCCATTATACTTAAAATATACTGTATGTAATAGTTACTGAATGTATGTAATACACTGAAACCTGTATATAACGACCAGCTACGAGAGGTAGATAAATTGACCACTATAGACAGGTGGCCTTTATATACAGCTTTGATTCAATAGAGAATACTATTTTAGACATTGCAAGAGTGACCACTATAGACAGGTGACCGCTGTATAGAGGTGACCGTTATAACAGGTTTGACTGTATACTGAATGTAACATACTGAATGTAATATACTGAACGTAATATACTGTAAATGTTATTAAACTGTTTGACACATGTCCATTGTATCAATTAACATTGATTTAACTTACACTAGTCAAACGAAAGCACACCTTCCAGACAACAGGAAAATACCGAGACAATAGCATCTCATACATGTTACATTGAATAGGAACCTTGAATCTCTCCTTGATGTTAACATTATATTGAAAGCAGTGAAAGGAGGTGCCGGAAAATAACAATTGTTAAATTTTGGGTGAAGTTTGAATAATCCGGTTTTAAATGGTATCTATATATATAGTGACAACAAAAAGTGGCAGCAGGGAAAAAGCTCTGAAGTAAATTTTTCAAGATTTTGCTCTCTTATCAAGAAAAAAAAATAACAACTTTATTGCAACAAGTAATTCTCCTTGGATATCGGAGACATAATTAGATTTTAACATTTGCCAACTGTCAACTTCCCAGGTCTTTCCCCGGGGTCCGGCGCAGTGCTGTCATTTGGCTAGTACATACTTGTAGTCAAGTTACTATATTATCGTAGCTAAGCCTAGCCTCTCTTTGAATGTTGTGATTTGACATTATCTAGCCTTCTTGTGCAATTACAAGTAGCGTCTTAATATTTTGTAATTCTTAGCTTATATTTAATTTAAATCTGGAAATGCGAATCATTCAAAAATTTATCTGTGGGCCTAAACTTAAATCATATATATTATATTATTATTATTACATCATTTCTTATTTAAACATGAATAAACCATATTATGAGGCACTATAACAACAACAAAAGAGGGGCGACATGGGGAGGTTTATATCGGACTGACGGAAGGACCATTCAAAGCATGCTACAGCCAACACATGATGTCATTCAAAACAGAAAATATGAACACAAAACACGGCTATCAAATTATGTCTGGAAGCTCAAGGACGGTAACACCGACTACGAAATAGCTTGGAGCCCCATATGTACCGTTGCGGCTTAATCCAACTAATCAAAAAGATGTTACCTCTGCCTTTCGAAAAGTACTACATTATTTGCACCAAAGGAAAATTATTAAATAAAGGTAAGAGTTAATTTCAAAATGCAGGCATGAAAAAAAATTTTACCTATCATATTTTTAAAAGCTGCTAAAACTTAGCAAAGTAATAACTATAACCTAACAACTGGATAATAGAACCATTGTAATAAAAAAACAATACTAACTGCAATTTGATTTCTGTTCTAGCTATGTGTTGATGTGTATGTTTGTAATTGTAGTTAGTATTTGTTGTCTGATGATCATTTAATAACGTGAAACTTGGAGTTACAACCAAACAATGTGTCTTTCTTGACCTAATTAATATTATCAAACTACATCATTATTCATTTACAGAAAACCATTTGAATAAACTGTAAATGTGATTTAAAAGTAAGAACCTTTAAGAAAAATTTCAGCCTGAAATTTGAAAAGCCATAAGAACAATCATACTCAATATTGTAAATTAACTGATTCTTATGAGAAAAAGATGCAGAAAAGGGACTTTAAAACTTAATTGCAAATAAAATAAAAAAGTTCCAATTATGCCATGAACTATGTTGGCTTGCAGGTTAAGGCAGACTCATTCTTCCCATATTGAGTTTTATTTGATCTATTTTTATCAGTTGAGCGTGTAATGAAGTAGTTCACTATGTCTCAAAATAATGGTTGAATAATTAATTGTGTATACAGCAATCTTAGAATATGTCGCATTGTATTGTTGACAGTATATGTATGCAGGCATGTTGATGCATTTAGGTAAACTAGAATTGTGAGAAAATTGTCATGGAAAAATAACTTTCAAAAGCTAAATACACAAACTATATATAACTAAGGCAAACGATTGTTTTAATTTATTTTTCGCCCACAACTTTTCATATTTGATAAATGTAGAATGTGAATAGTTTTTAATACTGCATCCAGGTCCAATCTACGCGTTTAAAAAAAAGTTGTATGCAGTTGGCTAAAAAGTCGAATTGTAGTTTGCCCACGCATTACATGGGTTGATAACTTGATATCATAATATGCTTAATGTCACTCATTTTTTAGAACCTGTTTCTGTCAACCTCGACTATTTACCTCGACTGTCAACAATTATTTTACTTGGGTTGATAACTTAATATCACAACCCGCTTATAATCACAATTTTGCTCCACTAGGACAGTGATATTATCTAGCTTACATTGTAGCAAAATATCTCAATAAAGATACAGGATCTTATCCTGGCCCAAACACACATGCGCTACATGTAGGTACTGCTAGTCAGCAAAAGTGGGGTCCTGGAAACCTGGATTCTGGAAGACCAAAACAAATTTAAAAATTTTCAATGGATATTGTTTTCTAACTAAAAAAAAACAACACTTGTTGGATTTCAAATTTATTTTATTAATCACTAGTATACTATCAGGTTTCACAATATGATCCTTATTTTGAAAAACAAAACAATGTGGAATGAGCCTCGACAGTCAATACTTAGCAAATACGTAGCAGTTTATATGCCAAAAATCAGTTAATTTTGTTTACCAGAAAATGCACAAATTAAAGTCATTAAAAATGAAAGTTATCTACGATCAGGATTCAAAGCAAACTATTTTCTGTTTCCAGTGTTGACTGTACTGCACAGTCAAACTCAGTTAATATCCCCTCTTTTAGCACCCCATCTTGCTTAATATCCCCACATAAAACTGACTTCTAATTCCCATTATCCATTCAAACTCCCATAATCCTACGTCGCTTAACATCCCACCTTGTTTATTTGTCCCGTTTTTCATTGTACCAGAAGGGATATTAAGCAAGTTTGACTGTTAGTTGAAAAAATTGCCGTAATTAAGCACAATGAGCAAAAGATCGATGCACAACTGTATTAACGTTTCGATGAGCTATACAATAGTTGCCGATGTTGGACCGTTTTTGATAATACTTCGGAATTAGTCTTGGCGTGCAAACAATAATGAAGCTCAAGAATCCTTGAATGTTCAATTTTCGACAATCTCGTCCCTGAAAACTCAGTGACAATCATAATCAGGGTCCAGTAAAAGTAGGTATCCCACAATCCTAGCTTCCAGAAGGATAGAGCAAATTCAGAAGAAATTTGACATTTTTATGATTAATGGGGAAAACTTCAAGAATAAACTTCAGAAAAAAATGATGAAATGTTCTCCAAAACATATTTTACAGCCAGCCCAGATCCGCGCAAACGGAGTCAAAATGCAACCAAGGATACTGGAGACCCAAATTTCAGTTGATAGTTTCTCCTGCGCGCTTTACAAAGATGATGTCTGTGTCGCAAGAATGTTCCATCAGTTATTAGCATCGTGGTTCTATTTTTATCAAGATCGATGATTTATTTTATTTTATATGAATTTTCAAACTTTTCCTTTTCTGTGATACCCTTTGTTCTACTCTTTTGTATTTTACAGTTTTTTACAGTCACGTGGTCTTGCGATTTTGTCCGCTTGCTGGTGTGTTGTGGTTCCGGGTACGTAGTTGTTGCGCTGTCACGTTTACACATGGTTGTTAATTGTTACCCTCATTGTTGTTGCTTGCTGATTGCACCTATTGTTGTTTCTTATTCACTATGTTATGCTCTGTTAAAATCGTCAAGTTTAATTATTTTATGCACAAGGAAGTATTGCTTTCAATCACCATTGGACGAGATTGTTTCTGCCTAAGTATGAAATCATTCTGTTAGGCCGATAGTGATTTTTTGCTGCAAAAGGCGGTCATGAGGAAATGGGCTTTTCACTAGAGAGTTGTGCCTGTTGGCCTGCATGTTTGACACCATCTATTGACTGTAAAATACTTTCTAAGTTTCTAGGGTTCAAAGAGCTTCCTGGCAGATGGGAAAAGATCTGTGCTGTTTATTTCTTTCTTTGCGTTTGTTTAATTCAACGTTAATTTATTCTTGACAATCCTGCTTAAAGCCTCCCTGAAAAGACCAAAATTCCTTGGGGTGGTGGGGCTGATAAGAATAAGGAACACTGACATCGCCAGCTAGCATTTCAGAGAGCTTGTGCTCTGCATCAATAAATACAGAAATACATCGTGATCAATTCAATCAAGCTATCAGGTCAACCCAGTCTGTGAACAGTTTTTTTACTAAATACTTATCAGGTTATAAATTTGTGGGCATATATTGCTGTGTGACATTCTTATAATGAAGTTACTTTACTGATTTTTCCGTACGCAAGCACAAACTTAATTGAAAAATGGCATTTAAACAAAGTATTTCATCAAATAAACTTGTTTAATCGTGTTGAATAGAAAGATATGCTTAGGAACTGGATTATGGATTATAAGAGTATCCTATGGAAGGACCCGTAAGGGTCCTTCCACACAATTATATCACTGTTAATGGTTAGCCTATAAGGCATGCATAAACAATGGATATGAATATTGAAAATATGTAAACAACTTTTAAGTTAATAAGATTAAAAATTTCAATATATCAACACAAACGACGACACGTTATCAGTGGATGTGCCATTTTCCATTTCACAAATAATAGAAAGAATCATTTCATGGAACCTCTAGCCTACTTGTTGTGAAATGATTTAAGAAATGGAAGTTGTGATAAAATTTATTTCATCATAACAATTTTATTTTTACCCATCATAGTCTCTCAATTTAATAACTTGGAGATGAGGTGAAGATATTATACTAGAACGGCTGCAACAGGAAAAGCTGATTATCTTAATGAATAACTGATCATGATTCTAAGCACAAGATGATGATAGGCTACCTATTTCTATGTTAAATCTGTAGTGAATATCCTATGCAATGAAGTTTATCAATGCAATAGTGATGATTTATGCTGTATTCTCGTAGATTTAACATGATTTTTTCGAACGAACAAAGCCGAGCTTGATGAAGCATAAAGACCATAGTTTTTGCTAGGTTTCAAGGCTCGATTTCAAGTGAACTTTTAACCAAATGACAAGGCGAAAAATTTTCTTACATAATTTATATAAACCTAGCGTATACTATAAAAATATTGCTTATAAGAGAAGAATACAACTTGTTTCATCAAGCAACCAAGTTGTAGGGATGCGAATTGAATATAAAATAATTGATTATCAATCGAATAGCAATTACATATCGATTATTAGAATAGTGAAATGCAGTATTCGATTATTTACACTAATTTTAAATAGGTTTCTCCATGTCAAATGCTGACCGTCCTATGACGGTCCAATACAGTCTCAAGGAGCTCATTCACGTAAAGGTCTCTTTAACTTATCATGAACTAAGAAAAATTATATTTTCTAAATGCTTTTGATGGGAGGCTACCATACACATAGCATGACGGTCTAGAAAAGTTTTTGTTTGCTATTGGTTTTAGTGACTACAGAGTTCAATTAAGTAACTGCGTCTCCAAAAGTGAGTTTTGATTATTAGGAGACTTCTAATCTAATTCTGCGCCCGCTGAAGGGTATAAGGCTAGGGTTATATGGACGCACCGAACTCAATTGATTCATTCATTCGAATCTCATGATAGCGCGCTTCGTATAACATCATTCGATTCATCAACATTCCTCAAAAAACATTAAGTGCGTCGAGCTAGCTCCGCAGGTCAAGCCCTGACGTGCAGAGCTCTTCTCCATGAATTAAATTCATCCCCGCGTTATACGAGCGAGCTATCATCGCACCGAACTAAATACATTCCACTCACGGTGCCGTGAGTAAGCTCCTATATCTACCTTACATGGCAATAAACCGGGGGATGTGCAAATCATAAATCATTTTAAAGGATGTTTCCATGGCAATGCGATGGAAAGAACATCGCTTTTGGGAATTTGTTATGGTGACTTGTTTATATGATTGAAAGATGGCTGACAGGGAAGCTGATGTTTTCCAAAATCATGATTTAAAACATTTAAAAACGCTTTCTTCTAGTCAATCACAATGCATCAGCACTAGAATTGGGGTCGCTTTATCATAATACGTTATTTTAATGGAAATTCGCATTTAATTTGCTCTGAGTACTATGCCTTGCTAGAACAAAAACTGTCTCCCGTAAAAAATGCTTGCAAACCTTTGAGATTACTACTTCATACCAGTTTCAAACTATTGATAGGCAAAATAGAACGGAAAAAATCGCTGAAAGTGAATAGGTAATGCAAACAAAACACTCTGGTTTCAAACCATGCGGTATAATTCCAAGAAAACTACTTCCTATCACGTGACATTTTGGCCAGTTTTTAAAGATCTTCGACATTTGGTTCGTCTGTTTAACCTCAAATGCGAATTTAATGCTATTCGGTGTCGCTCCTAATTCGAATTGATTTCGGTGCGTCCACATAACCCTAGCCTAAGGAAGCCTCTCTCGAGACTCGAGGTAAGATTTCAAATGAAGATTCAAATTCCATGTGTCAAGTTATCAACACGTACACGGTGGAAAATAAAACGGTAGAGACAATTTGCTTCGAGATCGCTTGTATGGACTATGGTATGTGAAAGAATTGAAATTGGTTGCTGTTTATTAGTAAAAGATGGTAAGTTCATCATTTATGTTTGTACACTGATTTATCATCCAATGAAAATTTCTTTTATACTAGATAATATCAATTCTCAAATGTTGTGTTATCAGATACAAGCAACACAGGAATGTTCAAGACAAACGCCTTGTGATTCTCATTTTTTTTAAGGTATGTAGAATAAAGCGAATTTACTTCTCAAAGTTATTGTCAAATTTAACAATCTTACACAGATAGCTAATATTTACCATCTGGCTGCCAAAATACAATGATCATGAATGTTGAAAAGTTCAGAGATCTTATGTTTCTTTTGTGTATAGGCTGACGTACGGTTTTAAGAGTTAATTACTGTTTATGCTGAAACTGAAATTGTCTTTCTAAAGATCTATCGAATGATGGGTATGTAATGACATGCACCAGATAATAATTCTTACTTGTTATTATTATTGTAGGTATTATGTTGTGAAATTAACGTAGCTATTGGTTTCATTTCCTGGTGACAAAAATCTGAATTTTGTATTATATTCTCCTATCTGCCATATTTCTAAGACGATATAAATATAATATATTCTCTTCGGCTTTCTAATCTAAGCTTACAGTTGATATACAGAATTACATATGTATTTAAATATATCAAATAATAATAAAATATATGTCTTTAAATATTTTATGTTTTTATTTCTTTGAAATTAATTTATACTTTAAAGAAAGATGAAGATGTCTGTATTTCTGCGTGGTCTGAGTGGCCATTGAAAGGTCCCCCGATGGCCTGTTATAAAATGTGAAGTCAGTGCGACGGCCTCCCGAAACACAAGAATCCATGCGACTGAAAGAACCATCCACATTTTTGTGCTCCAGCTGTGACATCATATTTGACAGTGCGGCGAATTTCATTTGAAAATCTCATGAAACGTCCCTGGGACTTGATTTTGTTTGCTGTGTTACCAAACATAAAGCAACCTTTTCTTGGATTAATTTTTATTCAAAATCAAATGCCTTTCTCATCAATATAAGGTAGAAAACAATCACTAAACAAATATTTCACTACGACGTAATAAATATTAGCTATTTTGTATTTAAATGGTCTACAGGACTTTCCCTAATTACCATAACAAATAAAATCTTAGGCTATGCACCATTATTTTTATTCCAGGTTATGTTGCTATGACAATAAATAAATTGAACCATCCATGGTCTGGAAGCAGCGCGGCGGTGTCTTTGTGCTTTTGTTTCATGGCATTGTTTGGGAATAGCATGTTCATCGATGCGCGACAATGCATTCCCTATCACGCCGTGGACTTATTCTGATGTTTTTATGAAATATTGTCGTAGTTTACCGCTTGTTTATAACATATTTTAACACGTTACTCAATTCTTTGATGTGATATTTATAGTTATTTCATGGTAATATGCCTGGAGATAACTGTTGTTTTAATTCTTGTGGCGTAAGTTGCAAGAAAAACAAAAGTAATCCTGGTGGAATGTTCAGCCATTTCAAGGTTCCAACAGGCAAGGACGAGAAGTCAATTGAATGGCGAAATGATTTTCTGAATATTATCACGAAATTTTGAAAGCAAGACGAAAGTTCCAAACGCCAGTTAAAGAATGATTCATTGCATGTTTGTGAAAAGCATTTTAAGCCAAATGACGTTGTTACTCGTAATTTTATTTCATAACAATGCTAATCATTTTCAAGATTTCTAATCTAGCGAGATACCGACATTAAATAGCCTAGGCTACATAACAAATTAAATATTAAAATATCATGGTTCAATATCATTTTCAATGACACCATATGATGACACACGAAGAGCGTTTTAATTTTTACACTGTACTCATATAAAATGATAATTTTCCATTAAGGTCAAATAAATTCATACATAAATACATCTATATCCATGATAGGCTCAAAATGTTTGCAGTATGCGTATTTATCTGATGGTGGAATATGTAGTATTTATCCTCTAATTGTATTACATTCATGTCGTTAAAACTATGAATGAGTAACTCTCAACAGAGCATAATGGCATATTGAAATAATATCCCAATCTGGAATTTTTATATGGCTGTAAATATTTGATTAGATTTGATACTATAATTGAGAAATACTATAATGTTGCTTTATTAATTTTTTGACATAGATCAAGGTCCAAAACTGAAGAAAAAATTCCTTGTCCCTGGTGCCCTGCCAACTGAAAAATTACCCATAAAACAGTTTGACAGAAATGTACAATCAAGACCATACAGGAGTATTGTAAATGTCAGTGATGTACCTATGGAAACCCGACACACCTATTATAAAGATAGCTGATTTTCGTGCCAGAGTTCAGAAACTTGGTCTCGAAGAGTGGGTTTTGGATATTGGAGAGGTTGTACAACTATCAAGGTTCAAAGTTCCATATATTATTCCACAACTTGATATTATTGTCGATGAGAGCCTAGCATTCAGTATTAAAATTTTCGAATGGCATTTACCCGAGGACCATTACATATATAAACAGTATAAGCGCACGGTAAATAACATTACAATTTCAGATCTACTCAAAATAATGGACAACTTTATCATTTGTTCTGGTCATTCGGAAATGTGATTTTCTAGTACTTCAATTCGCCATTCAATTCCAGTTAAAAGTGACTTAGATGAGTCAATCGAGATAAATAGTCCATACTATGCACTTCACTATTTCCGAGCAACAGATTGTGAGGTCTTAATCAGAGAAGGGAAATTCACCCCATGCATTAAGAGAGAATCTATTGAATTGAACCGCCAGAAGAGAACAATTGCAAGACAGATGGTCCCACCAAAACTGAAGGCACCTGTCAGCTTGACATCTCCAAGAAGACTATTATTGACATTGCAAGCAAATCGTCTGAAATGCAGGCAACTTGAGGCTAAAATTGATGACATGAAGGTAGAGCTCGCTCAAAACAGTATTGCCGTAGAATCTGATTTGAGTCATGATTTGTTGACAACAATATCATCCCATGGGGACTCTATGAGCCCTTTCATGAAATTGTTCTGGCAACATCAACAGAAGAATGCCAGTCGATCTGCCACAGGAAGACGATATCATCCTATGATCATTCGGTGGTGTCTGTCAATTGCAGCAAAATCTTCCTCTGCTTATGACGAACTAAGAGGTAGTGGTATAATCGAATTACCAAGTCGGCGTCAGTTAAGAGATTACAGCAATGCAATAACTCCCAAGGTGGGATTTAATCCTGATGTAATCACCATGCTTTCCAAACAAACAACAGACTATTCCCCTTGCCAACGTTATGTTGCTATATTATTTGATGAAATGAAGGTACAGGGTAGACTTGTGTGGGATAGAAGTTCTGGAGAATTAATTGGGTATGTAAGCCTGGGTGATGTGGATGTCAATTATGCAACATTGGAGGCACAAGATCAGATAGCCAGCCATGCCCTTGTTTTTATGGTTAAAGGGCTATGCTCCAGTTTACAATTTGTAATTGGTTATTTTGAAACTGATGCCATCACAGCGTATCAGTTGTTTCCATTGTTTTGGAAAGCCGTTGCCATTATTGAGATGACCTGCAACCTCGTCTTCAGAAGAAGAAGAAAATGCAAACTTCTGTGAGATGATAAACAATTTTTTTGATTGCTTCAATGTAAGATCGAAAACTGAAGGTAGAAATCAGCGGAATTCATTTCTGAATCCATACGAAGCTGAAAATGACCCCAGATTTGAATGGCTGAAAAAAACATTTCTCGGTTATTTTCAGTCTTGGAAAGACAATATTGAAGCACACACTGACGTTGTGGATGAGAAAGAAAGAGCAAAACTATTCATCTCATGGCAAACACACGAAGGTTTCCAAATTAGTGTACATTCTTTGATCAAAGTTGTTAAGTTCCTTCTTTCTAAAGGTGCGAAATTTGTATTGTCAAATAAATTGTGTCAGGATCCTGTGGAGGAGTATTTGGACGCCAAAGATCTCTTGGGAGAAGATGCGACAACCCAACTGTGAGAGATTTTGGCTATAATGAAATTGAGCTTCGCATTCAACGCAGTGTTGTACCATTGAAAGGAAACACCCAAGGAAGAAAAGTTGGTAAACGAGAATCGAAATGGTATGATGTAGACAATACACGACTCACAAAGAAAAATCGTAATAAATAAAACTGAACTATTTACTGTATCTTTTATAACTAAAAATTGCTACATATTAACATAATTTAAAATATTACAGGCCTACGTCCTTAGTTTTATCGGTAGTATTTTTTATTTCCTTTCGTAGAGCCTTTGATTTAGATTTTAATTTTTGAGGGGATTTAAATTCATTTACACCATCTTTAGCATAAGAAAATGTTCCTACTTTAATGTAAAGAAATATAATTTTCTAACAAATCTAATCCAACATTGTCATTGATTTTTATTGTGCTGGATGAGACCCATGTCTGATAATGGCCAAGAACGCTCTGATCTTTGATCAACTTGTCAGTTAATTCTTTGGCATTAATATTTTATTTACATTACATTAGATTACATTTGCTAATTAATAACAAGAACTCCAGTTCAACTAAAGTAAATATAGCCTGCAAATTTGTTGAAATTCTCCATAGGCCACCACGGTTAACACCATCAACAAATTATTGAGGGACAGTTAGATCATTATTTCTTCCAGCTAACAAAAGTGCAATATGGTTTCGTTCGTCAAGTGAATATTTTTTGTGAACGGCTAATTGCATTTTTTTATTTATATTGAACAAAACATAACCTCCTAGATACTGCAAAGCAGCTACTTCCCTATCAGACAGGTCTAGCTTAACTGGGTTGGAGGTAGTTGTGTCCTTCTTCTTTGCCAAAGCAATAAGTTTATTTGCCAGCTTTGTTACAAGTAGAGTGGAAGACTGAGCCTCCAACGCTGGAAACAATTTGGAAGCGGATGGAACAATAACGCTATAATATTTCGAATAAAACTTTTCAACATTTCCTTTTAATTTTAATGCACTGTATAGATCAACTATGGTTTGGCAAATTTCCATAACACAGTCTGTCAACATTTGATTGCGACAAGGAGAAAGTAAACGTTTTAAATGAGCATCTCACACTATCCAGAAAGCACATATCTGATGCTAAATCTTCTGAACTTAAAACCACAATTTCAGCTAACGATTGGAATGACAACAAACATTTCAATTTTTCAGACTTTTTCCCGGTGGCACTTTGATTGTGTTTTGCATTGGTGTGTCTCGTCAATCCACCCTTCGATTTGCATTCCTTGCTACATATTGTTTAAAGGGAAGTTTCCGATCTCAATCTGTAGAGAATAAAATTTACAAAAGTAAGCCTGACGTAGTGTTCGTTTTTTATCGTTTTTTATGAATACAAGTACAATTTACCAAGAGATATCGTTTGATATTTGCAAATAAGTTTAAATAGATGTAATTCAAATCATGGTTATAGATATCAGATGATTACTTGTGATTTCATAGAATAACAAACACATTTCATTAGTGTTTCGAGTAGTTTATGGTAGCGGTGTGCCGAAACTATGCCTAACAAAACAACAAGCAAAGCTTCAAATTAATATACTCTTAGAATATGAAAATTGATGATTACCTCACTCAATGCCTCTTCAAAAATTGGGTTCATTTTATTTTCCATTATATTACTTTCCACTATAGCTATAACGTTGTCCAATTCTTCAGAAGCAAGGTCTAAAACACTTTCGTCGAGCGAAGGAGGAACAGATCCGCTAGCAGCCATTTCGAAAATGAGAATGCATTGTCACGGCTGACTGAGCTTGGTATTCTGGTGTTTCAACAAAGTAAAGCGGCACCTTTGATAACGCTTTGTTTCCAGACCATGGATATTCTATTGACTATGATTGAACAGACGCGATGGAACATAAAGCTATCCTTGAACCGCATGAATAAACCAATGTCAATGTTAACTGAGCGAAAAAACTGTTGTACCATATATTAATCAATCCCAAAGCTATATGTAAAGATGGTAAAATAAAATTTGATATTTTTAACACCTTTCTTGCAGCCGTGTTTATGCTTTCATTGTGTACTTGAATCATAGCAATAGAACAGAGTATTTCGTTAATATATTCGTTTCGAATCGAATACTGTAATGAATTATCAAACATTCGATTATCATTTTGGCTGTCAATTCGCATTTGTATCAAGCTATTTATCAAATTTAGGGAATAAACGGCAATTTAATGACTGCTCTAGACAATGCATAATAAGTAAGCGACAACAATTCAATAAAAATATGATAGCTCAGTATAATAATAAAACAAACCGAAAGTGATTATTCAACTCACAGTTAGTTGCAGCATCAACATTTGGGGTAAATAACCATGCATTAAATATGATAAATAAAACTTTATACTCCATTATGGTTGATTTAGTCCTTCCGACATTTCGCATATTCGTAGGAACTTTCAACTGTTTTGTTACTTCTATTCTTCTTATTTCATTCGACAGTTTATTCCTTTGGAGCAACCCGATACTCAAATGCGTCATAGACTTGACAATTCTCGGGCTACTTGTTTTTGAAATTACTTGGATGTTACTGTTTTGTCCTCTTCATGCATATGAGTACTGCTCATTCGCTTCACTGCCGCGCTTTGATTTCGATATTAAATCTAAGCAGATTATATAGCAGTTATACAGTGGACGATGTAGCGGCTTTTGTATTCGTTTGTGTTTTCGCTATGTTTACCCCCTTGTGATCTCGTTCCTAGTTACAATGGTGTCGTTGTTATTTTTGACTCATGCGACGAGGTATATTTATTTAATTGTTACGAACCCACATCATCATCCCGTACTTTGGTCGGTAAGTCATTCACGTTGTCATTAGCATGTCTGATTTCAAAGGCTTACCATGTGAGTTTATGCCGTGTCCCGGTGAACCAACAATCCCGTGGACTCAATGGATAACAATATTCGAGGTATATGTAGAAAGAAAGGAACTAAATTTGCTTCAACAAAAACAACGACACAGTAACACAACAACACCGCTAATAGACAACGCTATTTCGTCGAACAACGAAGGGGGCCAGCAACCACCAAAATTGTTCACAGACAAGGCCCGTAACTTGGACTTGTTTGCATGTCTAGGAGCAGAAGGTCAGCGACAGATCTTAGGTACACCAAACGCTACAGAATGGGACAGAACACATGAAACATTTAAAAAACAATGCGAAGATTTATTCAAACTGACAGTGAACAGACGACTTGCATTAAAAAAATTTCGTGAACGACAACAACGACAAGACGAGACCATAGACCACTGGACAGCCGAATTAAGGATATTAGCAAAAGACTGTGACCTTTCTACAACAGCCGCTGAGAACAATGCACTGGCTGATAACATTGTATTGAATTGTTATGATAAAGAGGTACAGAAGAGACTTTTTGCAGAGCATGATAAGTCTGATTTAACAGTGATCATAGATTTCATTCGTGCACATGAAACCGCAAAAAAGGACAGCGCTCAACTTCACTCAACGGCGGTGAGTGCGATATCCGGATATAAGTCAAACAGACGCGGTAATCACCATAGTAACAAACAACGAAACACAACGGCTGAAAACAAGAAGCACGATAACGGTGATCGTAAGAACAACAACAGCAACAATAATAGCACGAACACTGACAATAAAAAATGTTTAGGATGTGGCCAAGAAGGTCATTTCCACGGAAATAGTAATTGTCCTGCAAAAGGCAAAGTGTGTGACAACTGTGGCATATCCAACCATTTTTCTCGAGTTTGCAAGAAACCTAGAAACACCCCAAATGCAAGCCAGCGCACCCTAACAATTGGCCATATTAGTCTACCCGATAACAAGATCAATATGCAAGTCCAACTTAAGTCAGTCAGTGGGACACACCCTAAAGTAATTAACACTACTTTAATGGCAGACACAGGTGCAGACGTATCAACATTAACAGAACATTTGTATAATCAGCATTTTTCATCTATTGCATTAACACCAAACAATTTAACATTACATAACTTTGATTCTTCAGTTGTATCTAACGTGCTAGGTACAATTTCGTTGCATATGACGTACATGGCAACCAAAACAGCTATTGTTAAATTCTTCATTGTACGAGGCACAGAGGTATCCGTACTTGGAATCAATGACTTGGCAACACTAGGTGTTCAAATTGACCCAGCTAACAAGGTCATCAACAGCGTCAACAGCAGAGATCAAGATACAGCAGCAGTTCTAGAGCCAGATGAACTCCTCACATCATTAACACATGAATTTCCTGATCTCTTTCAAGACAACCTGGGAAAGGTACCTGACTACAAACACAAAATCATTCTACGAGAGGGGTCAACACCCAAGAGATTTGGCCTACGTCGACCTGCAATCGCACTTCGAGAAGCAGCAGCCAAAGCAGTTCAAGAATTCCTTGACGCAGACATAATCGAGCAAATTGAAAGATCAGAGTATGTCCACCCCGCCCATTTTGTTTGGAAGAAAGACAAGAAGGAAGCAAGACTAACAGTTGACTTCAAAGGCGGTCTTAACAACGACGTCATACCACAAACACACCCTGTTCCACTGATAAGTGACATACTCGATAGTGTGGGCGACGATAAATATTTCTCAAAGTTAGATATTTCGAACGCCTACTACCATCTTGAACTAGATGAAGAGTCACGCCCACTAACAGCATTCATAACAGAAAGCCATGGTCTCTGCCAATTCAAACGGGCACCCATGGGTCTCATCGACTCAGGCTCAGCATTTCAGAGAGAGATTGAAAAAGCGGTACAAGGTATCCCCGGTGTCCATGCCTACAGCGATGACATCTTAGTCAGAGGAAGAACAAGAAAAGAGCATGACGCACGCCTACGCATGGCTCTTGAACAACTACAAGCTAAAATCCTCAGGTTGAAGAAAAGTAAAATCACAGTAGCTCAAAAAGAAACTACACTTTTGGGGCATAACATCAAAGCTACACCAAGCGGAACAGTTATTTCACCCGATCCCAAAAACATATTGGCAATACAATCACTTAGAAGTCCAGAAAACGCTAACGAAATCCAGCAATTTCTTGGGTCTTGCCAATACTATGTCCCCTTCATTAGAGACTACGCATCACTGACAGAGCCTCTAAAAGTGATGACAAGAAAGAATGCATCATTCGAATGGTCCGATTTATGCCAAACGTCGTTTGCAGTGCTGAAGGCTAGAATAACATCACCAGAAGTACTGATACCGTTCGACCCAAGACTCCAGACACAAGTCACCACTGATGCATCAGACGTAGGTGTAGGGGCAATGCTTTCCCAAATACACAATGGGGCAGAAAGACCTGTAGCGTTCGCATCAAAGACACTATCAAGTTCTGAGAGAAATTACTCCACTCCTGAAAGAGAAGCATTAGCATGTGTTTGGGCATGCGAACATTTTGAAAAATACTTGATGGGCCGACATTTCCTACTAAAGACTGATCAAATATCGCTCACAACGCTCTTAACTCGATTCCCATCAAAGCGATCGTCGAGAAGGATCAGCCGATGGTATGATCGCCTGCGCTGTTTTGACTATGACATTGAGCATGTAAAAGGAAAGAACAATGAATTTGCAGACATGCTGTCAAGATTAGGCACATCACTTAAAAACTCTTCAAAATGACGACGACAACATTATAATTGCATCTCTACTACACCCAACACATGTTACTGCTGACGAATTTATTGCATCTACTAATGATGATAAAGATATCCAATTGGTTCGAAAATACATTTCAACATCATGGCCAGCCAAACGACAACTATCAGGAAACATGAGATATTACTTTACCATAAGAGAAGAATTATCTTTTCACGACGCATGCCTGTTCAGACAAGAACGCCTGGTCGTGCCAAGAAGTATACAACCTCAAATACTTGACTTATTACATTCTGGCCATCCAGGAATCACACGAATGACACAACTCTACAATGATGCGTACTATTGGCCTGGTGGCACTAACAGAATTACACAGTATGTTCAAACCTGCATTGGCTGTGCTGCTGTAGGTAAATCATCAAAGCCACAAACAGTTCCTGTTGCAGCTATAGAGAAGCCAAGCAAACCATGGAAGAAACTCGCTATTGACATCACTGGCCCATTCCACACGGTGCCCAAACATCAACGATTCATTGTATCGAAAGTCGACTACTTTAGCAATTTCCCGGAAGTGTTTCTCACAGATGACGTCACCTCCCCGAGAGTGATCACCTGGCTAAACGACCTGTTCTCCAGATACGGCAATCCAGACACAATCGTCTCCGACAATGGACCACAATTTAAAAGTTATGAGTTTACTCAATATCTTAAAAACAAGAACATCAAACAAAAACCCACAGCTGTGTACAATCCAGCAGAAAATGGACTCGTCGAAGTTTTTAATCGAAGCCTCAAACAAGGAACCCAAATTATCACTGCAGAAGGTGGATCATTTAAAACTGGAATACTTCGATTATTGGCTTCTTATCGCGCAACCGCACCAAACAATGGTGTTTCACCTTCAGAACTCATGTTTGGATGGAAGATACGCAGTGACTCTGACATACGAATCCACGAACTATTCACTACAGCGTTCAACACAACAAAACCATCACTCTCGCTCGAAGAAAGAGACAAAGCAGTGAAGGAAAGGTTCAAGGCAACAAACTATGGAGAGAACATAAATGACTCTAACAAAAGTCATTTCATTCAAGGAGACCTGGTCCGTTGTAAGAAGCCTAAAGCCCAAGTACTAAAAGGTCAATCACCATACAGTCAACCAAGAACTATTACAAAAGTTCTAGGCAAGTATAGCTACGAATTATCTGATGGTCAAACATGGAACGCTCGAAAGCTAATTAAACACAGACCAGCATTACCACTTGAAGATATCACCATTGAAGAAGACATACATCAGCAGACAACGCAAGCTAATGATAGACGCTACCCACGACGTATCAATGCTGGAAGACCTCCACTTAGACTTGGATACTAAAGCATTAACTAGAAACTAAAACTAGAAATCTATTAGTATTTGACATTACGTTAAAACATAATTAATTAACAAGAATAAATAACATTTAGAGATTTCAGATTGATACCCATTTGCAGCATAACTATTAACTAATTAACGAAGGGGTAATGATATATGATAATATGACATCATTGCGTTTCAGTCTAGCTAATTACATAGATATAATATTACAGATTCCTTAATCCGATTACATAAACAGTCTTGAGTTGAGTCTTGAATGTCACGGACGTTTTTTATGAGTTATTGCCTTTCCTTAATTTCTTTCGTTATAATACAACACATAACATATTTATTACATCAAACTGCTAAGCCAGTCGTCATGGTTTTATTTGGTTTATTAATATGTTTTAACTGCGACATCAGCTTAAGAAGAGACAATTTCGCACGTCATTTACAACTCACACCTGTATTATAAGTAGTGAAAATCACTTCACCTGTTATATCTTGGTATGGTCTAGTGGTGGAGCGTCTGCATCGGTCGAAGGCGTGTGGGGTCTGGGGTTCAATCCCATCTTTCTGCATAAACTTTTTTTTTCTTTTTTTCTTTTCTTTGATTTATTATTTGGATATATTTTTCTTTATATTATTTTATTATTTGCATATTGTTTTAATTTATTTTATTTTATTTGATTTTATTATAATTAATAATTTATTGGATCTGATTTTTATATCATTCGATTGGATTGATTTACTTTTTTGAATTTGATTTGATTTTATTTTTCTTTGCATGATGATTTGATTGATTTGATATTCTATTGAATTTGATTCCAATTGGTTTATTTTGATTATTATATTATTCACCATGAGTCCGAGCGTAGCGAAGCTATTTTTTGTGTTATCGGTTATGTTTTTTGTTACCGGATATGTGTTTTTGTTGTCGGATATGTTTTTATGTTGTCTTCATCACACCACTTGTTCAACAGCTCTTTTTCGGTGTAACCAGATTTCTTACTAATGGAAACAAATATTATTCATCCGCTCGATTTGAATATGATTTGAACTTTCCTGCGATCTATGAAACCTGATATTGAAAATTTTTGTTATAGGATCTACTGACAGTTCGAATATCATTGAGGATAAGTTCCTAAAAGGGTAATCCATAGTATATATAGACTATGGGTAGTCTAAATGGTGGTGTGTTAAATCAAATTGAATTAATCTTCCTTTTTATTTTTATTTTATTTCATTCTACAAGCAAACATAAGTTTGACATCTATTGAGACTCTGAAACATTACCGGATTTAAATTGAATTTTCATTTCAAATTATGCAGAGAAGTTACACACGTTTCACGTTTCAGCTATATAATGAGCTCTCATATGACGACTACATGTTGACGTGCAACTCTGCATGTTGACGTGGGGTCGGCGTACTCCGGCTGACGAAATAGTTTCAGATAGGATATTTCACATTCTGGAGACCACCCCCATGCTCCAAAAATACAACATCCTGTTACACAGCCTTCTAGAGTGAATGGATATCAAGCTCCTGTGCTACTGTTGCACAATGTAAAGCATGTCCCTACAATAAAATCTGTTCCACATCATTTGCCTATAAAGATGTACAAAGATGTCAAATGCCCAATCAAATTCCTGTTAATCCAATCTTTCTTAGGACCAAGAGAATCTATGACAAAGTGCCAATTCAAGCTTGTTTATGATGGTCAAAATCCATGTCTTATCAAGTAGAGATGTTCAAGTAAATTTTTAACGCAAATATATTGGTACTAGTAACGTCCTTGCACCCTAATGTGCTTGCGTCACACCAAACAACAGTACCACCTGATATATCAACATTCCATTTGCCATGGACAGGATCATTCTTTCTAACACCATTATTTAAATCCATGAAAAAACAATGAACTACTGATGGTACTTTATCATCTCAATTAACATTATTTGTATAGCCTTTTCAAGTAAACTACATGCAACTCGCAACCAATTGCAAACCGGATATTTCCACACAGTTTTTTCCATAAAGAGAATATAACTCTCTTTTGGTTGAATCAATAAAATATTTATCAAATAAAATTTCTGGAGTAGTCAATCTTTCCCAATATAAATCATTAGAATCAGAACGTTGCAAATTTAATCCTAACACTCGTGTGAATGCACCATTAGATCAGTTAAGCATATAATCCATAACACTGCAAATGAACATATCCACATAAAAGATGAATAGATTGAATTACCAACAGAAATATCCTCAATATACCAATCAGCACCACGAGCTACGCTATCATCCAAGGAAAACATGATGAAAAATTTACATTCAAATCGAATCCAAGTCGCGTTAAACAATGCAATTTTTCATTATACTCTATAGTTTGATAACGCCATGATTATTTCTCAACGGGTAATTGTAAATATGCATCCTCTAATTCATTCATAGAACTAGTTCAAATGTTTACAAGTTTGCAAACTCAATTGGGAAAGCATACTTTTTCATTAAATCTATATGTGTTGTAATTTTACTATGAGTTTCATTATTTTTCTATCCAATAGTTTGAAACATTCCAAATATATAATCTATCTATCATTAGAACATGAAAATTTATAATATCATATCCATGGTTGGAAGAATACCTATCTTAATATGACGTAGTTTTCAACGTTGACAGCCTCTTTACAGACAGTTTACAACGTTGACAGACAGTTTAGCTCCTCCTTTGCTTTCCGACATTTTCCAACTGCCGTATTCCACCAGATCAAGATCTCACGCCCACAATGACATTTATTTACATCAAGTCGAGCCATCGTCATTCATTTCAAGATGCTGGTGCACATAAGTGGAACGATCTACCGTCTGCAATGAAAGAAGTCGAAAGCAGGCCTACTTTCAAACGTCTCCTTGAGAAGCACTTACGTTCTTAATATACTTTATACTTACCCCTCTTTCCTGTTATTTATACCTTTTTTACTTAATGTCTGTTTTCCTGTTAACTTAGCTATGTATCAGTCCTTTGAAAAAAAATTATGTATAACTTAAAGGTTCTGAATAAATGATAATGATGATGATGATGATGATGACTTTGAATTTTAAAACCGTGAAATGTCTGGAGCAAAATTTAAAAAGTTTAGAAATTAGGAACAAATAGTGATAATCGCGTTGGCCATGAGATGAGTAGCGGATAAATGAAAGTGTGTCCGAAATCCTGTATATCGATGGCTCTGTATGATCTATAGGGCAGGTTTTTCTGTGAAAAAGTGAAGTAACCGGAAGATTCTAGAAACACTGTAAATAAGGTATTCCAATGAAGTTATGACAAAATTGTTACCCATAAAATTCCAAAATTCTAAAAAAAGTTAATCAATTTGGAAAAAAAAAAAAAAATTTCTTGTTGTTTAATGCATACTTAGCCTCGTTGAGTATATATACTCTTTGTAGTGACAGTAGGAAGATTCAAATTTATATAAAAGCAACTGACAAAGCACAAAGTATAAAAGCACAAGAAATCTGAAGAATTTCAAGTTGGTATAACACTAACACTTCTAGGTCATTTATTCATTCATTTTTAATTTATTTAACCTCGTATTTCACTATGGCAGTAGAAGAACGCCACAATTAACGCGTGGCTACAGTTTACAAAATATCGAGCAAGACTATTAAGATACTAACGTAATTTGCGAATTAAAAAAAAAAATAATAATAAAAAATAAATTGATGAGAATATTCAGGCTATCTACTTTATATAAATAATTAAATAATTAAGAAAACAAAATAAGTAAGTAAATTTATTATCATGATTGAATTATTATGATTATAATGGGTTTTATAATATATTGATGTATCAAGTCAATCTAGGAAATTTTATTTTTCATTGTCTTTCTATTGCTGGAAAATAGTAAAGGATGATTCTTTGAAATTGTGTTATTAAGGTGGGCACCTAGCACACACGAAGAGTTACCATAGCAGGTACTGTTCTTTGGTATTTTGACATTTCCTCTTGTTGCTTTCCTTGTATTTCCTTTAACGAACGTAAATAGTTTCTTACTGTAACTAGGGGCTTTCTCTAACTTTACATTGTGACACATCATAACTTCTGATTCTGCACATTGATGTCTTAAGGAGCTGGAGGTGAGACCGATGAAATCACAGAATTATGCCGTGGATTTCGTTTTAATATGACCAAGTAACAAGTGGATCGTCCTACCAAGTACAGTATACTTATTAATGCTTTTTTTAGGGTTTTTCTGAGGCCGTGTAGAATGACGCTTGATAAGCAACATGAGGTAGTATGATTGTCTTGGTGATACTGACTTTTGTTTTATGGGTGCAATGATATTTGATTGACAGATGTCATTGACATTATGTCTATAGTTTGTAATTGCAACACCATCAGAGTCACTGCCGTCGTGTGCAAGCCATAGGGGTCTTGTTTTGGTCCCTGTCGTTGACATACCATAGTGTTTAATTATATACGCTATTGTTTTATTCACTTGACTCATGTTTTATCGATATAGTACAATGAGGAAAGAAGTTTCTAGTCCTCGCAATGAAACATGCCTTAGCCATTGAGGTTTGCATACGTACTTCACCTGGTCTTTATAAATGAGTCTGTTGTCAAGTGAAACTCTAAGTATCACCAGCGATTCTTTTGGGTCTACCAATAGGGTGGTGTGATCTTAACCTATAATTATGAAGCCTTTCCAATGGTTGTTCGCTCATATCTCTCTGAATTCTGAATTAAAATTTTCGTAAGTTGTACCATTCGAAGTGCTGTGTTCTACACTTGCAAACTGTCTCTTGAGTTTTGATTTTTGTTTTCTGCTTTTCGTATCGAAACAAAATGCATCTTTCCATTTTGCAGCTCCAGACCGCACCACCATTGTTTCTCGATGTTTTCACCTCGCATCATTGACTTTTGCCATTACGTCATACTATAATTGTACGTGTGGGATCTCCCCATCAATAAACACAATGACCACTGCGTCATCTCGCTATTGTTCGATTAGGATCACCACATTAATCAGTTAAAGACAGCTCAGTCAAATCCCAATTATCCCAGCAGCGTGGGTCACTCATGACTAGCTATTTTCATAATCATCTAACAAAACAAACCTTTGTCGAATATCAATTTTCTCTTGTCAATTTCACTACAACATTGATTTTTCATTATACATTTTGAATGAAATTCCTACTAAAATCAGTTCAAAATAGAACGCAAAGAACCAAAAGTAATGGTTTCTCAAACCATTTACAAGATTGCATTTGCTTGTCGCAGATCTAAATTAGAAGGCACTTTGGATAACATGATCAAACAGGAAATGGTCACCAATGTGACGACCCCTACAAAGTGAGTAAACCCAACTGTCGTCGTACGAAAGCCTAACGAATCATTGTCCTCTACAAATCATAGTCTGATTCCAGTTTTACATAACACAGCCATTAGTTTAGATAATCTCAATTACATGTCATCGATATTGGAAATAATAAACAATTTTATACCAAAGCTCGTCAACTACACTCTCTATATTTATAGACGGTGTTGTTCAATTGAACAACCAACCAGTTATATATCAGCCAGTTACAATTACGTTTACTTATATTCACATACATAAGATTTAAAAACTGCCACTAAAGACATCAAATTCAAGCTTAAAGAAAATCTGCCACTTCATCATCTCGATCCTGAATGCACAAACTACCAATTGTTCACCTATGCTACAGCTGATGAAATTGGCGCAGTACTACACCTAATAGCTCCAGATGGTCTTGTTCTTACTGATATGTTCATTGCAACTGATCAATTCAACACAATACAGCTTAGTTCGTTTGACTTTAAAATACAGGCTGCCTATCTCAGCACTTTACATTTCAGAAACCTAAGCACTGGGCCTAATATGACTCTCTTTACTAAAGACAATAATTTACTCACACCTTCAAAACGTCACGTAAATTGAAGTCTGTGACCGTAATAAACGCTACCTCGATTGGTATCATTTAGGCAAGAGCCTCTATCCCGTGTTCCGCTCCATGAAACTGAGAGTCGCTGCACTCGGGCTAGAGGAATTTCTTACTAAAAGTTGGCCCACCATTTCAGAATTTGGAAATGCCCAATCACATGCGACCTTGAGATCACGTGGAGCTGTAAGCCTTCTTGATTGGTTGAAGTCTTCCTACGTCATGAAGTCTGACTCATCATTTTTTCAATATTATTCAAAATTTCGAAAGTCTGCTTCGTCAAGTTTATTTAGTTTGCCTGCCTACCCTGGAGAATTGAAACGCTGTTTTCAGTATATTTAATTAGACTGAATTGCTGTCTTTACTTATTTCCTATAATGTTTAACAACGTGGACATTTTGTGACTGGATTTGAATTATAATAGAGTTTGTTCATGAGATAATATCTGGTGTTGGGTTTTAAACTTTGATAAGCCAATTCGTCAGAAGATTTCTGTTAGCAGCTGGCAGCTGCCTTGAAAAATTGGCAGTTAAGTTTGATAAACTCAGCCTATAAAGTACAAAGCATGTTGTATTATCATTTATATATACATATGGATGAGTGGCGCTTGTATATTAGATATTGACATTGTCATACTCTCGTTTGAATCAAGGATATGAAGCATCGTTTGTTTTTGATAATATTCCATAAATATGGGAGCGATGAACGCTAATAGTTTTTGACTTGAGAGATGAGCTTATGGCACTGTGTACAATCAGAATTATTTCGTTGATCTCACCCTTCTATGCATGATGTTGCATCGATCTAGCCTTGCTTTTTTGAGGCTCAATGATGATGTTCAAAGTGTTTCAACTCGATGACTGCACGTAATTATAGATACCTATTTCCACAAATAGAGTCTACCAAACTGTTTTCACGATCATGGTCGGTCTTCCAATCGCATCATTCTGGTAAGTGTTTTATTCTGCATAATTCAAATATGTTGGGGACAAAAATATAACAACACAGAGACAGTAAGGTTTGCTCGATGCCCATATCAACTTGCAGATGCTTTGAATCAAAATTATTTTGTTGTAGAACTTGTTGCAGTCTCAATCATTATATTATATCTTTGTATTATATCTGCAAGCATATGTCTTGGAGGTGATTTCCCTTTCTTCGTGTATCACTTATTGTTTCATATGTAGGAAAATTTAATATGAACTATTGTGTAACTCTTTAGATTTCATATAAATATTCTATAAACTTGAAAACATTCCATTTCTGACCTGCTTGAAGATGAGATAAGATAATTTGGAATTATTGCAAACCTGCCTTCCAAATTGAAAATATTGCAATTTGCGCGCCTGAGATTCAATCAAGTTTAGTTAAAATCCTACGTAAGAAAGTCTGCTGCGCGCCTGAGATCTCAGGCGCACACAACAAACTTTTCAGTCTGGCCTGCCTCTGTTACAATGAAGATAATTTAAGCATGCTTAGCCTGGTGATTGAACAATGATGATCACCGTTTTCATATAGACCCAGCTTTCTCAGCCGGTAAGAACACTATAGGTTTAGATGTTGGAATTCAAGTTTCTCCAAAATTAATTTCAGGTCTGTCCTGTTTTATGTGTTGCACGAAGGGTCACTTGTGCCTCAAATTTCACTTCAATCTATGCAAGAGAATTAATACCCCCCAAAAAATGTGAAACAATCCTCAACAGGAAAATGTTGCTGCTATTTAGTAACAATGTACGCCAGATGTACAAAAATACAGGATCCAGGTTCCGGCATACTAAGTACATAATACTCAAAATACATCAAATAGAGAAGTAAACAAATTAAAACAATATATCATTTCATCTTTAGCATTGTTTTGGGCAATTTCTAGGCTCATGTGTCTAAACAGGAGTACAATAAATGTGATTTAGGCAATTGCAGGACGCAAGCAATATAGTAAGAAATCATCTTACTACAATAATAATAATTACACAAATCGAATCCTATGCTACAAGCTCTAATAGTTAGTTACTCTATGTTCCAGCGCGGGTGACCAGGTGAATCCTCTGTCATGTAGGACACTAAATTACATAGATGTCGATCTCTCTTTGCCCAATAGCCTACTTTATAGGCCTACCATTTTTTATGCAGATAAGAAAGAAGAGACATGCTTCCAGACAAGCACACCAATTGATGAAGTTCAGGGAAATCATGCAAAGCGTCCACAGAACAAATTTTCTGCTAATCAGGCTGGCTGGCTGGCATGCTCTTAAAACAGTTTTATGAAGAGAAAATGGAACTCTACATTGTTCATGTAAACATTGAAATTCAAAATTCAATCGTCATCTTATTGGATATTTAATAACCTTTTAGGCAATTTTGTTGGTCCTGTTACGATTGAGGCTGCATCAAAATAATTCAATATTGATTGTATATTTATCTTGAAAATGAATATTATTTATTTAAAATTTTGTAAATAAATGTTATTTTTAGCAACATAACCAATGCAATATCAGTGTCATATAACATGTTCAATGAAATATTTTGCTTACTGCAAGACTGCAAATTATCCAAACTGTGCGCTCATGCTGAAATAACTTACTGCTTTAACGCCAAAATTTGATAACATTAGCTTACCTCTATTTTTAAACTTGAAGGTTTCTCAACTAAAAATATATGCTATAAACTCCATCACCAAGAGGATGAATAAGTCCTAGGTATTGTTACAAAGTTAGTCTCCATTGGCTTCTTATTATGAACATTATGGGATAATATAAATACTTCCTATTGTGAAAATCATGGGATTATACACCAGAAATAGGAAAACTTCTTTCTATCATAACACATTAAATAAGATTGCCTTACGACCAATTAAGCCCTTGCGATTTGTAAATGACCTAAAAAAAGGTAAAAAGAAAGTATGCCTATAAATAAATACCCTTAGAGTTTTAGCAATTCATGTATAGTTATCTGATGCTGCTGTACGCCGCAAGGAGAACATTTCAACAATCATAGAAGACGGAAGACAAAGTTAGAAAGAAATCAGCGACTTAAGCATACTTAAGCATATATCACATATGTTGAAGTTTCAACTAATTCTTGATAATGACACTCATCTGATTAAAGATATAAAAGAGATATACAAATGATCGATTAAATTTGCTGCGTATTGATTCACTTGATTCACATAGGATAAAATCTTACAGCTAGAGTTTGACAAAAGTAGGAATTAGAAGATTGGAGCAAATTCAGAAGGAAATTGATATTTTACCATTTATTGGTCAACTCAAACATCAACAAAGAATTGAAAAGAAAATGTTTAAGTGCCTCTGGGATTCCAGAATACTCTTTAGATAACAACATATAAATAATAATTACTAGTATGTAAAGTGTGCTGTAGTATGCTACTTGGCCTAGGTTAATCCGAAGTATTAGTAGGTTAGAAATCCTGAAAATGTGAAAAATGAAGAGAAGAAAGACAAACAAATGGGCAATTGGGCATTGGCCAGCCTAGCATAAATGAGTCAGTATATGCATATGGATTAGTAAAGTTCAACGTTATGACAACAACAGACATAATTTTTAGTTGATCACTTGCAGTTGATCGTATTTACTGTCTTATTGATACCAACCTGGCTAAGTTCGGACCGTCACTCTGCGTCTGCGAAGCAACCTTCTCAAATTCCAGTTTCTGGTGAAGAAAACGACTGCTTGCTTTACAATAAATTATGTTCTTACATTCAAAACACTTTGAGTTAAATTACCATCAAGAAGAAAATGATAATAGAGAGCATTTTGAGATTTTAGAAAAGAAACCTGGATAACATATCAAGGCGTCGAATTGGGCAATGTCGAACACTCATTTTGTTTTTACTTTTGTCATTTCAATAGCAGTCTCGGCTAGACTTCGGGTTTTAGCGAGGTTTTACGCATGCGCATTGCAAAACATGTTTCTTAGTGGGCCCGCTTTTTACCCTCATTGATGTTAGCCTGTATGAAATGGAGTTCTGACGTAATGCACACAGGCTAACGGCGTTTGACTAGGTATCATTACTGAAAATATTACCGACATTCAAAACATTCAATATGTGGAGAAGATAATATTGTTGCTTATGCTCTATCTTAAATGCTTTCAACATCTAATCAATTGGCCCAGCCTTCTGAGGAATTAAATCCTGCTGATGACGACGTCCCTGGTATCAACTCAAACTCTGCACTCAATTAATCCCTGCAACTGATCCCAACTGACCATCTGACAGCTATTGCCGATGGTAAAGGCCATTCTCAACTATCATGCATCGCTCCTTTCTTCAAAAGCAACAACATTGGCCCCAATCACCACCTCATCTGTGAAACTTCAGAGCCATATTTACGCACATTGGTCCCATCTGATCCACAACAGCTGATTATAGATACTTTTCGCAATATTTGACGCTTTAATTTTCGCAGGACCGCCAAATATGATTAAGGAGCGATATTTTTGGCCCGACATGAGAAAACAGATACTATAGTCAGACATTTACTAACTATGATTGATCTTTACACAGACTCTCTCGAAGCTAATGCATTGGTCAATGCACGCTTGCTCCGGATGTCGCTTACGCTCTCGTTCAGCACATGGATTGCCTGTTTTGGAGTATCTCTCGATTTCTCGTCTCATAATTTGAATTTGAATTTGAATTTTTCTATTACTTCTGTCTTGATGTTAGCATCGGCCTAAGACGTTGTTTTTATATCTGAATAATTCAATGCTTGAAAATGTTAATTACAATTTAGTTGGATTCTTACCCAAAGGTAAGAAATTAATTCGACCTGTTTAAAACTCTTTAAAAGTAAATCTGAATTACACTATATTAGTTCTCATTAGAATATTTTGGTATCATTGTCTTTAAAATGCTCCCAAGGTGATGCACCGCCACATTAAAGGATCCGTTGTTACGAAGGGACAGTTCACCATCAATATATTCTCTAAATAATACCAAAAAAAACCGTCTAAAATTTATAGTAAAACTTTCGGAGACCGAATCTTTTCAATGGCTGTTCCAACCATATGTGGAATTCACTTCCAGCAGATGTCCGAAATCTTAACAACAGCTTAGACACTTTTTCATACGGCTTACTTTTAATCAATGTGTATTTATATTTAACTTGATACTATGTATAACTAAAACAAATTAAAAATAAAAGAGGAATATATTAAATGATGCATGGGCGTGCCTCAATATGAACCGCCTCACTAATGAAGGTGGGACATCGACTTGAGCACTCGAAACTAAATTCATATCTTCAAGCGCCCATAAATAATTCTGTTTATGATACATAAAAGAATTCCCAAAATTTTATGCTGAGTCTCTTTTGTTAGGTATTGCAAAAGGCCAGTAAAGTCACCAACACGCGCAGTTTCAATTGTAGCTTCTTTAAATTGTTTTCAAATATAAAATCAGCTTTGAATTTGAGTCTATTTGTGGTAGCCATTCTAATAATAAACATTTTTTTAAAATCTTAGAAGTAAATATTACGAATAAAGATCTTTTTTAAGTTTTAGAAACTCTCAAGGTTTTCCGCTATTTCAAATTTGCATTTTTTACAACTGTCTGAAATTTGCACAGTTTTGATGGAAACAATAAGAGAAACGTGTTGTCATGGCAACAAATGAAGCTCACTGATTGCTATTTTCACTGTAGAAATATGAAGTTATTACGCAATTTATTCCATCTATGTAATATTGTAATCTTTTGACATTAATGTTGTTGAATTTTTTCATCAAAATAACTGTTTTAAGACTTCAAACGGCTTGTGATATATCTATTTTACGTTACTTATATTTCATTTGGCGCTCTTATATAGTTGAAAACAGAAAGCATGCAATGTGATGTTATCATATTTTATTACTATAAAAATAATGAATATATATATAATGGACAATGTTTTGTTTACGTTTACGCGATTATTTTCAAGTTATAAAAGAAATTTCTCAATATATAAAATCTAATAACACATTTAAAAATATACAAAGAACAAGAAATAAATCAAGCATTATATTCAACAAACCATTGCACGTAAGATGACATCGGGATTTTAATGAGTCTTTTAGAGTGCTCAAATTTGGCTTCATTTTTGAAGTGTATGCCTTGTATCTCTTTTATAAAGGAATAAAATTTATTTATTCAACGACATATAAACATGAAAGAACTGTGAAAAGTCATCATTTTTAAATTCAAAATTGTGAGAATTTTGAAGATGACTGTGTAAGAGTCAGTAATAAAGCTTATATCAATTCAAACACTTTAATCTTAACAATTTCAACTTGGACGACTTTATCAGTAATTTGCTATTACAATACTGCGGACATAGAATTCCGCTTAACTATATATATGACATTGAAGAGAGGCTAGTCTCGCTATCACTAACGCTTACAGACTGCTAACTAATTGCCGACTGCCAAATATTCTCTGTGTTCGTTCAAAGGAGCAAAATTGACCGGTGGCCTTTACGCGCTTAGAGTCATGTGCGTGTTTGTCGTTCCTATTGTTTCTGTTCCTGGAACCATTCTGAAACTGAGATTTGAAGCCATGCCGAAGCCATGATTGACGTTGATCCTTGGTTTTACGCTAAGCTTAATTCAAATTGAGCTCGTAGCGACCGCCGGTCAATTTTTCTCCTTTAATTTCATGTCTCGAAAAAAATTGCATCATTTTTATAATGTTATGTTATCTGTGCATGCATTCAAATATTGAACATGGATCAGATTTGAATCTCAAAAGTAGAGTGGATCCAATCCCGATCGCTATGCTCGTCTTAATAAAGATTCACGAAATGGAGACTTTTAAATATGGAAATGAGTCTCGCTCATAACTGGTATGCAAACGTGAGAGCAGACACATCTATTGTGATTTATATCACATGATCTTTGCCTATTGTATAAACATCTTTCAATGGTCAAAGACCGTTCGACCTCGTTTCAACAGGTGACCACTAGAAAGAAAAGTTGAAATTATTATTGAAATCATTTATATATTGTTTCCTTCTCATTTTAACAACATGTACGCCAATCAAGTCAAATTTCAAAGTTTTCTTATAATATTAATTCAGTTATTTGATCTATGTTATTCAAGATGGGAAATGAAAGATGATTTTCATTTGCCAAGAAGAGATGGAGTTCGTGTGAGTTTGACTATAACAATGGAATATCTATATTAAAACGCAATATTGGTGTTTTTATGTGCTATAAAAGTAAAATAATATTTTCAAATCTACGGTCGATTGTTTTTTATATTGACCACAATGATTTGACGCTTGATTCAGGCATTGAAAATAGAACTCTAGCATCTTTCTAATATTCTGCTGTTTATCGGAGACACCTTTCTTAATTATCCAGGGAAATAGCTGCAAGCCTTTCATTATGTAGCACAATCGTAGTTGAGCCCGATTCGAAGTTGAATCGGCATTAGTACGTCGTAGTACATAATATAACAGTATAACTTGATAGTATAACCAAATGTTCAGTGTTATTACGTAATCGAGGAAATGCGTAACCTGTTCTTCCCTATTTAATATTATAGGCTGAATGCATGTTATTTTAAACTTGATGAATGAATCTATATAGTTAATAAAATATTAAGCAATTAAGTAATATCTAAATCACCATTAGAACGATACTGATGATGTCATGGTGATAATACATAGGATTTACTAAAGATCGCTGTTAAACGCCTGAAACTCCGAGTAGCGGGAAAAGGCTTTGCCTCATCTTTGTCTTTTATTATATAATGATCTGTTTTACCCAACATTGAGCATGTTCACATTGTATGTGTATCTGAGTATCTATACACTCATTATAATTACTCTTTTTTAATTCGTTATCATAAAATACTATACAATTTTATAAATATTGACATTACTGAAGCCTGAGTAAAAATTAGCACCAGCGATTACAACAAGTTTGAGTAATATTATATGCAATTGAATATAAAGAGAAAATGATGGCTCTTGAAAAAATTTATTAAATAATTTTCTAATAAATAATGTTTATTCTTGCCATCTAACATAAGATGAGATTAAAGTCAATCTTTTAAGAAATCAATCTCACAAGATGATGCCTTCAAGAATCAATACAGATTTTTCTCTGTATATAAATGATATAAGCTGATTGAATATGAAATATTTCATATCTTCGACAGGCTGGATTCGAGAGAAAAGTTTCATTGGTCGATGGCAAAGAGCATACTCTTAAAACACTCAGCATGCGTCCTACTCTTTTCGGTAAGTGGCGGGAGTAATGATAAACAAATCTCACCCCCTCAACGAGTTAGTCATTCCCTCCATTAGAAAGTCAACCCCACCAAAGAGATAGTCTCCAAGCTTTGATTTGTTTGAAAAATGATTGTAAAATTATTTTAAATATTATTTTCTCAGTTGAGTTTTTACAGCAACAGCATTTTCTGCCTGCGAAATAAATATATATATATATTTTAGGACAAAATGGATCCCCCAAATATTTTGTATCGACGCATGCTTAAAAATTGATTATAGCATCATCGGTTAAATCAACGGTCTTTGCTCATTGAAAAACTGTAATCCAAATCGTTTGATGAAACTTCTGAAAATATACTTCAAAAATTCTTAAGACCATAAAAAGGTACAATACACCTGAATAATTTGCATAATCAGAAGACATTTTTGTATTTTTTCAAATATTCCTATGGGAGGCTTTCTATCTTTTATGGTTTCTCAGTAAATCACCTAGGATTTGGCATTATTGACCAACATACTTACTGAAAATAAATCAGAATTAATGCAGTACGTTTTCAGTAGAATTGTCTTTCTCAGTACTTTTTCAGTATATTTTCAGTACTTTAAAATCTCATAGTGATATACAACAAGAAATGAATCCATAATTCAACTCACAATTCATGAGGAGTGATGATTCAATTTCTATCCTAACTTAGAAATAAAAAAGTGATATCAATAAATATGCTAACCTATATCCTATGTTAATATTTTTCAGAAATTGAAAATTTTCTCTCACCTGAAGAATGCAATTATCTGATATATTTAGCTAGCTATAATCCATTGATTCCAAGTCTTCTTGAGAGTGACAAGCAGTCATTGCCAATAGAACTTTCAGAACAAGTATATGCAGAATGGGATCGAAACAGTGATGGAATCCTGCAGCCTATGGAGGTATGTTCTTCTTTAAATATTTCCATACACACTAATGGGAATTCATTGGCACTGGATACACGGGTGCAGAGGGGGTAACTGAATTTCTCCCTTCGATATGTGGGGGCTGCACGTGAGCAGCAAATGCATTTATCAAAAATAGTATAATGCTTTCTGATCAAACTTAATGATGTAGTACATAGTACAAAAATTGTATATATACACTTTGGGTTTTATCATGACAATTTGAACATTTTGACTTCTCGCTTTGCGTCCCAAGACAAATAACAACGGGCCAAAATCTGTCAATAATTATATCTTGCAAGAGTTATTCAGAGAACATTTTTGAAAATGTGCCATTTTTCTCTGAAAATGTCCCCCATCACTCGATTTTCGCTTGGATGCCTCTGTGGTAATTATCATTTTTACTTAGAACAAAACATTACTATAAATGAATTGAAAACAAAAATCCATTGTGTGCCTTGAACTTCAAATGACAACAAAAAGATAACTTACAGATTTTCATGAATGCTATAAAGCTTTATACATTTAAAAAATTCTAAGAATATTGCTTCATTTCAAATTTAAAAACTTAAATAGAGAGACACATGAACAACTATAATACCTTGGATTTGCAGTTAGACTATTTAATTGCATGTTTTTTTATACGGCCTTTTTGTTCAGCAGTTGTTTCTTGATGTCTACCATCGTTGGTGCCGGCCTTGGTGTAATGACTAGGAAGTCGGACCACGGTCCGTAGGGTCTCGGGCTCAATCCGTAGTCGGAGCACCCGGGGGTAACTCCAGCACTTCAGGGACGGGGGGTGCCACTTTGGAAACAGGTAAAGTACCCAAAAAGTTCCAGCAGGTTGATAGAATTTAAGTAAATACACAAAAATGATGCAAAATGTTTTCAAAAATTCTTGAAAGAGTCAAAACTAGGATACCCAAAAGCTCCAAAATTTGAAATCTCAAACCCAAAATTTTCCTCATCTGGAAAATGAACCCGAATAATGTGGCACGTCCCCGTATAGCCGTCAGCAAAGTTCTATAGCAAACCAATGAGAGTAATACTCAGTTTAAGTCAGTATCTTTTATTGTAATTTTAGTTTTCATTCATTGAAGGCAAAGGAGACATGTATTTAGCACATGCTGATATCATGAAAATGTAAGTACAATCAATAATAAATAACCCGGGGGCATTTCCATGCATCGGCTATTCAGGAAGTTCCATTTTAAGAGGTACCGTTTCCATTTTTTGTGGAATTTTACGTTATCAGTTTTAAAGATTTTCGAAATTTTATAACTTTTCCTTAGTTTTGATTATAAATCATAAAAACAATAAATTTTAAGTTCTTGATTCTAAGCTGCTGTGAAATCTTACAGTCCTTCTCGATTTCTTAAAATATCACCCAGTCAAAATTTAACGGAATCTCCCACGCGGAAGTAATAAAACATTTCCTGATTCGGAACAGGATTGTAAATTCCAAGAAATGTTCAACAATGCATGCCGTAGCCACTGATTTACCCGTTAAACATTCTCTAATGTTTGAGTGAAACTTTTCGCGAATCTGCTATTTGTTACCCATCTATTTGCAGATTTGCATTGCAAGAAATATGAGATAAACCAAGTATATGTTTATATATTGTGAATCTTGATCCAAATCAGGGATTTTTCTTTTTTTTTTAAATAAAACCTGATCTTTATTATAACATATTTTACATATTTCTTAAAAATTCCTAAAAACTAAAATACATGACGTGATAAACTTTATAAGTACAAATTTCTGGATTCTCAATAACTTGCTATTTATCACTGGAAATGCGATTTTTTTACCCAGGGATTCACATTTCATAATGATTACTTGTTAATAATTACGTATCAGGGGTCAGGAAAATCATGGATGAACTAAAGCAAGTGATATATATTATATATATATATATAGGTATTAGCAATTGACATGTTAATTGGCAAGGCATGGGTAACGTGCATTCAACTTCAAGAGATGCCTATCATTTGACTATAAAGTTAATGTGTGGAATGTGAATCCCTGGGGAAAAAATTCGCATTTTCTGACGATAATTGGCAATTATTGTGAATCCAGGAATTGATAGGCCTAATTATTATACCAATTCCATATATATGATCATATGCTCTAATCCAATGTATGTTCCTATATCGAAAAAATAAAATTTGTATACCTTTTTCTAATCTGAAATTAATAGTATTATGGAATTTAAAAGCCTTGCGGAAAGTTACATTTTCATTTTCTGTGAAATTTTATGAAGTAAAATCCACAGCTTTTTCAAAATTTAGTGATTGATAACAGGCAAGACGTTGGTAAACTCATTCAGAACAAAGAGATATGTCTCTCAATTGGCAATAAAAAAATTGAATTACCTCCTCCAAGATTACTTTCGTTTTAACTTTAACGTTTTGGTTTTCAAAATCGCCGTAAGGATAATATCTTGACTTGCATCGAGCAGAAAGCAACTGTATACTGAGCATAGATTTCAATCGCAATGGATGGCACATTATATTTATTAGATTCTACAAGATATGTTTTGATGCACTTGATTGTTTAACAAAAATTGATAAAAAAAATATTGCTGAAGTGATCGTAATTAGTATAACGTAAATTACTTTATCACAGAAAATACTTTATAAATGATTCAATTGCTTGGATTATATTATTTTTCTCAAAAAAGCATTTTATTTCCCCTAAAATCAATTCAAAAGTAACGAGTACTAAGTAACGCGTTACTTTTGCAATGAGTACTAATAACACTGGTAATTGCACACATTTAATTGAACCGGTGCTCGATTACTCATGAGTACACACATTTTATTAGACCGGGGTTCGATTAATCGTGAGTGCACACATTTAATTGAACCGGTGCTCGATTCCTCGTGAGTACACACATTTTATTAGACCGGGGTTCGATTAATCGTGACTGCACACATTTAATTAGACCGGGTTTCGATTCCTCGTGAGTACATACATGTTATTAGACTATGGGGTTTGATTCCTCGTCGGTGCACACATATAATAATTTTATTTTGTATCTGTCTGTAAATTCGTTACTATATATGTCCTTCAAATAAACAAGCATTTGTGCTTACAAGAGTTAACTGTCAGTCACAACTACATATAATTTGAGATCTAGTATTATTATTATCAAAACAGACATTATCCACTTCGTATTGTTATAATGAGGCTAGCGACGGTTAAAATCGTTTTACTTCTTTTCACTTTCATTAAGGTTTGATGATCTTTCAATGGATAAGAATAATGACGGTATGTCTAATTTACATTTTTCAACACGATTAGACTTTAGGAATCTTCCTGAAACATCTAGAACATTCTAGAACATAGAAGAGCCTATTTGACTCCCCGCGTAACTGACAATGACTATGCATGATCTAGCAGTTTCTAGCATTTATCTAAACACTGTAAATCCAGTAAATGAGAGTTCAATCAAACTATGAGAACTTAATTAATGTACAGTTTAGCTATCGACATCATTTGGAAGTATTATTATCATTTATAAAAAGGAATAAATCAATTAATTCAACCTACGTTGTTATTCTTGTTTCTTCAACAACATAAAGCCACAGCTCTCATCAAAACCATATTTGCTTTAGTCGGTGAAACACCGGACCGTAAAAAGCAAGAGCTTCAAGGGTATATAAAGACTAGTTCCCATATAGACAATTTGCCAGCGACATTTTCCTGGGTCACAGCTGTAGACATTTATCGCTCCTTTTTCTATTGTTTTGAACGGATATCGTTAGTTTTGCCTGGGTGATTTCCAAGCCGAAGTTAGTTGATAATAATTGTGACCAAATCAATTGAAAATATTTCCCAGGGGAGTATATAACTTCCATTGCACTTCGACGGGGTCGTTGGAATAGAACTTTAGCAGAACGACGATAAGAAAGTTTCAGATCATGAAAATGACCCCCACATATAATTGTTAAAAAATTGACCAAAATATTTAAAAATTCGCCAAAACTCAAAGCGAATACATCAAAATATATAGGCAAAGAAATCAAAAATAATCTTTCTGGATTTTGAAAAAAGTTACTTTTAATATTCGGTCGTCCCCATTTACCAATATTATGGAAGTAGCTTCCCCGGCAAGATATATTACAACCATTATAATTGAAACCCATGAGAATTCTATTTTACATGTATTTTTTTCTGTAGGTGTGATCGATAGAAATGAATTTTATCAATTATCTATCTCTGACATGAGAACATTTTGGGATAAATTGAAAGTTGACAAACCAGGAGTAAGAAGTCGCAATAGTAACCAGACGTTCTTATGGAGACTTGGCCAAGAGCAACAAATTTTAAACAAAATGCATGAAAGGTGAAACAGATAAAAATCGCTTATTATTTCCAAGTTTTATCAAGGCAAAAACTGATAAATAATCGCTTATTATTTCCAAGTTTTATTAAGGCAAGAACTAACATCAAGTAAGTTTATTATTAATTAAACAATTTTTTGTGACTTCATAAATCATCTGAAGTCTTTCTAGGTCGAAGACGTCTAAACGAAGTATAGAGTCGGGTTCTCTAATCTCAAGGGGAAGCTAAAACTTATCCTGATTTGATGAAAAACAAAATGCAGCTGAGATGACATTATGACGATTTTTCTTGGAAGACTTCACGGCAATAACTTTTCACCCAGGGGTAGCCCCCAGCTCTGCATGAACGGGAGGATGCCACTTTGGAAAAAAGTGAAGTATCCAAAAGACGGTCCAAACACATGTACATGCTACCCAAAAAGTTTCAAAAATCTTGAAAACTTGAAAACGTTCAAATTTCAAAACTCTCTCGAAAGTCAAAAAAGAAGTGAAATAGTATTTTTCTCAGCTGGAATGTGGACCCGAAGAAAGTGGCACGTCCCTGATAGGGCGTCACAAGGAAATTACTCCCAGGAATATCGATATCGAATGATCACAATAAAATATTTATTCCCTTTAAAATATAATTTTAAATTAAGCATGGTATTTATATTATACAAACTGGTGGCACAATCTACTCATACCTTAACCTATAGAATAGAGTTCCAAAACCGTTTGTTCATCCATCAAGTTCGTCATATTTCAACCAAAATTTTGTACAGATATTACCAGAACCGCTGATATTTAAACTAGGTTATTGCATACGTTTCATTTCTATTTGCGGCACATCCTTTTGTAGCGAAAAAAACTTCCATTCTATTTCCAACGCAACGGCTATGCATCATTGATCACGCACACTGGAAAAATATCAAAGGTAATTTTAACTCTGCTCAAAGTAACCCAGCCACGCAGGAAGCTTATTGTTAGTTATAGATACTCCGCACATTATGGATTGTCAAATCTTCATAAATATAGAAATAATTTTACAGTAGGACACATGACAATTATCTATCATTTATAGTTCTGATGCAAAAAACTTGCCAAAAATCATACGTTAGATTGCCATATGCGATTGAGTTGTGCAAGCATTTTCACAACTCAAGATACAGTAGTAAGATCAATGACCGATGTCTATATATGGATGGACTTATTTTCTCGAACATAAATACTAATTAGTGATGTCTACTTTCCTTAAATGAAACAGTTAGCATTATATATTCAGAGTAAATCTCATCTTATCACATTGTTTAATTTGATTTTCTTTGCAGAATATCTCGGTTAACTCAATTACCTGTCGATTTGATTGAAACAAGCGAACCTTTACAGGTAAATATCTATACAATAGGCAAATGATCAATCGAATTGCTCGAATTCGTTTAATTTCCATATTGACCTGCTTGGTCAATGACTAAATGATTATATTCATATTGTTTTGGTTAGGTTGTTCTTTACAATGGAACTGGTCATTATCACTGTCACCATGACAGCAATGATATCAACCTTGAATTACCATGTTGTGTATACAGATTCCAAAAAGTGTGTCGATCATGTCGGTATGTTTGTATATGATTAGATATGAAAGACATCCCGTCGTTGTACGTATAGTACTATAGCACTATATAGATTTTCTGCGAGGTTTTTCTGTGATTGTTATTGTCCTCCCCAATTTTTGAAAATGACACACCCAGTCCCAAAAAGATTTAAGCACAGCATGGTAGTCAAATCTTTTGTAGCCATTTTGAAATTTTTTATCTTCAATATTTTTGGTATGAAAATGATGCAGAATTCTTTGGTATGATCATATAAGTCAATCCGGAAAGAAAAAATATTAAAAATGTGACACCGGAACTAGTGCCAGGCTCTATTCGTTCAAATAAAATGGGTCTTCTTAAAAAGGTCGGGTGTAAAATTGCTTTGCATAAATCTTAATTATTTTTGCTGATAATTGTACCTTGACATATTTGCTTGGATTCTACCGTGTGCTTTTTTTGATTTAAGACGATACAAAAAAGTTATTCAATCAGATGTTTAGAAACTTTCTAAAATAGCTGGAGCGTGACTGCTTTTTGAAACTTCAAAACATCACAACTTTTTTGTTTCTTCACCAGTCAAAAAAAGCACACGGTAGAATCCAAGCAAATATGTCAAGGTACAATTATCAGCAAAAATAATTAAGATTTATGCAAAGCAATTTTACACCCGACCTTTTTAAGAAGACCCATTTTATTTGAACGGAAAGAGCCTGGCACTAGTTCCGGTGTCACATTTTTAATATTTTTTCTTTCCGGATTGACTTATATGATCATACCAAAGAATTCTGCATCATTTTCATACCAAAAATATTGAAGATAAAAAATTTCAAAATGGCTACAAAAGATTTGACTACCATGCTTTTAAGCACCCCCCCTCCTCCGGATGAACTTAACAAGACAAGGGTGAGGGATGACCTTGCCTTATTTTGTAGCATATAGCAATGGCTAATAACCTTGTTGTAATGGTTGACTATAATTTTTTTTGCATAGTATTGTCATTATATAAGATTCGCTTTTCTTTTTAGGTATATCACTTTGCTTTACTATTTAAACGATGTCGAGAAAGGAGGTCAAACAGCATTTCCAATGGCTGATAATGAAACTTTCTCGAAATCTGTAGGTGTTCTTACTTTACCGGATACTTCGAAGTAAACACTATTGTCGTTAGCAACACGGAGAATTAGCTCAGTTAGAAATGTACGCATACTGCATGTCATAGTCTGTGGTTGAAATCTACCGAAAATACACTTGATATTTGCGTTATCTGACAATTCACTGCAGTCAATAGAATGGCCCGTAGGGTTAACTGTATCATAAAAACAGCTGCGATGAACATCTGTACATTTTCACGGCAGTCTTACTAGTTAGGGCTTTAGACATGTACATGAAGGGTCTTACGTCCTATTCCTGGCAGGCAGGAGCACCATTGTTTCGCAGCACCATTGTTTCGCAGCACCCATACAGGCCATAAAATGCATACACGCTTCAACATATTAATATATTAACAAGCCACTCTGGTAAAAAAGGAGCTTATCAGCTTTGTGGATAAATGAGTATTAACAAAGAAAGCGGACAAAAACTGTACACTTTACCATCCAACACGGTCGTAACAACATGCTTCTGACGGGGGTGTCTTGTCCATTTTTTCGCGCAAAATTGGCATTTTTCCTGAAAAAAGTCGTTGCATTTGCATATTTGGCAGCTGCAGTACTGCAATTCCTTAAAAAGTGCACGATATTAAAATTTTTCATCTCAAATTTGGCACAAAACATTACTAGACATTTTTTATTTGGGGTGTCACGCCCTTTTCACAATCAGGATCATGACCGTGCATTCAAGGCTTTATTTTTAGCAAAAAATCTGTTATAATTTAACTGTAACGTCAATCATTAAAATCATATCACATAATATTTATTCCATTCTATATTCATGCAAAAACATATTTTTGACATTTTGGTGCATGATTGGTGGAAGTTCTGCAGCCAACAATAACTGGAAGAAGTTAAGATACCGAGAAAGGAACACCTGTCATCACAACATATACCCTCCGAGGTGCTTGGAGGAGAGACAGGAGAGCCTGCAACTCCCATCAACATCTATTACATCAGAATTTATCATTAATTTGAAAAAATATTTTTTGAGGAGAATCTCCTATTTACTCTCACTCTTGTGTTATACAGGCATGGGAACGTGAGCATAACGAACTATGCAATTTAGTTACAAATTGTAGTTCCAGTAGAGTGGTTGTGACACCAAAACAAGGCAAGGCCATCATGTGGTACAATCATGAAATTGAAAGCGAAACAGGTAAGATAAAATTTTAATGAAATGTATTAAAAACTTCCAAATGACGAACATATATGCTAATTATGTTAATGTTTTACGAACGATATTAACATTTGTGTGGAATTATTATTAAATCTATAGCTAGCGCATGGCCAACCCCAGGTTACACTACAAACAAGTAGTAGGATAAAATAATGTAAAAAGTATCATGAAACATTGGCAGATGCTAGTGACAGACAAACAAATCTGAACCCCCGGGCTCTGCCTGTCATCTGAGCTTGAATCTGTCATAGACCAGGTGACTTGTAATTTCACTGCACTTGTAAGTTTACTACTTCACGGGATGCAAAAAGTGTGACGTTATAAGAGATACTCCGTAATAAACAGTGACGCTATAACCGATAATTATTGAGAGAAAACCTACTAAAATATTCCGGGAACAATGAATTTGTACGCTATAAACAATAATCCGTTATAAAAGGTGACGTTATAAATAGCTTCTACTGTATCACATCAAATTTATCAATATTTCAAAAGGTTGGCTTGGCGAGTTAGATCATATGACATATCACGGTGGATGTGCAGTCGAGGCTGGTGAAAAATGGATTGCCTCAGATTGGATTAATCTCATCGGAGAACGAGGATCAGAACAAGCCGCACGAGGTTGGTTACAAGATGCATTACCGCCTCCAACTGCAACCGTAACCGTAACACCAGAAGACAAAGAAGAACAGTCTACCATGAAGAACGATGAATTCTCTACTAACAAAAACGATGAACTATTGACAGAAGAGAAAGACGAATTATAAATAATCATTATAAAAATTATGATTGAGTTGCAATCAATCGAATCATTTTATTATAAAATATTTTATTATTAAATGGAAAAAGAGTCATTTGTAAAGAAGACATTTGAAATGTATTTAATTTATAGAGAATTTTGAATACCAGAACACATTTATATCCAATAAAAAAAACTGACAATGAGATTTTGAATTAATGTGTAATCTTGATTGATTGATTAATTGGTTTTGATTTGGATGGATTACATACAGGTAATAGATATAAGATAGAATGTTACAACTATCATCAATGCACTATCATCATTGTCAAGATAAAAAATAGCTCAGCTACGCTCGGACTCATGGTGAATGATATAATAATCAGAATAAACCAAGTAAAATCAATCCAATCGAATGATATAAAATAAGATCTAATAAAAAATCAACTTCAATCAAATAAAATAAAATAAATTAAAACAATATCCAAATAATGTAATAATATAAAGAAAAGTATATCCAAATAATAAATCAAATAAAATGAGTCAAAAAGGAAAAAAGGAAAAAATGTATATGCCGACCGATGGGATTGAACTCCAACCCCATGCGCCTGATGCAGACGCTCCACCACTAGACCATAGCAATATAGAGAAGTGAGGTAGTCTACAAACGTCGTGCTTTTCATGCGCCGTGCTAATCTTCTGGCGAGACCTGGCAAAAGCGCGACGTATAAATCAGTAAAGCACGACGCAATTTGTCTAGCTCGGCAAAAGCTCGAAGCACGACGATGGTTGCCGCTCGGAGCGGCGTCAGCACGACAGTTGTTTTATAAGGCGTGCTTTTTTGGATGCCGAGCTTTTATTCGTCTGTTTTCAGACGAATGTTCGGTCAAATTCATGCGAATTGGGGATAAAATAGTGGTTTTTATGATGTTTTTTTATCATTTCATTCACTTCTCGATGATATTGGTGAACATAAAGTCCAATTATAAACTACTTCATTATGGTCAACTGTTTGGTATTCTGCTGTTTATTAAAATAGTGAATTTTATTACTATGTTATTACTATGTAGGTTGAAAACATTTCAGGATGCCCTTCATTTCAGTTGCATGTTAACTGGTAACATAGCTTGATAGAACAAATATTTCTTTATGAGATTTAATTGTTTTTTTAAATTAAAACATTGATATTCGAAGGAAATTTAACTAATAAATATTAGATCTCTTAAACCGAAATCTTATATCTCAGACAGTGTGACATCATTTTCAGGTACTGCTAAATTTAGCTAAAGATAGTTTTACTTTCAATAATTGCGCAATACGCCTTTCAATTTTGATGACGTCAATGGCCAAAGCACGGCAATTTCACGCCGTCTGAAATGAATTGAAACCAGAATTCCAATTCTGCCGTGCCAGACAAAGCAAAGCACGGCGCATGTAAAGCGCGACGTTTGAAGACTGCCTGATTCTCACTACTTATAATACAGGTGTGAGTTGTAACTGACGTGTGAAATTGTCTCATCTTAAGCTGATGTCGCAGCAGACTTAAAACCTTTTAATAAACAACTTTAAAGAATGGAAACAACAAATAAACATGAAAACTATTACCAGAAGAATATTTATTTCTCACTAATTATACTAGGGGCCTAGCGCAATTTTTTGACCTACAGTAGATGATGTGAAATTTTCCGTTCGGAGTATCGTCTTGTTATTGTTGTCGCATGGACAAACTGGTTTAAATAGTCTTTAGAAATTATTCCAAATAAAACCATGACCACTGGCTTAGCAGTTTAATGTAATAAATAACTTCAGAAAACAATATAAACAATAAATATATAATACTGTCTTGTCTAAGTCCCCAAACAAATGATGAATTGTCGGTTTGAAAGTTCTCATGGGTCAAAACACAACAAAAACTATCTACGAAGTTTCACCTCAAATAGTGATGTTACAGAACGATTAAAACCTTTCATTAACCATTTCAGGTGACGAGATGAAAACAATCATGTGTTCTACCAATGAAGAGATAATCACGATGTAAACTAATCCAGGAGTATTAGAAAACATTTCATTTAACAATGCAATTGTAATCGCTAAGCTGCGAGTCGACCGTCATGGCGGGCAATGGAAAATATTAATGTCAAATCCAGCTAAAATTTGGAATTATCACACAGCTTGCCCATTGTATTTTTAACAATAAAATGGTGTTTCTTGCGCAATCGTTTTTTGTTCGACCTTTGTTAGCACACAAAGCAGTATGTTGAACGTTATTTCAAAAAAAACAAAAGAGTTGAGTCAAAAATGCAATGAAATGAGAAAATCAACGTTTCTACGATGACAGCAGCAAGTAAAGCCGAGGGCAAACGAATGCAGCATTTACGCAACGAATTTATCGCAAATCAAACAAATCGCAGGAGCGACAGAGGTTATACACTAGAGTGACATAATAGGGTAGTCAACATAGGATTACAGATGTATACATAAATGTTTTTTAAGTTTGCATAATTCCTTTTTCAAGTTACAATTTTTTTGCATTTATATATATGAATGAAGAAATAAATGATTCTGAAAATATACCGAAAAAGAAGAAAATCGTTTCTTCTTTTTTATCATTTCATTTATAGCTCTGTGATGTCATCGTCAACTTCAAGTCTTAAACAAGCAATGGTATCGTAAAACGTTACATAAAGAGTTTATATGGCAAAATTGTCGCATGTTCGAGACCATAAAGTCGAAATGACGTTAGAGAGCCATATTCGTAAATAGAATTATTATGAAAGTAATTATATAAGCGTCAGTAAATAGGACGACTTATAATTGAGAATATATATTTAGTGAAGGAAACATAACATGTAACGATACAAACGATACGCAGTAGAGCAACGAGTGAGATGATGTTTACTCACATCCATCTACACTCTCGATCGGGTCTCACAGAAACTGCCAGGATTATACATATTTCATGCATGTTACTCATACAATTGGCACGATAGACGTCAGCCAATCATTGACGAGGACACACTTATTTGCATAACAGAATGATTAGTAAGAAGAAAATGTTTGTCTAGCTTGAAGATAAAAAATTCAAACGTTACCATTCTAAATATTTGATATTATGCTTTTTAATCGTTAATTTCAACTTTCAACGATTGACCTCAAGCAGCCCATTTCGGATGAAATGTGGCACCACTATAGAGTTGTTGTTGAGGGTCTATACTACAAGCAACTACAAACTAGTCCTGATGTATAATATGAATCCCCCGTTATAATTCGCTAATTTTTTGACGGGGGTGTGCCATTTTCAAAATAGAGGAAAACCATAAAATTTCATGTTTTTACAAGAAAAAGAAAAGAAAAGTTCAAAAAATTTTGAAAACCTCTAAATTGACACCACGAATTTTCACTAGAATCTGGAAAAAGCATCCCTTAAATATGGCACATCCCCGCACAGCCGATGTATGGAAGTCCCCCAGAGCTAAGCATGCTTCATTGTATATTGGACTCGATTGTTCAGGCACACTTTAGTTCCTTTCATTCTCACTGGACCATTCTGATTGCAATAACTAACTCGATACTCATTTGTTAGCAGATAAAGCGAACGGGCTGAGTTTGACATCATAGGGATAAAACAGCTACATAAAGTCAGCAGGTTATGGATGTATATAAATCAATTCCATGTTGGTCCTAACATGTAATAGAGGTAAGCCTCGTATAAATACATATACATTAGATGTCAAGCATCTGTCAAGGTCAGTGTGATTAGGAGTTGGTATGATGAATATGAAACATACTTTATTATACACGGATCGTGTTATTTCAGTTTATCCGACTCTACAGTCATTCGAACTTATCCCTTCAACTCCAATGTATAAGAAAATGCACCACTAATCAGAATTCCACATTTTTCTACATTAATTATTAATATTAAACATTTAACTTTCGTAGTATAATTCTATAACTATTATGTAACTTCTGGTTCAAGAAGAATTTCAAACAAAAATTACATGCTTCATCTGATACTATAGAACAATGAATCAAAATAATTTCAACTAGTTAGTATATATACAAAATAAATATATAGGGCATTAGATGATTGGTTGACTTCAATATAAATGATTACCATATTTAGTCATCATTGTTACTTGCCATTCCAAAGTCTTGTAATAGTCGTTGCTCCAGTTTAATATATTCATCGTACTCCTACAGAAAAACATCAGCAAAGAAAATAATAAAACTTTTATTTCAAAAGTGTGTTATTCGTTTCAGTCCGTTTGTTGCTATTTTGGTGGTTTAAAATCAGGCATATACGTGGCAGAGCCATCTATTTATGAGAGTTGGGACATTCTTTCATTTGCCGCTCTCAGCGCTCATTGAGCCGGGCATTGAACAGATGCCAGTCACGTGATTTTATCGACGCCGCCATTTTTGCTCCGTCAAACCCAGGCCCGCGAAATGTGAACAAAGCCATGTGAAAATAATATCATGAATTCGAAAAACTTTTTGCTCAAAAGCCAAACTTCGTTTTCAATGGAACGAAAATGGCGATTTTCAAGCCTCAAAACATGCTTGTCTTAAGTTTCTTATAATGAAATATGTGAATGTTACTACGTCTTGTTCGGTTATATATTTGTTATAACACGTTAATTAATTAAAAAACAACAAAAAATTACCTGTTGGGATTCAGCTTCTAAGCCAGCATCATCTTGAGCTCCTTTATCATCACTCTGCAAATAGTACAAAATAAGTGCACAATGGAATTAAGATGGATACACTTGTCGCCTGAAAACACAAGTGGGAAAACGAAAACAAGTACCTATAAAATATAATATAAAAAAATATATTAACAAACAGACAATAATATCTTAATATAGAGATACAGATTGATAGTGCATTACAGGGTTTTGGTTCCTGTCAGAAGGACAAACCATTGACGGTGACAAAATGAACATTTTACAATGCAAAGAGATATGATTAATTGTATGCGTTCAATTTGGAGGAAATCATACACAAACAGGCCAATATACCTAACGGATTGGATTGCTTTTTTAAATATGTAATATCAAGCAATGTGAATATAATTTTAAAACAAAAACTGTTGCCATTGACTTTTGTTTTAAAATGTTTCAAGAAGAAACTTCTAATCAGTAAATATAATTGTATCACTTTTAACCGAATTTCACATTTATTGACCGGTTTTGCAACATAAAAATGTTGAATTAAACAATTGAAAAAGGGCATAACTGATCATTTTTATCTAAGCCTTATACCTTTTTTATTTGACTGTCATCGTCATCTTCAAGTTTTGCTTTTGCTTTAGCTGATATCTTTTGTTGTTCTGAACTTGCAATAAGACGTTTTTCTTCTCTATCAAAGTAACTTTCGATACTGCTGATCTAAAAAATAAAATAGGAGTTACAAATTATAATAATTTTGCAAACAAGCAGGCTGAGAAGTAAAACACCTGGTAAATCTGGCTATATAGCATTGACGCTTGTGTGCGTTTAATAGCCGGATGCCCTTCCTGACGCCAACCTATAGTGCTCCGGCCAGGGATTGAACCCGAGACCCTGCGGGTCGTGGTCCAACGCCCTAGCCACTACTCAAGGCCGCACTGATGTAAGGAAGCAGAAAGCGCATTAAGTAATAATATCCCAAACATTAGTCAATAACGTCATAAAACCATGCATTTGAATTGTAAACAGAACATCCAATAATTTCTTGAAAGACGTAACAAGGGTGACGACGTGGTTTGGATACTGAATTTGATATTTACGCAATGTGATATCCGCTATACGTATCTATCTATCCACATTCCATTGACACCAAAAAGGTCGAGGAAACGAATGGAATGTCAAATAACTTGTAACATAAATAAAAATAACAATCAATAAATGCTCGCAGTAACAATGCCTTAAAGGGGAAGAAATCAACGTTAGGCTCTATGCGCCTAGAGTCACGTGCTTATTTGTCGTTTGCATTGTTTCTGTGCCTGAAATCATGCTAAAGCTTGAAATTTGGAGCCATTCTGAAGCCATGACTGACATTGATCGTAGAATTTACTCTAAGATCAATTCAAAGTGAGTTCGTAGCGACGTCCGGTCAATGTCTTCTTTAAATCAAATAATCAGTGAGAGAATATAGTTATTGAATTTTGTAACTTATGAGTTTTCAGAGCATATTTGTAGGGTGATGCCCTATTTTGATCGTCACTATATATTTGCAATATTCATTATAAAATCCAACAAGCTCAGATGGCAGAAAAATCGACCTCTATATCTGATGATCTGTACTTCAAATCTCCTCTAGTTTATGTCCCCTATAGTCACATCAGCTTTGACTTTTCATAGCATAAAAATAAGGAAACAATGAAAAGTATTTGGAGCAATCGGTTGCAGATGTTAAATTTCAAATTCAGCATTCTAAACGACAACTTCAGATGATATCACTGTGCTCCTTATATGTTCTTTTATAAAAGAATCATAAAGCATTTTCTACAGAGAAACGCCTTGTTGTTTATTTGTCTATTCATCATTTTCTCATCTTTTCGTCTTTTCCAGAGAGCAAGCGCACTAGATGAGAGTTGACATTTGGCTAAATTTTGCGTGTCACCAATTTGCAAGAATAAGTTTCATAGATGTTTGGATAGGAGATATGTATAGATACCGAAGTTCGTATTCGTATAGAGCGTGAATCACTTAGTGACTGTGTATATAATCTGACTATGGTACATCGTTAGTAAGCTTAATCGTGCCTTTACTGAATTTACCTCGTGACCAGAAGGATGTCTAAGATTCCATGGTACTTCCATAACATGCAATGTACCAACTTCATCTCCAATAGCAAGTAACTGCAGCTTCACTAGAAGAACAAAGATTAGTAATTGTAAATGTGATTCACAAGCACGAACTTACATTATAAGACACCAGCTTGGAGTAGGTAGGCTCAAACTTGAGCCTTATTTGATATCTTGTTAATTTATTTCCTCAAAGATTCATTCTGCTATCCTTTATCCTTAATTGTAAGGTATCGTAACGTTTACACTAATCAATAGATATCGAAAATCTTCCACTAATCAAAAGATCGAAACAATTACACTAATCTTTAGATAACCAAACGTTTATACTAATCACTACTTGCAGACTTTTGTCATCAGCCTTTATTTTAAAATATTTTCAAATCAAGCTACACTAAACGCTTGGCAATGTAAGTTAGATGACACTTAGGGGTGACAGGAATGTGAGTATGCAAACAGAGGCGTGTAGCAACGTGAGTTATGCAAATAAAGCGTTCCATTTTTCTAGATATTATGTCACTTCACTATCCAATTCCACCCCTTCTTTGCTACCCTACTTTTCTGCTGGAAAAATCTACATCAGAAAGTTGATTGGCATAATATTGATATTAGAATTACTTGATTAACAAAGAAAACAGATTTATTTCAAAGCGCAATCAATTCAATGAGGGTATTAACGTTCTGAATATCTCATTCAATTTGATAAACGAAATATTTTCATATATCAGACGGCTTCTCAGAATGTGTGAAAGTTTAAATATTCTAATCTACTAAATTTTTATAATTAAGATAAATTAAGCTTTAACACAAACTTTTTATTTTTCCACAGCGGATGAAACATTTTAATTATTATTGCTTGAGCGTGTAGGCGATTAAGATGTAATTCCCTTCTGGGGTAAATCGACATATCACACAATAGGAATACAGAGTTTGACGATAGAGCCTGCTTTTGTCAGTCCTAGTAATAAGAACCCTAGCAGTGTACTGTGGCAACAGTCTGGGAAATTACACGGAACTAGACTAGTGTAGAGTGAATGATAAGGAAGCTAGTTTTTTCAAATTTGAAGGTTAGCTTACGCGATATTTGAAAAGGTGAAATTGTTGTGACTTTAACTGCCGAAATACTCTGATTGAAGAAAGGTTCGTGCGTCCTAAACACAAAAATAGCACTTGCAATTAATAATCCAATATGCAGTTGACAGAATGTTACGTTCCAACCATATTTTGTTTGAAATTAACTGCTAACCTGTCAAGGAGATCCCAGGCTTCAACGTTGCCATCATTAGTTGCAATAAAGAAAACACCTGATAAATTTAAACAATTCAAAAACTCAAAAATTTCCTGAAAAATTGTTATTAAATATATATCCGCATTCGTCTTTATACTGACCAGCTCTGGTTGGACTCCATTTTCCACAAGTGAGTTTTTGCTCAGAACAAGAAGATTTCAAAAGTGGGCCAACCTAACATCAAACAAGATTTATTTAAAATACAATCATAATAGTTCGTCAACGGCATAGTTGATGACATTTTCAGAACATTAAATTTGATCTGTAACTGAAGATTCTACACGAAAGTTGCAAAATACGAAACAAATCAACAGCTTGTGAGTAAAGATATTCAAATGTAAATGTGTATGACTTTATTTTTCAAAATGTCAACACATAAAACGTTGAAAAACAATTTTGATGAATTCTTCGTGTTCTGTATTTAAATTATATTTGTAGGAATTTTATTCAAATTGTAATTGATGAAAAATTAATGACCAATTAAATTAGAAAACAGACCATTGTCGTGGGTGAAATTGATGAGAGATAATTGATGTTCCAGACAAATATTGTGCTATTACATGATTATTAAAATGATTACATCATTATTGTTCGTAGATCACTGAAATTTAGACCCACAGATTATCTGTCTCCTTAACGATATGGATTTCTCGTATGTTGTTAGAGAAATCGTGCGTCCAAGAGATTTCCCACTGTTTACTTGCCACGATAAATTTCGTTCGTTTTTTATCTTGACCAATCAGTTACGCGTATTACTTTCTCCCACGTGAAGAAAATGATATACCCAATCAAATGCAGCGTACGATGTTTTCGAACGCGTGAGATTATTATGATGATTAGTCATTTTGAGATTTAATTGATTTGAAAAGAAACTGACAACTAAGATGATGACATCCACAGATGTGACCCAATCGTCTCGAAGGTCAAAGTATATATCAAGGTAAACAGTTGAATAACAACCTTATGTTTAGCATTAAAATTCAAATATCGTCTTCAAAAAACAAAACTTCATGGCTATCGCAACTGTACATATTTTATAAGCTTGTTGTTTTGTATTAAAAATTATCTCGTCCGTAGAGCCTCGCTTCGCTTCTTCGTTTCATAATGCGACACAACTCGTGAATGAAATTCGTATGATTGTTTTTCATCTGAGCTGAACTAATATATGATGTGTGAATGGCATTTTATGAGTTTTTTCCTATTCTAACGTTCGTAAACTGCCCATAAATTATTTATTCATTTTACGAGCATATCAACTGCATGATGTAATCATATTTATTGGAAATTTAAGTAAAAATCCCTATGACTTGAATTAATTTACAAATCAGCAGTTGATGTATAGCAAGTCAAGCATACAATAGCTCACACGTCGCCGTCGGAGTCAGGCCTGAGGACTAAAAAACATACTCACATATTGCAAATGATTAGAACAGTTACGTCTTTTCTTACCCAGACGCCTTCTTTCCAAATTGAAAAGGTACAACCACCGATGGATAATATAATATCTTCAAAAAATGGAGATCGTTCTAATGACGATATTACACCATCATGGTCACATATGACTTTTTCCGGCTTTTGCGCTAACGAAAAAGAAAATGAAAAAATTCTCAGACCAAAATAGTTCGAGAACGTTAGGGTCTGTGTAATTTTGCATCAATCCCGCGATAGCCATGCCTTTGTTTTGGGGAAATGATATATGTGCCTCACTTCAAATATCACACTTTTCAAAGAAAACGGTGACTTTCCAGCGAACAGAAAAATACTTCAATGAAGAGCCTTTGAACGATGGATTTTCTTACGTGTGCAGTTTATTTGGCTATGAGAATGTTCATCATGATCAGAAAATAGAGATCGGAGAATTTTTGAAAGGAAAGGATTTGTATTTTAGTATTGGCACTGGATATGGAAAATCGTTCGCCATTAATACCGTTGATCGTTGAAGAAATTAGAAAACAGTCTCATGGCATAAATAGTAGCTTGATCGTGTTTGGACGATATAGTTCTGCTTAACTCTATTTTCGATTCCTCGTAGTTTTTGACGGCAATTCAATAGCTTTTGTTACAACCACAAACAGCTTTTGAAAATATACTTGAGTCTAGAAGTATCAACAACAAATGAAAGAAATGAAAGACAATATAGCTCTTTTCCTACCTCCAGGAAAATTACGATCATTTAAATCCTTTGGCTGGAGTAAATGAATTACACACGCACAATTACCATCGTCCATTTTGATATTGAAGTGAGAAATATTTCTTTCGTTTCATTTGCCTTTGTGTCGCGTTGTTGGAATAATTTATAACTTATGCGTTGAGTTCGAAACCCCAAGAACTGAGATTGATGCAAAATTACACAGACCCTAACGTTCTCGAAATGCTTTTGTCTGTGACGCAGGCTAGTTAAACACAACACTACTTGTAATCGATACAAGCCGTAATATATTCAAAGTCTTTGCACAACCATAGGACAATGCTAACATTAGTTTCTGGAAAATGCTAACATTAGTTTGTGGAATGGTATGGTACTATGATGCAAATGACGTTTGATGATGCACGTCTTCTACATACCAACAAATATTTAAGGAAAATGTCCGATAGGAAGTAAAACTCATTGCTTACTGACAAATTTTCCAGTATCCATGTCCTTGATTGGTTTTAAGTCAGCATAAACTAATTCACCAACCTAAAAAAAAAAAACGATATGTGAGTAAAAAAAAGATCGCGGTAGATTGTAGTAAATGTACCGAGGTGCCAGATGCAAACAGAATTTTGAAAATCGGTTGAAACAGAATTTACACGTTTGTGATTCTAGATGACCTACTTAATTTTGACAAAATGGCCTGGGATTAGTTCAGGTGCGCACTTTTCATAATTGTTTTCTCGGGATTGGGTCTAAGTTAGTTACTGATTGATTCTAGATCATTTCCAGTCCCGTTATATACCAATTGGAAAAGGTAACTTTTTGGGTAGAAGATTTGACGACTATGCTTTGCAAGTAATAATTGGAAGATCGATGATTAAGTATTTTAATTAATCCATATTAGACATTACAAAATATAGATGTCATATAGGTAACTAGTATGCATGGTATCAGATCAGAAGGTATTACACCAACAACAGTATCGATATCATTCAGGTTATTTCATTTTGACAATGAAGGTTTCAGTGGCACAATACTGAATCAAATTATGTGGGATGTAGAGCTTCAACTAATAATGTTGTAAGGGATAGAAGGAAATAAGCATTGGACCGCTTAGGGGTAGCACACAAATTGGTTGCGCACATCAATAGAGGGTTACCACACACTTGCCATGTTTGAATTCATATTTACTAAGCGAGAAAAAGCTCAGAAACACGAGTGAAGCGCTTAAAAATCACGAGCTCTGAGTGAGTGATTTTTAAAGGCCATTTACACTGCAGCAAAATAGGCACGGTACTCGTCAATTAACACATCAAAGGTGTGAAGGTGTCAAGTGTTTTTGAGCATGGGCCAAGCAAAAACACTGTTTAAACGGCTTTTTCGGAAATTGAAAAGCGGCACCGTGCCTACTATTTTGATCGGGCCGAGATCATTTCTCGAGGTAGTCTCGGCCCGTTAAAAAAGTGGGCACCGTGCCGTTTTGCAGTAATTATGACGTCATCGTAGAAGTTGCGTCTCTTTACAGTGGAATTCTGAGGTTTTCTAATAAAATCAGTAACAGACTGAAGATTACCAAAGTTAGATAAGCACATTAAGCATATTTTGTTACGTATTTCTTTTGAAAATTAATGAAGTTTCTGTAGTATAAGGTTTAATTATGCAAATTTTAACTACGAGTGCGGTTTTAGATGCGTATTTTGTTACAGAAATACTGCTCTAGCGTGGTAGCATGTTCAGGAGGGGAAAGACTAACCCAAATGTATTTGAATTTTGCTCAATGGAGATAGGAATGTAACAAAAATATCAATATTATAATTGATGAAAAACATAGTGATTTTCAGTTCAACGGAATCCTTACAAGTTATTTAACATAATTGAATCTCAATTTATCGAATTTCATCTATAAAATCATTAAATAATGAGAAATCTATAATTCAGTTAGTAAGTTTTCAATCTCGGCCCGCGTAAAAATAGGCACGGGCGATCTTGAAAACAGTTTTAAATAAGCTGTGTAAACCCTGAAAGAAACCAGCACGGGCCGCATTCTTGTTAACACCTCGGGTGTTAATTGACGAGTACCGTGCCTTTTAGCTTTCCTTGTGTCTCCAACTTTTTGAGTTTAGTAAATATGAATACAAATATTTGCAAGCGTGTGATAACCCTTTTCTAAAAGAAAACAAACGTCTGAAACTCATTCGACGGTGAATTTTCAATTCACAAATTCGCGATTTAAAATTCAACTTCAATTTATAAACCAAGCAAAGAGAATCCCATAACAAGATAGATATTGTTGAATAAAGAAAGACATAAAAGAAGTCTGTACTATAAATTGTACAATATAGACCTCTAGGAGTTTAATGTACTATAATTGTTATTGTTAAAAGCATACCTCTGTACCAACAAAGAATTTTGTAGCAATTGCCTCTGTATTATTAGATTCATCTTTTGTTTGTATGGATTGTTGATGTGCTTCAATACTATCTCCTTTGGATGAATGAGAGGAGGAAACATCTTGATTCATGAAAGGTTCATCATGATATCAGTTATAACATAAAAGAACTGATCAGTAATACACAACTGCTTCATAGAGTTTCAATTTTAAAACTTTGGGTCTTGTAAGACTTTGGGTCGGTGTGAGAGAGACAGAAAACGAAGTGCTTCTTCTAGCTCTAAACTTTGTTCTGTGCACTTCGAATGGCAGACTTCAAATGACTCCCTCGACAAATAACTCTTACATTTTATCTACATATAAAAATTCCTTTCTTAACACCATTAACACAAACTTACAATACAATACAAAAACAGTGCCACACCCTCTGATATTCATATTATACCAAATAACCGACACACACTCTATCACGTCACATAAACAATCTACCATTCACAAAACATCCTATCCAATATTAACACTTATAAATTCATTAACAAACATACCAGTTGAAAGATTATGATGACCTTGTGAGTGACGAGTACTAATTGAGATTGGAGCCAATAAGCTCATCCCTCTTTGTTGATGTAATGTGACCTATCATGAAAAAGGAGGAAAGTAATGAATATAATTAAGTCAAACAGAAGATTAAAAAAAAAAAGTAAAATAGTTGAACAACGCAACTTCATGAACGTTTTATGAACTTTACTAACTTCATAAAAATCATAAACTGGTCATGAAAAGCTTAAACAGTTCATAATAACCGCCTTATAAACACCCCCTTGTGAGAACAGTTCATGAAAATTTTAGCGTTCATGATTTGTTTATAAGGTGTGTGTTCATGAAAAGTTCATGGACGATAAATGGCCTAATTTTTATGGAATTTTATTCACAGTTCATGAAAAAAATTCATGAAAATTGGGTCATTTAATGTTCATGAACTGTTTATAATGTGTGTGTTCATGGACAGTTAATGAACGTTAAATGCCTAATTTTCATGAACTTTCATTAACAGTTCACGAGGAATTCATGTTAAAAAAGTTAATACAAATTGGACCATTTAACATTGTGTTCATGAAATGTTCACGAACTGTTTATAAGGTGTGTGTTCATGAACAGTCCATGGAAGTATGTATAGTTTGTGAGGATTTCATGAACTCGAATTATTTTACGAAAGGGATTTGAGGAAAACCTTCTGATTTTGTCCCAGCCTTCCGGGGACATGCATTTCATGGAAGTCTGCATGAACAGTTTGTTAAATTGAATGATTTTTTTTCATTAAATTTAACAAACGTAACCTTTCATGAACGGTTGATAAACGGTTCATAATTTTACAAGGAAAAGTTCATAATTTTGATCTCCTCGGGGAGCAGAACAAAAATGAAAATTTGAAAGAATTATAGGTTTACCTTCAAAAGCGGTTTCCAAGTTAAGTCCAAGTGTTTGTAAGCTGATATGAATTCATTATTATTCGAGTTATCAGTAGAGATTGTTGTTGATTTTGCTGGACGGGTATCCCAAAATAAAAGAACTCTGTAACGCGAAAACAATATTAGTTATTTGCACGCTACATAGAAACAACAGTAAATAGTGGAAATGATACTTAGCAGCAAAAAATCAAAGTCATACTGATCTATTAGAGAAACGCTACGATCGACTATAGATCTATATATCAACTAGGAAAGATTAGCTCAGATGACAGAGTAACCAAACTTCAGATCGGATCATATTAGATAGAAAGCGGCTCAAATCCCCTGAAGATCAACTCACCTTTGAATTTACCTAACATATAATTATTTGTTATACTGTAGTGGCAGTTTATAATGGATGTTTATGATTTTATTATGAGGTTCACACTAAAGCTCTCAAGCTTCTCAATTGTTATTTCTAGACTGACAGAAATATCTTCAATTCAAAACTGCACAATGTTATCAAAAACTAAGTAAATTTGAGAATCATTGTAAAATTCCCGGAAATTATCAAGCCAGCTTCACAATCATGATTGGTTGATTCGAACCCCTAATATTTTTGCAAGAAGAATGGAATTATAATGGATATTTTCAAAAACACAGCGTTCAAGCCTACCGTTGCGAAAACAATTCAGGAGTTCATTTAAGGGTTCATGAACAGTTCATATAGGTTAGATGGGCCCAAACTTCATGAACTGTTCATGAACGCTGTCTGCGAAGGTTAATGAACTACTCATGAATAGTTCATGACAATAGGAGCAATTTAACATTCATGAACTGTTCATGAATTGCTTTTCACAGAAGTAAATTAGTATATTGAAGGCTTTGGTAAACAAAGGAGCAGTTTTGAATATCAAATAAATCGCACAAAATATTATCGTAAAGAAAAATAAAATGTTGGGAAAGAAAACTATATTTACTGATTATTTATATCAAATAAACACGGACCAGACGTGCTTGCGGTTTGTTACGTTTTTCTCTTCTTTCTACGTTTTGAGTATTATTCTTGTGCCTGTTCTATACCCACCCACTTAACGAAATCACTTACCCATCCGGTGAGCATGTCATGAGTTGGTTGGAAAAATGTGTTGTGTTTTCAGATAGGACACCCATTTTATTGATCTAAATGAAAAATAAAAAATGTATAAATGGATTACTCCCTTGCGAAACAATTTGTCGAGTTCATGAACAGTTTATGAATGTTAGATGGACTGTTTTTTTTTATGAACTGTTCATAATAATTGGGCCAGTTTTAACGCTCACGAAGTGTTTTCACTGGGGTTGCAGGAATAATTGTATTATCCAATTTTAAATTTCTAAACATTGTGCAAAGATAGTAGCAAAAGCTGAAAGTCGATCTTGCTTTCTCCTCAAGTAATGCTATCTTACTTGTCAACTCCTTCACAAAAAATATTTTTCCGATACTTGAATCTGATACTCAAGTATGTATGTATGTATGTATGTATGTATGTATGTATGTATGTATGTATGTATGTATGTATGTATGTATGTATGTATGTATGTATGTATGTATGTATGTATGTATGTATGTATGTATGTATGTATGTTTATTTGTCAAAAATGGTGACAGGCAAATACAGGGAAGCTTGTCACCTCCGCTCACGTGAAGCCATTAAAAAGAAGAAGAGTAAAAAATAAGATGGTACATATACAACAGTCTATCGGAAGTTGATTTAAAAAGAACATTTTATTGTCTTGGTTAAATGTATATTTGCAGTCTTTTTGCAAATTTGATTTTTTTTTAACTGGATTTTAAATGCGTAAATTGAGTTTGATTCTACAGGTTCACTTGATAAATTGTTCCACAAAGCGATTATCCTATTTAAATGAATATTTAACAGCCTTGAATTATATTGATAGCGTGATATTGGTCCTAGTGTTTAAGAATGTTATGGAGTCCTTAATTAATAAAAGACATCAGATTAGTAGAAAAAGTACAAAGACGCTTCACTAAAGCCAACTACAATGATTGACTTTTGAAGCTATCTTTAGAATCTTTAGAAATTCGTAGAATCAAATTCGCCTTTAATGAATGGTTTATAAAATCATATATAATTTATTAGCTCTTCCTACGACTCTCTTTTTCATTTTTACCATCAAATTATACAACGAGAGGACGTCTACTAAGAATATATCAACAATATGTCAAAAGAAATAATCAAATGCTTAATTTTTTTGTAGTAGCGTAATTACTTGGTGGAATTCGCTTGATGATTGTTAAGTTCTATCAACATCATTTAACGTCTAGCCGCTGTAAATTTACAGAAGTTTGTGAATCCTGAATAGTGTAGAGTCGGATAAATACATAAAGAATACAACGTTAGTAATATAACAACATCAAGTATAATTCAGATCCACTTCAAAACTCTTCTGTCTCACATCTCTTGATCCTCTTACTTATACATTCTATCACGAGGCTGGCCTCTAACTCATGCTAAACCAACACTCGCTTCTTCTTCAAAAGTTTATTAATTTTAATTATTAATTATGTATAATTATATGAAGTATTTAAATCAAATTATCGAATAAATATGTAACAGCAAGAAGTATTTAATTATAAGAAGAACAACGTTAACGACACCTGATTAATGTGTAGAAGGATCGGATGGATCAAAACGCACAGGCGGTTTACTAACTCGTCCAGATCGTGTATGTACATTATCATTATTATTAAATCTTGAGGTTGGTCTCACATGAGACCTAGCCCTCACAAGTTGCTGACCGGAATCTGTTGAAATTGTTGTACGGTCTTCAGACGAACTTACTGCAATACCACGGACGTTATTGTTACCATGTCTAAATAAAACTCTTTCCCCGTCATTGGGAATAGGTACATTACTAATATTATTACCGCTATCGTGATATTTTTTCATTGCTAACTTAGCTTTTAATTGACTATCTACATTTACAGCTTTTGATGAAAATAAAGCAGGAATTGCCGTTATAGGACGTCGACCTGTCAAAGCATGCAAAGGCGATGTACCGATCATACGATGATGAGAAGTACGCATAATAAATAAAACGTGACGTAAACGTTGGTTATTACTAAGATCGTCACAACGAGACCATCGTCTTTTAAAAGTCCGGTGAAAACGTTCAACCATCCCATTAGATCTGGGGTATCGCGGGGCCGAGTGTCGAATTGTAACGCCCCATGATGACAAAAATGACTTGAACTTCTTAGACGTAAACTGCGATCCGTTATCAGACATGATCTCTAAACACGGACCATGAGAACAAAATACAGATTCTAAAGCATCTAAAATATCAGGCGTTTTCTCACGTTTTATAGAAAACACTTCAGGGTAACGAGACCCATAATCAACAATACTTAAATATGGTTTACCATCTACATGGAAAATATCCATGGCTAAAGTGTGCCACGGCGGTAATACATCAGATGGCTTTAACTCAGTATTAGGCCACCGTTCATCAAATTCTTTACATTGTTCACAATGTTCAATAATAGTTTTTACTTCTTTGGTCAAACCAGGCCACCATACTGATGATAAATTAGACAATGTAGATTTTAAGCCAACATGACTGTCGTGCGCAGAATAAATAACACGTTCACGTAAGGTAGATGGAATGACAATCTGTGAACCTCTTAGCAGTAAACGTGGCTGTGAAGAAACAGATAATGAATAACGTTCTTTAAAATAACAATCCAAATTTTCAGGTAAGTTAGACCAATTACTAGTCTCTAAACAATTGATAACTAACGACAACGCATTACTTGCAGCTGTTTCGCGGGAAACTTCTTTTATAGACACAAATTCAGGAGTAAGAAATTGTGTAGCGTCATCAAGAACAACTGATGCAATTTCACTATAATCTTTAGTAGACAATTCAGTGGTGTCATCCGCAATAGGTGAACGAGATAAAGTATCTGCTAATGTATTCATCTGTTCACGGGCCGGTTTATAACAAATAGTGCCCCCAAAAGAAGCTAATCTCATTAACATACGCTGTAAACGAGGGGCAACATCGTCAAATGGTTTTTTCCAAATAGACTCTAAAGGTTTATGGTCAGTCCAAAATTGTACAGGACCACCCAAAATAAATTGTCGGAAACGAGTAGCACCAAACACAATAGATAATAGTTCACGCTCCATCTGCGAGTATTTCTGCTCAGTGGAGGTGAGGGATCGACTAGCGCACAAAACAGGCTTCCATTCATTGTTATGCAATTGCATGAGCACAGCTCCTAATCCATGTGGACTTGCATCGGACAAAACAGCAGTAGTAGCATTACAATCGTAAAATGCAAACGAAGTAGTTGCAGCACATCGTAAATCATCCTTCATTTTATCCCAACAATTATCAATAGCGCTCTGATCATATGAGCCCTTCAATATATCTCGTATAGCTTTTAAATTGTTAGATAATGAAGGTAAAAATTTTTGCAAGTAGTTTAACATACCTAACAACCGACGCGCTTCTGTGACAGACTTTGGTGGTTGTAATGCCAAAGCTTCAGTAATTTTTGTAAGATCTGGAGCCAGACCAGCAGCAGAAATTGTATGACCAAGATAAAGCAACTGTTCTTGTGCAAATTTACATTTCTTTTTATTTAATTTTGCCCCAATGGATTTTAAACGTCGTAAAACAGCATTTAGACGAGCGTCATGTTCAGTACGGTCTTTGCCAAATATAATTATATCGTCGATATAAACTAGACATCCAGGAAGATCAACTAAATGATCTGACATAACTCTTTGAAACAATTCAGGAGCAGAGCTCACACCAAAAGGTAAACGTTTAAATTTATAATTTCCAATATGAGTTGAGATTGTAGTTAATTCCGAAGAATCCGCATCGAGTTTGATTTGATGAAACCCGGACTCTAAATCCAAACAGGAAAAGTATTTGGAACCAGACATCTTAGCGAAAAATGAATCAGCGTTTGGAATGGCATAACGTTCTCGTTGAACAGCTTCGTTTAAACGTCTAAAATCGCCGCAAAGACGTACATTTCCATTTTTTCGCCAAGCGACAACAATCGGCGATAACCATTTACTAGGGCCAGTCACTCTCTCCAATATATCAGCTTTAACCATCTTTTCTATTTCTTTTTCAACTGGTTTATGTAATCTGAAAGCAAGCTTTCGTGCACCTTGAACAATAGGTGTAACATTAGATTTAACATTAATTGTTGCAACACCAATATTTCCTAGCGTTTCATCGACAGCACTTACGCTGACATCGTATGCTTCAGGTAATTGTAACGGCTGTCCTCCTAATAATAAATAGTCGGAATAACTCAACAGAGGACATTTTAATTTCTTTATACATTTAGCCTTGATCAAAATTGCCTTGTCGCTTGATGAGGCCGACACTTTGATTTTTCCTTCAGCAATAATAGGTATCTTTTTACTATTCCATGGTTTCACAAAAGTGTCAGTAAGCATTTTAAATTCTTGACCTTTCTTTAAATATTCTACAGGTAACATCGTTGCCGTACTTCCAGGATCGATTAAAAATTTCAAAGGGTCTCCGTTTACAAATAAATGTACATAAGCACGCTCACCTGGCTGAGCGGAAGTTAATGCAAAAGAAATTTCCGACTCATTCGATGATGAGGTGTTATCCTCATTGTCAAGAGCAGCGCTTTTATCAGAGCGATGTGATTTACGCCTGACAGATACTTTATGCTGTGATGGCGTCCTTGTCTTGTTAACACTGTCATTCGCATATTTACTACGCTGACAAACGCTGTGAAAATGATTACGAAGTCCACATGATGAACATGATTTCCCATATGCAGGACAGCGTCCAACAGCGTGCGATCGTCCACAATATTTGCATGAATCGATAATCTTTGTATTATTTGCAATTGTAGCGGCGATAATCTCTGTTTTAACAGCATCTGATCTATTAACAGTTTCATAACTTGAGACTAATTTTGTACATTCGTCAATAGTTAAAGAGTCAAAATCCTGTTGCAATAATAATCGTTTTGCGTCTTCGTTTCGGACACCACGAACCAACAAATCCCGCATTAACATATCTCCGGTTAGGGTGCGGTCAGTGTAACCAGTCTCATCATATAAATTTCTCAATTGTTGTAAGTATTCATGTATTGGCTCGTCTTCACTTTGACGACAATCAAATAACTTACAACGGTAATCCAAATGTCGTCTCTGTGGTTTCAGGATCTTAGTTATTCCTTTGAGGACATTAGTGACAGTTTCCGTGTTGTCGGCCAAATTAAACGTACAGTTTTTCTTGGTAAATTGCCGGAACTCTTCGCCTGCAATGTTGTAGAGAATAGCAAGCTTCTTTGCTTCTGATTGCAGTGCTAAGTCGGTGGCAGTCATATAGGTTTGGAAACCGAATTTCCACTTCGTAAATCGGTCATATGCATCACGTTGACCAGGATTGAATTCAGGCGGAAGACGCCCACGAAAAGTTGCCATAACGTAAAAATATGGTTGATTATATATGCATGAAAAAAAATATATATAAATCTATCCACTGTGCCAATGTAGAGTCGGATAAATACATAAAGAATACAACGTTAGTAATATAACAACATCAAGTATAATTCAGATCCACTTCAAAACTCTTCTGTCTCACATCTCTTGATCCTCTTACTTATACATTCTATCACGAGGCTGGCCTCTAACTCATGCTAAACCAACAATAGGCTAAACGTCAATGTCCTAATTATTTAATTGATAAATACTTTTGTATGCCTGGAGATATATATTTGGCAACTAAATAAATAAATAAATAAAAAAATGAGTATAGGGAATAATTACGGGTTCTGAGGTTTAAAACTCAAATATTGAAATAAAATAAACAAATTTAAATTTCTCCTAGAATAAATCAGAATTTGGCTAGTTAATAAATTACATTTCATTTAAGTATCTCCTAATATTACCCAGACATGAATTTTACTTTAGCCTGCCTCCTACATATGATAGCGTCTGTAAAATGTATCCGGGACAAACAAACAGAGCATATCACACCAAACCAATTTGTTCGTGGATTAAGCGGGTCTATGACACAGGCCAGAATTTCCCCTGCGAGAAACAGTTCAGGAGTTCATGAAAAGTTCATGAGCATTAAATGGCCCCAAATTTTCATTAGATGTTTATGAACTGTTTTTGTAGGTTCATGAACTGTTTATGTGGAGTTCATGAAAATTGAGGCTATTTAAAGTTCATGCACTGTTTGTGAGCTGTTCATGTGCTGTTCATGAACTCCTGATTTGTTTTTTACAGGGTGTTTATGAAGTTGGTGAACTATTAAAGAAGCTAAAATCAAGTTTTTCAAGTAGTGCAAGAATACCTCAATAGCTCTTGGTAGCCATTGTATAGCAGTAATTGACATACGATGACTCCCTTCCACACTTGAAACAGCACAGTAGCGGACAATTGGAGACATTTCCTCTCTGATCAAATTAAAAAACGATGGCTAAAAAAAAACAGAAATGCCAATATCATGATAATATTTTTTAACATCGATTGATATGAATGAATCGGATTTGCTGATTTTTTATCCAAATTGGCTGACATGACTAATTAGTTCTCGTAAACTTCATTTACATGTAAACAATTTGTGTAAAGCACATGATGAAATCATAACGTTTGAGTGTCTCAATTGGTGTCCTTTCACCCTGCAGGAATTCACTGATACCTTCAAAAAGATATGCAATAATTGGTTTTTTATTCATCATTTACCGTATACTCTGTTTTATCTTTTACAGATTTTTAAGAATAGGTTATAAACATCATTTTCAATTAACCGTTCATGAATTGTTTATGAACCTCAGGGCTCAGCTTACTGTCTACCTGTTAGACTTAGGAAACTTTTCCCTTCTGCCTCTGCTATTGCTCACCAACGTCAGATGTCCTATTGAGGTCAGATCGAAAGATCAAAGACGTATGCCACTCAACCGCTGCATGACATCCTTCACTGGCAACTGAAGGAGATGTTTTGAAGGAGCTATGGGAGAGTAGTATCTTTTGATAATGTTTTGTATCGTGAATAGTGTTATTTACAAGTTTCTTTGTCAGCTATGTCTGACCGTGATTTGTGGCGTTCTTTGTGTAGCAAATATACAATGGGTAAGAGGGACCCCACATTCCTATATTGTGACTGTCTATACTACTACTAGGGCTCAAGAAATGGGGGAACACTGGGACTGCCTGCTGCAGGCACATTCCGTGGACAATTTTTGCATTTGGACTATCGCAGGCTTCTTTTTGAATTAGTAACCATTACGAATTTTAATCATGCTTAAGCTTCTCATTTCAATAGTGCCATTTCTTAAGCCAGTAACCTAAACAACTTGCAGGCACTTCAAAAGGGGAACATTTCGTTGATGCGGCACAAACATATTTTGTAGACACCTGATGAACATTTGTGAATTGCTCATGGAATGTGAATAAAATTTCATTTCATGAACTGATTGTGTAAAATTCATGAACATTCGATCAATTTCACGCTCATTAACTCTTTGAATTTTTATAACACAGGGTTTATAAATCAAAATGTAAACGTTATCTTACCAGTGTTGTTGCTGTCCCTTGCTTTGATTGACTTGACTGTGAATTGTCTTGATGGTTAGCTAAGCGTTGCTCATATTTTGTCACATCCCATAGTACAATCTAAAGGAAAATGTCAGTACTGTCTAAAATTTTATAACAACCATTTTTCTATAGCAATCACCTTTTATATCAATCATCTGTATATAATGAAGTGACCCTAAAGGAAGATTATCTCAAATGGCAGGAAAACCGAACATCAGATCTGATAATATCTGATCGACTGTTAACTAGGCGGATTGAATGGTCCAGAGGAAATTGCAGTGAGTATCATCATCATCATCATCATCATCATGTCGCGGCTGAGATCGACAAAGAGCGTATAAAATCATTGCTCTCAGCAAAAAAAGTCGCTCTTTTAGAAATAGAGGAGTGGTATGGGTTCCTTCGGTAAGGCGAGACCGTCTAGATTACTTTTTTATCATCATCGTTAAAATTGATCTGCAGTGTCAGGGTGAGATCAGCAAAAAGCATTTAAATCATTGCTCTCAGCGAAAGAGCCACTCTTTTAGAAATAGAGGAGTGATAAGGGTGTCTTTGGTGGGGCGAATTTTTATTGGATTTATCATTTTTCCACAAACTGGGAAAGCTTGCAGCTTTTTTTCCCTGGGGTGGTTGGTTAATTTGTTAGTAATTTGAAGCTTGTGTGTGTTTAATAGCCGGATGCCCTTCCTGACGCCAACCTATAGTGCTCCGGACAGGGATTGACCCTGAGACCATGCAGGCCGTGGTCAAACGCCATAGCCACTACACGGAGGCCGCACCAATCACCTGCAAATAATGGCCAACTTGGTATTATACAAAGAACATTCATCTATTGAATTCACCCTATGTATCGTATATAAAGGCTACTCCTGCGAAAAACAGTTCAGGAGTTCATGAACAGTTCATGAACGTTAAATGGCTCCAATTTTCCTGAACTGTTCATGAACTGTTCATAAACAATTCATGAACCCTCACAGACAGTTCATGAACAGTTCATGAAACTTTGGGGCCATTTAACGTTCATGAACTGTTCGTGAACTGTCCATGAACTGTTCATGAACTCCTGAACTGTTTTCGCAGGGGTATCCACCAGTGATGATAAATTACCTAGATATTATAGAAGGCCATGGCAATTTGGTAGAGAGTCAATACATCATAGTAAACAACAACAAAGCACGTACTGTTTCTGCAAAAATGTTACTAAAATCACTAAAATTATCTAAATAGGTCATGAAGCTTTTCATGAACAGAATCTGCGAAAAACAGATCAGACGTCATGACACTACTGACACAAAAACCATTAAAAAAAATTGTGAAACTTCACTGCGTTTTCATCGCATCTCTACATTTGAATATCGTGAATACGGAAGTTCTTATGGTTTTAAAAATTTATGGTTTTCCCTTTTTTCATTTTCATGGTGTTTTCACAACACTTTCATTGAATTTTCATGGTTTTGGCGTTGATAATGTGGGATGAGAAAGAAAAATGAAAATATATGAATTATGAAAATGTGATTTTATTCTCACCTGTCCATTGATAGATCCAGCCGCAATGATGTTTGGGTCGCTTGGATTAAATTGGAAACATTGAATGTCATCTGGAGCTTCAAGCATCAGCTATACAAATGAAATCAATTTATTGTGTATTTTAATGAATAGAGAAATTGTAAGATTATCAAGATATTTAAAGGAGCAACATCCCTGCGAAAAATAGTTCAGGAGTTCATTAACAGTCCATGAACAGTTCATGAACGTTAAATGGCTCCAATTTTCCTGAACTTTCCATGAACCGTTCATGAACCCTCACAGACAGTTGATGAACACTTCATGAACACTTCATGAAAATTTGGGGCCATTTAACGTTCATGAACTGTTCATGAACTGTTCATAAATTCCTGAACTGTTATCGCAAGGGATTGACCAGCGGTCACTATGAGCTCAGTTTGAATTAGGCTTAGCGTAAATTCAACGATTCCGTCAGTCATGCCTTCGGCATGGCTTTAAAATTCAGTATCAGCATGGTTTCAGGAACAGGAACAATACGAACCAATATCACGCACATGACTTTTGAACTTTTGTGATTTTATGAACAGTTCATGAACAGTTCATGAAAAATTCATGAAAATTTGGGGCAATTTAACGTTCATGAACTGATCATACACTTGTGAACTGTTTTTTTGCAAGAGATTGTAGAGATATATATAATAATATGTGACAATTATATGTAAATGACATTAAAATTCACATACCAATGGATGAATAGGATCAGCAAAGCTCCATATTAGAACCAAAGATGGTGACATAAGACGTTGAGATGATTGATTAATGCGCTCATCAAAAGTCATTGTTTGGCAGCAAGACACAGCTACTAATCCTGCACCGTAAAAGAAGAAAACATCTTTCACATGAATATAGCACTAAGTCCTTCTCTAAACCCTGCCAATTTTTCTGGCACCCAGTTTTATTTTACTTTTGAATTTTCCTAGTAGATTACAAGTTTTAAATAAATTGATTAATTCATTGATATGATTAAAATAAAATTTTTGGATTCAAGCTTATAGTCTCAAGCTAAATTAGCAAGAGTTGTGTTAGGGGCAAACTTCTCAAATGAAAGATCTATTTATAGAAAAACTCTTGAAAAAGTACCAAGAATACCTGTGGCTGTCAAATCTGTCTATCTATGATAACAAGGGGGCTAGGCATTTCCAACCCCGACTCCCTCTATGGTGCAAATCTCAAAAAAATAATCAGCAAATCCAATACATATTTTAATATTTAATTGCTCGTTCTACACTATAAATACCGCTTCATTTTATCTGATCCATATCTAGAAGAAACTCGTCGAAAAAAACAAGAAATTTCCATTGTGAACTAAACCCCTTCCCTGTGAAAAACAGTTCATGAACAATTCATGAAATGCTAATGAAAATTGAGGCCATTTAACGTCCATAAATTGTTAAACTGTTCATGAAAAGTTCATGAAAAAAAAAACATAATTTGTTGCGACAAAATTTGAAGAGTTTTCACAAACTGTTCACAAATTGTTTTGCATGGACTGTTTGAGATAATTGGGAAACTTAATGTTCCTGAACTGTTTATGAAATATGAACTACTGGTGGACTGTTTATGAATGGCCATGAACTGTTTATAATGAGGATTGTGAACATTTTGGTTAATGAACAGTTCATGAATCTTCGTAAAGCTAGCTGATGAACTGTTCACAAACACTTTTTAAGAGGTTCATGAACATTTACAATAATAACAGTCATTAATTTTCGTATAGTTCATGAAATGTTCATGAACATTTGAAGAGGCTTATGAACATTTTGATTAATAATGAACAGTTCATGAATTACCGTAAAGTTCATGAACTGTTCATGAACATTTAAAGAGGCTCATGGACATTTTTATTAATAGTGAACAGTTCATGAATTACCGTAAAGTTCATGAACTGTTCATGAACATTTGAAGAGGCTCATGAACATTTTGATTAATAATGAACAGTTCATGAATTGCCGTAAAGTTCATGAACTGTTCGTGAACATTTGCAGAGGCTCATGAACATTTTGATTAATAATGAACAGTTCATGATATACCGTAAAGTTCATGAACTGTTCATAAACATTTGAAGAGGCGCATGAATATTTCAATTAATAATGAACAGTTTATGAATTATCGTAAAGATCATGAACTGTTCATGAACATTTGAAGAGACTCATGAACATTTTGATTAATAATGAACAGTTCATGATATACCGTAAAGTTCATGAACCGTTCATAAACATTTGAAGAGGCCAATGAACATTTTGATTAATAATGAACAGTTCAAGATATACCGTTAAGTTCATGAACTGTTCATGAACATTTGAAGAGGCTCATGAACATTTCGATTAATAATGAACAGTTCATGATATACCGTAAAGTTCATGAACTGTTCATAAACATTTGAAGAGGCCCATGAACATTTTGATTAATAATGAACAGTTCATGATATACTGTTAAGTTCATGAACTGTTCATAAACATTTGAAGTGGCCCATGAACATTTCGATTAATAATGAACAGTTTATGAATTATCGTAAAGTTCATGAACTGTTCATGAACCTTTGAAGAGGCTCATGAACATTTTGATTAATAATGAACAGTTCATGAATTGCCGTAAAGTTCATGAACTGTTCGTGAACATTTGCAGAGGCTCATGAACGTTTGATTAATAATGAACAGTTCATGATATACCGTAAAGTTCATGAACTGTTCGTGAACATTTGCAGAGGCTCATAAACATTTTGATTAATAATGAACAGTTTATGAATTATTGTAAAGTTCATGAACTGTTCATGAACATTTGAAGAGGCTCATGAACATTTTGATTAATAATGAACAGTTCATGATATACCGTAAAGTTCATGAACTGTTCATGAACATTTGAAGAGGCTCATGAACGTTTTGATTAAAAATGAACAGTTCATGATATACCGTAAAGTTCATGAACTGTTCATGAACATTTGAAGAGGCTCATGAACATTTTGATTAATAATGAACAGTTCATGATATACCGTAATGTTCATGAACTGTTCACGAACACTTTAAGACATTTATGAACATTTCGATTAATAAACAGTTCATGATTCAGTGAAATTTTCCACAGGGCCAGCCAAAGCTGATATAATGGTAGACTTATTATGTGCAATTTTTCAGAATAAGTACTTATTGTTAACTTCCCATTCTAAATACACTAACATAGATTTCATTTATTGCAGCAAATTTAAAAGATAGTTTTTGGAAATATTTATAACTACATTGCCTATTTGAAAACAGTTCATGAACATTAAATGGTCTGATTTTCATGAACTATTCATGGACTGTTCATGAACTGTTTATAAGGTATTCATCAACAATTCAGTAACAAAATTTTTTTTGCAGAGGATATTGTCACAACTGCTATGATATCTTACCTTGAATCGTTGGATGCCAATCGACGAATGTTATTTGTTTATGCTTTGTAAATTTTAGATCAGTAAAAGATTGATATTCCTATACACAAAATCAAAATGTAGGAAGGAATCATAGTAATCACTTAATGACATCACAACCTCTAAGGAAAAACAGTTCAGGCGTTTCTGAACAGTCAATGAAAGTTAAATGCTCCCAGATTTTCATGAACATGAACTGTTCATGAATTGTTCATGAAATGTCTGTGAACTGTCTGTGAAGGTTCATGAAAATTTCATTGAATGTTAAATGGCCCCAAAATTGGCCCCAACTCTTGAACCGGTTTTCGCAGGGGAAGTAAGTAAAACGAACAAGAGCTGACTGCATGTGCATTAAGCTACAGCTGTCAAATCTTTCAACCAAAAAGGTGAGCTTTTTCAACACAAATATCATATCAATGATGTTACTATAAACCTATGATTTTGTTACAATGAAGAAAATTCAGCAAAATTTTTATGCATCAGATTGAATTGCGCACGTCTGAGGATTCTGAGACACAATCTGAAACACAGTCTATATTCTATTCAACTGAATACGAAATCAAATGAATTTTCGATGATTGTTTATACAATCCCATGTCGAACATTTTACAGTTGCACAGCCAATGAACTTTTCAGTTGTTAAAGTTTGCAAATTTCATAAACAATTCATGAATTGTTGCTCAAGAGCAATAAGCGAATTATTTTTAACGTAATTTGTAACACAATTATCTTATAGATATGCCTGGGCAGATTTCCCCTATAAAAAACAGTTTGTGAATTCATTAACAGTTCATAAACTGTTGATAAACGTTAAATGGAAGAATCTTCACAAACTTTTTATAAACAGTTCATGAACAAATGTAATGAGCAAATGTACACATGCGACAATGCTTGGACACTATTGAGCATTATATTGATGTTTTTCTCTTAATAAATAAATATATTTATTTATTAAATCAACATTATAATTATTACTATTATATATTTTATTTATGCATTGTCCACTACATCAGTAGTTTGAGCAGTAGTTCTTTTATGTGATGAATTATTTTACACCACATTGATAACTCATCTTGACCAAAGTCAGTCTTTTCGTTCACTGAGCAGTACTGAGGAAGGCTAATGGCAACATACATGCATGTGTCTGCAGCTATATAATACATTTATAAATAAATAAAATGAGTTGAAAAAGAGACATACTGTTCTCCCAAGCGAGAACAGAAGTCTTTCTTGACATTTTATTTATTCATTAAAGCTGTGATATTTATCATTGAGCGCAATACCTACACAAGTGTGGACAACTTTACATTATTTATCTATTATATTTATATATACCTTGAGATGATTATCAGATTTTGATCCAAACATTCCATCATCTTCTGCCAATAATCGATAATCATCAATAAAAAGATCAACCACTTCATTCTGCTTCAATGCTAGATCAAATCTAAAATAGAAATTGAATCCTCTGTCTTTTAGTTGAGTACAATACGCTACTAATTGTACTTGTTAATCAAACACAATTTGTAATTATTAAAAGGTTTAATTCCAAAGGTAAAATGAGTTCAAAACATATTCACCTAAATGTGTATTACAAGTCATAACAGTTATGTTAATTCTATGAACCGTTTGTGATGGTCGTGGAAATAGTCCACGCTGTTGAAAGCGTTTTTGAAAATATCCAAAGTCACGCCCTAATTTTGAAAGGTCAACAGGCAAAAGTCACGCGGAAAAATCATGCAACAATTTTCAGACTTCCTATAAGAAATACCATGTTACTATTACTAAATAAGGAACGGAAATACCTTATTTGTAACAAGGATATTCAATTTGATTGGTTGATTATTTCATATAAATTGTAAAAAACACCCATTTTTCGACGTTCAATCTTTGACTTTGGAAGTCATAAGTCATGTCAAAATACTCTATGAAAATTGGCCCCAAAGATTGTTCCAAAACGCTTTCTTACATACTTTGTGAAATACTACAAAGCTAAGTATTTATGTTCAACATTATATTAATTCTCTTGTGTTAATTCAGTAATACAATGTGTTATTTCTTGAATTGACTTTGCGTTGTTGCCCTGGTCTTTACTTTGAACTTTAGTTACCTAGACCTTGATTCGTGAACTTCGCTACTTTAGTTAATAGTATGTGTCAATATTAGCTTTTATCAATGCCTATATTGTCACATTTTGTCTCTTGCCAATAGCCTAATACAGTCCTCTTTAGATATTGCAAAAACTGTTTGTTGCCCTCTAGTTTCCACAGTTCTAGAAACCTTAATATAAATAACAAAGATAATGCTCAGTTACACACGCGGTTTCGCAGAACTGTTCATGAGCAACCTATTTGTTTTAACAGAGGTGAAGATAATGTAGGAATAGGTTGAAAAGTGCTAAAGTGTATATTCCAGATATTGGGAGATTGCATCTTTAGATAGAGAAACAATTTCTATTCGTACATGTTTTTCTTGTGTTTTTACTTTACACAATCATTATCTCCTTCAAAAATGCAGTCAAAGTGACCATTTTTGGGTTATTTTTGTGTCTCACTATATATTTTGTACCAGGAACCCGTTTTTTTTCTACAAGAGGGTTAACACCAGGAAAACATTAAACATTTAAGTTTCTGTCTCTTAATTAAAAACGGCTGAATCAAATGACTGTTTTTGACAACTGGATTGTTCATGAACTCCGTAACTGTTTGTTTTGGGAACTTCAAATGATATTCACAATGATTGTGTTTGTTTTAGTGGGTTAAGTAATTAAAGTATTTTTGTAAAGTGATAGCTAAATTAGTAGTAGTAGCTAAATTTTTAAACCCCAATGTAAACAATGACGTAATGCCGACTTGGCTATTTGTGTATGTAGTTTTAGATATGATATTATTGTTATTATTGTTTTGCTTAGACGTGTGAATTTGTAAATATATAAAATATATCAAACAGCTTAGAAAAAATAGTAGATGGACAAACGTTTGAAACAAGAAGCAGAAATGTATAAACTAGTATGTGAAATGTGAACATTGCGATAGTGAAATAGAAACTAGTGATAATGTATAATTGACGGGTTTGTACATTATTGTCTTCAACGGATCATTTACTCAAGTAAAAATAGTTTAAGGAGATCAATCAGGGGATTTGTCGAATTAAGTGAAACACTGTTTTTCGCAGGGGTTGTTCTCTTGCTTATCGCATGTGCTGCCATGAAAAAAACATTGAGGTATTGAATGTAAGTCGAATTGACTTATACTCGCGCCAATAGTGTGTGGACATACAGGAACTATTTACTTACCGGTTATAAATAGTATTCATGAAATTTAATATATTTTCAGATGCAAGCATTTCTTTTTGGGTATCTTCATCAAACTCTCTTGGTGAATACTGAATACATTGATTCTTTGGATAAAGCCTGCATGGAATCAAGTTCTAAAATATCACTAAGGAAATTCTCTCAGAAAGTATTACTTCAGATGGCAGAGAAACCAAACTTCAGATCTGATCATATCTGATCAACTGTGATTCAAATCCCCTGAAGGTAAACGTTATCTATCTTATCTATCAAAACATCAAATGAGTACCATCTAAGGATGGCAGATAGAACTGGCCAGAAGGAATTGCATTGTGAGTAGCTGCGGTACATCGTTGCGCATTGACAGTCTAGGCCTATTGGTCATGAAATCTGTTGAAATCGGTGTGCAGTGTCGCGGTCGAGATCAATAAGGAGCGTTTAACATTATTGCTCTTAGGGAAAAGAGCCACTCATCTAGAAGTAGAGGATTGGTACGGGTGCCTTACAGTAGGGTGATATCGTCTCAATTACTTCTATTTAAGGAAATTCTGTAGTTCATGAACAGTTTGTGAAAAATTTTTCATGAACTTTGTATGATGGATGTTAAATAGCCAGCTTTTCACAAATTTTACATTATTTATTTTAATGAATAATGAAAAAAATGAAGACATTATTTTATAATTATCTATCGAGAAGTTTTAATATCTTACCAGACAGTTTGAGATGTATTGTCTGCAACTTGAGGAACATGCTGAAATAAATATTAATATGAACCATTTGTGAAAGTAAAACTATGACAAATCTTTTTCTGAATCCTGATTAAGGTCAAGAGCTATTCAAATAAGTATATAAATCGGTAGCAACAATTATGAGTTTGATTGCGTCATTCAAATCACATAGTTGAAGTAGCGCTATATTTGAAGTTAATCCTGCCTATGGTTTGTTTCTGAAACCATACGGTCTGTGAACTAAAGTGCGATTTTCCCATCATCAAAATAACAGCTATAAAAACTTGGAAAATTATTCACACTTTGATTCAAACACAGCCACAAAACATTTATTGTCTCAAAATCCCAATTCTTCGTCAAACACACTGTAGTTATCAGTCACCCACGCAACAATGAACTTAATGATAAAATACGACATGGCACATAAATTATATTAGGACAACAACCAATCATAATTAGAAAGTTGGTTCGATTATTTCCGTAATTTTTGTAAAATGAATTTCTAAAATATGATGTCTTAATCAAATGTAATCCTGCAATTTGATTGGTTGGTCCGTGTATTTAGAAATACGAGGTAAATTGTTTGGGGAAATTCCCGTTGAAATTCGTCAATACAATTTTGTCAGATTCTCAAAGCTGAAGAACAATAGGTAACTGCAATGTATTACTAAAGAAATAATATCAACAACGCTATTTCTATTTAAGATCGACTAACGTTTGAAGTTTAAATTTGATCCATGGACATTTTAGTAACTGAAAACATTGAATTTAAATCATTGATTCAAAATTCAAACGACCTTCCACAATATAAACAAACTTGATTCTGATAATTGTTTTATTTCAGAAAAGGGTTATCACACACTTTTGCCGAGATTGTATTCATATTTACTATATGAGCAAAGACATAAGCAAAGTGTTGAAAGCAAGAGTCAGAGGCGAGTGCTTTCAATTCTTACTGAGTGTCTTACGCCATTTCCCTGTAGTATATATGAATACAAACATAGCGAAGTGTGTGGTAACCCTTTGAGATAACGCTCATAATAATGAAATATATTGTTAATCAAAAATAACGGTTACGGCATACCTGTATCCCATTATCTATTTGCATACGATTGATTGAGAAGGAAGGATCTTCATATGAGAAACAATCAATAATACCATCGTCTTTATCTGATGCATTCCGATCAGTGAATCTTGATTCATATCCAAATTCTTTTCTTTTACGACATATTGAAATACGCAGCTGAATAATTAGGTCAAACAAAACTACAAAATAGAACACTTTTCATGAACGTTAAATTCTCATCAACTATGCAACAACTGTTTATGAGAAATCTATAAGGTATGCTTTATTAAATATTATCGTAACTTGATGATCAGAATTTAAACTCATTGATCAGTGCTGTGGTTAGATCAGGGATAACTTAAAAAAAACATTTTATATTGCTGCTAAGTGCTAAGGTATCGTCTGCCTACTTTGAACAACGAGTAGCCTAACAACCGATAAACATTTAGAAATACAAATAACTAAACATTTTGAAATACAAATAATGATATTAAATTAATAAATGCTCATGAACCGTTGATAAAAAATGTCTACAAAAATTGGATTCCCTAATGTTTATGAACTAGTTCATTAACTGTTTATAAGGTGTTCATGAACAGTTTAGGAATTTCATAAACTCAAACAATTTTTTTGAAGGGACGATAGATGGTCTGTTTGTATTATACACAATAAACAATGTATCAAGATAAATACGTCTTGGATTCATCAATGGAATGAATGTATTGGGTAATGAATGCCGAATATCTTGATAACATACACAGATACATGAATTTACTATATAATTATCCTTGGTGTATAGGATTTTCTACCACTGAAAAAGCAGTTTTCAAAAAGCTGTTATTTTCACTGTAATAATATGACATTTTTTCACATAAAAATAACATCTTTTTAACCAATCAGTAAATTTCATTTGTTGCCGTGAGAATAAGTTTCTTTTGTTGTTTCTTGTGGTAATTTGTTAAAAAATGTGTTAATTACTCTTGAACGCTTGGAGATATGATATTATTTTTCAAGTGTTCAAAGTGATATCCCACTTGCTTTCAGAACCTTGCTTGTGAGATATCGCTTTAAATACACAAAAAATAAATCCCATATCATTGCATGATAACAACACTCATAAACTTTTTTATGAAATGTAAAGAGGAAAGCCTAAATAAATGTTTTCTATAGCTAACCTTATCCCTTGTATTTTTAACAGTTTCTTCTTCAACTTCCTTTTCACTTCCTAGTGATATCCATGGCTGACGTACTCTTAGCTCGATTGGTAATATTTCATCATCGTGAAATTCAGCCTCTTCATTGTTTGCATCCTCTTCTTGCTCGACTTCAGGAGGCTAGATAAAAGTAAGCAAAACAGTAGGAATGTGTTTCGTTGCCTGTTTTTGTTTCGTATTAAACATTTATCAGTCACGTGACCATCCCTGTGATAACATATCATGACAATGTTGACAATGACAATGTTGACACACAACTGGAAGTCTTGGTAAAGCAACAAATACAAACTTTTCCGGTATAACCGTACGTACTTTTCCGGTATAACCGTACGTACTTTTCCGGTGTTAAATTCCAGCTCATGAATAAATAATGAATAGTTAATGAAAAGCTCACGAGTCATGAAAACTTGGCAATTTCCCATGCAAAACATGAACTTTTCTGTATGAACACATCACAAATAGTTCATGAGCAAATTTGTGAATAATGTCCATGTACATTAAATGGAATCATTTTAATAAACATTTCCATGAACCATTTCTGACCAGTTCATGAAAGTTGGGTCATTATACAGTCATGAACTGTTCACACAGGAGTAATGGTTGCCATAATACCTTGAGTAGAAACTCTTTTCCTTCCTCTGTTGTGACAAGAAAATAATTTTGTCCAAATTTGAAGTCAGGATCATATCCAATAAGAATGTCTTCGCCAGGATATTTCTAAATTGAACAAAATATCAGTAAAATTGCACAGTTTGAAAATGAAATTTCACCGGAGCTGTATTAAGGCACAGTAGGCATGTGACTATTCATATTTATTTATTTATTCCGAATATTTATACAGGATAAAAAATGCAGCAAATTGCTATTATCAACGATTGTCCTATGTAAAACAATCATAATTATATATGTCAAAACTAACAATTATACCCCTGTGAAAAACAGTTCAGGAGTTCATGAACAGTTCATGAACGTTAAATGGCTCCAATATTCCTGAACTGTTCATGAACTGCTCAAGAACTATTCATGAACAGTCCATGAACCCTCATAGACAGTTCACGAACAGTTCATAAAAATTTGGGGCCATTTAACGTTCATGAACTCCTGAACTATTTTTGCAGGGGTATACGCGAAAAATTCACAGCCTACGGCCAAAGCATTTATAGACCCTTTTTCAGAGCAAGAAATATGGGAATTTGCGAGGCGTAAGTCACATGTCCAATATCAACACATAGCTGGAAGTCTTAGTGAAGCACCAAACACTTCCAGTACAAACCTTAGATAAATATAGCACATTCTAATCTCATTTTAGACTTTGCTCAAAGTCCAATTCGTATTTTGAGAATTGAATCGTCATATAGACATCATATACCAATTTCGTAATCTTTTTTCCTGTTTCTGTGACCATTTTATATGCATTTGAGCTAAGAAGGGTTTGACCGTAAAATCACTGTCCTTGTAAAAGCTGTCCTGCTGTGATTCTATTGTTTGATCCGTTCAACACCTCCATTGCGCCTTGCGCATTAAAACATTAATTTGTATAGTACTCAGGGTTTGATAGAATGGGGATTCATATATGGGGCATATATATATAGGCTCGCACATATTTCAAAAGGATGCAGAGAAATAGTTGTTTTCAAGTGGTAAAAGCAGAAGAGAAATAACTTCCTTTCTTTCCTGTGGAAGCTAAATACTGATAGGACCCAGATAGTATTAACCATTTATTGATAATTTGATGACGATCAATTGAGCTAGAAAGTAGAATAAATTTTAAAAGTTGTATGAGCTCCAATACGCCAACATGTTATTAAATGTCTAACATTGCCCTTGTAAATTGAAAAAATAATGTCTTCATTAATTTCATATCTATTTTGTACCTGCCATGGATAATTCATGAAATATTTATGACATTGATACATAACTTTATTGGTGGCAAAATATCAATAGAGTGCTCGATGTAAATATTCAAAGCAATATAGAAATACCCCTGTGAAAAACAGTTCAGGAGTTCATGAACAGTTCATGAACAGTTCATGAACACTAAATGGCTCCAATTTTCCTGAACTGTTCATGAACTGTTCATACTGTTCATGAACTGTTCATGAACTGTTCATGAACATTTCATGAACCCTCACAGACAGTTCATGAACAGTTCATGAAAATTTGGGGCCATTTAACGTTCATGAACGGTTCATGAATTGTTCATAAACTGTTCATGAACTCCTGAACTGTTTTCGCAGGGGTATAGTCAAAGATATAGGGATAGGGTCCTGCAGATCATGTATAAAAATGGCCCTGAATTTCACTCACACAAAATCTTTGCAAGGGAGTTCAAAATAATGGTGACTCCATGGAGGTACATGTCTATGTCTGGTTTATGTATGTTCCCAGCAAACACGGAGACGTCCCTGCAACGTCAGGAGACGTCTACGAAGGTCGATGGACAGTCTCCGAGACGTCTCTTTGGACGTCTATCGACAGTGTACCAGTAGACAATTTTTTACGCCCCGGTGACGTTACCAGATCGTCTAGGAGACCTTCATGGAGACCCTCCGGTGACTAAACTCTGACGTTGATTTGCGAGATATTTGCCTCGCCTTTGGCAATATATGCCACGCATGAAGGTCACAGTTCACACTATTCTGTTTAAAAGTATTTAACATGAAAGAAAACTACAAAGTGTTGTGTTTTCAAACGCATTCAATTTATTAAACATAAAATAAAACGTTCATAGTTGAGTTAAAATGATAGTTATGAGATCTTCCTTACAAGTGTTTATCTTCTACCGTTCAAGTTAGTTAAAGGAATTCCTTTAATGAATGTTGATAAATTTCACGCAAATTGTCAATACAAATAATATATTCGATACGCCATTGGTAGCTAAATCCACAGGTACTTTCGTTGTGAAAACCAAATCCGTAAACAATGTCTGCTAATAATATAAATCCCAGATTTTATAACCATCTTTTGTAATAATAATCCAACATCGAAGTTCTAAGTAGTTGTAGATCTTATAGGAATACATCAGCCATTTTGTTGCAATAAAACCCAATAATATATTTCCAAATATGTTCCTCTCGGCGTGGCTGGCCATATCACTAGCGATTCAGATTAAATCTTTAACAGAAATAATAAAGAATATTATTATTAATATTAAAGCATAAATATAGACAACTCAAACATCATGTAAGAAATTAAGGATTAGGCTAATACAGCGTCTTTGATGTATTTACCTCTGGGAAAATGTCGATGTAAGGTGAAGGAAATTTGTTTATTAATTCAGCACTGTAGATAAATAAATATATAGAAATTATAGGTCAGTAACTGGTCTAGTATGATCATACAATACATGAAATATAGACAATTAAAAAATGATGTTTTGAAGAATAATTAGGCAGCGTTTTGATAGATTTACCTTCGGTATAAGTTTGATGGAATGAGCGGCGAAGGTAACATTGTTATTCGGTTTTTCAATTCAGCTGCAGATAAATAAGCTTGAATTCAAGATCATTAAAAGTATTATTATAAACATTAGTTAGTTTATACTGAACTATAGCAATGAGGTTGTAATATTTTACCTGGCAGTCTCATTTATTTGACAGCGACACATCGAAGAAGTAGACATTTCGCTTTCAAAAACTGAGTCGAAAACATTAATTGAAATCTAATCTACAATAAAGCAAACATAAGACTACCTCAGTATAAACAATCAGCAAGTATATATTTTCAATAGCTAAACTGTATTGAATTTTCAAGAGCATCTTACCTTTAAAAATCCCGAGAGATATTGAACGATTATTTAAATTCCAACTTCATCAACACGGAAGCTCCAGAGCGGCCGTTATAAAAATGTGTTGTGAAACTTTCTGGCGCCTCTTTTCTGCAATTCAAACTGGGTGTGATATTGTTTACACACGTCTCCAATCGATCAAAAATACGTAGGTTGCCAAGCCGTAATTTTGCGACCTAGTCGGCACTTATGACGTAAACACATGAAAATAGTTTTATAAAAGTGTTTGGGACCCTGACACGACGTTGAGGGACGTTGTATAGCTGTATAATTGTGACTGACCGCTGTGAAACCTTCCAGACTCACTGGGGACGTCCCCTGACCGTCAGTGTTTGCTGGGTTTACTGTTTAGTTTATTATTTAAGTTTGTAAATTATGTGCTATGTGATCTTGAAATCAGGTAGGGATGTGTGATTTATGTTTAGATATACTGCATGTTATCCTTTCCTGTGATCATAGCTGTGATTGTAATTTATAATGTAATGTTAACTTGTAAAGTCTGTCAGCTGACTGTGATATACCAGGTCAGCGGTGATTGTTATTATATAAAACAAAGTTTTTAGTCTTGTCAAGTGACTCGCGTTTGGAGTTCGTCGAGGGACCAGTGATATGTTATTTACTTGAATCAATTACTGTGTCGTTTATGTCTCCCTCACATCGATCATAGTCTTACAGTCTACCCTCTAAAAACCCTATAAAAAATCATGAACATTTATTTTTTTATGAGCAGCCTTATCAAAATTGGTCTATTTAATTTTCGTCGATTGGGTTTAACAGGAGAAGAGGGAACTTCCAGTAATTAATATGTCCCTCAATTTTGAGTGATAGTTCTATCCCCTAATATTTATATCAAATCAGAACTAGATATGATAGGCATCCAAGATAAGCATGTGACTATTATCAATGAGTCAAAATCATTAGATTACTAATATACAGTAGAAATTGTTTATAACGTCATATGTTTATAGCGTACCGAATTTCACTGATCTTCCAGGTGAAATTTGGTATCTTTCTTCTTATTTGAAGTTTCCTACCCCTGCGAAAAACAGTTTAGGAGTTCATGAACAGTTTATGAACAGTTCCATGAACGTTAAATGGCTCCAATTTTCCTGAACTGTTCATGAACTGTTCATGAACAGTTCATGAACCCTCACAGACAGTTCATGAACAGTTCACGAGTTCATGAAAATTTGGGGCCATTTAACGTTCATGAACTGTTCATGAACTTTTGAACTGTTTTCGCAGGGGTAGGGGTGCCGTTATAAACAGTTTCTGCTGTATGTATTCAAAATGAAATATATTAGATGAATTATGCTTTTATCATCATCCAAATAGCATTACAGCAACACAGGTTATAACATTTACCTATATACAGTGGCCACCTGTATATAGTGGTCACCATTGCAATGTCTAAAAGCTTTCTCTATTGAATCGATTTTGTATATAAAGGCCACCTGCATACATTGGTCGGCTTATCTACCTCTAATAGCTGGCTGTTATAGACAGGTTTCACTGTAGATGAATTATGATTATATCATCAGTTATATACCAGTGTGGACAAATTTATTAAAGTCATGAACTATTTATGAACCTTCATGAATACATTCATAAACATGTAAAAAGTTCATGAAAAGCTGGAATTATTGAAAATTCATAATCATATGGTTAATTTGCAAATTTTATAAAAGTGATAGGCCTACAAGAGCCCTCTCGATATTAGCAGAGTTGGCAAGAGAATTTACCCAACAAGGTGGCAGCTCCCCTGATCAGGGGGCTATACAGAGAAATTTTTTGCAAAATGCCCAAAAAGGTAGCTTCGGCTTTCAAACTTAAAACCAATAATTGCAGGGAAAATTAAGATTAACAGGTTAGTAAGTGAAACAAAAAGTCACATCTGCCTTTTAGAAACATTTGACACAGTTTGCAGCTGCAGTCTCCTTGTGCAAGCTGGTAGTTGTAGAATTATAGGAAAATTTTCATTCCTGGGCCTAGCTGAGCTGAGCCTGCTGAGGCACAACTGCCATATTTTCCAGACCAGATCATGTTTAAAGAATTCTAAATGGAACTTACTTGCACAATTGCTTTAGCAGGATGGAAATCTGATATTGCAGCTCTATCTTTGAAATCTTGAATGATTCTTGCTTTTGAGATAATGATAAACGGCTCATCATCCGTCAATTGCTCTCCCGCCTTGCAAGCAAAAATCTCTTGAGTTTTACTCGTGAAGAATAGCGGGAAAATGTATTCTGGGACAGCCGCGTCTGCTTCATCACCTCCTCCGGGATCCTCTGGCATGCCGAGGAAAAGAAAATCTCACTATTTAATCCAGAAATGAATAGGAATTCAAGTTTCAAATCTCCCGTGAAACATAAATCCAAGAAAGTTAAACTTTTAAAACTTTGCTATGCTGAAAGTTGAAATGTCAATCAACCTTTAGCCATGTGGGTAACTATGGTAACTGTCAACTGATATGAAAGCAACTCTGGATATTATAATCTCGACCTTCTGATATGATAAGACTATTTAAATAGCCAATAAATATGATCTTCGTACTTATTTGTAGTTACTTTCAAGCATAAATAATAATAAATACTTTTCAAATGTTTAAATACTATTGAAAATTTGAATTTGGAAATGCACAACTAATCAACAAAAATGTAAATATTGAAGCCTCTTTCGTATTTTTTGAAGTTTGGATTAAGAGGTTATTTAAAAAGGACTGAAAAATCGTGAATAAATCGTAGAAGATAGATTGAAGAAAACGACTATTATATCAATTGATTTACTGGACATTCAAATGTTTACGAAATGATATTATTTTCACAAAAGCTATTCAAAACAAGCTTATCTGTGGCTACTTCTTATTTATTCCTCAGAAAAATCAGAATTTCTAGCTGCATTTCACGTCAAAGCTTGTTAACTTTTTCTACTAATAATTCATCAACAGAAGAAGTAAAATTTAAATACCGTATATCCAAAGATTTCAATGTCGTGGATGATTATATCACCGAAGAAGAGGAGGAATTAATTCTAAAAGATTTGGAAAAGACATTTCGAAGAGTGAAATATCAGTACGATCACTGGGACGGGGTAATTGAATTGCCAATTATTAATTGTCTGTTGTTCCTCTTGACTAGGCCTAATCTTAATTCGATATTTTCAATGCGTTTTATGAATAGTCATCGATAGAGACCTAGTATAGTACTAATATGATTAGATAAGCTAGTATTACTAGCTAAGCTGTTTAATAGTCTGCTTCTAGATTAGTAGGCCTTATAAGTATAATTCAATTCCTGTCAGCACTCAGTCAGTTGAACAGTTCCAATTTGCAGAGAACAGCGTTTTTTAACGAGATCTCTGGGGCAGCTACAAAATCTTTGTACTTTAAAAGATTTTTACCTTCTCTGCATGCGTACAATCAATATTTTATAAATAAATAGTATGCTAGTGTTCTCTAGTAATAGGGTTCCCATGAAAAAAATTACAGGCGGCTCCAAATGCTTGAAATATTAGCTCGACCAGAGATTCTTAGGGGCAGCTCGGCTCTGCAGACTTGCTCAGTCTCCTACCATTCAGACTCACGGGTGTATATCTCGTGGCTCCTCAAGGTCTCATCAAAAAGCATCCTTCTCTGCAAACTGGGTCTTAGACAGAGCAAAAGAAATAATTTTTATATTTCAAAATAAATACTATAACAACATAATTACAACTATATTTATGAGAAAAGAATATTTTTGACTTTTAGGCCATTGTTGGCTACAGGGAAACTGAAAAAGTAACTTGGAGCAGTTCTTGTCGGCCTATTCTCAATCGAATGCAAGGATATGCTTTTGATAACAAAGATGATACAATTGACTCTACTCATGTGCTGGACTTGGCTGAAGATGGGTAGGCCTATGTCAAATAATTATTGTCAGATTATTGTTATAATTTCCAAAAGCTCAATATGAAAATAGAACAAAACTGAGCAATTTGATTGGTCGAATATGATCAAACAGCAGTCAATTGTAAGTGTTATAGAGGCAAAAAACAACAGTCACGAAAGACGTGTCTATAATTGACTAAATCAGTTATTGATCTCAGGCTTACCTTGGTGATTATCAACTGATATTCACCTTATCTTCAATCAACAACTGTTTATTAATCTTGAAGTTTTTACAAAGATTTATTGCTCGAAAGTATATTAATGCTCGAAAGTATGACAGTATAGGCTAACACAAGTATTGTATGAGCAACATTGGCTTCCAATTGAGCAACAGATTATATTTAAAATAATATTATTAACTTTCAAAGCATTACATTGCCTTTCACCAATCTATTTACGAGATATTTTAGCTGATTACTGTCCATTGAGATGTTTGAGATCATCATCAAATAATTTATTAACTGTTCAAAAAGCAATTTGAAATTCTTTGGTGACAGAGCATTTTGGATCGTTGCTCCAATTTTGTGGAATAGCCTACCAGATGACTGGCTTAATTGTCACGCTATGTAACAATATTCAAGACAAAGTTAAAAACTTACCTATTTGGTATAGCCTATAATTAAATCATATATTTATGTTCAAAACTTCAACCATCACAGGATACATATATAATTTAATTTAGATTTAGTTCAACAGAAAATGTACAGCGCCTAGAACACAACGATATAGGTGCTACAGCTGAACTTGTTGAGAGGGATATTAAGCGAGGTGGGATATTTACCGAGATGGGATTATGAGAGTTTGTACGGAGAATGGAATATTGAAATTAGTTTTGTGTTATTAGGGGGAATATTAACCAAGTTCGACTGTATATATAATGCCTTATTATTATTATTATTATTATTATTATTATTATTATTATTATTATTATTATTATTATTATTATTATTATTATTATTATTATTATTATTATTATTATTATTATTATTATTATTATTATTATTATTATTATTATTATTATTATTATTATTATTATTATTATTATTATTATTATTATTATTATTATTACAAAGATTTATTAACCCCATAGGGCCTATAATTGTTATCTGGATTTGTTTTTCTTTCAGGTGCATAAAACCTCATATAGACAGCATAAAGGTATACTCATAAATTCATAAACGGTTTAGGCCTATACATATATCATATAAGTTGAATTGCCTATTTTGTGAAATTTTCGTAAATATTCCATGAACTGTTCATGAAATTTTCATTCATAAAATGTGTTTCAATGGTTCTACAAAACAAACCATTATCTTCTTTTTGTTACAAATTAAAGGATTACATCATTTTCCGCTAGGAATATGTCATGTGAATAACAGTTTAAAGGTTCATGAACTTTTCAAGAACTCCTGGACTGGTTTTCGCAGAGGTTGAATAAAATCTATTTAGATTCTGTTTTTTTGCATTAAAGCCGCTCGTTTTAAATACACCAGCCAGTTTTTTAAAAATGAGGGAGGAAGGTTATACCATGTTTATATATTAATCTCATGCTAGATCAATTCTTCCATAATGTCTTCAACAGACATCTGTCATTATCAGCTGATTTGAACCTCATTTTCAATCAATAACTGTTGAATATTGACTCATTCTAACCTTGATTATAACCCCTGTGAAAAACAGTTCAGGAGATCATGAATAGTTTATGAACTTAAAACAACCCCAATTTTCATAAACAGTATATGAACCTTAAACAGACATTCATGAACAGTTCATGAAAATTTGGGGCCATTTAAAGTCCATGAACTGTTCATGAACCTTGAAAATATTCATGAACTGTTCATAAACGGTTCATGAATTGCTAATAAACAGTTCATGAACCTTAACAAACATTCATGAACAGTTTGTGAAAATTTAAGACCATTTAAAGTTCATGAACTGTTCATAAACCTTATTCATGAACAGTTCATGAAATTTTGGGGCCATTTAAAGTTCATGAACTGCTAATAAACAATTCATTAACCTTAACAGACATTCATGAACAGTTCATGAAAATTTGGGGCCATTTATAGTTCATAAACTGTTCATAAAGTGTTCATGAACTCCTCGACTGTTTTTCACAGGGGAATTGTTCAATGTTCATGTGCAGGGCTGGAAAACATTTTTCAGAGCCTGTAACCTCATTAGTTTGCTATTAATACACTTTATGAATTGCTTACAGATACAGAATACTTTAAAATGCCTGCAGTCATTTTATTTTCCAGAGTGAAAGATAGAGATAAAAATCTACAAGTAGTTATTGTTGAAACATTTTCGGTATTATCCATTATACCACCGTCAGTTCGAAAGAAATAAAATGTTAATTTACAAATTATTTATAGGCTAAAGGATCTAAAAACTTAATACATTCTAATTGTTAGAATACTGCTACAAATTAAACAATGAAAAAGAAAGGAATTTAAAACCTATTCAATTTCATTTGCGCTATTTATGATTAGAGTACATTACAGAAGGAGTCGGGATGAATAGAGTCACTATGAGTGTTGAAAATCGGTTTTCTTTCACAGATAATTAACATTTCATATACTAGACAGTCAAATTTATTGCTGCATTTTCTCACTACTGATAAGAAAAGATGTGATTCATTCATAGTCTTATTGTGTGAATGTAAATGCCTTCCGTCAACCAAGCTCAATTCACTGTGTTCGGCAATGCGTTGGTAAAGGTGTCGGCATGTGAAACCGACATAACTTGCATCACCAAGTCACACTTGAATCCATATACAACACATTGACGAGACAGTAAAATCAGTCTCTGCTCACAGGCTCTAAGTTCATCAATTAGGAAGAAATATGAATAAGAAAGAAATAAGGAATAAAAAAGATGTTTTACGAAGAAACTTTCGACCAAGTTCAATAATATTGTGCTTGCGACTTCTTGTCCCTATGGCCCAACGTTTTCTAACCCTGTTTATATGAATAATATAATGATAAATATAATAATAAAGTGCTGGTTTTTCTATAATATTATAGTTCTGTGGTCCAACAATAGCTGGTCTTAGTCTACTGTCACCATGCATTATGAGACTGAAAGAAGAATCTAGTGGATGTGTTGCTGATTTCGTTCTAAAGAGACGGTCACTTTATATAATGAGGTAAGCAGAGACGCTAAAGTTACTTAGAAAAATATAACTATTCAATGATACTAAGGGTCAATTCAATAGAAAATACTATTTTAGACATACGAAGAGTGACCACTATAAAGGGTGACCTCTATTTAGAGGTGCCTGTATTGACTTGTTAGACTGTAGTTTCTTTCCGGTAGGATTTCTATAAACTTTAACCGAGAATTATACCATTTGAGACCTACCAGGAGTGACAATTATAGTGGTCACTGTATAAAGGTGACCGTTGTAGCACATTACTCAGGAATTTTCTATATGGTTTTTGGTTTTATTCTATTTAGAGATCATGTTCGATTTAATTGCTTTCATGAGGTTTTATCGAACGAAGAATCGACGTATCAAGATAAAATCTTACACAAATCTAGAAGGATATCATTGATTATGAGAAATAAACCAAAGTGATAAATCATAAAATAAAATAGAAAGAAGGAAAGAAATCTAGGGATAAATTAAATGACGTATAGATAAATATTATTGTATTTATTGGGAGTAATAAAACCTTCAAAATATATAATCAGATATCTGAACATAGAATTATGTGTTGGTTGTATATTCCAGAAATTCAATCGGATTCTTATTATCAGATATTATGGAAACTCATAATTGTATGTTCTAGATAATTACCGTAATTAAATCTGATTTTGATTATCAGATATGTATAAAAATAGAATTTTTAAATGATTCGCTGTTTATATAGTTTATATATCTTGCGTTAGATAATAGCAAAACATTGACGATGACAGAACTAAATATGATGCAAATTTATGCATGTTATAATTATATGCTAATAAATTAGCATAATAAATTATGAACTTTAATATAATTAAATATGTTTTCAGTAAACGCTTGAGGTCGGATAATTGATAATATTAACTGGAGGATATACTTCCTGTGTTGTAGTAAAATATTAAGGAAATTTCATAATACAGTATATAGATGCAAACAATTTTCTTCTGAAATAAATAAAACCATAATTAATGTATATACGATGTTTATATACGATGTTTATATAATCATGCTAAGACAACAATGTTGCCTGCGTAATTATCATTCTATTCTTGATTCTATCATTCTCCAATCACAATTTCTATAAATAAAAATTAACTGATGTCCGTGAATGGAATACCGTCCCAGAAGCATTGAAACTAATATCTAGATTAGATGTCTTCAAAAATAATAACAATTTAGCAGCTATAAATACACACAGAATACAGTATTCCTGTTCGTAAAACAAGACAATATTTTTCAAAATTTACACATATTTTAATGATAAACGAAGGTTTAAATGCAAACAAATATTTTGTGTTTTCGTTATTTCTATTTCTATATCAGACATATCAAAATTCCAGACGAGTATAGACATAACTAGGCGGAGCGAGTCGATATGGCACGTGCGTCGTATTTTGAGCGAAAATAATGCAGGCGTATTTAATTCAAGCATTATTTACGCCCAAAATACGTAATATATAGAAAATATATATATAGAATTTGAAGTAAAGAGTAAACGTTGTAAAAACGCTGTAAAGTTATACAGAATTTGAGCATTTTTTATTTGTATAGTAAGTTTCTGGTAGAATACAGTAGTGATAAGCAGCCACGGGCACGACAGTAAATTCCAAGGGGTGTGGCCCCACCCAAAAACAAGTTTTCGACTCATATTCCGAGTAAGTTTTAAACAAAAAAATGCAAAATGGTACAATTTTGAGGTATTGAAGTACTAGCTGAAGCTACCAAATATGCAAATTTTGAACCTTTTTTCGGGCAAAATGCTCATTTTGTCGGGCGAAATTTGTTATATAAAACTTGCTTTTAACAGTATAAGATAGGATAAGATAAGATAAGAAATATTTGCATAACAATAGAATTGCCATGCAAGGCAGAAGCTATCTAAAACTTTTATGATTAATTATACCGCTTATGTACACAGCCTGTACTAAATGTATAAATGTATAATATATACGAATTTTTAGCAATAAGCTACCAGATCTATACTTGATTATTTGAAATTTTATATAATAAATGTAGATTGGTTTTTTTCCTACGGTTTTTCGTCCACCACGAAAATGGGCTCCATCCAGGTTTACTTATAGGCTATACGATAGGGCGAATGTATATACAATACGCGGAGTATACATAAATTTTCGGTTGCGTGATGTACACATACAATTGAAAATGAGGTAAAATATAGAGAACACTTTTGATGCTAAATAGGAGCAGTGTCTGTTTCACTCAATTCAGATCTGACTTCATATAAACATCAATATCTCTAATCACTTATTACATAATACATAATCGAAAATTGCAATGAATTACCAAATTAAGTTGAGCAGCACTTTTCAAGTGTGATGTTTTGTCTTTTTGAATTTGAAAAACATTAAATTTCGTTCATCTGGCTTTGCTCTACTGTAGTCTTATAAATCTAGAATAGCAGTGTACAGTATAGTCGGACCCTGACTGAGGATTTGAGAAAATATATACTGCTTGTTGCTGGGGCTTGTCGTATTAAAAAGATTATGAATAAGTATGTATATCCTTTCGGTAGACAGAAAAACAGACACTGCATTGTTGACCGATAGCCCAGTGGTAAAGTATCGCATTAAATGCGGGAGACAAGGATTCGATTCCTCGCTGGTATACAAAATGTATTTCTGTATGTTGAATTCGATTGTAAACATTGCCGTTTCTCCGGGTGGGGGATAACTTCAAATGATTAGTAAACGGGGACGTGCCAACTCTTGAGGGTACCTTTTCACGGTCTTCGAAAATTCTTGAGGTATCTATTTCAGAAATATTTGAGGTATTGTTTTTCAATGAGCAAAAAATGTTGATGTAAACCCACGAAATTGTGATCAATTTTTAAATCTGCTTCGATAAAAATATATTTGGAGTATACATTTTGGCCTGAATAAAATAATCGAGGTATCAATTTTGGACAAAGTTCTTAATTCAAATTGGTACCCCCTGAAATTTCTTGAGTTACCCCCCCCCCCTCTGGGCCGTTTCTACACATTCTGGGATGTGGGCCCTTGAAAAGGTCAGTCTGAACACAGGCTGCTCTGCCACTGAACTACAAGTACAGCATATCGATGCTTGTCGATGCTGCATTTTATGGCGTCAATTTTGAGTATATATCCGATTAATAACAAAAATAATGTGAAGTCATTGTGAAATTTATTGATCAATAATTAAATGCTCTTTTATATTGTATATATATTCAAATGATTAATAATATATAAACTCACCCGTAACCTATGACAACATCATACATAAGGAATTTTTAACATTCTTTAATTTGAACATATAATACAGAATATAATATATGAAATATGCAAATTGTTCATGATTTCTTATAAATTTCCAACGATCACAACAATAAATTTCCATGTTACCCAATAACTTATTTATATGCTATTTATACATAGAATATACTTTCTATACAGGATTAAATTTATAATTCAAATATTACAGCAGATTATATACACGAAGATATAAAATTTGTTGATGTAATTTAAAACGAAGCATAATATATACAAAATGTGTCAGAGACGCGTTTAATTGCGATCTCTCGACAAATCAAACAAATGCATAACATTACCGATTTAACAGAAGAGACTTTTGCTTTCTTGCTGATATCCTTTAAATATTTGAAATATTCTATTGACAAAATTTGAACTCTAATATTGTCAAACAACTCTATTTACATTTATAGAGATTAATAAAATCAATTAATATTGTTTCTGTGTATAATATATATGACATATAGACAGAATAGCTTTAAAAAATTATATGCGTGCAGAAAAACCAATATCTGTAATTCTTACAAACTGATTAAAATACTATATCGCATCGCTTGATCAACAGGTTACATGCATGAGTATATTTACATTTCGCTTCAATTTATGATGTTACCAAGCAACATATTCAATTGATGGAAGCAAAATTGATATACATTTGATTGTAATATACTTTAATAAATATTTATAATTATTCAATTTCAGGATCGCTACGAGCTCGCGTTTTTGCAGATTTAGGCCGTGCATTTGTTGTTTGATTACTCTGTCGACTCTCTGTCATTGACGATCTGAAAGGTTGCAAACGAGCAAAATTTGTCCGTACGCTACAACTACTATTCGGTCTTTCTCTACGATTATCGGTGACATGATCATATGAGTATTTCTTTCTTGGAGGTATGGTTTGCACTTGCGTAGGAGGATAATCAAGACTTCTTTGTCGAATTTGCCTATGATTATTTCCAGGTGAACTTAACGCTGATAATGCTGTTTTTGAATTTTTAATTGAATAGGTAGATTGTTCCATTAAACGTGCATATCTTTTACGTAGATTTAAAATTTCTTCATCTTCCGATTTTTGAATATTATTGTTCGACATATCATGGTTGTTGTTATTTCCATTGGATAATTGTCTTTGATGATTATTTTTCATTTGATCAATATTATTTTGATGATCATCTTCTATTAGACGATGTTTTCTTTCGCCTCCATTAAATAACATATCAGGCATTGGAGAATAGGAATGTGTAATATGTCTTGTTAGTTTCTCTTGTTGTTCATCATCAATGTTATTATTAATTCCACCGCTATGTTTTACCTGATTACGATAATTGAAATATGTCTTTGAATCCGTTGGTAATGATGAACATCTACCAAGTGGTTGTTTCTTGTAAATTTTAGTCAATGTGGAACTTTTATAAGTTGTAGTCGATTCAACAGGGTTTGTTGTGTTGTTTTCCTGTAGCTTGTTCGCTTGCGTTACTACACTGCTAGTGGTTGTAGTCTTCTCGTCAATTCGTTCAAGATCCAAATAAGATAACATCATTCCTTCTCAGCTTGATTGATATATTTTTGTTTGTAAATATTATCATAGCATTTTTTATTCAACTTTTTTGTTTGTCAACAGCATTATTAAGAATGCATTTCTGCTTTGAATATATATCAAGTAACCTGTGTTGTATGTTTTGCAAGTTACAAAAAATAAACAGCCAATCAATAAGTTGTATTAATTAACGGACTTATGTATAGCTAGGTGGGCCTACTACTATTTTGATTCAAGATAAAAACAGAATTTTGTTAAATAGGGTAAAATACGTCATAACGACAGAAATACTAGGCAGCTGCTAAGTTTAGTATCTACTATATATAAATGCTAAATAGTAAATATAAATCGTAAATACTATCATTTCCTTTTCTCAGTATTTGATCGGTACATCACATAGTATAAGAAGATATGTTATTTGATTGTATTAAAATTTTAGCTCAAATGGTATTTGATGGAAAAAAAATGGAGAAAATACAGACTTGTCACAGGATAGTATGGATATTATAAAAAAGCAGAAAGCAATTTCTTCTTTTAGGATTACAGTAGTTGATGTTGTTCAAATAAACAATAATAAAGGAGTCAAAACTATCCCACAGTTATTCACCCGCCTATAAACAATGAAAACAAACATTTTGCAACCAAATAATATATATTTTTCCTACTTTTTCAAATGTGGCGGCAACTGTTAGATGTTTTCAAGAACCTCAGTTGTATGCTGATTGCTGCCCTGTTTCTATAGCAACTGTCAAATAAAACACGGGTTCATAGCATCTGTTGAATTCCCGCCAATAATGACGATACAAATATACCGCCATGCTGAGCGTTCAAAGCAAATTTCATCTCTACAGTCAAATGAGGATAATAGACAAAATAATTCATAACTGTAAATCCATTTGAATAATAAATGTATATAATTCACTAATAGGATAGTTATAATACGGTTTCATATGATTTCATGATTAGTTGTGTTGATTAAGTTAGATAGTAACTAAGTCAACAGTTCAATGAAACTATGGGATTGATAATTTAGTTTTGAAAGACATCTGCTCCATGCTAAACCATTTTCAATATCTCATCTGCTCTTTTTTAAATTATTATTATTATTTTTCAAGACGACAGATTGGATTTGCATAAACCATATTTAAATCAACTTTGTGACCCATTAAATCACGAATATTTTGAATACCATATTTTATCATCGTTGGTCTGGAAAAAAGAACAATTCCCAAAATTAAAATCTGCATTCCCTTAACTTTTGCAGTGGCACCATTTTGATATTTGTTCATCCTAAGATCAATCAATAGTGACATAGCTAGAGATGTACATTCAATTCAATTCGCTTCAATAACTTTGCAGTATTTGAATGTCAACGTTTTTAGCTAACTAATTCGGAAAACACTACACGTTTTTTTTAATATAACAAAGTTTTTCTTTTAAGAAAGACTTTATTCAACTTCTCAAATTGCTAATAAAATTCAATACTCGGATTTTTTGGCCTATATAAGAAAATCAATTATTTGCGTTTACAAATTTTAATCAGTTTGTTTCGTCTTTGTGTTTATGTTTCCTTGATCACAAGATAGTACCCCTTGTTTTTAATTCATATCTGTCAAAGGGATAATCATGATGATGCTTCCATGGCATTAAACTAGTAAAAAAAGAATTTCTAAGTCTTGTACCCGATTGTGTATTTGAATAACAAAGCAAGTGTTATTATAGTTTGGGTATACTGAAATTACGATTTCCTTTTCTTAAGAAAGTTTCAGTACTGGCGAATTCGAAACTTGTATAAAAAAACACATAGATATTACTTACAGTAACACATTTATATATATACATATATATATAACTAAAGTAGAAAAAAAATCTAAGTCATATTCCGTAATAATATGATAATATGAAGATCTCGTCGTCAGTTGACACAAGAAATTTCTACCTGGAACAGCGGTCATGATCGATAGTAACCTGTTTTGTGCGGTCAAATTAAATCCTGGTTCGACATTTGTTGAAGTTTCAATCAAAAATCATTTTAAGTAAAAATAACTCTTTCAAGTAAATGATTGCGATAATTTTAACACATTTTTGATATTTCTTGGCAATTAGAGTCCTTAAATATTGAAGAAAAATTTCAAGAGTCATTTTAAGCCAATTTTAAATCATTTTGAGATTAACAATGTCACAACAAATTCCAAAATCATTGATTCATTGAATATGCAAGAGGGTGATAATTTATAATGCTAATTTCAAGAATAGACACAAAGATGAGGCAAACGCCTTTTCCGTTACTCGGAGTTTCACCGTCACCGTCTGATGAACGCAAAGTAAACGCGTGAAACTCTGAGTAACGGAAAAGGTTATTGCCTCATCTTTGGTGTCTATTCTATATTATGCTCTATCTTAACAAACATTGAGCACTCTCACATACATGTGTACATCTCATATTATATTATATTATTATAATGCTAATTTCTATAATTATTATCTTTAGCATATGCTGGCGTGGCACCACTTTCGAATTTCAACATTTACCATGGCAACACTTATTTAGTATAAAATTTTCTGTTAGAGTACATTTCTTTGCAATTAACCAACAAATAGTCTAGGCACCCTTAATTTTTTAAACCATCACTCTTGCAGTATACCTTTACCGTCAACGACATAAATCGAAAAGAAAATCAGTTTACAGAGACAAGGAAGTTTGAAAAATGTTGATTGCCGATTTATGCTTCATTTCTCAACTTATAATATCCCAAATATATTTTTTCCTCGACTGTTTGTGTTGAATAAATTTTGAAAAAAAAATAGATAATGGAGGGCAGACTTCTGAATTTATTTTGGCACCCCCTATTTCCCGAATTTTCTTGAGTTACCCACCGCGGTAATTTCTATTGGCTTTTAAGGTTCCCTGGATGATGTGGTGATGGTGAAGATGACTTTCCTATCAGCTTTTCTTTGAGGTTTTTGAAAAACAAGCCACTATTATAGAGGCTATATTTTCAAATAATATTCTCAGCAAGCCTAATCAGGACATCTGTATTGATATCCGTTGCTATGAAACTGCTTATATAACAGAAGTTGCCTGATTGTAAAATATCTTGATTGTAGAAGGTATAATTATACATACTCATTGAAAAAAAGAATAAAAAACAGGGCAAGCGAAATTATTTTGGAAGAAACATTAAAATTCAATATGATCTAATCATCACTGTTTGTTGTTATAGTTGTTGCATGTATTTTAGAAAAGGTGAAATTAGCAAACTTCAATATTCATTGAATTATTGGGAAAAGAATCTGGCTGATAAAATACTGTTGCATTATTCAGTGTTGTTGGTAGCTAAAGATTGTTCAAAGATGCTAAGAAAATTTGAGACAAACCTATAGAAAAATTTGAAAAGCATGTAAAGTTTATAAATTTAATTCATAAATGAGATGTATGCCTTTTATATGTACCATTTAGATCATGCCTATAGATTAAAATAAAATTCATGAAGACTATATTCAGGAATTAGATTTGAAACAAGCATAAATACACCGGGGACTCAATACATAGAAAAATTGAAAGAATTTTGCGAACATGAATTCTACAGGGTAAAATTATTATATATACGCTTTTAAAAGCGAAAGTAAAATAATAATAATTAACAATAATGAAAATTTCAATTGAAAAGTAGACGAATTTCAAAATGTCAAAATCGAAAAATGGTCAAAAATTAACGTGTCACCAAAAAAATATTGCCAATTTTTCCTCTTAAATTGGTTCAAGTACCCTTGAAAGTAATGTATCCAAAATATTTTTTTAAAAATATCAAGAAATGAGCATGTAATTAATGATTGAAAATTACGCGGGAAAATGGGCATGACACCACTGTGACGTCAATATTTAGTCGAACCGCGCGGTCTGAAAAGTTCTAACCATTTTTGTTTGATAATCTTCGTGCGGTATTATGGCAGATATATATCTGTACCATATATATATATATATATATATATATATATGTACGAGTACAGATAGTAAAAATATACATGATAAGAAGAAGGATTTTATTACTGCATGGATAGAAAAGACGAAGAGAATTGCACATGGTTTAAAACTACAAGAACCGTGGCTACTGAAAATAGTTAATAATATTCTGACCAAAAATTATGTCGTATCTTATAATTACATTGAAATGATCACAGATGAGCTATGAAATGTTGTGGTTTCCTTTTTAAGTAGCCACAGTTCTGGCAGCTTTAGATCATGAATTCTCTTTGTCTTTTCTATCCGTGCAGTACTAAAATCCTTCTTCTTATCAAGTATATCTATACTATCTGTACTGGTTCATCCAGGAACAAAGCAATCCTTTCAAACAAAATATGGTAAGATCTGTTCAGATCGCGCGATCCGGTTGAATACTGACGTCACAATTGTGTCACGCTAAATTAATCGATTTTCCCGCGTAAATTGTTGATGATTTTCAATCATTAATTACATGCTCATTTCTTGATATTTCTGAAAAATATAACTGGATATATTAGTTTCAAAAGTACTAGAACTCGGCAATATTGTTTTGGCAATTGAATGAAACCACGGTTAAAATCCTACTAAAGTAGTTGGTTTTACTTCAGCGATTACACACTGTGAAAGTGCTGTTGATCAACCATCTGGCGTCCAACAGATACCAATCAATCTTGATAGAAGAACTAGTCAATTATATCAACTTATCAACACTACAGAATCTATACTTCCATCTGCTGTGTCTAGACAGACAAAAGACTGTTTCTATAATATGTCACTAACAAATGCCACAATATTTTAACAACGATGTAAATTGACATTGAATTCTTATATGAATGCGAGTGAATTCTTTAATAATTCATTATTTTCAGAAAAGGCAAATTAGTTATGGAAATAACACTATACTTTGAAGATATTGGTAGCGCATATGCACCAAACTGTTGCATTCCAACTAGGGAAAGAACTGTATCATGTTTAAAAGTTATAAAAAATAGTAAAACTATAGACATTATTCAATCTGGCAAATTCGAATTGGTTGGATTTACATATAAAATTTCACAAAAGTTTGAGAATGTTTTTATCCAACAGATAATTTAAATCTGCTTGTACAATTTTAACTGCAGATGTCATGTTTAAAATGTTTAAAGTTAAAAAAATAGTAAAACTATAGACATTATTCAATCTGGCAAATTCGAATTGGTTGGATTTACATATAAAATTTCACAAAAGTTTGAGAATGTTTTTATCCAACAGATAATTTAAATCTGCTTGTACAATTTTAATTGCAAAAATGCACTGATATTGAACAGTTTAAAACTTGATCTGATCCAAATTCGATCCAAATGTTAATTGAGATTCAATCTGATTTAATCATTGAAAAAGACTATCGTATACAGTTCGTATACCCGACCACATCGGACAGTTCACACCAGATTCACAATACCTTATTAGAGCATGAGACAAATTATGGCAACAGCCTTTTCTGTTAATCGGAGTTTTATGCGTTTTGACTGCGATCTTCGGACCGTCAGACCTTCAGACGACAATTACGAAACACGTGTCACACCCACCTCGTCAATTGCTTAATTAATCAAGTTTTTATTTAACTGGAATTGCGCATGCGATATGCACTGAGGTTGACACCATCTATACTATTCGTTAGCCTGACGAGCTACATCAGCAAGGTCTTTGATGAGTCCCTTGGCAGACGGAAGAAGTGACAATCCGCTGTAATAAATGGACGTTCACAGACAGTACATACCTTTCGAGTGACAGCCCCCAAGCAATGACAGAGACATTTTCAGGTAAACCCATCGGTAATAACATCTCAGGACGAAATATACCTGAATTACCAATTTCCACCCATTTTTTCAAACCTGGAGATGAAGGTCAGTGTGATATTCTATAACAATGCTCATTTGTTCCAATCAAAAACATAAAATTATTTATTGTGACCTAAAACATTCGCTAATAAGGCCAAAATACGAGACTGTTAAAGTGTATATCGCAGTTATTGGAAGATAGATTCTTTAAATAGAGAAAACATTTCAATTCGTACATGTTCCTCTTGCATTTTTTTACTTTGCGCGATCATTTACCCCCTCCAAAAATGCAGTCAAAGTGACGATATTGGAATATTGTTGTGCCTCATTCTTTTTCTGCCACCACGGACCCGTTTATTTTCCACAACAGGGTTTACAAACTTCAATACTCAATGGTTAGCAGGAAGAGATTAACATGAGTTGACATAGTAGCTAGCCAAAAAGTTCGTGACAGAGCTTTGTATTCGTGATATTTAATAAGATATAGAAGGGTTGAGCTAGGACTCCCCTCGGTCGACTGATATGAAATTATACCAATGCAATATCAGCCTAACAAACCCAGTCAAAAAATGTGTAATCCCGGGGGGGGGCAGGTGGGGGGTAGGTTGCATTACACTTCAACGGGTTCGTTTAAATAGAACTTTGGCAAATAAACAATCTTCAGATCATGAAAAGGATACCCCAAACGTCATTTAGGGTATTTGACGTTCATGAACTATTTTTCACAGGGGTATTTCTGTCAGACCCTGCATTCAGTGTATGAAATCCTCCAACAGACACAATGCTACTGAATTCTTACCTTCGTGGTAACTAAATATTTCCATGCTAGGTTCAGTGTAAGGATTAAAAGCAGGTTTGAATCGAAGTTTTTCTATTCCTATAATGATAAAAAGTCAGTATCTGAGTTGATTTTGAATCAATATCATCAAGAATATCTAAATTGATTATAGTGGGTTAGGATTGGGGTACTTAGGTATTTTTTATATGGGGGCGTGTCACTTCGAAAATCTTGATTGCACCTCAAAAGTGCAGGTTTTGATGGAAATGATAACCCAAAATTGCATAAACGTATTACTATCTGACAGGTTGCATCAAAATTGCTATCTAGGCATCTTGCAGCTAGATATTTTCCAGAAGCCAAAATTAAACATTTGATATCCCAAAATTGCAAGTATGGTTCAAAATTGATACCCCCAAAAATGACACATCCCCGCGTATAGCGCCAGTCATATGTCGCATGTATAATATATGTTATATGTATAATCACAGTTAAATGTGGACATGCCAGTCTTTTATGGTAAATGACTAAATGTAACATTTGTGAAATTTAATGGGTACTCTAATAAAGTGAAGAGTCTGATAACAATCTTTGAGTTCTAGAATATTTGTCACATAGACTGCTGGATAGTTGACTTTTTGAAGTGAAAAAATTTCGAATGCTGTTGTAGTGATTTGATTGGCTAACTACTGTGTTGGGATTAAGCAAACCACACAACATAGACATCGTTTTGTAGATAGAAATAACCAACATTTTCAAACATTTTAATCCTCCTAACATCGACAGTTATTGTTGATACGGTATTTTATATTTAATGATATAACAATTATCAAACTCGATTTCGCATGACATTGAGAGATTATCGGGCCCAGGAGTGCGTAATCTGCCTCAACCTACGACAACACATGTCTCAGCCTAATAATTGTTAGTGTCATGCTCAATCTCGTTCTATAATTGTTAATAGTTTTGTATTGTGAACTGTCTTATTTAGATGTTTCTTTGTCAGCAATGTCTGACTGTGATTTGTGACGTTCTTTGTGTAGAAAATATGTTAGGCAAAAGAGGGACTGACATTCCTATAATGTTACAATCTATACTACTACTACAGTGAAACCTGTAGATAAAAGCCAGCTATAAGAGGTAGATGAATTGACCACTATATGCAGGTGGCCTTTATATACAGGGTTAATTCGATAGAAAATATTATTTGTGACATACTAAAAGTGACCATTATAGACAGGTGGCCGTTGTATAGATCTGGCCACTATAAACGGTTTGACTGTACCACTACTACTATAACAAAGACCTACCTAATTTTTTAAAGAATTGATGTAACAATCCAATGAGATTGCCAAGGCTTAAGTCGTAATCAGCAACTAATCCTTCGATTTGATGGAATTCAGCCAGATGGGTTGCATCGAGTGTTTCATTACGGAACACACGGTCAATAGAGAACATTTTCGATGGTGTGAAGGTTTTCTAAACAAAAATCAAATGTTATAAAAGGTTAAACCGTACAGTGTAACCAGTATGTAACAGCCCACTATGGGAGGTAGACAAATTGACCACATATGGGCAGGTGGTCTTTATATACAGGGTTGATTCAATAAAATTGCTATTTTAGACATACAAAGAATGACCACTATAGACAGGTGGCCACTGTATAGAGGTGACCGTTATAACAGGTTTGAATGTAAAATATTCCAATGTAATCATTGCTTAATAGGTTAATCAAGCTAATATTGATTGGTTACATTATGTTTGATAGTAGCTGATATATATAATTCCAATCACACTCTATGAGCTGTAAATTAACCAGGTTTGTGTGCAATGTTTGTGCAATGTTCATGAAATGTTCATTAAAGTGGTCACACAACGTTCTGCGATTTTCCCTTATCAATCATCGATCGACAATCATTATTTACTACGGTTTTAGAGTCAAATTTCCCTAAATACGTTCACAAGTACGGTTAAAAATAGGACAATGAGAGGGGTAGGAGTATGAGAGTTTGTATGGAAAACGGTAAATAGAAACCCAGTTATAAATACAAACAGACAACTCTATGCAGTAGCCACCTGACTATAGTGGTCCCTGATATCCACCAGTGACCATTGTATGCATATGGCCTTCATATGTATACAGGTTTGATTCAAAAGAAAAATACTAGTTTAGACGTATCAAGAGTGGCCACTATAGACAGGTGGCCGCTGCATAGAGTTGTCTGTTATAATTGGTTTGACTATAGATATTTAACACACTACCGAGTAAAGTTAAAGAACTCTTATAAAACATAAAATCATCACTTGGTCTGTTAATCGAATGGTCTAATATTAATCATTAACTTTCCATGAATATTTCATGAAACTTTTCATGAATATTTCATGAAAATAGGCAATTTAATGTTCACGGACTGTTTTCACAGGGGAATACTTCCTACAATATGAAACGAATTTGAAATGAAAGTAAATTTCTGTTCAATTGCTCAGTCATTAGACCCTTACCTGTTGTGCTAACTTATATAGCATTCTTGCGCTAACGGCTGTTGTATGTGTCCTTAGAATATTCTTTCTTCCTTCTTCAAGTTTCCAATCGTAAGTATGCCTATAGAAGAAAATGACAGGTAATCTTGGGGTAGAGTACTTTGTATAGCATACAGCTATGAACGCCCCTGCAAAAAACAATTCAAAACTTGTGAACACTAAATGGCTCATATTTTATGAACTTGATCATGAACTTTTCATGGCAATTCATGAAAAGTCAATGAAAAAGTTTGTAATAATAATATAATAATAATAGAAATAGTGACATTTTCCTGAACCAGTTCTTGGTATAGTTCTCAATGAAAATAATCAGAGCATTTATAGAATGACAGTCAAAAATTGAAACATGCTAGAATTACGCTACTTCAAGTTTTACACCATTAGGTTATCATCATGCGAGAAAATTTTTTAAAGCCTTTCAGGTTTATTCTGAATAAACGATAATGATGATGATGATGACAATGTTTCCATTCAGCGTTCACAAATAGTTCCTGGAACTTTCATGAACTCATGAACTGTTTTTTGCACGGGTCAGAGAACAAACACTACTGATGGTATACTTTTCAAATTTGAGGAAAATGAATGAAAACAGAAAAAAAGACAGAAATTATCATATAAATGTCATACAATCAAACCTGTTATAGCATTCACCTCTATACAACGGCCACCTGTCCATAGTGGTCATTCTTGCAATGTCTAAAATAGTATTTTCTATTGGATCAAACCTGTATATAAATGCAACCTGTCTATAGTGGTCAATTTATCCACCTCTCGTAGCTAGCCGTTATATATAGCTTTCGCTGTAATAAGGTCTGTCTTTCAGTTTTATGGTTCTTTTTTCTGTAACTTCTGCACTAACGAACGGTTGTGTACTGTGTATATCCCTAAAAACAGCAACCCTATCATCAACTGTTACTCGGCGTGTATTTAACAACTCGGTAAACTTTGCTGGAAACCACGATGAATTGTGTCGTTTTTGCAATTTTGAGAGTATGGGGTTGAGAGAATTGAGTGTGTTGAATTTAGACCTATTCTTATCCTGTTTAAACTACACAATCATTAACATTTCTGTGGAGATTTGCAAAAAGTATTTCCTCTGGTTCATGTACCAATTAATGCAAAAACAGAGTATTTTACAGTATATTTTATATTTTTGAAAGCTAACCCAATAGATCCATGTCCACCAGTTTGATGAATTTTCTTTACTCTTTCGATATAACTTTCTGGCATTTCAGCAAGTTTAGCAAACTGTGGATCTGAAATAAAAGAGTAAAGCCTCAATAATCACAACAATTTATACTTAAAGCAGCGTAAAAAACCTTAATGATAGCACAAAAGAGCTGACACTCTGCCACTGAGCTGAAAATGCATTATGGATGTAATCTGGGTCCGGCGACAAAAGTGTGAATCCTGCGATTCCAGATACCTATTAGGCTCTTCTCAAAAGGTAAGATAACAAAATTAGTTTAAGTCCCTCCAACCATCGCCATTATCATCACAGTCCGAGAAAAGTGTGAATCCTGCAATCCTAGATTCCTGAAGAATGATTAAAGATCTTTTTACCAAACTTTTTGGGGTGATTTCATCATCCATTTTGTAATTGTTTTCACATATTTTCAAGTTTACCGTTATTGTGGAGAAGAAAGAAAATGATTCTTCTTCTACTTAAAAAACTTTAATACAACTATTTCTTTCACTTCCTTCTGAATTTGGGTTATTCCTTCCTGGACTCTCACTCCCAGAACACCCCATTTTATCAAATCATGTCTTGAAGGCTAAAGCAAATTAGGATGAAAATTGATATTTGATGATTTATAGGCAAGCCCAAACAACAACAGAAGATTTCAAAAGAAAGTTTGAAATGGTTTGAGATCTAAAGATTTAGAAATAAAACAAGGAATGTTTGGACAAAAGAGATAATATGCAATTATGCTGACTTGAAAAACTTCAAGCATTGCTAAGCTTTTTTTGTTTCATTCATTTTTCATTCGTAAAAAAATAAACCATAAAATGTATTTTTGTACAAGGAAGAAAAAGGGACATTACAAATTAATTTAATCTACACTGATGTGCAGCGTAATGAGAGTGCTTACAGTGACTACTTAAATCAAACTTATACAATCTTAAATTAGAATTCTGTAGGGAGGAAGAGGTCACAATGCATTAAAAAAATGAGTAAAATATCCAATTATTTAAATTATTTATTAGCAGGTGGTGAACGACGGAACATTCAACAATTGCATGGAATGTCTTTGCAGATTACTGATGCTACGTTTTTCAAAAAAGTGATTAGGAACGTCAATTAGATTATTCATAATTTTGTAAACCATGCATAAATCAAATTTGATCCTGCGAATTTCTAAGGATTCTAAATTAAATAGGGCCAAACACACAAAGTTGATCAATTAATATATTTAATCGATAGGGTGTGATAATTAGGCAACATTTGAATCTAATATGAATTATGATAAAATGAGTGTATGCCATTTCATGTCCATAAAAGTGTTTGTTTCTTGGAATGATAAAGAAATTGAAAATTTTATGACATAATTAGGCCAAACCTCAACAAAATATTTCAGAAGAAAATGTTCAATTTGTTTTTAAGATTCTGGAAGGCTAAATCTTTTGTAGGACAAGGTACTATAGTGTAAGTAACCCGCTTATGTGCAATTCCTATAAGTGAAATTCCCGCTTATCTGCAACCTGGCTTTGAAACCCGTTAAACAATCTTCTGGTCAAGTCCTTGGTACAATTTCGGATAACTACAAATTCGGATAAATGCAATGAAAACCGTTGGCATTTTTGACTTGCACTTAAGCGGGTTACAATGTACTACTCTACTGAAGTAGCGGAAATATGTGGAATACCATAGTAGAATAAAGTAAGTATCATCAAAAGCTATAAACTGGTATGCAGTAATCAACATTGATACCTGATAAAAAGAAAGTATCATGTGCGTCTCTTGCTGGATGCTGTTGTGGTTGAAACAACGCATCAAAATTCCAGAACGAACTCTCAACAAAATTGCTTGTTGGCATTTCAGTGAACCTGGATCATGAGAATGCAAACAATTCAATTCAAGATTGAACATAATTCTAGATTAGTAAATAAAGCCATGGTTACACACTGTTTCTCACATTGTTTCTCTTACTCAAAGTTTCAAGCTATCCCTTGCAAAAAACAATTCAGGAGTTCGTGAAAATTGAGGTAATTTAACGTTCATGAACTCCTGAAAAAAAAGTACATTGAAATACAATCAGGGTTCGACAAAAGTGGGGATGTTGTGATCCTAGATCCTGCAAGACCAGAGCAAATTCAAGTGCCGAAGCTAAATGATGAATAATGGTGAAAAAGATATTTTAATTTGGACGCGCAAAAATGGTGATATTTAATGTTGAATATACTCTATTTTCAATCAGTCACTTTTCCAAACTTGAAACAATATTTGGAATGACAAGAGGGCTTACTATAGGAAAAGGGACAATTCAAACTCTTATGAATCTGACTTGAAAATAGGAATAAAATAGAACCTTGAATATCTCTGCCTAGAAGGGCCCAAAATGAAAAACCCTATTCACCATTCTTCATCATTGAGCTTCAGCTACTTGAATCTGTGTTCAAATTTGTTTGTGTCGTGTGCACTTTCAAATGATTTCTATCGAAGGCTACACATGAGAATAAAATCTCACAGTGGGTTTGAAACATTTTTTCGGCTTGGGGTTCACCATTACCACAAACACATTTTTCCTGAGAAAAAAAGTAGCGTTTTGTTGCGGGGTGGTTGTGGTTAGTTGTGTAGAATTTTGTAGCGTGTGTGAACCTATGACGCCAACCAACAATAGTGCTTCTGCCAGGAATTGAACCCGAGAACCTGCAGAACCTGCAATGCCCTAGCCACTACACCAAGTCGGTAAAGACGAATGGTCAACCGATCCAGTCATGCACGTCACAAATTTATAATGAGATCACACTTAGGATAATATTTAAAAACAAAAAACAAAACAAAATATATAATTATGTTAATAATCACAAAATAATATTAACGACAGTTGCTAAAGTTGTGGATGCCAATAGTCAGTCAAATAGTTTGATTGATTTGAAGTGAAATAGGAGATTCAAGAGAAATATTTACAATGCCAAGGGTGGTCTTGTTTTGAAGCTTTGATGTAAATAACTGGATGGGGTGACCATTTGTCTCTACCCATTAAGTCTCTTGATAAAGACATGCGCAGTAACATGAGTAGTAAAGGTATTGAGATGGTATCGCTCTACCCAAAGCACCTGTTGATCAATTTCTCTATTGATCTCACCCGCAACATTGCAGATCAATTTTCAACAGATTTCATGGTAGATAGGTCTGAAGTTCGGTTGCTTTGCCATCTAAGCTAATCCTTCCTTCATATACAAATCCCTAATGCTAAACCAAGGTGTTAAAGGAATACAAGAAATGATGTGATGTGAATCGTTAAAATTACGATGATTGTTTCAAGGCCTTTTACATATAAAACATCAATACAACCACTTCATATCTCAAAAACTCTATGAATTTGCTGTTTGCTAGAGAACATACCCCATTTCAAGAAAAATCTGTCGGAATTGGGTTCTGACTTTCATCAACGGATGAAGGTGACCACTAGGCAGTATTGATCCAAGAGAATTAAAATTATAATCTTTGAATTTCTTTTCCCGCCACGAACCACTGAAATATCATTAAATCGTAAAAGTATATCAATAAAAAGAAAGCCCTGCAAAAACCGTTCATGAATAGTTCATGAAGGTTAAACAGCCCAGTTTTCATGAGCTGTTCATGAAAAAATCCATGAAAGTTAGGCTGTTTAACGTTGATGAACTGTCTGTGAACTGTTCATAAACTCAACACATTCTTCGCAAGGGAATGCCATTAAAAATACATAAATAGCCTTGGGCTGGATTTTGAGAAAAATAATACATTATTATTTAATCTGAGTGACTATCAAACATGAAGCTACATTTCACTGAAGCTTAAAAGTAATCACACTATTTATTAAAGGCAGATGTTATTAGGTCTTTTGTGTGTATGACATTTTCACATGATTCGCTGGTGAACATGAAAATCTAGCTAAGTGCCCCTGCGAAAACAGTTCATAAACAACATTGATACCACACTTTCATGAACTGTTCATGAACTATTTATGAACTGTCCGTAAAGGTTCATAAAAATTGAGGACATTTACATTCATGCACTGTCCATGAACTCCTGAACTGTTCTCACAGTGGGGGTGGTATTCGCCATCAATTGCAACCCTGGAAATCTGAAAAAGTATCAAACCAACATGTGCTGTTGCTAAAGCAGAAATTAGGTCATTCAAATAGAACAATAGACAATTGGTTAGCCTATTTTCCTGTTCTGATGACAAAAGCACAATAATGAAACATCAAACATGAACATGAAACAAGAACATGAAACAGTAATTTCTGCAAGTTATCTTCAAACTCAATTTGCAAGATGTAGTGGAGGTATTGAACCGATCAAACAATAGAATCACACAAGGACATCTTTTACAAGGACAGTAATTTTACGATTTTACGGTCAAACCCTTCTAATTAACTCAAATGCATATAAAATGGTTGTATAAATGGGGGAAAAGATTAGGAAAACGCTAAACAATGTCTGAAATTTTATACTAGACTAGACTTTCAGCGAAGTCAAAAGGCAGGGTTGTATACAACATTATTTCCTGCATGGAATTTACTGTAATTCATAAATTACGCATGTGTCATATCGAAAATTAGACATACAATTCTTCAAAACATGCATGTGATGAAAGTCTAGCAAATTAGACATTTCATGCAAAACAAATGTAAAACAGCAGAAATTGGTTCATGTAGACAGATATAATAATGTAAATAAAGTACTCAAAGTAGCTGATATTCGTCTATTCGGCTACAGATCTCTTTGAAAAGCCATCTATTTTAGTGTTAGCGTATGCCTCACAGTCTTAAAGCAACAGTTTATTTTTAGATCTGAACGATGGTGTTGAATTGGACAGGCAGTTACGGTATTGTTAGAAAATCTGAAATCGAGAGAAAGGTTGTGGCCTTGTGGGATACCAAGTCTGAAAGTTATGAAATTTGTGACCTGATTAAAACTAAAAGCTACGATCTACTTGTCTCCAACTAGTACAAGAAGAATGATATGAATTCTACTTACAGTTACAAACAATGAAAAGTAACAGGTTCGACTATACCATACCTGCTTAGCATCTCTGGTGTTAAATCTGTTTCAGCTTTTGTTATTGTTGTTGTGAATTCTTCGCCTTTTCCAATGAAATAACTTTTTACAACCCTATATCATCACACAATCAAAACAAAATAAGATAATATTATAAGATAACTAGAGAAACCTTGAATTCATCAAGAGAATATTGTTCTCCCAGATTTATACATTGCAGTGTTGCAATATTAAGTACATTACATGGAATGTGCAAACACAGATTGAAGCAGACTAGAAAGCTTCAATATTTGCAGTAAAACTCCTCTTACATAAAACACATAGAAATCAGGAAATAATATAAACTCACACAATTAAAACTATGTGATGATATTGTAAAAAATGAAGGAATCTAAATTCATTGAAATATTTTCAAATTCGATCAAAACGAGTTCTTGAATTTCAGAACAGTCATTAAACAGTATATCAGAAGCATCAACTGTGCTTGATATTTGGAATGAGTAACCACGCTTGATGAATTATGATGAGATCAACACAACTGATTAATTTTATACTCAAACTGAAAATCCACTAGCTGTGGCTCATGATTTTCCACATCCTTCAATACTTGTGTAAGTCACTATTAGGCCTATTATTATTGTTTAAGTTATTGTATAGTCACAGCTGTAGCTACAGGTTTCTGACCATATTTGTATTTGTAATTTAACAAAATAAAATTTTCATATGCGCATCTGGGAGATTAAGTAAACATTCAAAATTGCATGTTTTCTTTTGAAATTGTACGTTTCAGAATTGGCCAAAACTTTTCTCAAAATCTCTATTGGGCGTGTTGCATACCAATCCCCTGGGATTTAAGGACATGCCCATGTTGCACGTAAAAAGATTCAAATATTGGATACATTTGTAATGAATAGGAAATAGGAAATATAAGACTTGACTTTAGCAAGAGCAACATTTTATGAAAATCCTCTGTCTCTGTCAAGCAATTTCATCGAATCCATTTAAATTGATCAAAATCGCTGTAACCTACTCTTTAATGATTAATTTCCTTTTCTTTAAATCATTCACAATATTATCATTCAAAGTGCCACCAGATGTTAATGTTTGCAATGATTCTTTCGTCATATCAGTAACATTCTCTTTCTAAAAAATGTAAAAACACAATTATGGTAATATCTCCTGCGAAAAACAGTACAGGAGTTCATAAACAGTTCAAGAAAATTTGGGGCCATTTAATGTTTATGAACTGTTTTTGCAGGGGATTTCACAAAAGCATAATTAAACAAAATTTTGTTGCCAAAAACGTTGCCAATTATTTATAATTCTAGCAAACAATTAAAAATCTATTTTATCAAGTCTTCATCAAGTAAAGATTGCTTAAATAAGTTTCTTCAAGTTATAGCCAGGGTACGACCAAAGCAGGAATCCTTGAATCCTAGATTACGGAAGGTTAAAGCAAATTCAGAAGAAAATGCTGAAATGTTTTGATGCTTGAAAATCGCCATTTTCGTTCTATTGAAAACAACATTTTGCTTTGAAGAAAAAAGATTTCTGAATTCATGATATTATTTCCGCTTTGTTAAATTTTGCGAGCCTAGGTTTGACGGAACAAAAATGGCGTTAATAAAATTATATGACTGGCATCTTTCCAATGGAAGCCGAAAGCGGCACATGAAAGAGGGCGCTAACTCCTTTTATAGAAGGCTCTGGTTGTTTGAGCCTGATTATACAGTAGCAATTAATTGACAAACTAAATAATACAGTCAAACCTGTTATAACGGTCACCTCTATACAGCGGTCACCTGTCTATAGTGGTCACTCTTGCAATGTCTAAAATAGTATTTTCTATTGAATCAAACCTGTATATAAAGCCCACCTGTCTGTAGTGGTCAATTTTTCTACCTCTCTTAGCTGGTCGTTATCAGACCTTTACGGGAAAGGCGCGAGATCGCTCTCGCGCACCTTCGAGCGCCTTGTTTACACTTTTGGAAAGCGTTTAATAGAGCGCCTTGACAAAATAATAGCGTAATTTGTTACAACAATTGATACACCTTTCGGATTAATAATAATATAATAATTATCCAATTAGTTGGTAAACAAATTATCAAAACTGTATCGGATCAATTTCAAACAAAACTGTTTTGAAAAATCTAAATAATCCAACGGTCAAACGAGTTTAATTGAGCACATGGTTTTCTTGACGTTGAAGTAAATTGGTAAGAAAATGTACTGTCTTTAGCCAAACTGAAGACAGTTTAATTCAAACTAATTAAATATAATGATTTAATCAGCAGTGTATAATTATATCGATGTAAAAACTTTGTCTACGTCTTTTCCCCTCGACCGTCAATCCTAATTTCACTCGACTAACGGCGTGAAATTTGATTGCGTTGTTATGGGAATACATGCGCTATTGTTTTCAAACAATAGATTTGAATAATGTTAATCTTATAGAATGATGTTGTTTACAATTTATGTCGCGTGCGTTTTTCGTAGATTTTTCTCTCGTTTTAAACCTTTTTAACCTTGTAGCCCTATCAGCTAAGAGTTTCACGAATGGAGTGCATTTTAAAAAATTAATTTTGAAAAATACGTAGAATTTTTTGAACGAAACAAAGTGTTTGGATAAACAATTTTTTCACAAAAAGTAAAAATATTATTTTAACAATAATGTTTTTTAAATTGTTGACTGCAGTAAATTGTTTTATTTTTTTGCAAAAACTATCGTACATTGATTATGGCTTGATGATTAACAAGCCAAATCTGCTCTTTTTGATGTCAGTTATTAATTAACATTGACATTGGATTTTTCCAAAACCACTCTCCTACAGCTCTCCTAAGCATTTTGAGGAAAGCGATTTATCACTCTCCTTTCATTTAGTCCTGTAAAGGTCTGCGTTATATACAGGTTTCACTGTAAATGATCTTCACATTTTCACAACACATACATTGTCAAAAAATCACAACAACCTGTCAAATACGTTATCAGCTGCGACAAAAGAACTGCCTGATAATGAAGTAGTGCATTATCAACTCAATTGGATTCGCTGGAATGAAAATAATATGCTAGTTTACACGCCATATGATTAAAAAAAATGTGTGACTGATAGGCCTTTGCAGATCTGACATCTACAATCTGTAAGCCAACTTCATTTTAAACATTGTCAAGACATCAATAATGTCAAGTGCGACAACTAACCTTTTTGAATATTCTTGGTCCTCCTTCCGCCTTTTTGTCAATTGAAACCCATCCTGCAGACATGGCTTTGCTAAATCCAATTTTTGCATTCTTTCCCAATGCAGGAAGGTTCTGGAAAAAAAGGAATTGGCAAGTCAGTGATGATATACTGTAAATAAAATTATTTTAAATATTCCAATCTGATAGAGATAGGAGCAAAAACTTTTTTCAATAGCTTGAATCCATATTCAGGTTAAAAGGAATAAAAATTAATAAGTAATTGCTAATTGGCTTTCTGTTAGAGACAGAATAACATCGCATCAACTAATGTTCACTCATAAAATTAATTTCAAATTAGCTCCTCCTTTGCTTTCCAAATTTTTCAAACTGCCGTATTCCACCAGAACAAGATCTCACGCCCACAATGACGTTTACATCAAGTCGAGCCATCGACATTCATTTCAAGATGCTGGTGTGCATAAGTGGAACGATCTACCGTCTACAATGAAGGAAGTCCCAAGCAAGCCTACTTTCAAACGTCTCCTTGAGAAGCACTTACATTCTTAAGATACTTTATACCAATGTGAAAGTAGTTCAGGAGTTAATGAACAGTTCATGAACGTTAAATGGCTCCACCCTCACAGACAGTTCATGAACAGTTCATGAAAATTTGGGGCCATTTAACGTTCATGAACTGTTAACTGAACATGCAATTTCCTGTGACACATTTCCTTGCGATTCATGAAATGCGACCGTGCATATAGCAAAATATGACACATTTTTCTGTGAAACATCTATGCGATGGAAGTCTAGTCAGTTAGACATTTTGTGTCAGTTAGACATTAAATAAGTCACAGGAAATGTTATTGTGTAAACTGGGCTTCATAGAGATGTGCATCGGATCGGATTTCAAGGAAATTGCCAACGGGTACAAACTATCTGAAATCTGAATCCCAGATCCAATCTGAATTACAACATTGAAAATAAATCCGATTTGATCACAAAATTTTCATCCTAAATCGAAAAAAATTCTAAATTTTTTGTAGTATTTTTAAAATATTTTTACTGTTGCAATCTGACTGTTATCGAAAGTGATTAGGGGAGACCGGGGTCACTTCGGACGCGGGTGACTTCGGACAGAACGGTTTTAGTTTAAATAAAAATTCAACCTCTCAGTATGTTAAATACAAAGGTAAAACATACCTATTGCCAAAATTTTAGATAATTTCATCAAGCAATAAAAAAGTTATTATGGTTTGAAACTTTGTCCCGCTTTGGTGTATTATTTGTTCTCGAAGAAACAGTTTGACGAAGAAAATCCACGCAACCAACATGTTGATATTTGGTACCATTTTGAAGCCAGTGACGTTGTGTGCCTCATATTGAAGTTTCATGCACGTGCGCTTTGAAAATTCAACTGCAGAAATGATATTCTTCAATGTTTATAAACGGAGTGACTACGGTCAGAGCGTCATAACATAGCAAAGCGATGAAGAAGTGAAATATCAAGCTGTGAAACAATGGTAAATCCGAAATTAAGTGGGTGTCACGTCTCTCATTCCATTCAAGTTTGACACGCTCCAGATGTGATGTGTGTAAACATTTCAGAGCACGCGTGATCCGTCGGCTTAGAATATATGGAAATAATATGGTCTAGTTAAATAGAATATCAATTTGTGGATAAAAATCAAGTACGAAGTGCATTTATTCACAGATATGTTTCAATTTATATGTGTCGAAGAGTTTGGTTTACTCTTGTTGATTTACGAGCATGTTTTGTTTTCGTTTGGGGCCGCTGAGTTATCACTTGAATATACGGCTTTCGATGACTACTTCGACGCGCTAAAGAAATTATAAATATTAGTATGGTTTGTAATTTATGAATAATTTCATCGATTTCTCTGAGTAGATAAATGATAGCGCTTCCGATTGATGTCAATAAACATTTGTTTTCTGCATTGTTGAGAGTTTAAATTCACTGTCCAGAGTCACCCCCAGTCTGGCCGAAGTCACCCCGCTCAACTGGGGGTAAATGAATGATTAAATACTCGGCACACAAATATATTTCATTTTCCAACAATTTACCCTTTTAAACATAGCACAATAGCTATTAAATGATATACGATTTATTTGTTTCGAGCGAAAAATAAAATAATTAAAAGTAAGAAATCAAAAAGGGTCCGATGTGTACCCGGTCTCCCCTATTATTATTACTGCTGACTACAGAGTCGTATTTATTGGAATTGGCAGGATTTTATTTGATTAAATCTAGTGATAAATGTTGGTGAAAATAATGAAAACTACAAAATAATTGTTAAAATATTCTCAGAATCCGATTTAGTCTGACAGAACAAAGCCAATCAGAACCGATATGATACAAAAGCCATATCATCATCATCATTATTTATTGGGGTGATTGGCTCAGTTGGCAGAGCAACCGAACTTCAGATTGTATCATATCTGATCGACTGTGGTTCAAATCCCCCTGAGGTCAACTAAGCCTTGACTTTATCTGTAACATCAAATGAGTACCATCTAAGGATGGCGAATGGAATGGTTCAGAAGGAATTGCATTGTGAGTAGTTGCGGCGCATCGTTGCGCATTAACAATCAAGGCCAATCTGCCATGAAATCTGTTGAGTGGTACGGGTGCCTTCGGTAGGGCGACACCGTCCACATTACTTTTTACGGTAGATAGATATAGATATGACTTGGGCTACATTTCTTTTTATAAGTCAGCAATCGCTTTCAAGGCTTGAGTAACTTATAGAAATAACATAGAAAACACACATAGGCCTACAAACAAATACTGATAGGCCTACAAATAATGGGGTTTACCTGCAATTCTGCTTGAAGAAGACCATCATCTGGTATTAATGAATATAATATAAATTCATGAGATCCATTATCAACCATCAACTTCCCTTCATTTGTTAAAGACCATGACTCTGATTGTCTTTGTTCACTTGATATTACCTTGAATAAGACGTCATAACAAGAATAATTATATTACAGAAAGCAGATTTTGACACCCAATAATTAAGGATCAAAGCGTAAGAGTGAGGGTATTATGGGGATTTGATCCACAAGTCCACAAGAGAGTTTCGTTAATAATTTTAAGTTTGTTGTTGTGAACGAGTGGATATAAATAACAAGAACTTCCCAACTCTTGTGCTTTAAACATTTTAATATTTACTTTGAGTAAACAATAAGAATTCATCATGATTAAAGTTTTATGGGAAATTATTGTGAATCGATGGGAAAGGACATTGAAATTTGTGCTGTGAACAATTCAAATGATTCCCCATCAAAATGTATAAAATTAGTAGGCCTCTCATTAGAATCACCGTGTTTTGATCTAGGCCTACAGGTGTTTTTATTTGGCTTGCTGTTTCATATTCGTGTTTTACTTTTGGTATCAAAAAAAAAAATTATCATTTCATTTAGCAGTCTTTGAGGCTTTACGTCATAACTTGCTATTATTCGCGAGGGATCTCACCAGGGATCTCCCAATCGAACTGGCGCGCATTAAACTCAACAGAGCATGTGCTCATTACTAGGGAAACGTATAGCAACCTATAACATATAACTCTTGCAAAAATAAATTTTACTGGTTCACAATATTGGATAATAAGAAATTTGAGTTTTATAACACTAGCTAAGCAAGTGAATCGATCCAAGATAAAACGCATCTCAAATCCTATGTTTTATTATTAAATGAAAACCAAAGCAACTTAAACAAGTAAAGTCGAGGGAAAAGACAGAGTATACTTATAATCATACTCAATGTTGAATTGTTGGCAAATGAAACTTTGAAATGATAAACCTCTCAGTTTACATTGTTAATCAGTATATAGTGTTTGTTTACATTTTATGTCGGCGTGTCAAAAAAATAATAATAGTTAATAATTGGATAATATAATGTATATTATTTTTATAGAATTCATTTTGTAAAGCGCTTTTGAGCATATTAACTTTTTAATTTTGTAAATAGCGCTATATAAATACAGGTTTAATATTATCATATTATATTCAAACCATTGTTGTTTGAGTCATTTTGAATATTTTGGAGTTGTCTAAACTTATTTTCCCATTTCATTTGATCAACACAGTATGCAGCAATTTTCAGTTGATCGAGTATAACAGAGCTTCCAACCCTCCCGATCCCATCGGGAGTCTCCCGCTTTCGAAAGCAAACTCCGGCTCTCCCGATTGCTCCCAAATTCTCCCGATAATTCACGTGTTTGTTATTTACAAAATAAATTGTATAATGAAGTCTTTTTTTCCAGCATATTTCAAGATTATGTCCTAAATAATATAAATTTGTGTAACAAAAATATTTTGAACGCTTTTTCTATTCAGTTTAGACTTTGAAATTCTGAAATGAAGGCTGGGAATGCCTTACGATAATTCATTTACGTTCTTCTCCGTTTTTAGCAGCCATTTTGAATGTCCCTGAAGCCCTGGTGACTACTCCATGTGACTAATTACATCCCTTTTGTTTTCAAAGTCAATCAACTAAGTGAATTTCTGGGTGACTGTTTTTGCAAAATTCGAACAGATTGCAGCATTAGCTGTTATTTAGGCATAACTGCTCAAAAAATTTCCCGGGGGGGCATGCCCCCATGCAGCCTAGAGGAGGATGCCTTCGGCATAAGCATTCTAAATTAATAATATAAGCATTCTAAATTAACGTATAAAAAATGAACGGTAATAAAATCATATAACAGGATATTGAAGCGTTGTACTACAAAATCACAGGGTGGAACATGGTACAAATTGACCAATCATAAATTGAAACATCTGACATTTATGAGAAGTAAATGTTTAAATACACTAACCTATCCGAACAGGTAGAATATAATCAAAATGAGAAACATGGTGCAATAAGCTTGTATTTATTACCAGTAGTAAAGACGACTTGTAACATAGCTTAAAATCGTGCTGCCATAACAATTGGATATTTGTTTGTAGCCTAGCCTATACGAAAACTGATAACTGAATGAAATGACATTAGGCCTATGAGTTTAAAGCTTACTGTTTATGACAGTAGAAGAAGAAGATCAGAACTTTAAAAGAAGAGCATTCAATCAAAATTCAAAATACAAAATGGTCTCAAACTACTAAATCAGGACGCTATCAGTTTTGGTTAAAGTGTTTATTTTTCTGGTGTAACTAATCTAAAGGCACAGGAAAGGGTATCATGCGTTAGCCTACTCACATTTCCTAATGACTGTAAGCTTTTTACAGCACCAACGAGTAATTGATGATTCTTGTTAATTTCTAGGGCCAATTCCAACGTGTCAATTGAACCTTTTGCCTCAATACGGTCCAAAATTAACTTATCTAGGTTCTCTCCCATGTTAGAAGTTATAAATTCAACAATATATACTAGGATTAGACGGAGATACCGCGTAAAAATTGCCAAACATTTAACATTCCACTTCTTGAAAATTCCAATCAAAAGAAACAGCCCTTTTGAAACTGATGAAACCCTCTCTCTCTTTTTCATGGACAATGCCAAAGTGAGACACGTGCAAGTTTCTACAAAATCTGCGTACAGACTGAATAAGTAGAATAAATAATAATAAACGAATAAACGAATAACACCGGTAATAAACGAAAAAATTATTTTCACCCGTTATGTATATTTGACTTTGTGTGTGCAGAGCAGAACTGTTTGAATCCGATCCGAGTTTCAAGATTGAAAATTTGTCAGATATTTGCAATTTGACTGTTATCGAAGCTATTATTATTACTATTAAATATCGTTACTATACTTCATTAATTATTAGAATGATCATGAAGTGGATAGATTAAGTATGACAATGAATGACCATGTAAAATTATCCTAAAAATCCTGTTTAACCCGACAGAATTACGTCGTCAAATCCGATCTGAAATCTAAATGATAATCTGAATCTGAAATTTGAATCTAAATGAACTTGGGCATAATGCGAAACAGAGGTGTACAGGAGCCGGAGTCAAACTCTGGCTCCGAAAGGAGTATCTGCATTTCAACAGGAGCCGTACTGAAGTGAACTTTTTGTAATTTCTTAATGAAACATTGCAAAGTTGAAAATTGTCTTTTCTACAAAAAGGTCGGAATGGCTACATATTTCAGTTGATGTTAATTTATTTTGAACTTTTCTACGTTTGCTTAATGTTGTGTTGATAAATTAATCCGTTTTCGGACCTTTTACAGGAGTTTGTCTGAAATATTTTGGAGCGGAGTCTATTTTTCTTACATTTTCGGAGCCAGGCTTGGAGTCAGACGCTATCAGGAATTTTTCCGGATTCGGAAACCGAAAATACTGACTCCGAACACCTCTGCTGTGTCAGCATCGAAGCCGACTGCATACGGACGGAATATAATATAGTGTTGATGGATAATACCGGAATCATATAGATTGTATTTTAAAAACCTCAACCACGGATCGCTATACAGTAAATATTCAATTAGATAAATTATAATTATTCAAAAATCAAAATTTATCTGATCCAATACTATGCGTTTAATTCTATTGACTATAATATATAATATATATATATATATACAATTAATAACATAATAATAAATATTATAGAAATAATTCAATATTTCATTCATGAATTTATCCTTCATCGTCACTATCATTAAAGTCTTCGATAATATCATCTTCGACAATTAAACTTCGTTCAGCAAAAGATGATGTACTGGTTTGACTATTAGGCGGTAATTCATCTGTAGCAAGGCGAACTACGGGAATGTTTGAATTACCAAAATCATCACTTTCCTTTTCCTGTAATCGTTCACCTCGAGACCTATATAAATGTTAACAAAAAATAATACGTGGGATAAACAATCTCTATCACACCGATTTTGAATCGATTTAAAATCGGGTTTTTGCCAAGCAAGAATGACCTTATTTATCAGAATCTTCTTGGTGATAAGTTTAGTATACAAAATATCAACATAACGAAGTTTACACAACGTTTCGGCTAATTGACTTCAGCCATTCTCAAGTGAATGTTTTTTTATGTATATCTTAACTAATAATAAAAAAATGGCTGAAGTCAATCAGCCGAAACGTTGTGTAAACCTAACCTATATTTTGTGCTAAACAAAGATATTGTTACAATAAGTCGATGCTGATAATGAATAACAAGTTCTCACAAAAAAATATACATCATAACAAAATTGCAGAAAGCAACATGCATACCTATAATGATAAATAATCGTAATCTAATATCAAAATTCAATCTAATCATCTATAATTCAAATTCCAACCTATTAATTGTATACCGAAATCTCATTGTGTGACGTTGCATATTTTGCATGAAACTGGTATATTCGTAGAAATTTACTACGGCGACATTCTGATCCTTACCGAAAGAAAGTTCGGTTTTCATGAACAAAAATGATCAATTATCCTAGTAAATATTTTATTGTGCACTGGTAATGCAATAAGGAAGCAATCATTATCTCAATTTAGATGATCAAATAATAATATATTTGTTGTAAACATTCAATAGAGAAACATTACAAATCAAGCAGCTTCTATAATTATTTTATAATTATCATTTGTAGGATGGTTGAAATAAATCTTCTGGTGTGAAACTTGAAGTAGCGGAAATCTATAATGTTTCATTTTTGACTTTCATTCTATATAATCGCTCTGATTAATTTCATTGAGCACTATACCAACAACTGATGTGGAACAATCCCACCATTAATATTATTATGTTATTATTATTATAATCATCATACAGTTAAATCTCTATACAGTGGCCTCCTGTCTATATAATAGTGGTCACGATGGTAATGTCTTAAATAGTATACTTTATTGAATCAATCCTGTAAATAATGGTCACCTGCATATAGTGGTCAATTTCTCTACAACTCGCAGCTCACTGTTATATATACATTCTAACGATTATCATAACACAAAACCTAGTGGTAAATTTCCGACCAAAACTATATTTATGGTAATTCTAAAAATGCGGTTAACTGAAAATCTGAAAAATTTCGCGAAAACCGAAATCGAGTCGGGGAGTCATTCGGCAATTTGATTCAAATGTGATTCAAATATGTAATACATATAACACAAACGTTGATATAAACCATGGAAACACGAAACATACTTTGCCTGATATTGTTTGCGACTAAACTGACCCATCATCTGAAGAAACGATATCTGACCTATAACATATGAAACATAATTAAATAGAAAAAAGTTTTCCTTAGCTTTTGAAATTCTCTAGCAGAAGAAACAATTAAAACTGATCTAGCCTTAAATCTTTCAAAGTAAAAAAATATAATATCTTAATCAATTATTTCTAAATTTTGTAAATGTTTTAGTTTTGCGAGTTATGATCCTATTTCCCGGTACTTCGGTAATTTTTTGACGGAGCGTGGACGAGAATACCGTGAAATTTCACAGCAAATGAGAATGAAGGCCCTAAAATTTCATGTTTTTAAGAGCAAAACAAAGGAAAAGTTCTTAAATGGTTCTTAAATATTGAAAATCCTTAGATTGACAAATTTCACAACAATCGGGAAATGGCACCCGAAAAGCCGATGTATAGAAATCCCCCGGGTCCTTTTTTGCACAAATCCTTATCACACATGAGTTACAAATTAAATTCGTAACATAAACAAGTTGAAATTAAAATGAAGAACACCACAACAATAACAACAATATCACAGGAATTAAAAAAAGAAATTAAGATTGAATGTACCTGGGAACTTCATTGGAACATCAACTTTACTCAGGAAAGGTATTACCTCTGTGAACAATGCTTTACCAGAATAATGAAAGTCTACAAAAGCAAACAATTGTAAATATCTATAATTCATAAATAACATCCAAACCAAGAATGGGCACGGAAAAACACATGTCACAATTCCATAAAAAAAAACAAATAAATTGTAAAGAAGAAGGACACCACCATCCATCCACTTGGTTTTAAGGAGATGGGAGGGAAGGAGTGCAAGCTTCCATGTGTAGCTAACCCAGAGCCATCTATTTACAAGAATTGGAACACTCTTTCATGTGCCCCTCTCAGCTCCAATTGGACATATACCAGTCACGTGATTTTATGGACGTCATTTTCGTTCCGTCAAACCCAACCTTGCGAAATATGAACAAAGCACGCAAAAATAATGTCATGAATTGAAAGAAAGCTTTTTGTTCAAAATGCAAAACCTCCTTTTCAATGAAACGAAAATGGTGATTTTCGAGCCTCAAAAATTACATGTCTCAACTCAAGTTGACCTCTTTACAGACTTCCCGTTCTTCATTACAGAATTCTATTATTTTAAAGATGCATGCATTACTCTGCTCGCTTGTTGGTCGTTTTGTAGCCATCAAAAATAATCTCTATACTGAATTAGAAGAGTGATAACGAGTCCACTGAGCTTGCACCTTCCCTTCCTATAGATATTCAAATATTTCCCTTATCAGCCTCGCACACCTTGTTTCAGGACACCCAGAGGTTGGGGATTTCAATCTACCCTTCGGTTGTCCTCATCTTTTTGCCTTATCCCATTCAATGCCATGCTTCTCTGTTTAATATCCTTTTTTTTTGTAAAGCGAATATTATCAAATCAGGCCCTAGCATTGACAGCTGGGAACCCGGGATCATTTTCTAGGTTACCGCCTATCGGTATCCATGTGAACATGCAGTCGATATAAATGAATATCATGTATTTAATAGAAATGTTTCATCAAACCTTCGAGAAGATGAGCGCCACTGTTGAAATTGTCATTCATCTAAAGTAGATGCAAAGAAAATGCAAGTAATTAATATTAGCCTTTGCTAATTTCATTATAACGTATGAAACTTTATTTTATTTCATGAAACTTGAAACTCAATGTATGATATCTTAATTAAACTAGTTTGTAGGTTCTAGAAATGTAATCCTGAAATGATTTTATTATTTTGATATCATTAAAGTGCATATCTCGGATTTGGCAGATTGCTTCTTTTAGATTGGGAATAATTATATAATTATTAAATCTTGATGCAACTATATGCAATCATACAGCCAGGAAGTTTATGGGTCATTTGTAATTGAGGAGTAGAAGTGCGTATATATTCTCAAATCAAATATTTGTAGATGTTTTTTACTTCAAGGTTGCCTTATGAAAGCCGTATAAAAGTTGACTTTAGCATAATATTAATATCTGACCTTTTTGTATATCTGATATCAACTTTATATATTACAATTCGATGGAACATTCAGAATACACTTCCAGAATTTGATTGACATTGATATATCACGTGATTGAATATGATAACGTTTTTGTAATTAGCTTTGTTTTTGCTATAGTCAATTTCTATTAATTAAAACAATTGCACATCTAATCTGGCGAACCCAAAACCATTTATTTACAAGAATTGGGACGCTCTTTCATGTGTCGTACTCAACTCCAATTGAACAGATGCTAGTCACGTCATTTTATAGACGCCATTTTCCTTCAGACATTCCCAGGTTTGCGAAATTTGAACAAAGCGCACGAAAATAAAATTATGAATTTGAAAAACTTTTTGTTCAAATCCTTACTATCAATGGAACGAAAATGGTGATTTTTGAGACTCAAAACTTGCGTAATCCGACTTTTATAAATAGATAGCTCTGAAAGACATGATTAACTTAACCTAACAATGTTAATGTGGTGTCGTTTATAAAGGAAAGCATACCTCGTTGGCAATACCATACCATCTCGATTTATGAAGTGGTCGCCATGCTGAAATTGAACTGTTGCAATTCGAAAAGATAATACCACGTGCAGCAATTAATGAAGTGTAATCAGCAATCTGTTGTCTAACCTATATATATAAAATGAACATCATAAAAGTATAACTTTGATATTTAAAGGGAGAATACTGACCGGGGAACATTGCGCGCTCAACCAACTCATACGTCATCAATTTAAACAAAGCTTTGAGAAAAGCTGCCGTGCGTGTGAGTGAGCTTCGTTTTATTATTCTGGCCGTATGTTGATTTTATGGAAAGTATTTCAAATGAACAAATTAAAATCACAATTTGGGAGCTATACTACGTACTTATTTTATCACGTTCTGGACTTTAATGTATTGTTTACTATGTGATCAACAGTATAAAAAGTATGATGTGCAGAAGCATTTTTAGTTCGACCAGTTCGATTGATATGTTGAACGAAAGTAACACTAAACAAGAACCTTGTTTAACATTTTTATTTTTGTTATAAAGCCAAATCCTTGTGTTTCTTGACATCTTAGGTCATCTTGCGTATCGACTATCGTTCTTTTTCATGTTTTTGATGTAACGATCGGTCCATAAAAGCCTGCCAACTAATAACAAGGCAACTTCAGTAAATATAACCAAGGATAAATATACCAAAAGCAAACTAATGTGATAATTCAATAAAACTATGCGAATCTGAGTTAAATACATGGAATAAATCGTTGTTCAAAAACATTGATTCGTTGATGATTGTCACGAGTTCACGGCTTCGACATTTGTTCCTGTCTCGTGCTTTTGATTATTTCGTTCAAAACAATAGAATTAAGGCGAGGCCGACTCTGTTTCAAAACGAGTACTTGAATTTGGTATGAAGAATTCAAGTTCCGCGCGCAACGTTCCCCGGTCAGTATTCTCCCTTTAACTTTATTATCTATTATCATGATCTCTTAAAAACTTTTGAAAATACAAATTTGAGTTGCATTATCTTAGTTCTCGTTTATAGTCATATCATCTTAACATATAAAAGAGAGCTTTAAACGTATGTACCCTATAATAACTCTCCAAATTTAAAATGTACGAAAGTAGTATCATTCGAATCCCCGTGTTTTGATCTGTGTTTTTATATCCTTTTTTTGTTTTATTTTGATTTTTTACTTTTCCTATCGAAACAAAATCTTCTCATTTTGCAGTCTTTGCTGCTTTACGTTATAACTGCTATTGTTTGCAAGGGATTTCCCCTTGGATCTCCCCAATCCAGCCCAGCAACGCAGGCAACTCATTGCTATAGTATACTATATTTAGTCAATACAATAAGCAACCTTCTATAAAACCGCTTGTACAGCATAAACCTTTCAATTTAACTGTTTCATACCAAATTCAAAACAACTTAGAACGCAGAAAATATTATTGTAGTGAATCATAATGCAACAAAACACTCTGGTTTCGAACTACGTAGTTTAATTTGAAGAAATTGAGTCCATATCATGTGAAATGTTGTATATGAATGAATTAATATATTTTATTTCTCGTCGTGTGCAATATGTGAAAAGTTCGAATCGACAAACCATGATTCCAAGCAACGTTCTTGTCTAACGATACTAAACCATGTCGAAATGTAAATTAACATTTTATTATGACTAACAGGCTAAGATCGAGGAATTCTTAGCCTGAGTCAAGACAAAAATCTCTATCTTAACCAATTATATTAAATATGAATTACATCAATCAGCCAATCAGTTACCAATCAGTTACAATTAACGGTATAAATCATATCACAGCAGTAATCAACATTAAATATATTCAATTTGGTTACAGAGAATCTCATTTTAATTAATCGAAACAGGTGGTTCATATAGGCTAAAAAAAAGCATCCTGTTCGATCAACTGACGTTGGCCTTACAAAAGCAAACATGAAGGAATCGGTTTTGATATTTACATACATCGTTTTGAGTATTTTGCATTACATAGAATTATGCAATGGGGAATCAACTTACACAACGACGGATGGGATTTATTTGGAGGAGTATAGAGGCCAATTTTACACTGCAAAACCATTTCAAACCTACTCAAACACAACCATCGGAAAATGTTCAATGATTTTTACAGATGAGTCAAAAGCTGTATCAATGAATTTTATTAATGATAATCACGCACATCACAACTGTCAGCTTTTTGAAAAGAAATCAAGTGATCATGATATACAGGAAGGAAATCTAATCGCAAAAAATGATTCAACTTTTTACAAGAAAATTGAAGGTATAGGCAATACTATATAGCATCAATCTATCATTTCAAGATAAAGGATAGCGACAAAAAATAAACAGACTTAGTTTTAAACAACGTTTCGCAAATCTTGTAACTTTCGTAACTTTCGTAAACCTAAGTCTGTTTATTTTTTGTCGCTATCCTTTATCTTGAAATGTTTTTCGAAGCAACTTTGACTGAATGTATCAATATATTAAAATAGGTTAATTCTTTAAGATAGATTTTACTCTGCACGCAGGCTACAAGGATTCCTCGATCTTGGAAGAGATTTGGTGATAAAAGTTAGCAATAATTAAAAGTAAATTTACAGTTCGACATTGTTTAATATCGCTAAACAAGAACGTTGCATGGAATCATGGTCCGTCGATTAGAGCTTTAATTATATTAGACGAATAAAAGTTGAGCTCAATGTATAATTCGAAGGATATATATATATGAGCAATAGAGACATAATATCAACATATTTAATTCTATCTATTTGTGACTCTATCTTCTAATTTAATGCATTAAAGGTTCGTACTACAGTTCTCCCCCGACTTTATGACCCAGTTTGTTAACTTCCATTGCATTTCGACGCGGTTGTTCAAAAAGTACTTTGGGAGGATGTGGATGACCATAGAAATGTTTCACATCATGAAAAAGATACCCCAAAATATATTTACAAAAATATACTCTAACAAATGAGAAAAAAATTAATGCAAACAAAAAATAAATTTTGCTTATGAAAACAATTTAGACAAAGTTAAAGTAAAATTTATACCTCAAACATTTATTCTTGAAAAGCATTCAATTTTTTCCTGAATTTTGTAAAAGATTCCCTAACATTTGAACGTTCCCATATACCAAAAGTATGGAAGTTATCCCTCCTCGGGCTCTATGACCTACTAACAATGGGTTACCAGCGTTGCTCGGTTTAATGCAGCGATTGAAATTTATCTCCAATATATTTTACTGTCAATTCCACAGTCAAGCGTGTGCTGAATCATTGTGTAGGAGAAATTGCTACTGAAACTAAGTCATGAATATAGATTTAGGTTTTTCAAATATTGAGTAAAATTTCCATATCAATTATGTATCCATATTTAACAGAGTAAAGCCTCGGCCATAGGATTTAATCCGACAGATTTTTGCGTTTTTTCGCCAACACCTTGAGGGTGGCCAATGAGGGTGGCCTTTTTATTTTCGCCAACATTCATCGGATTTTGTTGAATTCATTTTCGTCAACAGCGGTTGGTATTTGAGGCTTGGAAACTAGTCAATCGAGCCCGCCAATCCTGAGTCAAGCTACTTCATTGTTGACCAATCAGAAGATGATTCATATTCTCAACAAAATCCGATGAATGTTGGCGAAATGTTTGAATGTAGTCAAAATCCAAAAAAAAGTGAAATTCAACACCAGCCAACAAAATCCGAAAGGTGAGGGTGGCCAAATGACTTTTTATTTCGCCAACATTCATCGGATTTTGTTGAATTCATGAATGTTGGTGAAATAAAAAGTCATTTGGCCGGGGCTCAACGTCACATTTCTAAAATTGACGTGCAGAGATAGATCACCATCTGATTGGATTAGAGCAGAAGAGGAACAATGGCGAGAAGTTGCCCATGTCAAAGTTGTCTGAAGACCTTTCTATCTGAAATATTCGTTGTTTTCAAAAGGGGCAATTGCGTCCCTGCACTAATTTCAATCAACATAATTATTAATTTATGATTTTAGGTTTTGTAAAAGCCACTTCATCTGTGATCAAAGTGAAGAACAGGGACGAGAAACCAGGAAATTTTACATTTCAACTGCCATCTGGATCATACGAAATCAAATTAAATCATTTGAACGGTGGGTTTATATGCAATGATAAACATAAACGAATTCCAATGCCATTTGGTTGTCACACGTCATCACAGCATCGAGCAAGTCGGATAATGCTTGTAGAAAACTTTCGCGGCAATGTTATTGTAAAGTGGTTTGACTTCACAGAGTTTGAAGGGAATGGCGTCACAACTAGATTCATCGCTACTTCTGAATGCTTTCGTTTAACAAAAAGCTTGGATTATTCATTTTGGCACGCTAATGACCATAGCAATATTAATGAATATGGCAATTCTGGACAAACTTCTTTTGAAATGTTTGTTCGATTATGTTAAACGGGTAAAGTTATTGTTTATAAAGCTAAAAACTGAAAAATTTGCTCAATGATATACAAGGAAGCAAATACAATAAATTTGATCACGACTTGCTTTTACATTAATTCACAATCGACTATACTATCATAAATTCACAGTATTTGTCTATTCGATTGCATGTAAATAAGCCTATGACAAACAAGAGAGAAATTTGTGAATATATTAATAATGTATTGAATTCAATATATAGCCTATACGCCACATTGTAATAACAAAATAACTGTAAATCCTGGGAGTAGCTTCATGAGCTATGCAACAGCTGTTGACTGACTTTCCGCTGTTTTCGTGAACACTTAGGAATTACTTTTGGCGTGTCAAAAAGTAATGAGTTCCTACAAAAGTTGAGGCTTAATAATGAGAACGTTCACTTACATTCCATTGTCCATTGATGACATCAGCTTCGCATAGATAATTAGATGCTTTCATCTGGTTAAAAAAAGTATTTGAATAAATGAAAAAGAATCCACATGACGAATGCTTAGTTAAGCTGTATTTGAAATAACACAAACATGACAATAGTCTATACTTTGTATACATACATACCAAATATCTTAAATGATGACAAAAGTTGTTAATTATTGATGTTAATTATTGTTAAGTTGTTCTGTATGTTATTCACATTTGTATGCTTTTACACAGAAATAAACATATCATTAATTCATTCATAAAACTTGGTTTTTGGTAGGCTCATCAAGAAGTAAGAATTTAATCAATAAAGGAAAATAGATCTTTGAGGGTACTATAAACAATTAAGTAGGGGTTTTCAGGTGACTTAAAAAGCCTGTCATTCCAAAATTGAAGCGTCTTGTGAATCTCATAACAAAAAACCTAAGGCTTTACTTTGATGTCCCGCTTACTTTGATGAGCAAAAACTTGATGGCTTCTAATCGGGACTTGTGTCCTTTGTATCAAGTAAGGCCTTACTGTAATGGTTGGGACGTTGGACCTCGGCACGCAGGGTCTTGGATTCAGTCCCTGGCGGGAGGTTGGCGTCAGGAAAGGCATCCGGCCATTAAACTAACTCATACACACTTCAAAAAACACTAACCAATTAACCAGCTAGCCAACTAGAACTCTAGAAGTTGCCTCTAGCTAACACTGTTTGTGGAGAAATGATAAATGCAACAAATATGTGAAAATTGCTGTTGCCTTGCTTTCATAAATGTTTACGTCTTTAAAATATGAAATATAGTCAAGGGTTCACACGGCGTGAAAATATCAATAAAAACATCTATCTTTCAATATGGTACAAATTTGTTTTGGAAACAATAGAATTAGGAAAAAGCACAAGTCTCATTTACAAAACGTATCAAGATCGTTATAAATATAAGCGAGACTTGAGCAAGTCAATAAAACGATAACAAAAAATAGGATTTCGCAATGTACAATTAGCGGAAGGTTTCAAATCTTTGAAATCATAAACAAATAAAAACAATTCATTTTAGTTACAACCCTGCGAAAACAACTCAGGAGTTCATGAACTGTCCATGAAGTTTCAAGACATGTCCGTGAAGGTTCATGAACTGTTCATGATCTGTCCGTGAGGATTCATGAACTGTACATGAACTGTTCATGGACCCCTGGACTGTTTTTCGTAGGGATAATGGCATATAGAAACGGATGTCAAAGGTTTAACTTTATCAGACACAACATATATATAAGTATACATATAGCATTCTGGAATTCTAGAAATGTTCAATTCTTTTTATTGAATTTGCTTTTTATGTTTGACATATAAATTAGAAAATATCAATTTTCGTCAATGCTTAGCTCTATAGCATTCTTAAAGTGGGAATAAACCCCCAGACTATCTTTACATATATAGTAGAACCCGACGTGAAAAAAACAATGGCGTAATTTTTTTTTCGATCTGGAAATTATTTCTTGGTGAAAAATGCCTTCAAAGTGGTGTTTTGGCCCAAATGTCGCTGAGGAAAAAAAAGGGATTGGATCTAGCTTTATGACGACAAAGTCACAAGTCGTGTGGTTTTTCTAATAGACTTTAGATCGGATTAATCACGCGATGTTACGTTTGAGATGGCGTAGCTCTGTAACGACAATCTATTTTTCTCTCCCACAAAACTGAGGTAAGGAAGAATATATAAACTCAAGAGTAGCAAAATTCCAGATGATTTAATGACTTTAAAGTTCACGAATTTGAAGAAAATAAAAATCAGAAAATATTTCATTCGTAGCGCGCGTTATACAGATTATATTTTGACATATCATTCTCACACATATTTAACACATATCAAAAGATTCTCTGGTGACCACAAAAGCTAGCTAAGTAGAATTTATTGTTGTAAGCATATGTCTGCACTGTAAATGGAGTGTTCTTTTGAGGGTAAAAATCATAATGTATGGTGGGAAACGCTATTAAGAACACCAGAACCGTCGGTTTTATAGTCCTCTTTTCACAGAAGCGAAATCTGTCCATCTGATTTCTCGTCTCTGTAGAAAGATATTTTGTGCAAAGTAACTTCTGCACTTTATTACTGCATCCTATAAACTACAGATTGTGACGACAGGATGCTAATATGTTCTACTTTCTAGCCGAAGGAATGAATACTAGACTGGTAAAATAATTTTGTGGCGTATGTAAAATAAGGAACGAGATTTCACATTGCAAAACCTTAATTTTGTTATTCCTATAACTTTGATAGAGAGGATAATAATTTATGCAATGAAGATATACCGCAAAACCGACAAATGATAGAATCTGCATTACTGTAGTTCTAGTGGCTCTAGTATACGGCTGTAAACTTGAATAAGAACGTCCGAGTCCTCTATCATGTTTGTACTATTTTCCGATATTTTATAGAATTTTATAGTGTAATGTACTGAAGAATTCTCAATGGTTTTTTAAATATTGAATGCTTGGTGAATTAATGATGAACACTTTGTTAGACTATTGAGTATAATATATCTATCTATACAGTCGTATAAACTATACGATTACATGGTTTAAGTTTTACTAGACAAACTTTCAAACTTAAAACGTTGAAATGATAATTGAAGAATGTCTATTTAATGTTTTAGTAATACTTAATTAAATCCGAAAATGTACAATTAATACTTTGCAGTACCAACTATCTCGAGGAAAAGTCGTCTGTGCATGCCCTTGCAAATAAAGTCAGTTTACATTCAAATTTAGATCATGGAAAGGATATCCTGTAGAAATCTTTACTCAAGAACAACTTGCAGATCATAGAGTTAAAAATAGTTAAAACTTATATAGAGTAAGATCAAGCTATTTTGAAGGGTACGTGTCTACTAATTAAGATTTGAGAAGTACTGCGGTCACACAGAATACGTAACTAATATGTGTCACTAGACTAGTCACAAAGGAACAGTCGCACCGCCTGACATTTGTGTTAATCCGCAATCTATATCAGATTCATCGCGCTTAATGACGCTACGAGAAATTATTTCGACCGAGCGTTTCAATAGATTTTATTCTGCTCCTGAAATCACAAATTGCATCTTTTTTACGTAATTCGCGAGTTTATATGTTTGTTCATGGCTCAGCCTTGTCAGAAATTTTGTTTGCGTGACTTCTCGGAGCTAGGTCACCTCAAAGATTACGTCGCGTGATCAGCCCACTCTTGAGTCTGTTAGACAAACCGCACGACTTGTGACTTTGTCGTCATAAAGCTAGATCCAATCCCTTTTTTTTCTCAGCGACATTTGGGTCAAAACACCACTTTGAAGGCGCTTTTCACCAAGAAATAATTTCCAGATCGAAAAAAAAATTACGCCATTGTTTTTTTCACGTCGGGTTCTACCACATATGTAAAGATAGTCTGGGGGTTTATTCCCACTTTAAATTACAGGATAAGTAATTTGTAGAATCCTGAATGCAAAGGCAGTTATTCAAAATTAGACGACTTACGATATCATCTATGCTTGTGAAGAAATCTGGATAATTTTCATGTAGGTATAAATTCATCATATCTGAGGAAACGTGACATCGTTCAATCACACCCTAAAAACACAGAAAGGAAACATCGACAACATTTCAAAACATTGTGTAACTCAACAAAAGCATTTAACTTTCAGCCAGCGCAAAAAACAGTTCAGGAGTTCATGACAACAGAGAAAATATTCACTAGGTTGATGAACTGTTCGTTGATTTTGCATGAGCTTTGTAAACAGTTCGTGAACATTAACACGGCCTGTTTTTCATGAACCTTCATCAACAGTTCATGAACAGTTCATGAACTCCTGAATTGTTTTCGCAGGGGGGTATAATGCAACAAAGGGGTATAATTATAATGGAGAAATCAATGGTTAAAATTTGTTGGATATTTTTAGATTGAACATTTCTATGATTATGTCAGTATAATAATGATAACAGTGGAAATTAAACATTGTAAAATCAAATCATAATTAATAAATGATCATTCACCTCAGGGTAAAATTGGAGCATTCCACGATCCAATTCAGGTCGATTTAACATCAATTTATTATCTTTCGTTAAGGCATCTCCTAGAAAATTAGTTAGCAGAAAGACATTTTATGAACAATAAAAAAAGGAAAATGTAGGAATTGTTAGACGGAAGTTCAAATTATTAATTTTCAGTCAATGGACTATTCATAAAATGTCAAAATCATCCACAAATGTTGATTTATCCATAAACAATGTATCCAAGGATCTTGTTATCGAACCACCACTTTGTCCTATTTTTGAACAATTTCCTTCAAAATTTATCAAACCTATAGCATTTTTTGGCTTCATTTTTAAGCTTAGTCAAGACAGTCTGAGTTTTTCTAGAAAAGTCTTGAGAAAATAAGGTCTGCCAGCCACTCTTAAAAAGACTGCTTCAAAACACGAGAAACACAAAAAAAGATTTGTTGCAGGAAAAGTTGCTGTCGTTTCGATTTTGTATTTCCTACAAACATTGACTAAACAAACAATTCAATAATTATAAATGCCTTACGTTTACTGTTGAGAATTTTCCCAAGGGCACGGAATAAGAATAACGAAGAGTCTCTGCTAGCGACGACACCAGTAACTTCACTATCTGTGTTCTTATTCCCTGACAATTTACTTTGTAGCTTTGGCATTTTTGTTCTCCGAGCTTTCTTACCAAAGTTTAATTCTGACAAATCAATACTCTCATTTGATCGTTCTAGAAAATACAAACAAATTAAATTTTCATCTTCATATTTCTTGTGGAATATATTCTAATTAGTTTGTTTCGGTCACTTTTTATTGTGTTCCCCTGCGCAAAACAGTTCAGGAGTTTATGAATAGTTCATGAACTGTCTGTGAGGGTTCATTAACTCCTAAACTGTTTTCGCAGGGGAAATTTTAATCCCACTTTTGCCAATTTATGCTACATACATCCTAGAAAGCTTGACAATGCAGATTTTATCCACTGCGAAAAATAGTTCAGGAGTTCATGAACAGTTCATGGACGTTAAATGGCCCAACTTTGATGAACAGTTCCTAAAAAAGTCCATTAAAATTAGGCCATTTAACATTCATCAACTATTCGTGAACTGCTGGACTATATTCCACAGGGGATGGAATAGTGATAATGTTGTCTTTGTTCCTAACAACAAGACATCTGCCTGGCATGCCATGACACCGCCGTCCCATCCGTGAAAGGCAACAATAAGAGTTTTGATTATTATCAATTAGCAAAATAGATCAAACAACACACTAACCTGTACAAAATGAGAATTCAAGAGAATTGATACAGGCTCTGACATCACCATGACAACTAGATGCAATCAAATCTAGTGCATTTTTCTTAGGTACTGAGCCTTGGATGTTCCCCTACAACAACAATTTTTTCATCATTGATTTAGCCCACAGGAAATTACAATTCAAATTGAAAGTTTTCTTGTAAAAACAGTTCATGAATGTTGAATGGCCCAGTATTTTTAAGGGTTATTGCATGACAGCTGTATTTGGGCTATCTGATACACAAGGCTACAGCGCAGTAACCCTTTTGTAAAACATAATTGACCGATAGATCAACTGTCTCCTTTAAATCTTCATGTCTTCCTCATATTATGATCTGTCTTGTTTCTCATTTCTGCTGTTTTGCAAGCTTTTGCTGGTTTTGACCAAACAAAATGACGCGAAGAACAAGAATGCTTTGAAATATAATATATTAAATTATATATCATCAACGATCCTTATATAATTCAATTTTTTATTTGCAATTATTTTTAAATTTGGTGTGTTTTTATGGGTGTTTATGAACAGTTAATGAACTCCTGAAGTGATTTTTGTAGGGGTAGGTTTTCAAGTAAAATCTTTAAGTTATATAAATATTATTAGATTGGTTGTTTTTTAGTCGTGGTTTTTCATTTCGTTTTCTGTTTTGCATCAAAAATGAAAATATACTGTTTCAACTGTATTAATCACTTAATCACAAGGCTTGCATTTCACATCACATTAGGCTACACATCTGTTATTTAAATGAATCCAGCTACGGAGTAGCCTGCGTTACAGACCGCGATTCATTCACGAAAGAATAGGGTCTGTGTGAATTGCTCGGTTTCTCTGTCCGGGCCTCGTATCAGAATAAGATTGATGTCACATAATTATGCAAGATTAAGGTGATTCTCACCGGGAATTATCACATTACTTTGTTTACTTCAGTTGACATGATTGCAATAAGTTCTATTTTAGGCTTCATAGCTATGACAATTAATTGATCGAACAGAGGAGGTGATGAATTTATTATCTAAGAACAATAGATTTACCATGCATCGATCAGAAACTTCCGCTCTACGTTTTTGTAGAGTGGCTTGACAGAGAACTGTGCAAATAACACAGACCCTATTCTTTTGTGAATGAATCACGGTCTGTAACGCAGACTAGCTACGGAGGTGATTCATTGTCAGTACATAAAAATAAGCATATACATAATGAAATGAAATGAAATATAATGAAATATCTAACCTCTTTCTGTTCAATCTCTAGAATTTTTGCCATTGCTTTATTAAGACTAGTAGGTGCGACAGCATTGAAACTATAAAAACATATTGAGCAGACATGAAAGTAAAAAATTTGGAAAATAGACTAAAAATAGAATAAAAATAGACTGGAAAAAAAATGGAAATAGACAGGAAATAGAATTTCTGATCAAATTTTCATGAGAAGAAAACTGATTTTAGAGCTTATAAATAAGGTGAAAAAGAGGGAGATCCGACTGAACAATATCCTGACTGATTGCGGATATGTGATAAAACTGCATCTCATTAATGGCGATATATCAAATCGATATATCAAATTAATCTTGAACTTAAATGGGATCATCCTGTGGTGGGGAATGGGAGCCAGAAAAAAATGTTTTAAATAAATGTGACGGATTATTGCACTACAATAATATATTTCCCATTCAAAGTGCCTACAAATTGTTCAAAATACTGATTTAAAAATGGAAACCCGTTTTGTAAGAGCTAAGCATTAATAGCCTGCGTCTAGACTAAAACGTTTCTGAAGAAACTTTCCTTCAGATCAGAAACGCTTTAGTCTGGACGCAGGCTAAGCATTAATTATACAAAACATGCTATTGAACATATAGCAGTTATTAAGTCAGAAAATCTAAAAAAAAAACATACCAAATTCTGAAAATTGAGAAATTCAGAAGGCTGTACCTGCATTCATTAATCAAATTTTGTTGTCATAAAACGTAGCAGATACATTTTTCAACCAACATAGTAGAAATAAATACTTGCTTCCCACAACTGTAATTAACCCCTGTAAAAACAGTTCAGGAGTTCATGAACAGTTCATGAACAAGTATGTGGAAGTTAAATGGCCCAGTTTTTATAAACAGTTGAATGAACAGTTCACGAAAATTGACCATTTAATGTTCATTACCTGTTCATGAGATCCTGAACTCTTTCTTGCAGGGCTACTTACTCCTGATTGAGAGCAGGGGGATATTTGTAATATTATTTGAAAAATGGGGTTGGCATATGCACAACTGTAAGCTTCAGTACATCAAAACCTTCAAAATTGTCCGATTTTGAAAGATTGCTCAAATTCTTTATTACATCTTTAATGAGTGATTGTTTACCAGCCCCACCACAAGGATACCTACATATGAAGTATGTACTCCTACCTGATACATGTTACACCAAGCTCATATTGAAGATTTTTAGGAAATAGTTTGTTAACGCTTGTATCACCAGAATAACCATCTGATGCAATAAAAACAATAGGATTACGACACCTTGTATGACATTGTCTAAAACATAAGATTAAAATCATGTGATGGCAAACCTGTCACAGAGGTCACATCTACACGTTAATCACCTGTCTATAATGGACACTGTTGCTATGTCTTAAATAGTATTTCTATTGCATCAACCCTGTATATAAAGGCCACCTGTCTATAATGGTCAATTTATCTGACCTCTCATAGCTGGCTGTTACACAATCAAGCATATAATATTTTTCGGTAGTGAAAGAGTTAAGTTTTCAATGGTGAGACCAATAACTAGATCAGACGGGCATCAAATAGAAATACAGTGAAACCTGTATATAGCAGCCAGCTATGAAAAGTAGATAAATTGACCCCTATATGCAGGTGACCTATATATACAGGGTTAATTCAATTGAAAATAATATTTTAGACATTGCAAGAGGTTTGACCACTGTAAACAGGTTTGACTGTAATAGTTTTATGTCATTCAATTTTTTATTTAGTTGCTCGATTAATGAAATTTAACAAGCAATATAAAAAAATTTCCTGGGCATGTAAAGCTGGGTCAAATGACTTTTTATTTTCGCCAACATCAGTGGTATTTTGAGGATTGACGACCAAGTTAATCTAACCGTATCCTGAGTCAAGCTCCATCATTGTCGACCTATCAGAAGAAGGTATGTATTTTCATCAATTTGACTGCAATTGGAGAAAATAAAAATGGCCAACTTGCAAACGATTCGCAAACTATGTTTAGAATAACAGAATATTAAGGATGTTGGTAAAATGTCTTCAAAATGAATTTCCACATACACCAAGTAATGCCAACATCGTGAGGGTGGCAAAATGACTTTCAATTTTGGTGGAAGATATTAAATTCCACTGAACAATCGCTGAAATAAAAATATATTCGGCATGGCAGTAAGAAATGTAAAGCTTACTTTATTGAGCTTGTAGTTAAAAATACAATCTATACTGCATATCAAGCAACATCAAGCCAAAATGAATTCTAAATTTCAAGTTTATTAGCTTGGCCTTTAATAAAGTCTCAAACTGATGATTTTTACCTGAGAACACCATGTAACTTGGTTGGATTGTGGTAAAATGCATTGGGAAGGTCCTATAGAAAATATTTTAAGACATTCAGATATTGAATCAACAAGTGAATGATCTCTGGGGAAACAATTCCTGAGTTATTTATGAATGGTTCAACCTTCTGGAATACTAGAACAATTCAACATTTTCTTCTGAATTATTGTTGTTGAACTTTGACATATAAATCAAAAAAATATTAACTTTCTTGTGAATTTACTCTATCCTTTTGTAATCTATGATTGCAGGATTCCAACTTTTTTATTTTGTTTTATTTTATTTGTCATTTATTTACATACCGGGTAAGCTTGAAGCTTTTTTTCATCGGGGCGGTTCGTTAATTTGTTAGCGTTTTTGAAGCGTTTGCACATTTTATGGCCGGATGCCCTTCCTGACGCCAACCAATTGTGCTTTAGCCAGGGATTGAACCCAAGACCCTGCGGGCCGAGGTCCAAATCCCTAACCAATACACCAAGGCTGCATTTTTGTTGGACCCTGCCTGTGGATAACGGGGAATTAAAAAACTAAATTAGGCTATTCATCAACTGTTTATAATCTCTTTAGGTATAACAGGTTATTAAATAGAATGTTTTGAGTGAAATTTTAATTCAAACCCTAATCTTAAAACAATGTCAATAGAATATGATGCAAGCCACTCCTCGATGCAATTTCAATTCTTCTTGGGGCCAGTCAAGTTCAGAAAGGTTTCAATAATTTTCAATAGAATTCTATTTCGCATATAAAAGAAATATCATGGCTTGTATTCCAAGGCGTGCGATCGCACGCGCACACCTCCGCACACGCACACCTCCGCACACGCCTCCGCGTTCCAAGGCGTGCGATCTATCGCACGCCTACTTTCTTTTCCTTTTTTCGAATATATCAATGTGAAGCTTTATTAAAGCAAACAAAAATTTATTTTTATTAGGGATGCAATTCGATTATTTAAATTAATTTTAAATATGCTTGTTTCCAAATATAAAGCAACCTTTCTTGGATAAATCTTTCTTCAAAATCAAATGCTCTTTTCGCCGATATAAAATACGAAACAAACACGCAACAAATCATTCAAAGCGACGTCTTTTGCATGCTTGAATGGTCTACGGATCTCCCCCTAATTACCATAACAAAGAAGATCTCAAGTTACGCGCCATAAGTTCTATTTCAGACTCTGTTGCTATGACAATTAATTGATCGAACAGACGTGATGAAGCATAAAGCGCGTTGAATAACATGAATTCTGTAAACTAATGTTGAAGCAAACTGAGCGAACAAACTGTTATATTTATGTATTCAAAATCTTTTTCAAAATCTATGTAAAGATAGTTAAATTGAATTTGATGTTTTCAACACATTTCTTGCAGTCGTAGAAAAGGTTTTGTTTGTGTTTTTATTGTCTACTTGCATGGTAACAAATAGAACAAGAGATTTTGATTAATTATTCAATTAGAATCGAATAATGCATTGTCGAATATTCGATTACTGTTTTGACTTTCGCCTAATTTTTATTGTATTGAAATTCAACACCTTGAAAAAAGTTACTAGTGTGATATTGTTAGAAAAAGTTACCGCCTTTCAACTTCCTGTTTTATTAGAATCAATCAAGCGAATAACTCTGAAATGAGATCTTCAGGCAGGAGTGTTTTCAAAATTGTGTTTGTTTCAATATTACATTAAAAAGCAGAATTTTTTTTAACATGAATATAAAATCCTTAACTTTAAATAATAAACGTGATGTCTAGTTTGTATTTATCACCAGTAAAAACGATTTGTAAAACAGCTTGAAATCGTGTTGCCCTGACAATCGGTTATCGTGTTATCGTGGTAACAAATGATCGCATGCCATCGCACGCCTTAGATTTCTGGGGCGTGCGTTTTGTCGCACGCGTGTGATTTCAGGAATACAAGCCATGAGGAATATAGGCTGTAACTGTTTCAGAATATTATTTTTACCACTTTCACTGTCAAATCATTAAATTTCATCAGGTGTCGTATTTCAAGAACACAATTAACAACATTTATAAAAGGGAACAGATGAACTGTCATTAAAACTTAAATATCGAAACGATGTCAATCAAGCAAGCGTGACACATACACTTTTCAATTTATGATTCCAAACGTCATGATTTGGCTATAACGATAGTAACCCAGGTAAATAAAAACATTATGAACTGTTCATGAGCGGTTTATGAATTATCTATTTACAATGAAATATTAAACAGTGAATGTTGACAAGGGAGATCCTGTAACATATAGTGAGTTACTACATACAGTGAAACATGTATACAACGGCCAGCTAAGAGAGGTGGATAAATTGACCTCTATAGACAGGTGGGCTTTATATACAGGTTTGATTCGATAGAAAATACTATTTTAGACATTGAAAGAGTGACCACTATAGACAGGTGGCCGCTGTATAGAGGTGACCGTTATAACAGGTTTTTTTCACTGTAACTTATATTGATAATATAATAAATATATTTGATGTAACGTTAGTGGAGGTTGGCCACTGTCAGGGAGAGGCTGACTTTGATACGTGTATAACAATGATGACAGAGCCTTTATGACAGGACCAACCTTACACGGTGATGGCTGAGGATGAAGAGTGTGATTTACATATTAACAGGCGACAAATACAGATTTACAGAAAATATGTTTACAAATACTAGGATATCCCCTGCGAAAAAAGTTCAAGAGTTCATGAACAGTTCATGAACAGTTCATGAACAGTTCATGAACGTTAAATGGCCCCAAATTTTCATAAAGTGTTCCTGAACTGTTCATGAACTGTCTGTGGGGTTCATGGACTGTTCATGAACAGTTCATGAAAATTTCAGGAAAATTGAAGCCATTTAACGTTCATGAACTGTTCAAGAACTGTTCATGAACTCCTAAATTGTTTTCGCAGAGGATAATACATGCACGATACAATCCAACATGCTAAAATGTATAACAAATTTAAATATTTGCCTGCTTACCTCGACTAACACAATACTTTTCAAGCTGCCACAAACAGAACTTGCAACTGAACTTTTACCCTCTGTTACAACACCAGAATATCTATTCGCTCTCAATAGAAAATCAGAGAATTGTTTGGTTTGAGAAGGACCAGCATGTGTTGACTCATCACGAGGATCAAATGCTTCTAAAATTAACACATTGACATACAATATTATTTGACTGTTGATTAGAATCAAAATAGGATTTCATGAATTCTATTAGTTGTATGGGATATTTTAAATCTAAAAATATTGACTTTAAATTGCTACATTCATTATTAAAATTAGTATCTGACGATGATAAGCGATTGGCTCGAACAAGCAAGGTATTTAATAGTGCCTTCTTATAGCTTTGATCTATGTGGCTTTGATAATGCAGTAATTATTATGAAAAGTGAAAAATTCTGTAAAACTAATTTTTTTATCATGTCAGTTTTGAAACCTTGGGGATGCTATTGTCTTCACATATTGTCGCAACCTAGCATCGAGCTCTACCCCATTGTCTTGGATTATTACACCATGGTTGAAGACATTAGGAGGTGCCAGTGTTTGATTAGATCATAGGAAACAAGAAAAAATTCAAAAAAACTTACCATTAATAATAATAATAATATTTGACTGTTGATTAGAATCAAAATGGAATTAACAATTGCAAATATTGAAGCACTATATAACGATGATTTACAGCAGCAGCCAATATGTATTTAAACGTAAACCGAAATCAAAATGTTAATGAACATTGGAGCGATTCGTTCGAAAAACACATTCATGACCAGGGTCCGACAAAAGTAGGAATCCCGGAATCCTAGATTCCGAAAGGTTAAAGCAAATTGAAAGAAAATTATATTTTTAATGATTTATTAAGTCAAACAGCAACAACAAAGTTTCAGAAATCCATAAGGCAAAGCTTTAGTCGCACTCTGTTCATGACCCCATGAAAATAGTAATGTATTGTTTTGTATATAATGTAGCTTTGTCTAGAAATCTTTTACCTGTAGGCTCCTGAGAAACAGGGTTGACCCAATCTTTAACTTTAATGGATAAGTCGTTACATAGAGCCGATATTGTTGCTGTCTTTCCACACCCACTTGGACCAGTCAATAGAAGTATGTTTACGCCTTTCTATGAAGACAGATGTAAAATAGATACAAAACAAAATTTAGTAATTTATGTTGTAAAACTACAGGGATTTTCGAATGCTGTTCTAGTGATTTGATTGGCTAATTCCCGTGTTTGAATCACGCAAGCCAAAACAACCTGGACATCGTGATAAATAAAAATACCCAAAATTTCTAAATAATTGTAGATAAACACTTGAATTATGTTAGCATCGTTGATGATACATATTTCAGAATATTATAATCCAAGGCATTATTCTACTTTGTATCATTTTGTTTGGTTATAGTGGCTATACAGAAACAAACAAAAAAGCCCTACAAAACCGGCAAAAGCTTGCAAAACAGCATAAATGAGTAACAAGACAGATCAAAATCATAGCGTTAGAAAGAATCGAAAGTGGTTCGAAAGTATAACTCTGGATCTGTGATTCGAAGAAAACCAAAATATGACGAAGAAGTGAAGATTTATAGGAGAAAATTGATCTAATCCGTCAAATCATTTATGTTAAATTCGTTTAAAAATAGTAAAAACATGTTTTATTTCACAAAAGGGTTATTGCACGACAGCCTTGTGTTTGAGTTCTCTGATACCAACACTTGGGATATTAGGAGACACTCGAAAGCTGAAAAACACTCCCCCTACGGGCTCTTGTTTTTCTGATGCTTTCTCGTGTCTCCCAGCATCCCGCGTGTTGGTATCAGAGAACCCAAACACGGCTGCCGTGCAGTAACTCGTTAGTAATGGTAATTTCCAATGGTAATTATATCAACATTATTTATGTCAAATTTTATAAAACTACAACTAATTGAATTATCAAGGGTTTGCATTATTTCAAATTGTTTCTCATTCAAAAAATCATGTTTACCTTGCTTTTGCCTTGGAATTGATCCGTCAACCAGTCTTTAACTTCTTGGACTTTCTTTTTGTGTACGGCCAAAGATGACTAACCGATGTAAAACAAACATTAGCAAACCCAGCTAATATTGATCAAATATTATAGGACTAGTATAGGATATGCATATCTAGCTTAATTTAAGTGATATGTTTATGTGTTGATGATAATGATCAATAATGATGCTATCCTAGTTAATACAATAAATGTTTCAGAAAGACCTTTATAGTATCACACATTTGCCATGGTTGTACTCATATTTATTAAACACGCAAAAGTTGGGAGACATGAATGATTCATGCTAAAAAATAACGAGCTCGGAGTAAGTGATTTTTAGCGCTTCATTTGTATCTCCCAACTTTTTCTCGTTTAGTAAATACTTTTTTTGTATTATATTGTTGCATAAAGCATTAGTCAGACATAAAAATTAAAATTTCAATAATAGTCTGAAATCTACGATATCTAGAAATAATTTGTAATATATTTCAATGGAAATAGAATGCAATAAGAAGAGTTCAAAACGGTGAAAATAGTCTGGAATCCGCTAAAAGTCTAAAAATTATCATGTCTGATTAGTGTATGGATGGTCTTACCTCTGTTGTTGGCTGATGCTTTTCTAGCCAAGGTAATGATTTTTCATTTGAATGTTGTTCTATCAAAAAACAATGATATGATAAAGACGTTAAATTGACTGGCAGCATATGCGACTGTTCCTCGAATATGATACGTGATGTACTAATTCACTACATTGGGCTTGAGAAATGACATTACTTTTCAACTTTCAACACGTAATATGTGTGATGGTTGATTGTATGCCTTCAATGTCTGACACTCAATGATCCCACTGATGGCTACTATATATATGCATACTTTGAGAATAAAATAAAATTACGAATGAACTTTCAATGAAAATACAATATTATAAGGTTACAGCATACAGTCAAACCTGTTATAATGGTCACCTCTATACAGCGGCCACCTGTCTATAGTGGTCACTCTTGCAATGTTTAAAATAGTATTTTCTATTGAATGAAACCTGTATATAAACTGACTATGAGGTTTCGTAATGCAGTTGCAGCATGAGAGTGCCGTAGTGCAGTTGTTGGGGTGTTGGACCTCAGCCTACAGGGTCTTGGGTTCGATCCCTGGCAGAAGCACTATTGATTGACGCAAGGAGCGGCATCTGACCAATAAACTCAAATACGCTCCAATACAGACAAACACTAACCAACTAACCAACCACATGCTAGATTACCCGGTCTGTAGCTAAATTAATATAAATAAAATAAAAATTATCATGGTTCGACAATGTTTGGAAACCTATAACTAGAAACCTAATTTGCGGAATGTTTATTATTATAGCTGGAAGGAAATAGCAAAATGATTTGAAAAATATGTATAAGATCAACGACAAGTTGAACAACGACGACTAATTTCAGTTAATAAAACAACATATATTTCTCTAGGTCTTGCTCTCATCAAGACTACACACACTCTCCATACGATACGCACGTGGGCGTTTACATTCTATCCACACAAATGAGGCTAGCCTCAATTTATCATGAGTGTTTCAATCTACAGTTCATACATATAATTATTCGATTACACTTCCCCCAGATTTACAAATCTTCATCCAAGTAATAATCGTTTAGCCACGCTGGAACACGACGAATACGAGGACCAACTTCAACTGCTTCGTCAATACGATTTTCACTGTCGCTATCATAATCACTATTGGTTTCATTATCCGTATCATTATCATATGATGACTCACTGTCATCTGTTAATAATAAATCATCATTGTTTGCTTCATTTGGATTGTCATTCAAGTTATCATTGCTTGGTGAATCACTTATACGATTACGTAAATGGCTTACATGCCTTAATGAAAGATGTCCCTTAATTAGTACCCTAACTTTCTGCACAGAAATTTGTTGTAGAACAATACCTGGAAGCCACTTTTCCGTACATCTGACATTGTCTTTTGGCTTTACCCACACCTTGTCATTCGGAAAGTAAGATTTGATAAACTCTTCATCTGATGTAACTGGTTCAATAATACGCAACCGAGGTTTGTAACCAAATTTTTGCCATGCCGGCGGATCCGTCATCCGTTCAGACGGTACGTTGTTATACCAATAAATAGCATCTAATATAGAACACTTGCTTCTAGCGGCTATAGTTTTGATTGTTCTATGGTTGCGTTCTACTATCCCTGTCCCTTGAGGTCGATACACAGCTCTCGGAATCAATTTGACATTCCACAATTTACATAACATTTTAATCTTTCTTGAGGCAAATGTACTATAGTTATCTAATAATATTTCGCTCGGTGGTCCATGTTCTGAAAATATTGACTTCAATTGTGCGTAAATTTGATTCTCTCCCTCGTTAGCAATACGACGCCAGATTGTAAAGCGGCTCGGACCACAGTCAATTATACTCAAGTATTTTTCATTTTCATACTTCGTCACATCTATGCATAATCTTTCCCAATTTTTCTCAACACCGAGTTTACCTTTTTCCCATCTTACTGGCGATGGGTCAATTGACTTGCAATCTTGACAGTTTGTCACAACATTCTGAACATCTTCTGGTGATGGATGTAATCCTATCTGATTAGCCAGCCATTTTAATTGGTGCGTTCCACGATGGGACAAATTGTGAAGTTCTGGCAGAGTCGTGCCATTACTACTACTATTACAATTAGTATTAACAACACCACATACTCCATCAATAGTCGTAACACCTTTTAGCCAAGTAACCGGCACTCTCGTCAATTTATCAGCTATGTTTTCGTCTGATCGTACTAGTAACACAGTGATTTGCAAATTGTACTCTTCAACAATCGATCTAAATAACTCTAATCGTCTTCTGATTAGTAATTCACCGGAGGCTTTAGTATTTAGTCTTTGCTTGCCAGATAGAGCATCATTTAGCCAATTACACACTGATACAGAATCTGTTAGTAGTTTAAACTTTGATAAACCCCATTCCACAGCTAAATTTAATCCACGAAGTGCTGCATCCAATTCTGCTAAATTTATGTGCTTGTTGTCTTGCCGTAGCCATGACCCGTCTTCAATAGTCTCACCGTCCACTTGAATGACCACACCATACGCAAGATTACTCGCATCACACCAAACAGATGCATTCGTAATTTCGTCCACGTCCCATCGACCACGTGCCGGATCGGCAAGTAAAACACGTTTAACTACATCTTTGACGTGACTTTTGATAGTGTCACTCAACTGCTCATCCCAATTTGTCTCCGTACATAAGCGCTTTAAGTAGCTGACGTGTACTCGTAACCAACCACACACCGGGTGTATCCCGATAAGTCGACCACAAAGCGAATAAAGCTCTCTCTTTGTTAAATGATCTACATTTTCAACTTCAATATTCAAAGCATTAGCTCGAGACCAATATAATGCGTTGTTCACTCGCTCTACATTTAAACCCAAAACTCGTACCGGTTCTCCGTTTGATAACCTCTCCGGTTCCTTTGCTTGTAATGCGTAAGTAGCCAAATGCTCTTTAACATAATCCACTCGGACAACGTCTTCGTTCACATGAATATCGTCTACGTATGCGTCACAACCTTGCTTGATATCCGGATCCATGTCCAAAACCTTGCGCAGCAAAGTTGACATAATGAGTGGTGCAACATTCAATCCGAAACCGAGCCGCGTCAAGCAATAACGCGTCCCTTCGAATATAACAGTTTGATATGGCCACAAACTTGGATCTACTTTCAGCTGCAAATAGGCGTCTTTTAAGTCTAATATTGCACAGTTTCTTCCCTCTTTTCGCCACGTACGTAATTTATGTGAGCAAACATCACTAGCCCCAGAATAAATGTCTACACTTTGGTTCAATTCTCTGAAGTCCAAAATTGGCCGCACCTTGCTTTTGCTTTTTTGCTGAACAGCGAAAAGAGGTATCAGCGCTTTTGGCTTTCCATGGACTGTCTCATCGTATGGCAACAAATAACCTTTTTCGATCCACTCTCTTATTTTGATATTGAATTCTTCCAACATGCTGCCGTCCATATTATAACAGCTCACACAGTTTTTCATAAATTCAGGCGGCTTGCCATCCACCCATTTCCATTTAATGACCCATGCCGTTTCATCGAAATTTGCTTCAAAGTTTTTGTCCTCTATTTTTATCTCGCGTGATATAATATTGCTACATTTATTAGGCTCAATTGCGGTATTTACACTTGTACTTATATTACAACCTAACACAGTGGGATCAGCTTGAGCACCGAGCTGATACTTACCAGTCGGCGTCAATTTTAAACCACCGAAAAGCTTAATAGCATCAACACCTAAAATGATGTCAATGCCTGATATTAATGAATTGACAACATAACATTGTATTAACCGTTCAGTGTTAGAAATTTTTAAATTCAAATGACTATAACCTATAGTTCTAACCGTTGAATTATTTAAAATGGAAATGTTTCGTTGGACAGCAGATATACTATTTATCTTCACATTTTCAGACACCAATGTCATCGTACTTCCAGTGTCCAAAATTCCCCGGTATTGAGAACCGGCTACCGTCACATAAACTGTTAACAAACCATTCATTTTCTCGGGGTTACAGCCGGTTCCACATGTGCCGCAACCCCGTGATAGTTTTCCGTCGGTGAGTTAAGACATCCGATGGCTAAATGGCCATCCTGACCACAATTGTAGCATTTTCCATCACGTGCTATCTCACTTTTGTCAGTACTGTTGCGTCCTTGTGGTTTATCTCGTGACATCAACAAATAACAGTCTTTGACGATGTGCCCAGGTTTTCCGCAGTAAAAACATTTTATATGATATTTATTCCTGGTCTCTTTCTTGTTGAGAGTAGGTACAGCGGCGGCAATAACACCTAAATCTTGTGCATGAGCATTTTCTGCTTCCATCAATACTCTTGCGCGAGCTACCAGTTGCTCATCATCTATCGTCAATAAAGGGCGCAGCTGCATACCGATATTTTCAGGCAGACCAACGACGAAAGCTACTCCTGCACCTCCCATACCAGAAAGTTCACACAAACGTTTTAAATCGGCATAATATGCGTCCACATTTTCGCCGCTTTTGTAAGTTCTTCTTCTTAATTCATCATATGCTGCAAACTTTGATAATGAAAATGCTTCCAGCATTTTTCTCTTTACAATTTGTAAGTCTTTCTGATTTTCACTGGACATTTTCTCATAAATGAGAAACGGTGGTCCGCGTAAAAGTAAAGGTACTAACATAACCTTTTCGTTCTCCTCATATCCTTGCAGTTTTGAAACTATCTCAAACCGCGACCACCATTCACTAAGGTCTCCTTCTCCAGTGTACGGTGCTACTATATCAGTGATTTTTAATTTTGCTTTACTAACCGCCATGGCCCGTTAGCTTATAAGATCAACGACAAGTTGAACAACGACGACTAATTTCAGTTAATAAAACAACATATATTTCTCTAGGTCTTGCTCTCATCAAGACTACACACACTCTCCATACGATACGCACGTGGGCGTTTACATTCTATCCACACAAATGAGGCTAGCCTCAATTTATCATGAGTGTTTCAATCTACAGTTCATACATATAATTATTCGATTACAATATGAAGAAGAAAAATTTAGATATTAAGTTTTTATGAATTTCAAATGACTCAAACATTGATCTAACAAGTTGAGGTCGCCGAAGGTAACACATTATGAACTTGGACAATTTTGACTAATTGAATTCCTGTGGGACAATTATGGAGACCAATAGAAAACCTTGGAAGGCTTACTTGTCTTAGTGATCTTTGATGGCAGATCAATTTGAGATTTTTCCTTTGCATCCCACGAAGATCTTTTCTTCAATTTCTTTCCACTCAGTTTCAGTTTCACGTCTGGATTTGAAAAATCATCATCAAATGATGGCATTATCCATTGCGATGCATGCTATGAAAATAAGATAAACAATCATTTAAGTGGGATAGAAATAATTCCTTGAAATCAAAATTGTAGATGCTGAACAGTGAATTAAACAACCAGAAAATTATGGCTAATTGCTAGGGAAGAACGGCTCAGATGTCAGACATAGTCCGACAAAATGTTTTACCTTCTGCAAACCTCAACGTTTTTGATCAATGGTTGAGTAATTGTAGGCCTAATGACATTATTTTTCCTATTTTTCCAATAATTAGTGATTTATATTCATCATTTTGCCTTTTTTCATATGAATCTCTATAGCCTTCAGAAAATTAGGTTTCCAGGTTTCCGTACTTTGTTGGACCCTGATGGCAGTGCAACCGGGTTTCAGTATGTGATCATAACTGGTCTACCATGTGGTTCAAATCCCCTGAAGGTCAACTCAGCCTTCGCCGTTTATCTAAAGCATCAAATGAGCACAATCGTGTGATGACGGATGGAATGGTCCAGAGGGAATTGCATTGTGATCAGCAGCAGCGACATATCGTTGTCAGTGACAATTAAGACCCATCTGCCATGAAATATGTTGGTATTGATCTACAGTGTTTTGACTGAGGTCAATAAACAGCATTTACAATCATTGCTCTTAGTGAAGAGAGCAACTTATATAGAAATGGAAGAGTGGTACAGCCACCTTTGGTAGGGCGATATTATCTCATGTACTACTCTTTTAATAAATAGCTAGTGTAAACACCTTGTGGAAATAGTTTATTAATAGTATGAGCAGTTCATGAACTATTTATAAGGTGCTTCACTGCTCATTAACAGTTCATGAGGATTTGTAAATTTCGTAAAAATTTATGAACTCATTTACATTTTTGCAGCTGGCAGTTCATGAACTTCTTGTATATGTACTTCACAAACAGATTATCACCATGAATCATTTATGAACAGTCACTAATGATGAAAGTTTGTAAACAGAAAGATGAGAGAAGAATAAAAAGGTTTAAAATAAGTAAAAAGTAGAAAAGTTGTGATGTATAGAACTCCAGTAGGCTATAATAATAATAATATATTATTTAAATAACATCTATAGCATTTATGTTTTAGGCATTTCGCTAATATTGTTATAACCCATATGACAACAGTTTACGAACATTAAATGATCCAATTTTCATGACCAATTTTCAATTTCTCGCAAAGGAATTCTCTGAAGCTTCAGGCAAACGCTTAAGACTTTTACGCAAATAAATATTTCCTCTTTTTATGAGATATTGCAAAACTCGAATGTTGTTGAAAGAGGTGGTTACCGGGTGGCTACTTTCCAACAACAAAATTTCAAAGGTTTTTAGATCAAAAAACTTTCAGGGTCGAAAATAGTCAACATTTTTATTTACGCGATACGCCTATTTCCCAGAGATTAATATGGCGAACAAGATTACTCGTTAATGTGCTTTCTATGATTCAAACACATGCAATGGACAGTGGAATTACAGGCAAACCTGCTACAACAGTCACCTCTATACAGCGGCCACCTGTCTATAGAGGTCACTCTTTCAATGTCTAAAATAGTATTTTCTATTGAATCAAACCTGTATATAAAGGTCACCTGTCTATAGTGGTCAATTTATCCACCTCTCTTGGCTGGCCGTTATATACAGGTTTCACTGTAATTATCAAAGACATTTTCATTTTTAAGCATTCAAAATGGCGACAAAACTGAGCTCTAGGCCAACGAAATTTGATTTATTGTTTCTCGTCAACTTTTTGTGAAAATCTGGGAGGCTTTTTTTCATTTTTCATTATTCATTATTTTTTTTTATAGAAAATGAAAATCCGAACAAAATCTACCAGTTAATTTTTTAAGCAAACAATGTGCGCATTAGTATATACTTGTCCTTTCAAAACATCTGATTTGAGGTTATCAATGGAATGCTTGCGATCAAAAGCAAGCATGGTCATGCATATCAAGACAACAAGAATTTACCGGTATTCATTTAAACACAAACATAATCTCCTAAGAAGGTATTTACCAGCAAGTTAACATGTCAAAGTAAATGTTGCAACGCTCGAACTTTTTCATCTTTGCTTATATGTCCTATTTTAATATTAATAATAAAAAAATTGTAAATAATGAAATTTTCTGGCGCGGGCGCTGACGAGAAACTACAAATCAAATTTTGTTGGCCTCATACCTGTCATATAATTGATTCAACTTAATTTCAGAAATAATTGTTGAAGGTATTCAGTAATTATATAATTAGTTCTAGTTGAGCTTATTCATAAATTTACTCTCAGCAGCCTATTTATTGAACTGAAAAAAGAAATCTGCCTATTGTAGACATGCCCATTCTTTCAGAAATAGGCCTAGCCTGGGCCTACTGACAGGGTCCGACAAAAGATTCAAAAGTCTGGAATCCTAGAGCCGCAGGTTCCGACAAACTATTTTCACTTCTGGAAACCTGGATTCTTATTCAAAATTACCTGGAAAAAATTTCCCAGAAGTACTGAAAACCAATTAAAATATCAACAATTTCCGTTTTTATGTTGTTGGTAGCCTAACACGGAGAATCCCATGAGAAAATACTCTAGCAATATATCTTGGATTTCATACAATGATTCAAACATTTTCCTTTTGAAATCCTTGAAAATGTCGACATTGAAAATAATAAATAACCAGTTTCTGGGTAAATTAATTAGCCCTGTCTTCAAAAAGTTTTACATTTGTTGTTTTCTGAAATCAAGAAAATATGAATTCGGAAATCTAGGATTCCAGGATTCCTACCAAAATTGTTGAATATTGAATAATAAAGATCCAATTCATTTTTTATTGACTAAGGCATACAAGATCTCAATAATATAAGAGCATTACATCTATAATTTATGAACCCAAATCTATGAATTAGGATATTATACTGGACTTCTGATATTTTTGAATTTTACTCACTTTACTTACTTCTGAGGTTTTGGAAGACATCTTTATCAAACAAATAATTGGAATAAGTAACTAGAGATAAAAAAAATATGAAAATATGAAAATGAAGGCAAAAAATAAGAAGTTCAAGCTTTAAGTTCACAGGATAAGGTAAATATTAAACACTTTCTGTGCAATATGGGTTATATAAACAACACGAGTGTTACGTTATGAGACACAAGGAAGGCGTAAGAAAAGCAATAAGTTATATAACCCATATTGTTAATCACGGCAATCTGGGTGTTTATATAACCCATATTGTACAAGAAAGTGTTTCATACTTGATTAATAAAATAGAAAGATCATATACCTACGTTTCAACAAATCTTTCCCCGTGCATCTATGAGCATTGACCACGAGTACTTTCAATATTGCCGTATAATATTATGTGTATCGCTAAAAGTATTTTTTATGCTATTGTTAAATATCTACGTGTTATTCTTATAGTTTCTTAAATAATATTTGTTTTGGTGTTGGCACTTGGAAATGAGTTCCATTCTATTGTTTAATAAATTATCATGTTTATAATAAATTATGTGGAATTGTTCCGTTAGACATAGATTACAATTTTAAGTCCTATTACTGTAGGCAGTCGCTGTGGCTAGTAGTGACCATTTTATTTTGTAGTTGGTATGTTTTTCTTTGAGTTTCCAAATATGTTTGGACAATTCTGTGCTGTGTTCAAATTTGATGTTTTTCCCACACAATTACTTTATTTTTTCATCTATGTATTTTTTTATTTTTTTATTTTTTTTGCTATTATTAGTATGTAATATTTATGAACATTTCAATATTTAAAGTTGCATTTTAACTTTACTGTCAAAGGGTGTGTTTTTATTTGTGACACCATCACTATTATTGTGTTGAATTTTCAATATCACTGCAATGCAAACATAGAACTCCATTGTTTGTACCAAACAGAGTTTCAAAAACTCGATAACTATTTAACGTTCCACAGTCGAATTATCCAAATTTGTTGAAAAATTTGTAAAATCTTTGAAATAAAATAAATATCCTTTGCAGGATTCTTTGCAGGATTCCTACTTTTGTCAGAACCTGCCCAAACCGCCTACGGAAATTATTTCCAGGAGATCTGTCATTTTATTTTTATTTGTATCAATGTAAACGAGCATAATATGATCATTTTAGTCAACAAATTAAAATAAAATTGCACACATACACATTACAATTAATTTATAGAATATTGATTTTTCATCCGCGGAGAAAGCAAAAAACGTTAAAGCGCCCGCAGAGAAATAATTTGTGGCGACACAGTGGCAGTCCTATATTTGCAGAGAAGGGCACTATTTACGAAGAGAATCTCAAGAGCGGCCGCAAAATATTCGCCTGCGGCCGTAGGGGCTTTAACCCAGACTGCATTCTTTGTAAACGCATGGGGAAGAAAAAATTGATCTTAAAAATTGCACGGTTTGACAGAAAATGTCCAGGAATAAATTGCGGATGATGTCATACAATATACGATGTAACGTTGCCTTCTAATAACGTTTTTCAATAGTTTCACGAAATTCACATCTCAGTGTTTAATGTTCAGTTTGGAGTGGGAATTCTGTTATTCGATTTTTAAGTCTAAGTAAACATGAACCAGATTTTGACAAATAATGTGGTAAACGTGCTGTAGAATTTGTGGCAGTTATGAATTGAAAATGATTTATTGATTAATAAAAGAGTAAAATGATTTGCGAGCGGAGCGAGTAAAGTTTTTAGAAGAATCGGACATATTTTGGCTACTTCTGTTTATTCTGATGTTGTATTTCAATAATTAAACCTTTGTCTGATTTAATGCAAACATGAAACAGATTCTGACAAGCAGTGGGCTGAATTTATATGATTGTTGTTATCTTACAGAAATGAAATACATGATATGACACGCAGGCGAAAATTTTTCAAGAATTTTCAACATTGATTTGTTTACAAAAATTTCGCAGATGACTGTTGTTTGAATGAAATGCGCGTTTTAGTTTTCCGAGTGTGAAATTATTGCGCGTTTTAAGGTCATTTTGACCCGATTGCGCGGTCGTGGAACACTTTTGTCTCAAAATGCGCGTGGAAGATCTTCTCCGATTCATACAAAGAATGCAGACTGGGCTTTAACGAATGTTTGCCTTCTCCGCAGGCAGAAAAACAATATTCTATAGATAAATAGTAGGCCTTGTTAGGTTTCTGAGGAAAACTTTTTCAGGCGGCTAGAGACTGAAAATATTATCTTCATTCATGGGGCGGATCTGCCGTACTCTGCAAACTTGGTGGCAGTGCTAATTGGTTTCTAGAGCTAATGCTTACAGGAGTTACATCAGTCAGGGGCAATTCCATCGTGACCCACTTACAAGTCAGAGAGTTTGTTCTTTCAGGGCTTCGAAATTATTTTAACATTTGACTTCATTTTTGTTAACAGTTGTTTAGATTGATAAGAGGAACATTATTATTCAAAATAGTTCAACAGATATGAAAAATTAAGTAAATTAGAAAGAGTTGAAGAGCCGTGACCCACTTATCGCACTCGGCAATGTTCCCCAATCAGACAAGAAAAACATAAAACTTCTGTGAATTCTTAGCGAAAATTGATAAAATTTCCCTGTCATCGTTTTCTTTAGACATGATAGCTTAGGCACGGAATCAAATTTATTAAATTCCTTCATTCAACTTGGAAAAATCAACGACATAACGATATGACCCACTTACACACGTTTTGCGATCCACTTACAGCTACGAAGCAGCTTATTATGAGCTTCGACATTTTCTTGTTAAACACAAATATTACGCGATAATCTAAGTTTTTCTGAGTGTATTTCGAATCTCTAATCATCATTGAATGTAGATTGACTGATACAATTGTTCAAAATGCTGTAAGGAATCATAACTTCTAAACAACGACGATAAATTTCGTTTTCCTTCCACCCCAAAAGCGACAAATATTATGCAATCTCATCGGCTGATTTCAACAACAGCGACGTTAAAATTTAACGTGGTGTTAAGGTGTCCAACACACGTGCAAGCGGTCACGCGGTATCTTTGATTCTATTTTCACTGCGGTATTTTGTTTGAACTGCCGATTCTTGCGTTCGTTAAAAAACTGGCCGTAGCAAACTCTCTTGTAAGTGGGTCACCCAGATTAAATGAATGAATTTGCCAACAAGGAAGAAATTTCCCGCCAAATATGCTAATTAGCCATAATCTACTTTGCATATGAAAGGATTCTTCGCTGAAGTGTCACGTTGAAGCGTATACAAAACTTTTATGACTTTCTCGTGACCCACTTATGAGCGGTCGAAGATCATGAACCATTTCTGATGTTTGGGGATAAAAGACACTCATTCTGTTAATTCTAATTATTGGATAGTGTAAAACAAGGACTATAACACTGATTTATATAACTTTTGTATTCAGATAATGCGAGGAGAGCGCAAAATTTTGAATTTTGATTATTTTGTTTTCGTAGAATTTTAGAGCGGCCATTACGACGCATGATAAAAAACATTGATTTTCTCGACATTAATAATATAATTTCTTAATCAAAAATAGATATTAGTAACCTAGAAGCATTATATTTGATATTATTTGTCATATTTTTGCTCAAATCATTGGATTAATTTTGACGCTTTGCATAGAATTGCCCTCAGCAAACATTCGCACACTCAATGAGTCAATGACTGCCGACCTGACTGCATGTTTTGTCGTGTGCGGGGAATATATTCCTCACGCATTTTTCTTGAAATGGTACTAAACCTTCTTTAAAATACAAAATATCATCCGCGCAACAATGGGTCAGTCCAGGTCAAATCGAATGGCTTCGTTCCAAAAAGAAATTGATTTTGTTTAAACTTTTTATACATGTAGATATGGGTACAGAGATATCGTATATGTAATGATATGTAACACCTAAGCTTAGCACAGCATGATATGTAATGTTTGAATACGAATAAATCAGTCTTGAGTTGAATTCTCACATGGCGCAGTGGATTTTATACGAACCAAATTTTATGTTAAAGTAACTGACTATTACTCTTATCTAACTGCTTAGCAGTCTATTATACAAACACTATGCCACTACCAACAAAGGCGGACTTGGAGCTCGAGAACGCCGAGTTGCGTAGACAGCTTGAAGAGAGCCTTCATGGCAACGACATGGACTCAAACGTTTCTAGTACAGGTGCAAGCAGTGCTCCAATTCAAGTCGACCCCATGGTAAACTTAATGCAAATAATGATGGAACAGCAACAGCAGCAGCAAACGCAATTTGCTGCACTAATGGAAAAGATTATTACGCCGCAAGAGTCTCCTCTATCCAATCTCGGTAGAAGCACGATCGAACGCCATGTCTCGTCTGTAGCGCCGAAAATCACAGCAAAACCACCACCGATGTTGGAAAGCGATACGACCTATCATCAATTCAAACAGTGGCTGAAAAGTTGGGATAACTACTATCAATTGGTTAACTTGAAAGAGCAAGGCTACACACAACAAGTCGCCGTATTCCGAAGTTTCTGCACACCGGCGATGCTTGACAAAATGACCTTCTCTATGGCCATTCCCGAAGACAACACGAGCACCCTCGCAGCCATAATAACAGCCATCAACAATTTCTTGAAAGCCAAACTGAACGTGGCCTTGGATCGCTTGAAAGTCGTTCAAAGACACCAAGAAGACAATGAGACATTTGATGATTACTACACAGACCTGTGCGTAAAAGCAGCCAACGCAGACCTTAGAAAAGTATGACCCACGACGATTGGATCGCTACCCTTATCACTATCGGTATTAACAGCAACGATACAAGACAAAAGCTATTGGCAAGGAGCCCTACTCCTACCTTACAAGAAACGCTGACAATATGTAGGAATGAAAAAAAGGGCACGATAGGTAGCCAATCACTGCGTTATCCAGCCTCGACAATAGCGGCTACAAATGGATCAACACCGACCACAAAACAGCATAACAAAGACGAAGTAAATGCAAAAATGTGTGGAAATTGCGGATATCCGCACTACTCAGGCAAAGACTGTCCCGCTAAAGGAAAAGAATGCAACAACTGCCAAAAAATTGGTCATTTCGCGAAGGTATGCCGTTCAAAGACAGCAAGCAAAACTTCTGGTGAACAACACGACTCTGTGAAATCGCTATCTTTATCACAAAGTTCGCTAACCATCTCGTCGTGTCAACAAAACACAGATCCGACTATCAAGATTGACGTGTATAATTCACGCACTGCAAGCTATTTGGGCACGTGTGACGTCATTCCAGACACTGGGGCTCAAGATTCAGTCATGAGCGCATCACTGTTATCACAGCTAGGTTTAACACGCAAAGATTTAAAGGTAGACACCACGCCTACTATATCTGGGATTGAAGGTTCGCCCCTTCACGTAGTTGGTCACGTCACAGTAGACTTGAAGCCGTCAGGCAAAATAGCTTCAGAGAAAATATATATTTGTAACAATATTAAGAAGTTTTACTTATCGTTGACAGCATGTCGGAAATTGAAAATTGTCCATACAACCTTCCCACAGCCTTTAGCTCAGACTATTTCTGCCACATCGACCAGTAACCATGGAAACAGAGATTACCCAATCAAACCGACAGAAAAGGAAATCGAAATCATCAAAAATGAACTGCTGGACGAATTCAAAGATGTCTTTTGCTCAGAGGATGAACTAAAGCCGATGAACTGTGAGCCAATGAAGATAGACTTGAAACCAGATGCTAAACCATATGCAATATACAATGCTCGCCCGATTCCATACGCATACCGTGATGAAGTTAAAACAATGATTGATGAATTGGTAGCTAAAAAGATCTACGAGCCGGTTGGTGACCGTCCAATCGATTGGTGTCATCCGCTAGTTGTGATACCGAAACCTAATGGCAAGTTACGATTATGCGTAGACTTAAAACACCTGAACGATCAAGTCAGACGTCCCGTTCACCCTATGAAGACACCAAGAGAGGCTGTCTCTGGAATATCACCACGCGCACAGTATTTCACGACAATGGATGCTAAACACGGGTATTGGCAACTTGAACTAGACGAATCAGCTCGAGATTTAACATGTTTTATGACGCCTTGGGGACGTTACATTCATTTGCGCTCTCCAATTGGTTTCATAGCATCAGGTGACGCCTATAATTTAAGAGGCGACATTGCATTAGCTGGGCTACAACATGTACACAAAATGGTAGATGACATATTGGCTGATGATGAAAACTTTTGTGAACACATCTTACGGGTCCGTAGCATTCTAGAGCGATGTCGTACTCACAAAATCACTTTGAATGCAGATAAATTTAATTTTGCTAAAGCCAATGTACGATTTGCAGGTTACAACTTATCTAGAGATGGAATCGCCACCGATCCGAAGAAAACGGATGCAATCCGGTTATTTCCGCAACCGACGTCTCAAACACAATTACGTTCATTCATGGGTTTGGTTAATCAATTGGGTCAATTTACACCTCACATCAGTAGCGCTGCGACTCCACTTCGTGAATTATTGAAACCATCACTTGACTATATATGGACCACTGAACATACCGCCGCTTTTAATAGACTCAAAGATTTACTTGTTAGTACACCTATTTTAGCATCCTTTGACTTGACTGCAGAAACTGTTCTAGAAACGGACGCATCTCGTTTAGGTGGTTTGGGATATGTACTAATACAAAAACATGGATCAGATTGGCGATTAATCCAATGTGGCTCTCGATTTTTATCAGATCCAGAAACAAGATATCCGACGATTGAACTTGAGTGTCTAGCTATCGCCTGGGCCGTACGAAAATGTCACCTCTATCTAAGTGGCTTGTCTGGCTTTACAATAGCTACCGACCACCGACCATTGATACCGATCATGAACGACTTCACACTCGATCAAATCACAAATGCTCGTCTGCTATGATTCAAACTGGCACTAAGCAGCTATCAATTTCACACCACATGGCGAAAGGGAAGCATACATTACATTCCTGACGCACTATCAAGAGCACCGCTGCCACTCGATGAGCTCTCTCATGAATTAGCGAACTGTGAACCAGACACTCACCTTCATCGTGAAGCCGTCATCAACATAGCAATAATCGCGCTCAATGAACAACAAGACAATAAATATGAAGATGATACTCTTAAACATTTACGGCAATCAGCACAAGGTGACCAGGAATACCAGCATTTACTAAATGCAATTGAGAATGGTCAACCAACTGAACACACCACACCATACAGTAAAATATTCCAAGAACTATAGACCGACGATGGCCTTATACTATTTGGTACACGTTTAATCATACCAAAGATTCTGCGCAAGGAAATATTATCTAAGCTTCATGACTCGCATCAAGGGATAGAGAGAACGAAACGGAGAGCTCGCCAAGCCGTCTATTGGCCGGGTATCAACGCTGACATCAAAAACTGCGTAGAGAATTGTGACCAATGTCAGCAGAGACTACCAAGTTTACCGCGTGAACCAATGCAGTATGATATCCTGCCTAAAAGGGTATTCGAAAGTGTGTCGTCTGATTTATTCAGCCACTCCGGAAGCACGTACATGGTATACGCTGACCGCCTATCCGGCTTTCCGTTCGTAACACAATGGCGAAGTGACCCAACGGCATCAGATGTTATCAAAATTGTGCGCAAATACTTTGTGCTGACTGGAGTGCCTGTAGAAATGAGAACAGACGGTGAACCGCAATTCAAAGCCAAAGCGTTTAATGATTTTTTGACCAGATAGGGAGTCCGATGGAATCCGTCTACTCCGCACTATCCGCAATCAAACGGCCACGCCGAAAGTGCTGTCAAGTCCATCAAAAGTTTGGTTGTCAAACAGCCAAACGGTGATATAACATCAGAGAATTTTTTACATGGCCTGTTAGAGCTACGAAACACGCCCAGAGCTGATGGCAGATCCCCATCTCAAATTTTATATGGCCACCAACTCCGTTCCAAAGTCCCTGCACATTATTCAGCATTTGCCAAAATCTGGCAAGAAGCCGCCGAGGATGCAGACAACAAAGTTGAAGACATGAAAGTATTACAAAAGTTTTATTATGATCGCACCGCCCAGATTTTGCCACGGTTAAACATCGGAGACACGGTCCTAATATAAGACCCTCGAACCAAGAGATGGACGGAAAAGGGAATCGTTATTGGCATCGGACAGAATCGAGACTATCACGTCAAACGACCGTCTGGTCGCTTGTACTGGCGTAATCGCCGATTTTTAAGACGAATTAAACAAACCAATGCCGATCAACCAACAACATCAACCGACCTTGATGAGCCACCGTCAACTGACACGAACAAAGAAACCAAAGCAACATTTCGTAGAAGTACGCAGCTGACTAAACCGGTTAACCGCTACGGACAGTAAACCTCAACGGACTTGAAATGGACTTATAACTCATAACAATTTAAATCTAATTTCTTTCTATTTGATCTAAAAGTATATAATAATTTCTATTTGTTTTGTGCTTACGTAAAAACGTATTGTTAAAGTTGAAATAGAAGTTAGGATACCTCCTTTCAACTAGAGGGAGGTGTAATGATATGTAACACCTAGGCTTAGCACAGCATGATATGTAATGTTTGAATACGAATAAATCAGTCTTGAGTTGAACTTCTCACAGTATATGGAGTATTTTTTGTAAGAACTTTATTATTAATAGTGTATGATGTAAGGCATTCTCTTTTTGATGTTATAATTTGAGGCTACTAAATGGGACACCGCCCCTAAAATTTATTACTATAATGGCGGAATTGTCCACATGTTTTTAAACCAATTTGATTAAGAACAAGTTACAGTTATTTACATTTGTCTCAGTCATTTGTGTATTGAAATGTGGATTTTATGGTGATCAAATAAGTTGAAGTTAAAATTTCCAGTTTAAAAACATAGGATATAAGAATAATGACGGGAATTCAGCTAGAGAAAGACTTGAAGAAGTTGAAGAAAACCGAAGGTAAAGCAGAAAAGTCTCGTAATAATCTGGAGCAGGCTATTATAGAAGAGTTGGACACTGATACTTTGCGCTTTCTATGGGATACATGCTCTGTAAATGTAAACAATTTAGAGACAATTATTGACATCTATATTTGTAATGCAAAAGAAGCTGAGATTATCGAAGATGATGACATTGAGAGGTATGAAGAAATGATTGAAAACTACAAGGAGTTTTTGGATTCGACAAGGACAAGTATGGCTCGTTTAATGAAGGTAGAAGCGACAAGGGCTCTCCAAAATGAACAGCTACAACGAAATGAAAGAGAGAAAGAAAGACAGCACAAAGAGAAACTTGCTAAACTTAATTATAACAAAGCAACACAGTCTGAATTAAATAATCAAATTATAGAAACGGCAAATGTTCCTAGCACTAGTGGAACTAGAAGAGATAATTCTCATACCGAGAAGGACTTTACTAATGAAAGTAATCATGTTTCAGATGAAACAACTGATGAGGATACTGTTTCTATTGGCAGACAAAGTGTACATAGCAATGTTACTGTATCTGATTTAAGTGCAGCATTTGAACAGCTAACTGAAGTGGTGAAAGGTCAAAAAGAAGTGAACGAACTTAATCAAAAGCTGTTCGTACAACTTTCAAAAGGAAGTAAGAATGAACAAGGAGTCCGCTTAGGCTCGATTATGCCAGACTCTTGGAGTGGAGATTTCAAAGATTATTTCTGTTGGAAGTCGTCTTTTATGGAGACATTACAAGCTGCAAACCAAAATAATCATTCAGTACGCAAGTATTACTTATTGAAATCAGCCCCATTAACTTTCAAGAAGATGTTAAAACCAGCATAAAAATTGAGGAAGCATTTGCTAGAATTGAGATGAGGGTTACCAGCAATAGTGTCTATAAGGCAACTATAAGCTATTTTGATGAGCTGCCTCGTGCTGAAAGAACAAGCGAGCAGATTAACAAGATGGCAACAGAAATTGAAAGGCACAGAGAGAGATTAATACGGGTTGAAGAAGAGTCAGAAGCAAATGGTAAAAGATTGATGGAGACAATACTTGATAATAAGCTACCATCGACAATGTCATCAAATTACCGAGTATTATGCGATGAGTTGGGGAAAGCTATGACCATTGACCATCTGGCAAAATATTTGAGAAATGTTGCGAAATCCCTTCCAACGAAGAACGACAAATTCTATTCAAAAAGCAATTATGGTCGCAATATCAAATCTGCTTCAGTGAATTCATTAGATGATGATTGTGGGTGTGAAGCTACATGTGATACACTAATAAGATGCCCATTATTTGAAGCAAAGTCAATAGCCGAGCGTTGTTCGTTGATTGCTCAACAAAGCAGATGTTTCAACTGCCTAGAAAGAGGTCATAGAGCTAGAAGTTGCACTTTAAAAAATGGCTGCTTAAAATGTCAAGGTAGACATCATGATCTAGTCCATATGCAGTATTTCCAATCAGAACCCAGGGCAGCAGTAGAAACATCATCAAATGCAATTTCAGTTCCAAATAAAGTAAAGGTTCAATTAAATGCAATCAAGAAGGATGTCATTCGTCTACCAGTGTTAATGGCACAAATTGAAGATATTGAAGGTCAATGGAGGCCAGCAAGATGCCTAATTTATTCAGGATCAGATACAACATTGATAAGAGCAGCGTTTGCAAAAGAGCTTGGCATTGCAGGAGAGCAAGCTGAAATACGGTATGAAGTTGTCGGTGGACGTATTAAAAAGGAAAAGACAAAACTATACAGAAGCCAGATCCAAAATCCAGACAAAAGTTTTATTGTTGACATTGAAGCTTATGGCATTGGAAAGCCTTGTGATGCAGCACCAAAATTAGACGATATGTTTTTTAATGACAATAATCATTTAAAATCAATAAAGTCAGTACTTGATATAGATGGTGGTAGAGTGGACATATTAATCGGCCAAGACATTGGGAATGGACAGTTGATCCAGGAGCTCGGAAAATTGACATCAGGTACAGGTTCACCACGTGGAGTACAGTACCCTTTAGGATGGGCAGTGGTGGGCGAGGTTAGAGCTAAAGACTCGAACGGGGACTCAAATAAAAAGTCATTATCAGGGCTCAAACGAGTCAACAATGTTCAAATTATTATTGACTCAAAGGAAGAAGATATCAGAAAAATGTTATTGTCTGATCAGGTTGGAGTTAAACCAACTCAGCTGTGTGCATGTAGCGAAAAGGAATTCAATGAAGCAAGATTCATAAAAAGTGTTAAAGAAAATACCAGAATTGAAGATGATCATGTAATTGTACGGTTGCCGTGGAAGAATGGGTATCCAGATAATATTCCAAACAACAGAGTTACAGCAGTGAAAGCATTAGATAGACTGGAAAAGAGATTGAAGCGTCAAGAGAAGCTGGAAGAGTTTGATAAACAAGTCCAAGACCTTATTTCCTTGGGATTTGTGAAAGAAGTCAGTCAGTCCCAAAAAAGATGAAAAAGCTTTCTATCTGGACATCCACCCAGTATATCGCGAGGAAAGTAAAACTACTCCACTTCGAATTGTGCACAACGCTGCCATGGAGATTAAACCTGGCATTCAATATAATGACTGTTTTGAAAAAGGACCAGACTACAACAATCAATTGTTTTCTGTTCTCATGAGGTGGAGAGAAAGTTGTGTTGCAATACATGGTGACATCTCAAAAATGTTTAACAGGGTACACGTTGAAGAAGATGATCAGCCCTTTCAACGTATCTTATGGCGTGGTTGTGATGGTACAGCAGATATTAAAACATTGCAATGGACCAGAGTTTTGTTTGGAGACAAACCCAGCCCAGATTTAGCAAGCAGTTCTATCCAACACATTGCAGATGCATTCTCTACAGAACAACCACTAGCGAAGAAAGTACTCAAGGAAGACATTTACGTTGACGACATTGCCAGTTCGTTTGCAACCGATAAAGAAGCAGAGCTGGCCATCAAAGATGTTGACATGGTCCTTTCAAAAGGCGGCTTTTCCATCAAATGTTGGCACTCAAATGTTAAGTCACTAGAAATCAATGTTACATCAACTGATTCAAAAGTAAATGTCTTAGGACATGAATGGGACAAAGAAAAAGATGAAATTAGACTTAAGTCTCGCGAGAGGCCACTTTCACTATCTGTATTTACAAAACGTCGCATCTTGAGTGGATTGGCTCAAATTTGGGATCCTATGGGATTGGTATCGCCTCTAACAATTGGACCAAAGATTGAGCTGCAAAAGTTGTGGGAAAGAGGCATTGGATGGGATATTGAACTGTCAGAATCTGAAAATGAACAATGGCAAGTAAGATTTAAAGATTTGTGGCCAGCCATGGAGATCAAAACCGAACGTTGTTTACGTCCCAAAGATGCAATTGGTGAACCACAATTGCATGCATTTTCTGATGGTAGTCTTGATGCATATGGAGCGGTATTGTACTTGCGTTGGAGGATGCCAGACGAAGGATATCAATTACAATTTGTGGCAGCAAAAGCACTTGTAACACCACTGAGAATCAAAAGTGTTCCTCGAATTGAGTTAGTTGGTGTGGTGATAATGACAAGATTAGTGGATGCAGTGAAAACAGCATTAATATCAAAATTTGAAAGTGTTGTTTGCTGGACAGACTCAATGACAGCACTAAATTGGGTAAAATCAGATTCAGACAAGTTCAAAGCATTTGTTCAATCCAGAGTATCTGAAGTGCAAGAGACCTTATCACCAAATGTATTTAGATACGTGCCTGGAGTACTAAATCCTGCAGACGCATTGACGAAGCCAATCAAGATGGAAGACTTCAAAACATGGCAACAAGGTCCAGAATTTTTGAAACATGACGAAGTCAATTGGCCAAAAGAGACAGAAAATTCTGAAGATGTAGACGATGGAAACAAAGAAGAAGTAACACATGAAGTGAGAGCCCTACATCATCACAAGAAGAAGAAACATGGAACAAAAGGTACAATTAGTTCATCAGTGGCAATGTCGAATGAAGGTTTAGAGTATCAACGTGTATTGGGGATAGCGGAATCACAGCAAACATGGACAGAAAGCATAGATGCAGTGAAAGAGGAATATGGGAGTGAAATTGATCCAGTGATAAGGATAATGCAGTCCCTACAACAACATATGGATGTAAAGAGTAAAAATTTGAGAAAACTGTGCCCAATATTTGATGCGGAAGACAAGGTGATAAGGTTGGGAGGACGTCTTGGCAAGGTCAATTGGCTGGCTAAGGAAATGGTATCCCCGGTTATTGTTCCAAAGTCTGATTTGGCAAAGAAAGTAGTTGACCATTATCATCAGGTGTCAGGTCACGCAGGAAAGCGCCGCACACAAGCAGCATTAGAAGCAAATGGGTTTTGGATCATGGGAGTCTCGAGGTATCTTTTCCATGCAGCAAACCGATGCCTTAGCTGTCGAATTCAGCATCGACCATTACTTGAGCAGAAAATGGGTGAATTACCTAACAACAAGAGCCATCCATCTGGAGTTGGTCTATGATACTGTGAGTGGTGGAAAAGGACTGACAACAGAAAAATTATTATTAGCGTTCAGAAGATTTGTCACTCTTAAAGGAAATAGGGCAGGTACAATGTACATGGACCGTGGGTCAAATTTTGTTGGTGCAGAATCGATCTGGCGTGAGATAGTGGAAAATTGGAAAGAAATAACTAAAGAAGAATGGTTTAGTACAAAAGATTTAAATTGGACTTGGAATCCCCCTACAGCATCGCACATGAATGGAGCCATTGAATCGCTTATCCGTAGTGTGAGGAATGCTCTAGCAGTAATAGTTGATGGGGAAGTTAGATCTCTTACACCAGATGAATGGTCAACCTTCCTGTATGAAGCAATGTATCTGGTAAATTCAAGACCATTGTTTCCTAGAAATTCTAATGACCCATTGGATGAAGCAGGATTTGTTACCCCCAATGGAATTCTTCATGGACATAATTATGTGGTAGATCAACCACTCCAGAAGGATAGAATCAACCCAAGAAACCGCATGGATCTTGTACAGAGAAGGATTGAGCTGTTCTGGCAACAATGGGTGAAATATATGCCACCACAAATGAATCTGCGGAATAAGTGGTACCGCAAAAGAGAAAATTTGAGGATTGGTGACTATGTCATAGTACTGAAGAAAGGTGTGAATGGTTCTTTGCCTAGAGCAACTTGGGAAGTTGCCATTGTAGACCAATGTCAAGCTGGAGACGACGGATTAGTAAGAAAGGTGTTGATCAAGACAAAAAATGGGAAATACTTACGGCCAATTCACAAATTAGTTCTCATAGCAACTGCAGAAGAGCTTAAGCAGGACGAAATGTTACAAATTGGTGTGGAGAATAAATTTGAAAAGCAATAGATTATGGATTAGTGAAACCAATTTGATTTAATTAATATGTTCTTTATATCGCACTATTAGTACATATTGCTGAGAAGGACAGTAAGAACTTTATTATTAATAGTGTATGATGTAAGGCATTCTCTTTTTGATGTTATAATTTGAGGCTACTAAATGAGACACCGCCCCTAAAATTTATTACTATAATGGCGGAATTGTCCACATGTTTTTAAACCAATTTGATTAAGAACAAGTTACAGTTATTTACATTTGTCTCAGTCATTTGTGTATTGAAATGTGGATTTTATGGTGATCAAATAAGTTTAAGTTAAAATTTCCGCTGAGGATGCAGACAACAAAGTTGAAGATATGAAAGTATTACAAAAGTTTTATTATGATCGCACCGCCCAGATTTTGCCACGGTTAAACATCGGAGACACGGTTCTAATACAAGACCCTCGAACCAAGAGATGGACGGAAAAGGGAATCGTTATTGGCATCGGACAGAATCGAGACTATCACGTCAAACGACCGTCTGGTCGCTTGTACTGGCGTAATCGCCGATTTTTAAGACGAATTAAACAAACCAATGCCGATCAACCAACAACATCAACCGAACTTGATGAGCCACCGTCAACTGACACGAACAAAGAAACCAAAGCAACATTTCGTAGAAGTACGCGGCTGACTAAACCGGTTAACCGCTACGGACAGTAAACCTCAACGGACTTGAAATGGACTTATAACTCATAACAATTTAAATCTAATTTCTTTCTATTTGATCTAAAAGTATATAATAATTTCTATTTGTTTTGTGCTTACGTAAAAACGTATTGTTAAAGTTGAAATAGAAGTTAGGATACCTCCTTTCAACTAGAGGGAGGTGTAATGATATGTAACACCTAGGCTTAGCACAGCATGATATGTAATGTTTGAATACGAATAAATCAGTCTTGAGTTGAACTTCTCACAGTATATGGAGTATTTTTGATCTTAAATGAAAAATAACGATTTTATTAGCAGTTTAATTTGTACCCTTTTTGTGATCAATGATCCATAAAGACCTTCTTTTCCTTGTAGTTAATTTGTTTGTTGGTTGAATAAAATGAAATTTCGTATCAGGATAGAATAAACAGTTTTCTATTGATCAATGTCATTTTATTGACAAAACTCTGAGTAGTTGTTACATTGTTTCAATTTTCCGAAAAAGCTTTAGAGTCCGATAGAATGAAGGACACACCATTTTTCTGGCCGATTTTTTCACCAGTCGATTAATCAGCATTTAATTATGCGATGGACAAAAATGTACGATGGTGTTATTTTTTGAAAGAGTTTAATCATCAAAAATGTAGTTTTGTCGTTATTTCTTTTGATAATTCTATTGCGTTCGGAATGCTGTACATAACACTTGAGAAGGCGTGAAGTGATGATTCTCACGTTGTATTGACAATTTCGCACGTCAATGATACTCGTGTGTCTACAATAGATCGTAGTATTATTTCTATTTTAGTTATAGGTTGAGTAAAATAAATTAAATCAGCGTGAGTTTTGTAAATCAAAATAATATCTGGTTCGGTTTAACAAATTTGAGAAATTGAGACTTTCCTTCCACTTTCAGATGATATATGTATATAAAGCATTACATTAACAACATTTTGCTTATCATCTGTTCGTCAAGTTATAAATTAAAATTAATGTAAATTAAAACATGTAAATAGTTGTAACTTTGTGACTCTCTATTATATCAAAATTTAATGATTCCGAAATATTGAAAGCGTTGTCATTGATTCTGTTGTGTATGCTCTAATGATGTCTAGACAGTTTTTTATTCAATGGATAAACATATCAGATATACAATGATCGCGATGATATTAAATTGCATGTCAACCAATTGTTATGAAAAAGTCCATTCAAAACAAATAGTCCAAATACTAATGATCGTTAACTAAATAATTCATGCCATGACAACTTCCTGGGCTTTGTTCTGTTTGAAAAATGAAAGTGAAGGAAAGTCTCAATTTCCCAAATTTGTTAAACCGAACAAGATATTATTTTGATTTACAAAACTCACGCTGATTTAATTTATTTTACTCAACCTATAACTAAAATAAAAATAATACTACGATCTATTGTAGAGACACGAGTATCATTGGCATGCGAAACTGTCAATACAACGTGAGAATCATCACTTCACGCCTTCTAAAGTGTTATGTACAGCATTCCAAACGCGATAGAATTATCAAAAGAAATACCGACAAAACTACATTTTGGATGATTAAACTCTTTCAAAAAATAACACCATCATACATTTTTGTCCATCGCATGATTAAATGCTGCTTAATCGACTGGTGAAAAAATCTGCCAGAAAAATGGTGTGCCCTTCATTCTGACCCCAATGCAGTCAGGACTACTGACTAGGATTGATGTCCAGGGCCTGCTGTTGAGGAACTTGAGGCATGTTTCTGATGCTTTATAGCTTACTGTTACTGACTTAGACTACCGCTAGGCTAGCTTAGACTATCTGGCCTCTGGGGTTCTGATTCTGAATCACGGCCACTCACTCACTGTCTCACTGACTATGAAACTAGGCCTACTACTAACACACTTACCTGTGGTTTAGCTGCTGAGTTAAAACTGTTAACATCTACGGATGCTTGAAAACTAGGAGATAATTAACTCATTAAAACTAAAATGAATTTTCATGTTGTCTTACATGTAGACAAATAAATAAATGTCTGAATAAATAGCCAGATAAATGCTCAGTTTGTTCGAACTTCTTATTTCAAATTTTTGGGTCAAATGCGTTCTGTTGTTATGATCTCTCTTGTTTTATTTGGGTTTGCATCAAAACAAGGCTACAAAAAAGATCGCGGGTAAATCGATCCGATTATGCGACGATTACTGTTAATAAATAAACACATATTAGGAAATTCAAATGCAAAATATATGCGTGCGATGACATGTTTTCAGGATGTTTTGTAAATCTGACTAAAGAGCCCTGCTATATTAATGAGGACATCAAATTATGAACAATTATATATTTTTCATAATGCTTGTACCGTGAATTGTCTTCTCCAGAAGATTTTTTCTCATGTCTGACCGTGATTTGTGGCGTTGTTTGTGTAGCAAAAATGTTACGCGTAAGATGGGCGGCACATTCCTATACTACTACTACCTTTATTAAATTAACTCCAAGGTAAGCGAATACAGAATACAACATTTTAAATTATAGTCAATATGGATCTATATTTAGCATCAATATATACAAGTAATTTTTTATATGTTAAAATTTCTATCAAAATAAAACAACTTACTTTTAAATGTTTCTATTTTTGGAATATAATTTACATCATATAAATAAGCTCTCTATTTAAAAACAAAACACAATTTGAAATCAAACAGGTCTAATTACAGCTATTAGATTTTTTAAATACATAATATTATTCATTTTATGCAATAAGATAGTTCACACTTTGTCCAATATTTTTGTTCTGAATGAAATAAATGTTAATGTTCATATCTTTATGTTAATATATGCTCTCCTAATTAGGCTGATAAGCTGTACATTTTTTGTCATTAAGTTAAAAGTGTTTTTTTAAAATTCCATTAAACATAACTCTTCATTTTTTCTCAGTCAGTCTAGATACACATATACAATGCCAGTGACTTCATGTTAGTATTAAAACTATGATATTTATTTTGCTAATATTAAAAACGTATTTTTGTCATATTAATCAGTGATCAATAATAACGATAATGTCAATCTTTGATTATTTAAAAACCATTTGATTTTTGTGTAGAGTATAATACGGAATACATATATTGCAAATTTCTTGCAAATATATATAGATATAATAATATTTGATATTATTATATGATACTTTTGTTGATTCATTTTTTAATTTATAATAGATATATATATATATATACATTTTGTGTTGACTGACTTTACTTGTTCATGATAACTTGCGTTGAACTTGATGCGCTGTGTGCTTTAACTGTATGAAATTGTTTCCTTAATTCATCTATTTGATTATCTGAATCTTCCTCATCTTCTCGTGTTAACTCTGATAAAACTGTTTCGATACGATCTTGTGAACTAGATACTGGTACACATTTCATTAATCGTCGCCTGACATCTTGTAGATTCGGATTCCTGCCCATGTTCAAGCAATCGGAATCTGACTTACGACGTCCTTCAGCAAAGCCATTCATATTAGCTGTATCAGCATTTGAGAAACGTAAACTTGAAAAGGCATGACCCGAATCTATGAAGACGCAAAACAAGAAATATTACAAAAGTGATACATCGATATTGAGTTGACTAAAACATATGGAAAGATATTGAAAATTGGTAATACTGTGAACCTGTATATAACAACCAGCTATGAGAAGTAGATAAAGTGACCACCATGTGCAGGTGGCCTTTAGATAAAGGGTTGATTCAATATGATACAGTGAAACCTGTATATAACAACCACCTATGAAAAGTAGATAACTGACCACTATCTGCATGTGGCCTTTATATACAGGGTTGATTCAATTAGAAATTAGAATGATCACAAAAACCAGTACGTAATATGTAGTACGTAGCAATTAAAACGTAGAATGTTGGCAAACAATCACGGTCAAACACTCTTGTGGAAAATAAAATCGTTCTTTTTTGGTATCAAAAAGTGGGACACAGGAATTTCCAAAATGCCATGATTGAGGTCAATTTTGACGGGGAAAGAGTCGCGCTGTGTATAAACTCAACAACAACATGTACAAATAGAAAAAAAAACTTCTATCCGAATTCATTTTTAAAAAAGGCGAGATATATACTTTAACAGTCCCTATATCACAGCAGAACAGAATACTCATAATCTACTTTAGAGAGCCCCCATATTTATACGTGGTGCTAGCCTGTGTTTTGTGCGTGATATCGTTTAAATTACATGTGCAGCTAAATTATAAATACTGTAATACGATTTCAAAGCCAACAAGGTGTAAATTAAATACAAATAAACATACCTATTCCGTCGTTGTATATTTGTAAACTACCACGTCGATCGAATGACGGTAGTGGTGATGGACATGGTGAAACAGGACGAGGTGTGGCGCATGGACTAGTTTTACATTGTGATTTATACCAATCTCTATTCTTTTCTAATGTTTCCAAAATAAACTGTGCATCAGGATAAACTAAGTCAGCCCATGTTTCCCATAACGGATGAACAACAAAATCAACAAATACAACTTGTGATTTTTCAATGTTTGCGTTATGTCGATCCATCATTGGGCTTATATCCATACCATTTTGTCGCTCAATGTCACCCTACAAATACAGATCATAAAACATACTTAAGGTGACTTCATAAATGAATATTATTTTCTAGTCTTTCTGGCACACATTTTTTTATACAGTAAAACCTGTTATAACGGTCACCTCAATACAGCGGCCAACTGTCTATAGTGGTCACTCTTGGTATGTCCAAAATAGTAGTTTGAATTGAATCAACCCTGTATATAAAGGCCATCTGCCTATAGTGGTCCATTTATTTACCTCTTGTAGTTGGCCGTTATATACAGGTTTCATTGCAACTGTCTTACCTGTCTGAAAAATTCCCTCATTAATCGATCCACCCATTGTTGATATAGTGGCAATGGTCGTGTTGGGTTGCTGAGGTCGGCACAATGAACAAGGCATTTAAGAATCTACAGATAATAAATCAAGGAGGATTATTAGGAGGATTAGCTCAGATGGCAGAACAACCGAAATTCGGATTTTGACCATATCTGATCAACTGTGGTTCAAATCCCCTGAAAGGTCAATTCAGCATAGACTTTATATAAACCATCAAACAAATACCATCCGAGGATAGTGGAAGCATTGACAATCAAGGCCTATCTGCCATGAAATCTACTTTTAAATTTACGCTATTTCCATTTTATGTAAGGCGGGGATTCACGGTTCCATTTTTGATGCAATTGACTTGAAACACATATCAATGGATTCGTTATTATCCAGAGGCGTACATGGCCGGCTTCATTTCTTAAATAAATACATCGAAGTTGATAAAAACCAATGAAAACTGTTTCCATTTTCAACAACAATGCTTTCTCAGACTGAAGCGCTAACTAAGCAGTTTCGCACTTGAATGACTTTCTATTGTCTCTGAGCAACAGTGCAGATCGATCTTTTGTTTCCTGTCTGGTCATGCGTCAGAATGGAAATTATATAATCAATGTTTTTTGAAAATTATTTATAAACTGTTCGGATAGGAACGATATCACATTTGTAAACAAACCCATGCTGGGGAAATTCTTATTTATTCAACATTATCTCACATGTCTATTGGTAATGATAGCCGGCAATTTTACTCCAATGAAAAGACATTAATATAGAAAACAATAGACATACAAACTTCCACTTCATCATCGACAACAAATTATTATTATTATTATTATGTATGAGCGATCGCATATAGATTTAACGAGGATTCAAATGCGATGAAACTCGATTGAACAGTTTGATGGGATCAGTGTATTTAACTAAAAAATGTAAACAGTAATAAATAGTTTTTGCTTTCGGGGAAGTGGATTGAATCAATTATTGAATAATCATTTCGATGGATTTATAAATGTTGCCATGATGTGAGTGTTGTTTTACAGTGTTTGGTGATGATGTGTTTTCACATGGCGATGATTTATCCTGAATCAGTGTAATGTTCAAGCAAAATCACCCCCTTCGTACTGTGGCAACGAAATGGCGTTATTTGGCACGTTGTTTAGTGTTTTAAAAGTAGATACAATTGGAAAAGTATTTAGCTAGCATGATTATCGACACCACCTTGCCTACTTGGAATATGTAGAAAGTACTGTTCATGGCTGAAAATAATTGATGAAATAAGATGTAAAGAAGTAATAAATAGTTTTCCCATTCTATATACTTATTCAAAAGTCACTTGAATCAAATGTTGAATAAACACGTTATGAGTAGTGAACAATTATTAGTATTTCTCCGGGCTATGCCGGTGTTGTATAGGTGAAACACAATTTAATTTAGAAAAGCCCTTGCAACTTGAACTTTATGACATTCAGTATGATACTCGGGTTTGTGATGTTTCTTGGGTTTTTTGGGGGGGGCTATTGCTACTACTTCCACATGCTTTGGGATAAACTAGATAGTACCAAATTTTGTAAATTTCTCAATTAAATTGCGGCTTCGATCGGCTTTTCTACATAGATTTGTTCATGCATTTATTTTGAGCTGGTTAAACCAGATGATTCACAACTCAATATAAGCATGCATTTGCATGCAACTCGAAGTCTAGTCTGTTCAAATTGATGATCACAGCACCTTTTACCAGTCAGTCAATTTAAAGTCAAACCCTGCCTAGCTCAAATGCGTATAAATTGGTAATGGAAATAAGAAAAACAGACCTGGAAATACCAAACATTGTCTGAATTATTTTACATCACGATCCTATTGTCATATTATAAATTGGACTTTCAGTGAAGCCTAAAATGAAATTAGATTGTGAAGTATTAAGCAAATGTTTGTACTGGACTGGACATGTTTGATGCTTCACCGGGACTTTAAGCTGTGTGTAGATATTGGTTGTGTGACTGCACCTTCCGAATTGATGTTTTTTTGTAACAGTGCCATGATAGAGGGTGAATAATTAACCAAATTTATTTAGGTGTGCAGGAAATCGCATGTTGGTTCACAGGCCCTAGAGTTGAAAAATGAACTTCAGGACTACGAAATCACGCCAAAAGCCTAACAAATACCACGATAGTGCATTAGGTACAAAAAAACTCGAAGTGGCTCTGCAAAGAAGACAAACAGTTTACAGTGTCAATATGACTCTGAGTGTGTAAAATGACTCACATGTAACCGATCTGATTTCGAATCCAGTGCAAGCGGTTTACAACTTGATAATTGTTTTGTTTCAAGCATTGTTTTTAATGTTCCTAATAGACCAAGATGCTTAGCATTGTCTGTTGCTAGAACCTGAAAGAAAAAAAGATTTTGAATAAAATTCTACAAAATAAATCCAGTACATCATTACAAAGACTTTAGAAAACAGTTAAAAGGGATGGTTTGAAGAAAACAGCAAAACCTGTATATAACAGCCATCTATGAGAGGTAGATAAATTGACCACTATAGACAGGTGGCATTTATAAACAGGGCTGATTCAATAGAAAATACTATTTTAGACATTGCAAGAGTGACCATTGACCACTATAGACAGGTGACCACTTTATAGAGGCAACTGTTGTTGACAGGTTTGACTGTAGTACAAACGTTTTTCCTGATACATACTATGACCTAGAAATCATAAAAATATCACTTTTCTTCTGAGTTTGCTCTAACTGTCTGGAATCTAGGATTTCAGGATTCCTACTTTTGTTTTTAGTCTGACCCTGATTGTATTGTTTCAATACAAGTCGTCTGTGTTTCCTTCGTCTGTGTTTCCTTGCTTGAAATAGCTATCAAGGTAAAGGTGACATGATTTGTCTTTGATGGAATATTCTTTAACTGAAGTTCTGACTGCGGTGAAACTCTTGTGATATGTGACATGTAAACATTAGAGGTAGTTGGATCATTTCATTTAGAGGATCAGAAATTCAGGATCCGATTCCAGGTCAGGGACCAAAACATTGTTGAAAATAGAATCCAAAATGGATCTAAATAAATCAAGTCCCATTCCATCCAAATTACCTCATACTATATGTTAAATATTATTTAATTATTATCCACATGTAGTATTTGGTTATTAGCGTCAGCATTTTAGTTTTTCGGTACTGTTTTGTGATGTGGCGTGGCTCCAAGAATTAATTTGGCCATTCCGAAAAAACAGTTCAGGAGCTCATGAACAGTTCATGAACGTTAAATGACCTTAATTAATATGAACTGTTCATGAACTGTTCATGGATTGTTCATGAACAGTTTATGAACTTTCACATATCGTTCATGAACAGTTCATGGAAAAATTGGGGCCATCTATCGTTCATGAACTGTACATGAACTGTTCATGATATCCTGAACTGTTTGTCACAGGGGTGGATCCTGTTTAAAATCTATCTAAATAATTCAGGTCTGGCCAACAAAAGGTGAAAATAATGCTGGATCCTAGATTACAAAATTAAGTCTAGTACACCTCTTGGTACAATGTAAAGTAAAATTTGTCCTTCTAGCTTACCATTTCAATGATCATTTTCCGCGATAACCGCCTTTCATTGAGTGAGACATTTTCAAAGATATCACAATGTTCCTGTTGCATCAATTGAAATGCAACCGCCAAATGATGATTTTCAAGTACAGATTCATCATTATACATCAATGCCATTTCAGAATCTAAAGAAAAATGACACCAATTTAAAAATATGAGTAAAAATGTATTTATCTTTGCGTGTTACAGTCAAACCTGTTATAATGGCCACTTCTATACAGCAGCCACATGTCTATAGTGTTCACCCTAGAAATGTCTGAAATAGCATTTTCTATTTAATCAACCCTGTATATAAAGGCCACCTGCATATAGTGGTAAAGGATCAGCTCTAAATTTATTGAAAAATAGGGGGATGCATACGTTCTTTAATCATTCAAGAGAATTTAAATTTCCAAACTCGTCTGCAATCTAGGATATCTAGATTATTTGTAATGAATTTCAATGGAAAAAAGGCAATAATTAGAGTTTAAGGGTGGAAAAAATCTGAAATTTGGTAAAAGTTTGAAAATGTCTAGGTCTTACACCAACAACCACTTCAAAATATGGTAGCATTTCAGTTTGATTCTAATACAGATCAAATGTTAAAATATGTTATAGATGATATAATTGGTATAGACTTTGAGAAGATTGATTAGAAAAATATAAATTATAGCTGAAACGTAGACTAGATTTCAGGTAGCACTGAAATTAGAACAAAAAGTTCTAACAATTTACCAAGCGCTAGCAAATAAATTTTATATCTGTACAGTTGCATATTCCCTTAAAGGCAGTTAGGTTTTGCTAGTGAGTTAAGACCTACATTGGGCGAGACAGAGCCATCTATTTATAAAAGTTGGGACACTTAACTTTTGGGGCTCAAAAATCATTATTTTTGTTTTAATTGAAAATAAGGTTTTGCTTTTGAACAAATTTCTCGAATTTATGATATTCTTTTACACACTTTGTTCAAATTTCGCCAGCACGGGTTTGACAGAACGAAAGTGTCGTTTATAAAATAATGTGACATCAGATGTCCAATGAGAGAAGCACATGAAAGAGACTTTCAACTAGGTATCTAAGTGAGTAATTACATACTGGAAGTGACGAGGAATTGATTATTCACACCAGGATGATCAACATCATGAATAGCGCTTGCCAAAATGACACTCAGGATTTCCAATTCGCTGAACACACCCTGAAAACCAAAACAATTAATAACATTAAAACAACCCATGGTTTTATTTTTTAATTAAATACATTAAATATAGATGTATTTGGCAAGTTATTATCCAACGGAGCGACAAAACATTTGGCCATGATTATATTTTCAAATAAATCCCCAGGAATCAAAATTTTCTTTGTGGCCATGTTGCAGTTGTGGACCAGATCAGATCTGGATTAGCCATGTTGCTTTTGGGAATAGATGAGCTAAAGTGTAACCCACTTAAATGCAATTCAAAATTACCATTGATTTAACGCTGCATTTATCCAAAGTTACATTTATCAGACGTTGTAGCTTGTGAGTTTTCAAGATATTCTATTTTCTCCTTACACTACCAACACCAAAACCATGAAAATGCCATGAAAGTGTGAAAAAGTAAAAACCACAAAATTTTTAAACCATGAGAAAGTTTGAAAACCATGAAAACATCCATATTCACGATACAGTAAAACCTATATATAACCGCCAGCTACGAGAGGTAGATAAATTGACCATTATAGACAGGTGGCCTTTATATACAGGTTTGATTCAATAGAAAATACTATTTTAGACATTGCAAGAGTGACCACTATAAACAGGTGGCCGCTTTATAGAGGTGACCGCTATAACAGGTCTGACTGTATTAACATGTGAAAATGCCTTGAGAATGCAATGAAAACTTTCTTTCAATGGTTTTGGTGTCAGTAGTGTTGTGTGCCTCTCATACTCAAAAAAGAATCAGCTCACAAGCAAATGTGTGTCAATTGTTGATTGTAGCCAGTTTAAGCCAAATTTTATAGTGGATGCTGTATTTAGTACTGTATAGGTTGCACCGGATATTCAATGATTAGAAAGAACTGTAAAGAGGTCAATACAGTTTAGAATTGACAGGAGTTGAACATAATTTGACCAATCGATTTGCTAGATTTCGTTCAATGTTCATAGATAGATTTTGTTCAATGTTCATATTGACCTTTTTGGTCGATGACTAACATCAATTAATTTGGTTTAGGTACTTTATAATATAAATTATAAATTTCTATGGTATATTATACATTAAGCGATTTTGTCGATTGATGATTATTAAATTTCATACCTGAAATGCACTAGAAGATAATAATACATGGCTTGCATGAGCTACATCGGCAGCATGGAGTGAATTATGAAAGGGTACGTCTCTGAGGTAGTGTGCCTGAAACAGATGCAAAATATAAGATTGAAAACAAATTGAACAAATGAGTCTCTCGAGGAATATTTAACCCACAATATTGATAACCCTAATGGCGTCTTTTGAAAGACTGTGTCCCTGGGATGTAATGTTAAGGAATAACAAAATGGACGATGTGAAAATGCCCCTATTATCCCTATATCCAGGGTCAGACAAAAGGTTCAGCCTTCTGGAATCCTAGAGACATATTGACATTTTCTTCTGAATTTTTTTTGCTGATGTTTTGAACAATTAATCATCAAAAATATCAATTTTCTTCTGAATTTTCTCTAACATTCCGGAATCTTGGATTCAAGGATTCCTACTTTTGCTGAACCCTGCCTATATGTCTTACTCTTAAAGAGATGAACAGGTGTCACAAACGTGTTAGCCTCCTGGGAATCAGGCAAGACTTGATTATCAAAATAGTTGAACATTTTTTCAATTGTGACCAAAAGAGATGGATTTTGACATATTTTTTCAAAGCTTAATAACATCAATCTTAAATAAAGAAAAATTTGAAATCCAAATTTTTTAAATGAGGGAAAACTAATACTGTAATTGAAAACCTTTTCATTTGTGCTGGCCTTTTGTAGACCAGGTTCCCAGGATCCCGCACTTAATGACAACCTGGAGATGAAGGATTGATTTTACTAAATCATTAGTCATGCAAAAGCGTCAAAAAGTCGTCAAATAAAATCAAATTTGTTGAACTAAATTTTATTTTTTGCATTACGAATTTGAAAATTCTAACTAAATCATTGGTCTGCAGAATCGATAAAAAAGGATTTAAATATCATTAAAATACTAATGTGTTCTCACCTCAACAGTTGACATGTAATTTATAAATGTTGAAGGTCTAATCTTGAATGTTTTCAATAAATCTCTGGTCTACAAAATATAATTTGACAATGAATTACCATACAAATATACCAAAAATGAATAATACAGCAACCGCCTATGAACAACCGTGCATAAGAGGTAAACCCATGCAAAACAGTATATAACAAATCATAATGTATAACAGTATATGGTATATCATTATTGATTAACAGTTTTTAATAGCTTATTGCCCACATGAACTGTTCATGAACTGTCTGTGAGGGTCCATGAACTGTTCATGAACTGTCTTTCTAAAATATCACGAAGGTTTTCTGCGATCTGATTGGTCGAAAGAGCGTGCATGAAATCCTAGGGTAAAACATGGCCCCGAAAACCGGGAAAACCCGCAAGCTTCAAAAAGTTTGATCTGTGATAAAATACAGAATTTTTAACTTTTTGATAACAATCCAATAAATATCTCAATAATTGCTACGATTTACAAAACGACATTTAGCTCAAGATGTTTATATTTATTGAAAAGCGTGGTGAATGAGTTATTGGTCGTGTAACATGAAAAATAAAAACACAGAATGAAAGACAATTATAGGCTACGTCGCTGTTTCAAGGTAAACCTAAAATTTAGATAACAATAGCTGCATTAATTTGCTAAAGAACTATTGTACCACTTATATTACAGACGTTCTTGTATATGTCTTTCTTTATTCAACAATATCTATGTTGTTGTGGGATTCTCTTTGCTTGGTTTATGAATTGAAATTGAATTTTAAATTGTGAATTCATGAATTGAAAATTCGCCGTCGAATGAGATTCCGACATTTGTTTTATTTTAGAAAAGGGTTACCACATGCTTGCAAATGTTTGTATTCATATTTACTAAACTCGGAAATGTTGGGAGACACTCGGGAAGCTAAAAATCACTCGCTCTGAGCTCGTGATTTTTTAGCGCTTCACTCGTGTCTCCCAACATTTTCTCGTTTAGTAAATATGAATACAAACATGGCAATTATGTGGTAACCCTTTAGTGAGGGTCCATGAACTGTTCATGAACTCCTGAACTGTTTTTGCAGGGGCTTGGCTCCTCTATAGTGTTATCTGGTGTTCAGTGAGTGGTCTTGAAGGTCAATCTCACAATGAATCAGCCCGGAGTGTGTATTGTCTACTCAAATACAAAGGTGATGTGAAAATAAAAAGTTAAGAAGCGTTAATTTTAAACAGTACCATACCTTACTCTGGTCTAAAAATAATTTTCTATAACATCGTATATGTAAAACTAAACCTACCTGTAAAATAGTATATGTTATAGCAACAAGAGGTCGAGAATCAGTTAGGGTGTTCAAATGAAATACATCAAACGTCCATTTATCTAATTCACCCATCAGCTAAAAATAAGTAACACGAATCAATCATCAAAATAAATAAATAAACATTACAGTTAAATGTCGTAAAATTGTGATGGCCTTCCAAGAATCAGACTTAGGGCAAATATCTCTCGATTATAGCCTTGCTTCAAAGAGGGTGTAGTGACTTGGATATCAGAGCAACATGACTTCATATCTGATCACATCCTCCTGAAGGTCAAATCAGTCTTGCATTGCGAAATGATGTGACATATCATTGACATTTTGCCTTGACAATCGAGTCCTATCTACCATAAAATCTGTTGAAATTAATTGCAGTGTCATGACTGAGATCAGAAAAGAGTATTTGAATGCAATCATAGCCCATAGCGAGCCACCCCTTTAAAAATAGGAGACTGGTATGAAGGGACCATCAATTGTTTCTCCTTCCGGAAACCTTGATTACAGTGTAACCCGCTTATGTGCAATTCGGATAAGTGAAATTCCCGCTTATCTGCAACCTGGCTTTGAAATCCGTTTAAAAATTTTTTGGTCAAGTCCTTGGTAAACAATTTCGGATAACTGCAAATTCGGATAAATGCAATGAAAACCGTTGGCAATTTTGACTTGCACTTAAGCGGGTTACACTGTATTATCAAAGTGTGAAAGAAAAACGTTGTAGGACAATATGTTTAATTTGCAAAGATGCTGACATGGCAAAATCACTGTCAAGGGAAGGAAAACTTCAAAATGATATCAAAAATGTAACTTTATATTTGTAAACTCATCATTTGTTATATAACTTACCTCTTCCAGATCAGTTTCATCACCACATTCAACACCAAACCTTTAAAGATGAAAAATCACAAATAAATAATGCACGGTTCACAGCCAAGATGGTAGGGAGTCAAATTCCAAAATGGGCAGGCATGTTATCCTAAATACTAGGAGGATTAGCTGAGATGGCAGAGCGACCGAACTTCAGATCGGATCATATCTGAAACATCAAATGTGTACCACCCTCAGATGGCGGATGGAATGGTCCAGAGGGAATTGCATTGTGAGTAGCTGCGGCGCATCGTTGCGCATTGACAATCAAGACCTGTCTGCCATGAAATCTGTTAAAATTAATCTGAGATCAACAAAGAGCGTTTAAAATCATTGCTCTCAGCGAAAAAAGCCACTCATCTAGAAATAAAGGAGTGGTACGGGTGCCTTCGGTAGGGCGACACCGTCTACATTACTTTACTTTTTATCCTAAATAGATTGCGCCCCATAGATTGATGAAGGCCATTTTTGAAACATTTTTGAAATGGGTAACTTTTCTAAAATGGCCTTTCTGCAATACAGTGAAACGGCCAGCTACGGGAGGTAGATAAATTGACCACTATAGATATGTGGCCTTTATATACAGGTTTGAGTCAATAGAAAATACTATTTTGGATATTGTAGGAGTGACCACTATAGACAGGTGGCTGCTGTATACAGGTGACCGTTATAACAGGTTTGACTTTACAATATTCTTTTTAAACTGTTTTTGTTATTCTTTTGAAAACATACAATTATTCAAACAGGACTGAGCATGACAGTGAGAATTATTTATCTGTTGTCATTCCAATTACATAATTTCGCAACCTAGTGTTTTGAGCTCTAACCTGTTGCCTTGGATTATTACACTATGTTCAAAGACAGTAGGGAGTACAGTGTTCAATTAGCCAATAGGAAACAAGAAAGATGAAAACGCAGCTTTGTATTATAGCTTACATGACTTTTATAAACATTTACTTGACTTTCTTACTCATAATTTCGTGTTTCTGGAAATTCTTGATAAAATTGAAAATTCTAATTTATGATGTCAAGTTCAAATTGTAAGATTGGTTGAGTTTTCAAATCTAGATATGTGTTGATATGGTGATGTGACGTCATAACTCTAAACCAATCAGATTGATCGAATACTTTCGTTATAGAAAAATCTTATAAGTTATTATTTGCCAAACAGCACATAATTCAACTATAAACAGTTACCTTGCTACGGACCCAGAACAGCTCATGCTTCTTGTCAATTTTTTAATGGCTTTTACAAGATTCCTTGATCTAGCTGCAACCACAGGTTCTTTTTTTTCTGGTTGGTCCGAATCAAGTTGTTTATCTAAAAACAAAATTATCAAATTAGAAAAAGTTGCTACGGTAATAAATCAGAAGTGTATTCTAAAGTAATTCTCGATGCTAGAATCTAGAAAGGTACTAGGCCAGATGCAATCTAAACTTTATGTGTGCTAATCACTTACAAGATCTGAAACATTTGAACATTATAGGTTGCATAAATTCAACGTTGTTACATTAGAGCAATGTATGTTACTGAGGCGGTCACTGTAGACAGGTGAGTATAATAGTACTATAGTAAGGTGGTTGTTATTGCAGGTTTGCTATATTAAGTATACAGTATTCAGTACTACTACCAAATTTTTTGAACGAATTGTTAATTACGCAGTTACGTAGGCACATGAACTCTCTGCAAGGGTTGATCGATAGAATAAAACATTAAGCAATTGGGGCACAACTTTACAAGCATTTACATGACTTTCTTGCTGATGATGTGTTTTTGAAAACTCTTGTTCAATTGGAAATTCTCATTGTGATATCAAGTTCGAATTGCAAGATCAACTGTGTTTTCGAACCTAGTTTTGCTATGGTGATTTGTCATCAACCTCTAAACCAATCAGATTATTCGGATCGCTTTTGTTATAATACAATTATGGAGAGTGTATCAATATAGAGTAGATATTCTTGCTACTTACCAACAAAAGTACTATATACCCAAGCTGATATTTCAGATCCACCAACTCCTGTCTCTGATGAAAAATCTTTCAGTTCTTTATCAAGTAATCTTTTAAACTGTAAATAGAGTCATAAAAACCAAACATGAGAATCAATGTTAGTCAAAAGAGAGGGGGAAAACCTTTAAAAAACTGTTAAAACAATACTAAAACCTAGTCAATTTCCTTTGTTTTAGAGCTGAGAGAAACAAGGGAATCAGATTTACAGAGGAACTCTCCCATGCCTAGCCTGCGTACCAGCCCTGAGGTTTTTTCTGAACCATAGGGTCTGTGAACTAATGTGTGAATTATAGCCAATCGAAAATAACCCCTATATAAATTTAGTTAAAATCACAACTCTTCGTCAAACATATAGTTAACAGGCATGACAATGATCTTATTGATAATACGGCGTAATCCATAATCTATATCCCAAACTCATGGAGAGCTTGCTGTAAACATAAACAAACACTGATAATCGATTTGTGAATGTACAAATAAGCTTTGAATTTAAAGGTTATATTTTTTTTAATTATTAGTAGAAATCTTATCAAAAAAGTTGATCATTTGCTGCCTTCGGATTTCAGCTCAGCCTTCCGCAATCTAGGATCGCAGGATCACAACTTTTATCAACCCTGTCTCCCATGCCTAGAAAACTGATGAATTGCATTGCTATCAGAGATCCTCAACATTTCCACACATTATTTGACTATTTCACATATTCTGGGATTAATTTAAATCTAACATTGCTGAATATTTGCATTTCAAATTTACATTACAGTAAAATTGAGGATCAGAAAATAGGAAAACAAATTTGTTTAATCAAACACTTTGGCAACCATTCACAAGCAACGCATCCGTTGTGCGTTACAGTTTAACCCGCTTAAATGTAAGTCAAAATTGCCAACAGTTTTCATTGCATTTACCCGAATTTGCAGTTATCCGAAATTGTTTACCAAGGACTTGACCAGAAAATAGTTTAACGTGTTTCAAAGCCAGGTTGCAGATAAGTGGGAATTTCACTTATCCGAATTGCACTTAAGCGGTTAGACTGTATGTCCTTTTACTTACAATGCCAATCATCACAGACTAATTAAGTCTGTGATTTTAAAGTGTAGTATAGCTCAAGTAAGGAATATCACAATATCATTTCATGCTTCAACGCTTGAAGGTAATCTGGAACTTTAGCAAGATGAATGAAATCAAGGTGTTGAATTCACAGCATCAATTGCCATGGTATGTAATGCATGTGGTTGGATGCCTTGCATGGGAACAACTCAACCAGCTCCGAAAATAATGTTGCGTAGTCAGCCTCTCCAAGAGGCAGCTTTTGATTGAAGCTATGTGGCAAGAGGCTCAAGCAGGATCAGATATTTTGTTCGCAAATATCCTCAAATTAAGATACCTGAGTATCGAGAACTTGATTGAGCTTTTTCCGATAAACTGCTACAGTCAAACCTGTTATAATGATCACCTCTATACAGCCGCCACCTGTCTATAGTGGTCAATTTATCTACCTCTTGTAGCTGGCCGTTATATACAGGTTTCACTGTATATCAGGCTAATTAAATCTACTACGTTTCGAGTCGTATTTGGATTGTTTGGATTTATTTTTTCTTTGATATTTCCCAACAGAAAGTAACTTACTGTGCGTTAAATAAAAGACGCTATTATGTACTATATTATATTACACTATCTCTATTATTATTATTTTATTTTTATTTAAATGGACAAGACATAGAACACTAATATAAATGTACTATTCAAAATCTATTACAGGCAAACTCGGTTAATATCCCCTCTTTTAATATTCCACCTCGCATAATATCCCCACACCAAACTGATTCTATTTTCCATTCTATATACAAACTCTTATAATCCCACCTCGCTTAATGTCCCGCATTTCATCTGTACAAGAGGGGGGATATTAAGCAAGTTCGACTGCATTCAAAATATTGTTTAAACACATTTTTTTAACCGTTACAACCTCGGCTTCTAATAAAACATGCCTTTGAGGTAACTATACACAATTGTTCAGTCAGAAACGAGGAGTTTGAATAAAATAAATTGAATTGAATAGAATAGAAAGCAACTTACTGTACACTATCTTTGTAAAGTGGAAACAGCTTAAGTGCAACTCGGATAAGGGAAATCCCCGCATATATACAACCTCGCTTTAATTTTTTTGACTATTTTGCAGTCATGTCTTTGTTAAACAATATCGGATAAGTGCAAATTCGGATAACTGCAATGAAAATTGTTGACAATTTTGTCTTGCGCTTAAGCAGGTTACGCTGTAATATAAATTGTCAACAAACCTTGTGAGAAGCCACTAAATTATCAACAAACCTTGTGAGAAACCATTAAATTATCAACAGACCTTGTGAAAAGCCATTAAATTATCAACAAACCTTGTGAGAAGCCATTTCACTGACTGACATACTAGCTTTCAAATTTTCAAGTTGTTCTAAGCACCAATCAAACTCTTTTAATGTTTCCATAGTAATCTAAAAAAATGAAAATGATAAATAAAATTTACAGCAACACACAGGGTGTCATAAAAATGTTGATCTTCTGGGAACTGTGTTGTTCGATTTTTAAACCTTCCGGGATTGAACTTATAATGCTTCATAGTTTTGAAGAATTCATTTTAAATTTCAGAAATATGACTTACTTTGAAACAAGATGCATGGATTTCAAAATATAAAAATATGAAATTCAAAAATAATAAATTTGGGATAAGAAAATAATCATGATAAGATTAGAAACCTTCTGATTTTGTGCTGGCCTCCCGTGAACCAGGTTCCAAGGATCCCGCACTTTGTGACAGCCTGACAACACACAATTAATTGAACTGGTTTACTTTGACTCGACATGGATTACAGAGAATTAAACATATTTTGGGCATCATAAAAATTGAGATTTGATTGATTTAGCTACAGTTGACAGTCCAAATGTAACCATTATATCACAAATGAAACATTTTTTTAATATTGGTGTGGGAAAAGAATCAAGTTCAAACATTTGAAAACATTGAAAATCGAAAATAAAGATTACTTTAGAGGCAGTGTCCCACAAAAGATTTAGCCTTCTTCCAGAATCTTAACAAATTGTCAACATATTAAAAAAAAAGAGTAGATTAGATTAGATTAGATTAAACTAGATTGTAGCATTTAGACTTTTATTTTAGACAGCACATTTTGATACACTTCTATAAAATAAATTTTAACCCTGTAAAGCGCTCCATTAATAAATAAAATATTATTATTATTATCATTATTTTCTTCTGAATTTTTTGTTGAGGTTTGACCTATAAATCAAAAAATCATGTATTTTTTATTCTGACTTTTCTGTAGACTTTTTGTCAAACACTGTTTTGGGGCTCTTTTCAGGGGTGTTCATATATTGACCAAATTCGTGTCTGGAAGACAAACAGCTAGCTCTTTATAAACAACTTCAACAGGAGCATATGTACCAATTCATTGAACTTACAAAATATATCAAAGCTTACCTTTTTGAACATGTCATCTGCAACAAATTATTAAATAATAAAATGAATAAAACAATTTTAAATAGGTGAATTTAAATACAGTTGGAAACTAACAGCACCCCTAGGAAACTTTTAAAAAGTATGTTATAGGCTAGCCTAGCTCCACAAGGCCCACTATTCCGCTACTGTACAACAGGGTAACATTTCAGCGAATTAAATGATGCGGTAGCAACTTTGTGTCATCTATTTTATAAATAGAATACAATAGACCACTTGGACAAACAAATGTAATTTACATGTGAAATGATGTGCCTGCGACGTAAGAATCACGTTTAACGCCATTTCAATTCACACAGTCGCTGTTAAAGTGGAGTACAGTGGTATGCGACACAGGTCTAGTTATAGGCCGTATGCCATTATGAAAGATACCAAATTTCAGAAGGAACATCAGCTAAATCAAGTGTGGCAGTTTACGTTCAGGGCAATGGTTGTCAATAAAGTGACTGTGAAGTCAGGAAATACTATAAATAGGCTGGTCATAACCAGATGTCAAGGGACTGTATCTGGACCCTAAGTTCTGGTTTGAACCTGGATCAGGACCGTTGAAATATGTAGCCGGATTTGAACATAGCAATTAAAATTTTCTTTATGAAAGATAGTGACAAAAAATTAAAATTAAATTCAGGGGGGAGTCAATTGTTCTGATCACCGGCGTCAAGTTTTACTAAACAGAAAATAATCGGCCTTGATAAATCAACCACTTGGTTCTTTTTTGACAGGGACCTTAACTCAGATTCATATAGGATCAAGACTATTAAAATGAAGGGCCAGAACAGCTCTGATCAATGTTCATAACTAAGACAAACCTGTTATAATGGTCACCTCTACAGAGCAGCCAACTGTCTATAGCGGTCACTCTTGCAATGTCTAAATTAGTATTTTCTCTTGAATTAACCCTGTAGGCATATATGAAGGCCACATGCATATAGTGGTGAATTTTCACTGTAGCAACCTACCTCTTATTATTTTACCATCTGGTGTTTCATACAGTTGACATACACGTGAATTTAAATGAAAACCATCTGATCCCCGTCTTGATCTATAACAAAACATTTATGAAAATAATGATTGTTAGTAATTATTTGTACCGGTATATGTAAATCTTTTAATGTCCCTCAATAAAAAAGCATTTGTGCTTATGGGGTGACGATTCGTCATTCATTAACTGTATAATGTAATATTATTATTATTATTATTATTATGGCATGGTCCAACAAAAGTGGGGGTCCTTTTACTACCAACAACAAATCCAAGAAAATGCCATGAAAGTGTCATGAAAACAACATGAAAAGGTAAATAAGTGAAAAACACAAAATTTGTAAGCCATAATCACGATATTAAAATGTGAAAATGCCATGAAAACATGTTGATCATATGCTCTGGTAACAGGGTAGTTAAAACAATACAATACAAAAGTCCAAATCAATATGAGACAAAAACAAGATAAACAGTTCTGATAAATCCATGTTGGCAAAGAGTAACACACGTTTCGTAATTAATTTTCTTACACTTACCTGCTATGACGAATATTAGTTAGCATTGTGAAATTAGAACGAATGTTTTGGAGGCAGGAGAGGATTTGTGCGAATGGTGTCACAAGTTCATCACGATTCCTGAAAAATTAGAATATGTAGGGATAATATTCAAAAAATTGGTCAGGTTCAACAATAAATTAGAACATTAGACACAGACTCTAATTAAAAGTAATACAGTGAAAGCTGTATATAACAGCCAGCTAAGAGGTAGATAAATTGAAAACTATTAACAGGTGGCCTTTATATACAGGTTTGATTCAAAAGAAAATGCTATTTTAGACTTTGCAAGAGTGACCACTATAGACAGGTGGCCGCTGTATAGAGGTGACCGTTATAACAGGTTTGACAGTATGATGGTCAGGTTTGCATATTACCATATAATCATGTCCACAGTCACTTTACAGTGTCTTAGCTTATTTATTTGATCTATTGAAATGATTCTCTATAACATGACCTGTCTATAAGAGACCTGTGCCACATGCCTCTGTACTTCACTCTACCGACGGCTGTTTCGTATAGGGGACACGTAATTTGTTAGTGAATGAAGTGATAATCTCATTAAAAAAAAATCAGAATGACCAATCACAGCTTAGCATGTGCGGCCTTAGATGGTGATTGGTATATTATCTAACTCTTGAAATTATTTATGACGTCTTTGTGAATTGAAAAGGCAATCAAAATGATTTGCAAATCGCCAGGTACATCGTTTCACATTTAAATTACACATGTGTGTCTCAAGTTGCCTATTGTATTCTGTTTATAAAATAGATGATACAACGTTGCTAGACGGGTAATCGCCGAAGGCGAAAATGTCCCGAAGGGGCATTTTCTTCGGGACGGATGGCCCATGGGGCCTTTCGACTACGACCCACGATTACCCCAAGCTGTGCAACACATTTAAGGGAAAAACCACCTTCGCAGAGGTTATTCTACCAAAACCAACGGACTTTTTGCCAATAGTTTTTTGCCATCCTCCTGTTCGGCCTTTGAACTACCTGAATAATGTTTGTTTTTTCGTTCCGATCACTGCAAGTATTTTATTGTAATTTTCTTTCCTTCGAAATGTGTTTTCTGGCACGCCGGGTGGCCTTCGATCAACCGAAGCTCTTCTTCGACGTGTTGGCAAACGATCTCCCGTTGTCTCAGCACACCATGCATTAAACATTTGTTTACGATTTGGTGATTTCGTTGACACACACTGAAGAAGCTAATCATTTTTATTCACTGCTTGAACAAAACTGCTGTTCTATTAAATCAAACAGGATTTAAACAACAAATATGTTACTGGTCTGCTACCTTATCAAAGGACATATTGTGAATGAGTAAATTCAATAATGTAATTTAAAAGACTTTACCATTTATGTTGTTGCTGTGGCCGGCTGTAATTATTTCGCTGCTTGTCTGTACATAATGGCTGAGTTCACTAAAACGATCATTTTGGACCACCTTCACCTTCAAGGTAAGAATCACTACGTTTGTTCAATGATTCTAATCGTTTTGCTTTTGAATATGTTGATAATGCCTTCGTTATTGTTTTGAACTGTAAGGCTGTAAATTGTTTGGCCGATTTCTCTCTGCTTTTGGACGTGTCATTTTATCCAAACTTTTGTGAATTTTTGCCTTAAACTATTGGCCACGCGCGCACGTGTTTGGTTTGGGCTAGTCAGGCTTCAACTGCCACCTTTTCAATGTTATTTAGAAGCTACTGCCTCTACGTTTTCTACAGAATGTGCCTGCCATAGCCTTGTGTGTTTCGCTCCAATGATTTAGTTGTGATTTTCAACTTTTCATCGCCAATATTTTACTTCAATTTTAGACCTAAATGTATGAATGTAATGCACGACCTCTGGATATGAAATTGCGATAATTATTGACTCGTTCTTTAGAATGTTCTTGCAATGGGGTTAATAACTTATTATGCCAATTAATACAAATACTATACCTGTTTCTAATTACTTGCATTTGTTCATTTAATTCTACATGATTCTCAATTACTTTCAATTGTTGGCTGTCTTCAAGTCAAAATATTTTCATTTGTTTGCAGGCAATCAACATTCAAGGTTTTGCTTTTGCAACTTGCCAGTGGTCAAGGGGATGATTTATTTGCGGTGATTTACAAAAAAGTATTGTACTGCTGGCTGCTGAACTATCAAACCGCACCCTCTGCGAATTATCTACCTCACCATTGTTACCATTCCTATACAAGGCTTTAATGTTTATTATTGTGGCTGGTTGCCTTGGACTTCAAATTGTATTTAAATTTATATTTGCATATTATTTATCGTAATATGCGAACTAAAGTATGTCTGATCTAAATATATGTGACTTATTTTACGGTTTCGTTATCTTACAAGTTTAATTGCTTCACCATGAAGTTGTATATTGATTTATTGTTACCATTGCTATGGTTTGATGGCTAAAAGTCACTTTAATGTACTTCTATTTATTATAACATTGACATTGCATGGCAATGACGTTCCCCATTCACGTGCGTGCGAGGTATTATGTAATATGTATCAAATGATGCAATGAATTCAGCTGTTTTTAATTATTCATGCGCAACTACATGAATTGGTCACTACCAAATCCTAAATTTGCAACCTTTAAACGTCATTTTGCATGATTTACCACTTTAATGAACTGGGCTTTCCAGTAACTTCGTGCTACTATGCTACTAACTGCTAGTTTCCTGCCGCCGTACAACGTTTTACAATTTGCAATACCAATCACAGGCTACCTGTCTGATCATTCACTTCTGTGTGAATTTTTCACTACTTAATTGTAACTTGTGTGTGTTACTTTTTATGATTAATTTTTATTGATTTCGCCCATCTATTTATTTGAGACATATAGAGGAGACCAGCAGCCCATCGTAATCCCCTTCGTGCCAACTGTTCCTTACCGCCTACCGCCGATTCGACAACGACCCCCAAAGACACTGCCGCTTTAAATCACCAACCACAAATGTAGCAAACCGATAATAGTAGTAATGCAAATAGTAGAATAATGGGAATTACAAGATGACGCTGACAAACGAGACAACAGAACTTCATGATCGATGCTGCTTAGTCTTCTGGTGCATGATTTCATTCGCTGAAATTTTACAAGGCCCCGATGTAGAGTAGTGCTCAATAGTAGGTTACTCTGAAAGCTGAACAAATTAGCAGACATGCCAATTTAAACTTCAAACTAGTCTGAAATGAAGGACATCTAGATTACTCAGTGCCGGATTAACCCATAGGCGGTTTAGGCGGCCGCCTTAGGCCACAGATAATAATAGGCCTCCGGAAATTATGAAAAAAAAAAAAAAAAATGAAAACACCAAAAAAATTGAAAAAAAAGTATTTTTGTGGTCTCTTATGAAATTCTCATATTTTAAACTACAGTAAATACATGTGTAATTCAATTTTATCTACAATCCATTGGTCACATACATTCATACAGAAATTGATCAAATTGTTTACAAAGGTAAAGATTTAATTGTCATAACGATTTTGAATTTCCGTCCTGTCTCATAATTTGGTGACAGCATTGCTATTTCGAGATCAAATTACACTTGCTATTCAAGGAAAACAATCATTGACAATAATAACACATTGTTATTAACCACACATGATGACTTGTAACTTCCTGTTGTGAAAAAATGATCCCAAAAAGATCGTGTTGCCATGGCAACGACCGATCGCAGCGGCTCAAATAAACTGATACAACAAGTAAGTTGACTTTAGAATGGGAAGGACATTCATTCCATACATTCTATTACAGTAATACTGTATTTATACTAAAAAAGTTTTATTCCTAAGAGAGTGATTGTCATTGCTCATATAAAAGCAGAATAAAGAGGGAGACCAACAAACAGTATAATTATGTTATTTTCACCAAATTTCCGGAAAAATTTTTTTAGGCCCCATATTAATCAATCGCCTAAGGCCACTGATAATATTAATCCAGCACTGAGATTACTTGTAACACATTTCAATGGGCACAAGAATGGGCATCTTTCTATATAGTGGTTTACAATTTTATGGTTTACGATAGTGGTCACTCTTGCAATGTCTAAAATAGTATTTTCTATTGAATCAAACCTGTATATAAAGGCCACCTGTCTATAGTGGTCAATTTATCTACCTCTCATAGATGGCTGTTATATACAGGTTTCACTGTAGTTATAATTCTTGCATATGGATTATTCAAGGATTCTGATTTAATATGTAGTCCAACCGGTTATAACAATCACCTCTATATAGTGGCCACCTGTCTATAATGGTCACTCTAGCAATGTCAAAATTAACTACGTATCTATAATTCATTATCCAATATGTCTAATTATCAAACATGTCAATATAAAATCGAACGAAATCGAGCAATTTAATTGATCGGACTCTGGTAAACCGTAAACCTTAAACTGTATTGACCACCCTGCGTTTTCTAACAGTTATGGCAAAAAGACAACATGGATAATTGTATTTTTGATGCATAAAAAATACATTAAAATTAATATTAGCATTATATGTTGCAAAATGTTGACTAAAACAGTTCTTGATCTCAGGCTCGATGAATATTGGTATAATGACCTTGGTGGACCACGAATCCACGATCACGATAATGACCTTTGACCAATGACTGTTACTTATGATCAGACAAAATTTAATATTACTGTACTCGGCATGAGAGTCAAGGTAAGTAAAAAGAGAGGAAAATTCTCACAACCTGCCGAAACAACAGCAAAACAAGTGTCTTAAGTGAATTTCTATTATTTTAAAAACTGATAAGTAATAATGAGGAAATCAGCATTTCTGAGGAGCTCTCTCATGCCAGTGTATAGTGTACTAACTGGTGTTGTGTTGATTTTAATTTACCTAGAAGACAAATTAACCACATTAATTATTAAGATAGGCATCTTACCCATCACTTGATATTGAAGAATGCCTAGATGCAGAACGTGGTAGAGGTAATGAATCTCCATCGCTATCAGATTTATAAAGAAAACTCTCTCTCCGTTGAGTGTTATGCCCAACTTGTAACCTATCACCTTCCAAGTATGATGTGAAATTAGACTGAGTAGGGCTTGACTTGCAATTCAAATCTTTGTCTTGGTTTAATGATGATAGTCTGAAAGAAAGAAAATGAGATTTAGTTGAATCACCTATGTCAATCAACATCTCCCTTCAGGCAAGGATCCGGCAAAAGTAATAGTTATTATCTGCATGGACGTAATCCCATGACCCTCATAAATACTTCAGATTTCATTTGCTGGGTGTGCAATGCACTGTGCATTTTGTGTTAAATGCATAATGCTCAATTCATAATGAGGTGAACGAGCAAGACAATTGCACATACAATCAAACTCAAGTAATATCCACTTTTAATGTCCCCTTTGCATAATATACCAATATAGGTTGCATGTAAGCGGAAAATGGTTGAATACTTTTTCTCCTTTGTTTGCCTGTATCCAGGGTCCGACAAAAGTGAGGATGCTGGGATCCTAGATCCCGGAAGGCTAAACAAAATTCAGAAGAAAGTTGATATTTTTAATGATTTTCCGGTCAAACCTCAACAAGAAAATTCATAAGAAAAAGTTGAAATGCCCCTAGGATTCCAGAAGGCTGAACCTTTTGTCGGACCCTGCCTGTTATGTATCATTTATTGATAATAATTTACAAATAGGCCTACATATATGTCAAATCAATTAACAATGACACTCTGTATACAATAAATACTAGCACTTTATTAAATTGTAAACAGTAGCGGAATTGCATATTGTAAGTTCAAATAGGAAACATCCATGTATATTTTCAACTCTGTCTGAAGAACGCATAAAGCGTGAAACTCTGAGTAACAGAAAAAAAATGTGTAGCCTAGTCATTGACTCTATTTATTTATCTACAGTTCTGTCATTTACTGACATTAAGCACTATAATACTGCGATTGCATCAACAATCAAGTAATCACTATGTCAAATCAAATATAAAACTGATTTTTTTATTTTCCATTCTCCATACAACTCTCATATTCTTACATCAATTATTATCCCACTCCACTTAATGCCTCACTTTTCATCCGATCCAAAGGGGGAATATTAAGCAAGTTCGATTGCAGTCGAAGAAACTTGATGCCAGTCTGGTTACTTGGGTAATTCAATCCAGCTAACACTTGACAAATATTTACATGCACCATATATGTAGCATAGGCAGGATCGCAGGGCTCAATCAAATATGGACTGCTGGTCACACAATGAATCAGAAATGTTGTGAAAAAGTAGTGAAAAAGAAAAACTTGATCACATTCACATTATGAGGACAATAGAAATAGTACATGGGCATAGTGATTGAAATGGAAAAAAGTTACGAGTATGTTAAGTTATTTTTAATGTCCACGTGTATTGTAAGGATTTATATCCAAAGTGAAAAATGTTTCAATTTGTTAATTCAAAGTGTTACAAAATTTGCATATTAAAGCAAATATCAAGTAAAACATTTGCAAAATTAATAATATTTCCAATACGTCTAGTTTTGGAAGAATGACATAAAATTATTTCCAGATAAATATCATTATATATAATTAAGCAAATTGCTAGGCAGTTATGTTGGATTTAGCTTTACAGTGCAAGATAATCAATTAGCATAATGCATTATAAATCAGCTGTTACTTTCTAAATTAAATGGAATTATGGAATGTGGTGTTCAAATGATGAGAGCACTGTGATATTTCTCTCCACATATCTCGCATAACCCTAGAACAATTGTTGTGTTCACAGCTTGTTATGTTAGGATTAAGACTTTGTCAAACGTAGCTGTCGTAATTGTGTTTACTCGTATTTGACAGTAAGGCTATGCATTTTCATTCACTGACATTGTAATTGTAATATGCTTGCAAAAGCAAAAATTGTAGCATCAATATATATATGGCATAATTAAGATTAACTATGTTTGAAGTAGGTTCTGAGAATTAAAAGTATGTTCAAATCATTATAGAATGCGTTTAATTATAAATAGGTTGGATGAAAACAACAACGTGTTGTCGTTTTGTACACCAAAACAATTGAATTTGTATCGTCAACCAAATTATTTCGTCTTTCAGATTATTATCGTCTTTTAAACAGGTTAGATGAACAAACAAACTATTCATTACTTAATTATCAAGTCAAAATTCTAAATTCAAAAGACAAACTGGAAAGAGCATATAGACAAGCCATCATGAGAATTTACACAAAAGCAACACAAATTCGCTTGCCAAAATAATTATGTGAAAAACAAGAGAACACTGACATTGATAACGTCACAATGAAAATTATGTGCAATAATTCATTTGATTGGCAGAAACTACAATTTAATGTCCTGTAACAATTTTCATTTCCCTAAAAACATACCTAAATAATAACGCTTCAGGTTAGGTATAAATCTGAAGTGAAACTCAAAATGATGAGCAATGTCCGGACTGATTCTCAAAGAATAACACTATCAAAAACGCGTTACTTTTAAGGGTTATAAATATGAGATACTTTTGAGCAGAAGTTGTCAAATACAGCAAATATATTATGAGTAGTGAACCGAGTTTGTAATGCTTGATTGATAACAACGCAAAACCATAAACATTTCGTAACTCAGAGTAAGTGTTTTGATTAATGAAAAGTCACAATTTGACAGAATTTTTCAAAACAAAATAGATAATTTGACAATCATCAAAACATGATGTTATATACATACATTTTCATCTTTTTGGCTGTTGGTGAATGTTCCAGCTTGTCAGTTTCTGCCATGCGATACCCACGAAGAACATTAACTTGCTCTGATTAAATGCAGTCTTTGCACTCTTACGTTAATTCAGCAATCGCGAGCGGCCGGTTTCGCGGTAAAATGAAGCAATCTCACGAAATAAAATCCAATTTGTAACACAAATTAAGTACGCGTGTTCACATAATACAAATCGTTTTTGAATAGCTTATTCGACTAATTCATTACACAGACAGCTGTAGGATACCAAGGAGCTTGTCTGCAACAGCTACTTGTAAGCAACTCGATTGTTATGCTATGAGCAGTTGATTGAGGACGGCAGTATTATATTCGTAAAGATCATAAAATGTCCGTTTTGCCCGCCTCCCGGTGATTCACAAACGTCTGCCATTTTATTAACACAAAACAATAAGATTGTGTGAGTTACTGTCAAATGCAGCCAATCAACAGCGAAATCGATATCACGACTCACAGCGTGTGTTTGTTACGTTATTCAGAAGCCGGTAAGGGTGATGCTTCTTTTCGTGTGCAAGTGAAATATTTCAAATTTTTTGGAATTTTCGTTTTGATTACGACAAATTACATCGATATATCGAAATACAAGCGAACTTTCTCAAAAATTGCTTTCCGTTCGCTGTAGCATATCGATTTTGAAAGAGCTTTGTGATTTCGCCACAAATTTGTCATGGATATTAGCCGCATGGGGGCATTCCCGCACATTGTGCCTTGATTACATTTGTACACAGAATAATGTCAGCGCGATATATAGCTGTATCGATTTTGGTAGTGGTTTTGCTAAACCGTGGTCATGGACAATAAATTAATGCTCGATGATACTAACGATAGCGGGGAAGAGGCAAAAGTAAAGAATAAATTTGATTTAATAACTATTTTTTGAAAATTGTAATTACCAATAAATTTTTAAATAATGATCATCTAAAATGTAAATGTATTCAATATTTTTCGTGTATTTTTCGTGTTTACGCGTGTATCAGCGGCTTACCCGGGGGGTGACCCTGGCGGAACCCCCGGGCTACAAGGAAAGTTCGTTGAGTTTTGCTAATAAATGGATGCCCTAGGGGGAAGGGGTTTTGTCTTCTTTTGCATTGTTGTCTTATTCATTGGCAATACGTTTCAAACGTTGTTGCAGATATTCCCTAATTTTCACATTTCTCAATTTTAACATTAAAAAGTTGGATTATAATTAAAATAATATTAAAATAATGTCAAATAGTATCAAATCCCATGTTAACTCTATTATGAACATTTGTGAATATATTTATTTATTAGATACATTCTTACCTTGAATTTGTTAATGAAAACAAAATATGTCCGGCCCCGTGGGAGGGGGAATTGCAAAATCAATATTGCCCCTCACCCAGGAGGGTTAAATTAGTTTGGTGAGACCAATTTAGAAAATCACCTGGGATTCCCGGCGGTCGTAGATACACGCATTATTGTTGGCTGTATGTTAGTGGAGGCTTTCAATTTATTCAAGTATCCCTTCATTTGCATGTCAAATTCCCGTTGACAAATATATCATATCATATCAAACAGATGTTACTGTTAATCTTATCTATAGCATGCAGTGCAAAGATGTAATGATAATCCGAAATCATTGCAATGGTATCGGGCTAACACTTATATGGTCAAAGTTTTAATCATAATTACTGCATCATCATCATTTATTCAGTACCGTCCCCGATAAGCTTAGAGCTTTTTCACGGGACTGTACATAATAAGCAAAAATGTAATAAAAGGTTATAATATGTTATGTAGTAGAAAGAGAAGTATTTACAGAGAGAATATATATATATATATATATATATTATATATGTAAGTGAGTAAAAAATTAGTTAATTGTGTTATTGACATGCATTTGAATTTTAAGGAGATGCTTAAATCTGGCACTGTCACTAGTAACCACCTTCCTTCATCCCAGACGCAAGACCTTCCCACTGTCTAGCACCACCGTGTTTGAATAAATGTGGATGGCTTGGCTCAATGTAGACATGATGTAGATGCTGTTGTGGAAATGCGAGCATGTTCTTGTGGAATGTGGTTTTTTGAATAGATGGAGAAGCACAGGAGGGGCTATGTCGAATTTGATTTTGTGTGTGAAGAATAGCTGGTGAGATGTCTCTGACTAACTTTTGTCCTTCAGTATACAGAAGTGGGGCACGAAAATCTCCAGATCGTCCAACAATTGAAGATTTACAATAATTGTATAAAGAGAAAAGTGTCGGACTATACCAATTGCTTTGGAGGTAAGCGTGGAAGTTGCTTGGGCCCACAACGTATATTGTGAGGAACGCAAGGTATTTTTTCTACGTTTTGATTGTGAATTGGATGTTGTTGTGGTCTTGCATGTGAAAACTTGGAAAAAATAAAAGCGTACGAAAATAATTCGAGATTCATCGTAAATATCTTCAGGATACGAATTTTCTCTTGTCAGCCATGTCAAAACAAACAAGAAAGCGGAGTAAGAATAGAAAATAAGTTTATACGAAAATTTTCTGCATATTTCTACATAGAGGTTGGATTTAAGGATTGGCTACGTATTTCAAATTAAGTTAATTTATTTTGTACCTTCCTATGTTTGCCTAATTTTGGGTTGATAAATTATTCGATGTTCGGACTTAGTACTAGCTTTATACAGGAGTTTATTTGAAATATTTTGGAGCCGGAGTGGAGTCTACTTTCCTTACATTTTCGGAGCCGGACTTGGAGTCAAAGGCTTTTATAAGGACGTTTTCCGGATTCGGAGTCATGACATTCTGATTCCGCACACATTCTGTGCCAGCCTTCGAAAACGCCATCGGCCGTTATACAGAAGTGACGGGAGCAACAGAGGAACGAAAATGAATAGTTGGAATCGATTTTTGTTACACACTCGAAACCGGATCCGGAGTCAGATACTTCTATCAAGACATCTTCAATTATTTGCGTTTGCCAACTTTGATCAGTGTTGATGATGAAATTTATTCTGCGAATAAGGGGGCCCACTCACACACGTGATTTTCAGTGGGGCCCTATGATAATGGAGTAATATAAATACATAATGTAAATATAATGAGTAACATTACAACTACTACTATAAAATTGTAAGAATAAAACATAACTAAATTATATTAACTACCGGTACATAATATTAAGTTTTATTAGGCAAAATTCTCTTTGTTGATAAAGATTGTTTTTTGATCGTGTGTCATGGGCATGCGTAGATGAATTTTTTTTAAATCTAGCGATCAATCTAGTAAACTATTTATTCCCTTGTACATGGATATCATTTGGTGTAGGTATCGCCTTTCTACCATTGACTTCCAGTCAAGGTCATTAATTGACTTAGTTGACGAGGAATGCATAGGGCTATCTAGTACGATCCTGGCAGCAGTATTTTGGATTAACTGAATTTTTCTCATTAATGAAGTATTGTGTCTATCTCCCCATACATTATCACTATAATCGCAAATCTACAATCTGTGTAGTGGTATAATCCTATAGAAAAAATCAATCAATCATATGGGACACTTTGAATAGAAGATAGTTATTGGAAATAGTCTAGAATTATTCAACATGATATTCTGAACAAATTCAAGTCAAAAACTATTTCAAAATGTGAACCGGAGCTAGTTTTAACAATATATAAGAGCCTGAAACTAGCTCCGGTTCACATTTTGAAATATTTTTGACTTTAATTTGTTCAGAATATCATGTTGAATAATTCTAGACTATTTCCAATAACTATCTTCTATTCAAAGTGTCCACATGATTGATTGATTTTTTCTATAGGACTACACCATTACACAGATTGTAGATTTAGGATTGGTATAATCATTGTTTTGACATATGATTCGCGTGTAGCCATGGGTAAGAAATTTTTAATGCGTCTCAGAATTCCGATGCGTTTGGATGCCTTTCTGCAGATGAATTCTATGTGTTCTTTCTTTTCCTAATTGTTGATTATTGATACTTAAATTAACATTACCAAATGACTTGAGCTTGTTCAATCCTCCAATAACCATTACTTTTGATTGATCTAAGTTTTATTCTAATTTATGGTCTGCAAGCCATTTGGCGACTCTGTAGACGTCTTCATTTAAAGATTTTCTAATTGTATAGATGAGTTCGAGGAGCTGTAGCATGCAGTATCATCTGCAAATAAAATTACTTTTTTATTTGCTAAACATTTTGGTAAATCATTCATGTATATAGAAAACAATAGGGGGACGTAGAATAGATCCCTGAGGGTCTCCTACTGGCACCTTTTGTGGACGTGATTTCGATTAACCAATTACTGCTACTTGTTTTCTTGATGACATACAAGAATGAAACCATGATAACGATATACTTGTAACGCCATTCGATTTTATAGTTGATGTGACATGATTGTGTGGTCTACCGTATCAAAAGCCTTCTTTAAGTCAATAAATACAACGCCATTTATCTGACCTTGTTCCATATTTCCCAGCATTTCTTCTGATAACTGTGGAAGTGCAAGTGTGGTTGATTTTCCTTTTTTGTATGCAAATTGATTCTTTGTAAGTACAGTAGCTTGTTTTCTTCTAAGTAGCAATCTATAGTTGGTTGTGTGCAATTCTTTTTATGGGTTTACTGACAGTTGGCAATATGAATATAGGACGGTAATTATTCATTTCTGTTTTATCATCTTGTTTGAAAAGAGCAATCACCTTGGCTGATTTCAATACACTTGGAAATTTGCCATTTTTGAAGGAAATATTTATAATATAGCATAATGATGGAGATATGACTTTAGCACTGTCACGAAGTAGCCGTGCGTTATTTTTTCGAGACCAATAGCTTTATTGGTTTGCCAATTTTTATCAGTGTTTGTTTGTTGTGGTTCGGTTTTCTTGTAACCCCAAGACCATGTGTGTGTGTGTGTGTGTGTGTGTGCAATTTTATTTAACATCGTTTTTCAACATGAGAATTTCTTCTCGTTTACATTGTTACGATGGGAAATGCATTTGATATTGATTTGATATTTGTAAAAGGGAACATTTTGATGAAATTGGCTTAGTTACTAGAAGCTTCAATCAATTAATTAAACGGGTAAAAATTAGTAAAAACTGAATTTCTACGCAGCCTATTTTGTATTCGCCATAATAAGAAAGTTTCTAAGAAAGTCTGGTTATTGAAATTACGATTTTCTAAACATTTTTTCTATAGATTTTATGAACTAGATTTATTAAAATTTCGTTCTTTCGTCGCTAAAAAGCAACCTTCTGATCAGTTTCTGTTCATGATGTCCATTCTGCGTGATCTTGCTTTAACCAGTCTTATCAATTGATTAATCAATCACGTTGTTATTCAACCAGGAGCCAGGACTGCGCATGCGATATCACCGAGGTTGTCACCATCTCTACAATTCGTTAGCGGGACTTCAGACGCGATGCCTGACGAGCTACGACTTAAGAAAGGCCTCTGATGAATCCCTTGGCAAGGACAAAACAAGGGTCAAACAGGGTCAGAGCAGCATCGTCAATATCCTCGAAGTTCATTTCCACTTGAATTGTATTACGATCTAGCAAAATTCGATCGTTTTCCCTAGCCTTGAGTGACATCTTATGATAAGTATACTATAAAGGGCACATTCTTCCCCCCTTTGCCTCTCTGAGTGGATTGCAGGAGGCTTCAGCGCCCATGTTGGATTCGACAATGTGTTTTTTTCAGTTGAAGAAGTTATGACAACAAATTTAGTAAATTTAAAAATATATAGTCGAAGCGTGAGCTATATGAAGACTTGAAAGAACCAAATACATGTATTTTGCACTAAAATAATAGATTATGTTTCCGCGTGCCCTATCAAAAGTTCTTTTTGAAAGACCTCTTCATAGCGCAATGGATGTTACCCCTGGAGGACAAAGGATCACAGGGTCGGGGGGACACTATCAAATATTGCTAATATAAAATTAATGACATAAGCATAGAAAACGCTGATCCAGGCACGCTGATTCAGAACAAAGAGTCGATGAAAAGAAAAGTAGATAAAAAGTTACGAATTAGGATTACCGATTAGGATTAAGATTAATATTAATCGCATATGAGAATGCTGTAGTTTACAGATTAACTCATTCTTCTTTTGTAATAATGTGTTAAGATGTATATTGTATAACCAATAGAGCACATCGGATCTTTTGTAGACTGTAGCCTTTGGACTGTAGCAAAAAACAGTCAAAACTAGAATCTCCATCTCGCGTTGTCAATTGAATATTTTAATATATTCCAAAAGAGGCAGGATCCAACAAAAGCGGCAATGTTGATCTTGGTCTTGTATAAAAATATTTTTGATTGGTAAATGCAGGGATGAAACATTCACCTACCTATTATACAATATTTTGCATACGACTTTAGTTATTAATTATAGGTATACAGCATTAACTAATACGAATATTTACAATATCTCTGTAACGAATTGGATTTATCCAATCGATTTTTAAAGGAAGATATAGATTTATTCTCCACGGCTTCACTACATAATTCGTTCCCCCAATGAAGTTATCTATTTATAAAATAATATCTGACAGCTCTTCAAGGGATGGACGCAGTATTGGTTCTAGAGTATTTTAAGGTCCACGAATTGGGTTTGTTTATTTATATTTAAATAGTGATGACATGTCAGTGTGGACAATTCCATTTAAATAGAAATTTCTAGACTTGGTAGGATGTTCCTGCGAAAACTGTTATGTATATATTTATATTTGTTTTAATCTTAATTTATATATTTTAGTAATTATAAATTAGTATTTTAGTGTTTTGACTCGCAATAATAACTCATACTGTCCTCACTCATACAGAACAGTAGACTTTAACTCTCCATCTCGGGTTGTCAATTGAATAACTTAAATATAAATAATATTTCAAAAGAGGCAGGATCCGATAAAAATGGCAATCTTGGTCTTGGCCGCCGTAGATAAGGCGGAAAGTAGATCAAATTCAGGAGAAAAAAGACTTTTCTCGCGAAAACACAAACTGCGGAAACGCGGAAACACTTAGATCGACAATGTCCCATTCGTACTTGTATAATATAATCGTGATAACTTCAATGTCAGTCCAGTAAAGACATCAAAACCATGAAAATAATCGTGAAATTTCATCGCGTTTTTATGGCATTTTCACATTTTAATATTGTGAATTATGGATCATGTTTTCATGGTTTTCAACCTATTTCATGGCTTAAAAAATGCGTGGTTTTCATTTTTTTTTTACATTTTCATGATGTTTTCACAACAATTTCATGGCATTTTCATGGTTTTGGTGTTGGTAATGACATGTACGTCCCTACTGAAGAAGTTATAGCGTGCTAGCAATAGGTGTCAGTCAGAACTTCATCTTAATATTCATTATGTCATTCATAGAAAACAAGGCTTGATGTGATATCTCCCATTGATTTTGTAACTTGTACATGATTTATAATTGATTAACTAAAAGTTGGATATAATAATAAGAAGAAAGCGCCATAATTTCTAAATTAATCGGATGATATCGTGCGCTACAAATCCCGTTAAAAAATGTGGATACTAAAGTTTGATTGGTGCGGGTGTGCGTGAAGTCATTAGATCAACTTTTTCTAATTTGGAAATTGTTTTGAAAACACAGAAATAAAGTTCAATCCTTGATTTGTTAAAGAATGGTCCATTTAGAAGACTTGGGAATTGTGGTATTTCCAAACCCCGTTCCAAACAAAGTACGCCGTTTGTAACTTGTGTTGGTACAGTTGACAATAATTACGCGCTCTATTGCGCTCTATACGCTATATACAAGTCTATTTATGCGCGAACGACTGCGCGACAGGTGTTTTTAAATGATTTTAAGCAGAATGCGGATTTGTGTGTTTTCTGTTGTAGAAGGACTTCTACGTTATTTTTAGATGAAAAAGTTGACAATGTGTTAGCATTAAGATTTGTGTAATCCCAAAACATTAGGCAATTCAACACCGCCAATTTGAAAAATATTTGTTTTTAATTTATCCTCAATTTTATTTTTAATTTTATTTTTCAAAATTATTTTCAGCGTGGAATGAAGCAACAAAAAATAACAACTTAATAATTAAAATCGCTTTGAAACTCAAATAAAAAACGCCTCTTTAGGAGTAAATGTTCAATAATGCTATTTTGAGATAATTTGTGTTTATTTAAGTGTCTGCTTACCTTCGTCTTACATCATCTCCGCTATTCGAAACTTTTAATTCTAATTTGGATCGAAGCACCGATTTATACATCTTACTTTTGATATAAGATAATTCTATATGAATACTAACAGGGTCTTCTTTGGAGCTCTAAGATGAGTAAAGTTCTGTTTGTATCAAAGAAATTCTCCATTTACACATATAAACAGACGTGTGATAAATATGTCTGAACAGACAAAGGGCCACTCGAAATAACGATTTGAAGTGCCCTTGTTCTGACTGTTCTATTAGTTCTATTCTATCGAATATACACGGTGAACGTCGATTGAAAACCCTCTACACAACGTACTTTAATCTAAAAAAACAAAACTGAACCAATATCGCTACCAAGGTAACATATGCCGTATATTTCAAGCACGCAAAGAAATTCTTTTGGGTATTCGTATTTTTACAGGTGTCTTATGAAGTAAAAAGAAAATAAAGAATTAAAAATACTTGTAAACAAACAAGCTGTGACGGACATTTAAGTGGTGACTTATCACAAGATGGTTCTGATCAAAAATATATATAAAAGGAAAACCTATTGAAAAGTAGACCACTTTATATAATAGTGAAGACAAAACAATTTTCTATCTAAAGAGTATTTGTTATCATAACGGCAACAAATGTTGACAAAATAAAACAATAAAATGTCAAACAAAATTTCAGAAAACTGTGCATTGCAGCATTTGTTCAACTGTGCAGCTTCTAGAAATCAGTTGGATACATTTTTAAACAAAATAATATAGTTTAGAATATGCCACTGTGAGTAAGACTTTAAAACAACCCAAATTGAACTTACTTAAATTGATTCAGCACAATTTATATCATATGTGCATTTACTAAACAAAAAAACAAAACGGACAAAAGCATACATTTATTTACCTCGGTCGTGGCTGACTTGTGTTAGTACGACTATGTGAATCATTATTTATACCAACTTCTTCTGTAGTATTATTGTTGGTAGTTTCAGTTGGATCTCTATCTTCAGGACAAGATGACAAGGCAATACTTGATATCATTCGCTGCCTAAATCGGTTACTATCTTGTCGAGTATCCATTTGACTAATTTCACCTACTTTTGATGACAGAAAGCTACTAAAGGTACGCTGTCGTGATAGTCCATACACGGCGAATAGTTAATCGTCAAAGTAAAATTTGAAATGCATGAAAAAAAACTCATATTCTCTTGTAACAGGTGGTGCTGCGATCGGGCGCTCTCCGTTTGTAACATTCAGACCAATATTGCCACGCCAGATACTATTTAATCCAACATGAACCTGAAATAAAGTATAGCGCTTCTTGTTTCCAAAAGGAAATTTCAATTGATCTATGTTGCCCGCACATCGATTGTTGGTCAAAGTTAAACAAGAGGAAACCAGCCGGAGACATGGAATGTGTCAATTATGTGATCACAAAATAGGAGTGAGTGTTGGTCAGATACGATATGGCTTATACGTCGTTGCTTGGCAACTATTTGTGATAAATTCATTATGCCCTATTATTATTATTATTATTATTATTATTATTATTATTATTATTATTATTATTATTATTATTATTATTATTATTATTATTATTATTATTATTATTATTATTATTATTATTATTATTATTATTATTATTATTATTATTATTATTATTATTATTATTATTATTATTATTATTATTATTATTATTATTATTATTATTATTATTATTATTATTATTATTATTATTATTATTATTATTATTATTATTATTATTATTATTATTATTATTATTATTATTATTATTATTATTATTATTATTATTATTATTATTATTATTATTATTATTATTATTATTATTATTATTATTATTATTATTATTATTATTATTATTATTATTATTATTATTATTATTATTATTATTATTATTATTATTATTATTATTATTATTATTATTATTATTATTATTATTATTATTATTATTATTATTATTATTATTATTATTATTATTATTATTATTATTATTATTATTATTATTATTATTATTATTATTATTATTATTATTATTATTATTATTATTATTATTATTATTATTATTATTATTATTATCATTTAACTCTATCATACCATCTATTCTATTCAGCAACAAAAAGTATATAAACGCAGACAGTCAATAACAATCATGTTTCTATTTTTGACTATTAAAACTCAAAACAAAGTAGTTCGCAAATGTAGTGGCACCTGAGTCAAGGGGGCAGTTGAACCGAGCCATCTATAAATAGATAGCTCTGGGTTGAACACACTGTCCTTAATTTCATTGCAGCACTGAGGCAAGCGGGGGTAGGAATTCAAGTGCCCTTTTCGAGTAATATTTTGTAAAACAATATCTCCAAAAAATGATCCCCAGATTGTTCTAAAATTATTATTAAAAATTCAAAAATCGTAGCATCGATGTTCTCAGTATAATGTTTGTCCTAGGAATGTAGAACATTAGTAAAAGAGTCTATATACGTGCACTAAATGTATAAACTTAATATTATACTGCGGTAACTGTCAAAATCAACCACCTATAAGTAAACAAATGCAGAATAACAGACCAGATGTCATTCGACTCATATTCAACTGGACAAACCATGTTGACATTTTTGATTTCATACATCCTGTAGAGTCCTATAGCGTACTTCAAGAATTTGTAATTTTATTTGTCAACGTTGAGAATCAATCACAGAACTACGATCTCAGGATGCTGATTGGTTTATCAACCATCAATCATTGACATTTAAAACTTATTGCGTACCGGAAAAACGGAATACGAAAACTGTCCTTTTTGAGCCCGGAAAACGTTTTCCCTGTTTCATTAGAAAAAGTCAATTTTCGTATTCCCATTTAGAACTGCCCCTCATTTTAAGGAATGATATTGACCATCGCTCCCTGTCAGACTCAGTTGAAAAATGAATGCCATTTCTCAAGCCACGATAGAGGCCACGAGTATAGTGAGCATTTGAAGACCGATAGCAAAGTCCGCCGGTCAATTTTATGTCTTTATAACTTGCATGATATGATATGATATGATATGAGGTCTAATGATGATATGAATAAATGATGATATATTTACTGATTTCAAATTACAGGCAAATAAAGGAAAAATTAATTACATTTATATACAGCCTAAATAAATTTTCAAAATTGTGCTAATGACTGCTAATGATACATTATGTAATCTAAATTTGAATACAGTAAATGGTCAAGGTTGTGCTATGCACTTCCTCGGGTAAAGAATTTCACACCGGAATGAGAAAAATCATCATTGGCCGTGTATATGTTTCGGATGGATATATCAAAGAAGGATCGCAGAATTCAGTGTAGAGTTTCAGTCCCCAGCTGTTGAATTAAGGATCCGAGGGTTACCTCCATTGCTTCAATGGGATTGTTCAAATCGAAATTTGGCAGAATGACCATCAAACTATTTCACGAAGAAGATACCCCAAATGTTTTTGCTTTTTTTCAAATAAAGGAAGATTCAACCATAAGAAAATGAGAGAAAAAAGTTTATGCAAAAATCACGGTCGTCAATGGGTAAGACCTCAAAAAATTTTCATGACAAAGAATATCCTAAAATTACTTTTTGAATTTTGAAAAATGTATACCCTATAGGTTGATATTGCCATAGGATAGGTTAATATTTGAACTTCCTATATACCAAATAACTGGAAGCTACCACCACCCCAAGTTAGAAAATACCCCCCTCCCCGGATTGAGGATCTTGATTAGGAATAAGTATGATGGAATTTTAAAATACCTAGAGCTTCGACACATTCCCCTGATAGGCCTACATCATTTTAGGCGGCTAATGCATAGTGCAGAGTAGCGGTATAGTGAGTCTTGTCGAGCTAGGCTATAAAATACCTTAGTTAGTATCTGCTCTAACTTAAATTCTTACAATCACTTAATTAGCATAGGTTGTTGGGTTAATATTTAATTTCCAAATTATATTTTAACTTTTTATAAGGCATAGAAGAATTGAACAAGGAATTTAATATTTGGAATTTTATGTCTACTATATATTCATTTTATATATATATTATGAATAATAATTTATTTGTCTCACCTTGGTCGATGAATAATTTCTGGTCCTGCACCCTCGGTTTCACGTGGACTCAAACATGTCGATCCCATCTTAGAATTTATTGAATCGGTATCCACTTTTTGACATCGTGAAATTTGCGGGGGTCTGGTGAGTGATATCATTGGCATGGCCATAACTTTATATTTCTAAAATGTGTAATCTTTGTGTTTCTTGGTTAAATAAATGCTACCCTGATTTTGCGTAATTTTTTCATGCTGTGAATTAAAAAACAATCTTCGATTAAAAAGGTGCAAAATCAGACCGGCGGTCGCTATGAGCTCAACTTGAATTAAGCCTAGCGTAAATTCAACTAAATTGGACCCTATAAATAGTAATTCGTGCAGTTTTGAGACTTGAATTGCAAAGTTGTTTACCCCCCAGGCAGTAATAGATAGTTACGATCATGACAATGCTCTTCAATGGTTAGATACAATTACTTGTTTGCTGCTTATAGAAAGTTTCACAATAATTATAGATAGATAGATAATGTATTTGTAAAAATTAAATCAGGGATAATTGACAGGTTATTAAAGGAATGATTCAACTTCCACTTAAATAAAATATATAGTAATGATAGGATAGTATTGAACTTTTAATAGTGATTAATTTGTGCAATTTATTAATATCTGTGGAAACTTTTTACAATACGGAGAGAGATTAATGTCTGCTAAATTATCATATAAATTGCGTCATTGTTTCGGTTGTTACTACATTATTAGGCAAAGAGTTCCATATATACAACACGGTTAGAAAAAATGGAACCAACAGTAATATTTCCACAACTAACTGGAGCCCTGACATTAAAGGATGACCCCGGGAGATGACCTCTTCAATCATCTTTTAAGGTTGATACAATTCTATTTAGCATTTTGTACATCATTCTCAGATCGGACCTTGGCACAAATTCTAATGAAATTATGCGATACATTAATTTGATTTGATTTGATATATTTTACCAAATATCTTCATATTCGGGCAGGCAAATAAATGAGACATTACATTTCACTTACATACAGTCTTTAGGCAAAATTAAAATATATTTAAATGTGATTTAAAGAACTCATAAAATTTAAATCTGCTAAAAGCTTTTTTAAAACGGTGTCAAATCTAAATGTTTCAAGCCATACTTGAATTGTGATGATGACTTGGATGTGACGATATCTTCAGTTAGACTGTTCCACCAAGTCATTACAGTGATTACACGGTTACAAAATTGATGTTTAATAGATTGGATGTGTGGAATCTGCGATACTGTGAGTTTATATTATGAATTATATCGATTGCAATACTCTTGTTGATATCATATAATACCGATAGATAAGTCGACATGATTATATGGATTGCTTTTGTGCAACATAATGTGCAAATACAAAAAAATGGACAATTCTTTATGACTAATTTATCTTTAACTATACGATATACACATAACGAAAATAAGTAGAAAATTGTTATACTATAAAAATTGTATCGTATTTTAAAAAACTTCCACAATGTCAGCAATTATACGAACGATTTATTATTTCGCTTCAGTGTTCTGATATGTTTGATTCCTGAGAATGAATTTCTAACTAATTTTTTGATTGATTTCTCTTATATAGCCTTCTCATCAAATAATATAAAGCGTATATGATAGCTCTGTAAAAAATAATTCTTACCAGTTTGGTAACGTAGGCTTGCATGGGTATATATATACCAGACAGATCTCCATTTCAAATAATTGATCTGTTTTAATTCTTGTATAAATCTCGAAGTAAAATGATGTAACTTCAAAACTCGAAAGCCAAATATTATAATATTATATTACATATATATATATAATACATCTATCTATGTCGACTATAATCTGGATCTGATTTTTAAATTATAAATAAAAAAATATTTGTATTTTGTTTATTGAAAATTACTTACCAAAAGATATAGAAAAATAAGACGTATTATAGTGTTGATGGTGCCAATTTCAGATGTAATCATTGTATGGCTGAACAAAATGTCCTTAGAATTTACTTTTCACAATAAAATAGTTGCTATATGCATTTTGTGTTATGAAATGCTTTCTTTTCTTTATAATGTTATTGTTTTATTTTTTTTGACCGACGCCCATTTTACACTATAATTGTTTTGAAAACGTTTATTAATTATTGTCAAAGCAGTAGGGGATCCCGCTAGATTTTATTGTTGTCATAAGACTACCAAGCTGTTTGGATATAAAAACTCTTCAGTACCATATATATATTTAACAATACTCATGTCTAGAAATGGAATGTTATTTATAATGTAAGTAATAATTGTGGTTTTACAAATGTAACGTTCTCAAAAAGATATTTTAATCGGTCGGGCCTGTTTGTTCATATAACTCGCGGCATTTTAGTATCAAGTGTATTTTATCTAATAAATGTTTCATATAAAAAGTGTCATTTCTCTAAAATCCCTCAATTCATCACCAATCTACATACTTCTTATTTACTTGGAAAACATGTCTGAGTTTAGAATTAGCTTAACATAAAGATAATCTGAATTGAATTTTATCCCATCAATGGAGTCTGGCCAAGACGTAGAGTTAACGTATTTATTTGTCTATCCATTTAATGTCTCATGCATACAGTTATATTTATTACTTCTGTGATAATCAATTTCTATAAAGTCTAGCCTCCTTGTGATTCTGCCTCCTTCTCTTATGTGATGTAAAAAATATAATAATAAAAGAAGTTGAAGGAATAAACGTTCTTCATACAAATGTAGTCTATGATTTCTTTTTTATTATATTTAAACAAATCTGTCAAATGCTGGTATAGCCTGCTCGCAGACACACTGTCAAAGTTTAAACTTGGTAAACAGTAGTCTACTGTTTACCAAGTTTACATTTTGACAGTGAGTCTGCGAGTAGGCTAATGCTGGTAAGGTATTTGCCCCGGGGGGAGTAACTCCACTAGGACGGCTATACGGGGACGTGCCACTTTTTTGGGTCCATCTTCCAGTTGAGAAAAAACTTTTTGGGTACGAGGTTTCAAATTTTGGAGCTTTTGGGTATCCTATTTTCGACCGTTTTTCAAGAATTTTTGAAAAAATTTGCATCATTTTTCTGATGATGATGATGATGATGATGATGATGATGATGATGATGATGATGATGATGATGATGAACTGATTTTCTCTGACCAATCGGAGTCAGTAGCAAATTTCCTCTTCATTCAAATCAGTGTGGATGATAGACGATCAGAGTCCAGGCACAATATGATTGATCCAACCTATAGCTTTTTATCTGCCGATATATCGTCTTCTCATCCTAACAATTACGCGGAATGACGTTATAGGGCTTCATCATTGCTCTCGCTGGAGTCTTTCAACATCAGTCATGTAAGTGAGCCACGGACAGGTACAGACTATACCACCGGGGACGCACAGGCTATACCTTAGTCATAATATGCGGTCGTTGCTTAATTGCAAAAACGGAATTGGTGGCACGTATATGTTCCAAATAATATGTCAAACAGATTTTTGCACTGAAGATCTAACGTGGGCTGAGATGAGGTCAGACAGTTAATTGATTCAGCTTTAATAGAAGATCTGTTACTTGAGAGCATAATATCTGCACTTACCTCGAGATATTTAGTAGTTCTTTCACTTTCAGAAAAGCCAAATACGAATATTTAGAAAAATTATATTAAGTATGATGTATTGACTGGAATAATTGTGCAAAAGATCTTGAAAATACAGTAGAATGGTTATTCAGATTGACAACGAAGCGATTTCCAATCCAATTTGAATATTGAAACAATTCGAGATACACTTGAGTTGAGCGAATAACAAAAATCCTTTTCCAAATAATGCAATTGTTGATATAAAAGAATGTTGAATATCCGCTTAAAATTTCTAAACCTTGACATATTTTGATAAACTTTCAAGAAGAGACCGCAACTTAACAAACTGATGCGATGTTACGATAGGTAAATGTTAAATAATCGGTTTGCGTCTCTCCATGGTCTCTCGCAGGATAAATTTACATAGAACAAAGTTCAATATGCTCCCATCCTGCTCCCATCCACGGCTTTATAGTGTGTGGAGGTGTGACCCAAGCAATACAAATTTTTGACCCATAATTCAGACAATTTTAAAATGAAAAATTACAAAATCTTGTACGTTTGATAGCATAGTATATTACTGTAACTGAAGCTCCCAAATATGGCAAATGCTACGCCTTTCTTCGAGCAAATTGCCTATTTCGTTGTGCGAAATTGACAAAAGCCCTCCGTTCAGAAGTTTGTATTTACGGTCGTGCTCTCATCCAATATTTCAATGAATGTCTGTAATCTATACTAATAAGTTATATATGCACCATGTAGATGCAACCCTCTCATTCTGCCCTTATTTTCGCGTACCAGGTGATCAATCAGATATACTTCCAGTTTGAGGACGATTAGCAATGATCGAAGGAAGTCCGCTATTGGAGAATACGGCCACGAGTATCAAACGACTTTAATTTTTCTCTGATAAGGAGTTTATTATGCGTCATACAGGGATTGATTTCACAGAATCATATGTATTTACCCGTACATCCAATATGATCGAATCATTGCTTTCCCGTATGATACCGCTGCCATCCATTTCAAAATGGGAACCGGGCATTAAATATAATTGCATATACTGTAGAAATAAAGTGAAAGACTAGACGTTTTCTCCGTTTAGCTCTGCGTTAGACTAGTGTTTGACTTTATTTCTATACAATGTAACCCGCTTATGTGCAATTCGCGTAAGTGAATTTCATGCTTATCTGCAACCTGGCTTTGAAACCCGTTAAACAATTTTCTGGTCAAGTTATTGTTAAACAATTTCGGATAACTGCAAATTCGGATAAATGCAATGAAAACCGTTGACAATTTTGACTTGCACTTAAGCGGGTTACATGCACTGCACTATTCTGCATACCTGCATCGAGCACTCTATCGATGTTTTGCCATCAATAAAGTTATATACATATGCATTAGCATATATTATGATAATGAAATGGAGTCATGGACTACACATTCATTTCTGTTACTTCCAGTTTCTCGCTTTATGCGATTGATCATGATGATGATCGCATATAGCGAGAAAATTAAAGTAACAGAAAGCAGAAACGAATGTGTATAGTTCTTGACTACATTTCAATATCATTATCTACTGCTGCGTCAAGTGACATTGAGCAATATCTATCTGCTAAAACATAACCATATCACAATATTACTATCCATGCATATATATATATATATATCTATGTATGTCTCAATTGCGCATGCGCAATTTTGAGCACTATCGACTTGGGATGTGTGGCACTATCGACTTGGGACTTCGGTAGTTTGAGCACTCTGGTATGGCACAGATGTTTTTTTCATGTGATGAATGTTTTCACCACATTGATAACTCATCTTGACTTAGGTTATATGATATACTGAAATCAGTTCCTTGTTCGCTCACTGAGCAGTACTGATGAAGGCTAATGGCCAGAAACATGTACTTGTCTGCTGCTATATATATATATTTATTGTAGCCAAAATTGATGCCTTTGGTTTCCAAAAAGGCCTTAGAATTGGTTACGTAAGCTTAGCCCTGATTCTACACTAATAATTACAGCTGGGGTTGATTTTTATGACACATTTTTCACTAAAAATTTAGAAATGTGTGCCGGGTATCTATAGCTGATATTCGTGCAATAATTTAGTCAATGTGTAAGCTAGAGGATGAATTGAAATTGAAGATTAAGCCAAGAACTTCCCAAAATTTATGTAAAAATGTGAAAATTTATAATTTTTCTTTTTAGCTTATAACCCCTGTGATTTATATAATAACAATGATTCTTGTTTGATATCTCTACGAGCTTGGTTGTATTATTCTGCTCTCTTAAAGCCTATCTTGGCGAAAGTGTAAACTTTATAATTTCGCCAAGTTAGGTTTTAGTCTGCTAGTCTGCACGCAGGCTATCCTATAGGTATGAGAATCAAATCGTCGTATTTATGTATCTATGTCTTTACTTTGGATCTGTTGGCTTTAAAAATCTTCAATTTCAATTCATTCTCCAACTTACGTATTCATAAAAAGTTTGTTTTAAAACATTTCAAAGTAAATGGTAACGACAAGAAAATACTATGAGTGCTATTGCAGCATTTGGAATTATCAATGTAATTCATTTTCCAACAAAAGGGAGAGGGGAAGCCGATTTTGCAATATGCATTAGCATAACATACCCCCGTCGATAAAAAAGTCACTGCCCCGGTGATTAACATCTCATATTTAAATTGAATAACAGCATAAAGTATAATTTAGCTTGTATAAAGTTGTATATAGTCTACAAATGAATTGTATATGGTTGTTATTTGTTTACCCTCAATTGAATTAGAATTCCATGTAAGGTGGATTTTATGCCAGTTTCTAGGGCCCCGTCAAACCTAACTCTTTATCGATTGAAGAGTTGATAATTTTATCAATTACTAAATATATGTTGAATCGGGCTTCAAAAAGCCACATGCCCCTTTAGGCTACTCCACTTTACTAACGGCCATTTCGTATAGGGATGTAGAGTAGCGGAATAGTTGACCTTGTGGATCTAGGCTAGGTAACATCGAACTGAACTGAACTGATCGAGACCTGGAGATTTTACTAGTTCTCAGTCACCCGGTATATGATAAACTTTGATATCATCCCGGATACCCGTATAATATATATACGACTTTAAATGTCTCTGCTCTATAGTTATGTTGATAATATAGAAATTCTTTGGCGGAATGGTCACATCAACTTAATTTGAAAATATTGGATTTGAATTGAAAAGCAGATGGTTAAAATTATTTTTCCTTATCGATAATTCAAAAAACATATAACTTGAAAGTATTTCAATGTGCAAGACATCTGCGTCATTTAACCACTAATATCTTGTCTCGCAACAATAACGGTTTACGATAATTAGAGTTCACAAAGTTGTGGCAAATCCTCATTGTAATTTTTGCCTCCTTCTGTGAAGGATTTTTTTAATTTTTTCTTCCTAAGATTTTCTCATACATAATATATCAAGTATATGTTAGTTGCTATACAGATTAGGTCTTACAAAAAACCTTTAAAACTTAGAAATTAAAAACATTTACAAAATTTAAAACTAATTGAGCCCAGATTGAGTTGATACAACGTGCTCGCGGGCATTGGTTTCAAATATTTACAACTGACACGAAATGAAAAAAAGTTATGAGTAAATTGATAAGTTGGGTTATAGATGCTTTAAATTTGTGTCGAATGTCCACAAGTCGTGTATTGTGAGGATTTAGTATCCAACGCGAAAAATTTTTCAATTCGTAAGTCAGTAAGTATCGATTCAGAGTATATTATAAACCAATAATTTCAAAAGCTCAAAAACGATGTATACCGTCTAGAATAGAGGAAGTATCAAGCACGCTAACTTTTAAAGGTCACACTGAGAAGCATTTACATAGAATAACATTATTTAGTTAAGTCAAATTGCAATTTCTATCCTGTAAAATATATTGTTGTAAAATTATAGTTGTTATTATATATATTTATAAATACGTCTTGTGAAACAAGATTTTCACTGTTTTTCAGCTTATTTAAGTCCTGAATAGATGATTATGACATAAAAATAGGACAGAGTACATCATTCAGATTTCTCCCCTGTCTTAATTTGTTTATACGAGCGAGTATTCTATATAGGTCGACAAGATGTCACGGATATTTCCATAATCTATACTTTTAGTCCAGCCCTGAAGCGTATAATTAGCTGTGCTTATCACTATTATTGGTTTAGAAGAAAGAACAAGACATGAATAAATTACATGATGCAAGTTTCTTTAATCATTTACCTATAGGAAAATGCAAGAATATTTTTGCTTTATTTCATCTTCAATGCTATAATTTTGACTTGATTCAGGGTGTTTTTATTTGTTTAAAACAAACCTTTTTGTATACATGTCAAAACATATTTCCATATGTGTCTTCATGCTATAGATAGTCAAGATTGCTTGAAATTTGAACATTAACAATTATTTTTTTGCTAGAAGAAATAATATTTTTTTGAAAATTTATTGAAAAAACAGAATATTCTTGCAAAACTTAAAGTTTTCTTGTGCAGATCTGAAATTTTCAAATGTTGTACAACAATGTACGTTCAAATTGTCCCTGTAGACTAATCAAAATGTTACGATAGGAGATGTCAGGGCAAATTTAGTTTATCAATTTCTTCTATTCTAAATAGCGTTCGTAACTTAATTCGATATGTGTATATCATCTAGACCTTTCATAAACATTTACATGCAGCGACAAATTATTTTTATCGAGTTATTTTTAATTACGTATAAACTAAAATTAGCTTTTCCCGCTATACTGAAATTATATTGAGAATATCGTATTAAAAAATCGATAGGAAAATGTCACTTTTTAAGATATTCGTTCTCTGATATACTGTGATAAGTGATAACATTTGATTTTCTAAAGATTTATAATTCTCTCGATTACAGTATCGTATTCACTTAACAGTTACGTTATAATAAATATCTTATTTTTAATCTCATTTATTTATGGAATCACTATAATTAGTTGAATTTGCCTAGTTATATATGTGGTTCACTATTTAATATCATAATTTATATTTTTCCAAGAATAAACTAAAGTAACGGAACATTTTTAGTGCCGAAATCAAGTAATTCAAGTAATTCTTGGAGAAAAATATTCCAAACTAGAAGATTATATGCATTTTAAACGAATAATATGCAGCAAGCCTAATTTAAAATTGAAGAACATTTGCGGTTTTGCCAGTATTATAAAGAAATATTTAACATGAAATGCAAATATAGGAATATGATTATATTTTCATACCTTCTAATCAATGCAATCCTCGTTGTAAATTATCCACAATTTCGTTTTAATTTATTGTAGAATAATGTATTATTTGAGTGTTTGCTGAGCTCGTAAAAAGTTCTACGTTTGTTTGGGCTGCATGCAGTATAGAATCTGTATTGATATGAATGAACAATATCAGCACCTGCAAATACGACTGTTTAATTTCTGAAATATCGGCCATTGGTTGCAAATACTAATAAGTCTATAACCGCAAAGTTCCAAAACTATATGTAAGTGCTCGAGCTATTAGTATTTTTTGAAATTGAAAATATATTAAACTTTAAAGTAATGAAGCAAAAAATGGATTTTTGAAAACATATTTTACTCAACATTCTATAATAAGATATGAATTTCTATTTCAAGAATTGAAAATCTTAATTTATCCGCTTCTTATTAAAATATTTAACTCCATATATTTTGATATACAACTCTATCACTTCTAATCTTAATCAATATTTACTAATTTTTTTTAATAAAATCTGAAAATAATTTTCCCCGTCAATAGCTTTTCAAAAATCTGTTTACGTTTTTAATCGCCAGACATATACAATTTTTGAATAAAACAGTGTCTGAGATAGCGAAAATGGTCTTATTTTTATAATGCTGTAATACGATTTCAGTTAAGGAAACTTTTTCTTATCTTAAATGCTTCCAAATTTCAAATCTACTCTTATCTTATTGAAGACATAAATGCTATACTAAGAGATCTCCTCGTCTCTGCCTTGTCAAATGGTTGTATGCCCTTAAGTCTGAACCCGAATTAATCGTCAACGATTGTCAACGATATATAACTATAGACTTTTGTTTAATAATCAATAATTAATTATATAATATATATCCAATAGGTAAGCTGGGCGTTAGCCCAGCTGACTGGTCAGTTACATATAGGTAACATAAAAAAAGCGAGTAACGCAACGTCACTACCAACACCAAAATCATGAAAATGCCATGAAAGTGTTGTGAAAACACCATGAATCAGTAGTGCGTTGACGATGTCCATGTGTGCATCTGCCTCGTTTTAGAACCGTATGTTACTTTTATAGCTTCATGGAGATTAACACGGGATGGAGGTTCTGATAAAAAGTTCTTGAAAAGATATCATATCACTATCATTATAATCTCATTAAATGGGTACGTATCAGGTGGTCTCCGCTATATACGTGTCACTACCGTCCAATTGACCGAAACATGCGATGCTCTCGAATTGACCAGCATACATTTGACTAAGAGGACTTGAGTCTTGCGTCAGATTGAAGTAGACCAAAAGGGGTCAAAGCGATGGGCATTAGCCATTCTTTATCAGTCGACCGGGTAGCAACACCAGCGAGTGCAAAACCTACTTTGAGTGTCAGTGTTATACAATCCTGAGCATATTTTTGATGGCTTATTTCAACCCTCTTGTATGTATGTATGTATTTTATTTGTCAACAATGGTGACAGGCAAATACAGGGAAACTTGTGGTTCCCACTTATGTAAAGCCGTTAAAAAAGTTAAGATATGTTATTAAGATAAAAGTTTTACAAACAAAATTGCTACTCAAATATTTACAAGGCATTTAGAACTATCTAGCTAAGTTAAAAAGGTTATAAAATAAAATTTAAAGGTTACGACATTTGTACTAAAGTATTTACAAGGCATTTAGATCTATGCTAGCTAAAGAACGTTTGAATGCTGGCACTGTCTTTGAAGTAACACATTTCTCTGGCAGAGAATTCCACCAAGGTATGACACGATTGCAAAAGTCATTTTGAATGGATTTAAACTTGGGGATTGATTTGGATTTTAATTTGTACGAGTTTCCTCTCATGTTGTATTTATTTATATCAAAATCGCAAAGCTTATTTATGTCTAAATCGACCATATTATGGGTTATTTTAAACATAAAAATTAAATCATTTTCAATTCTACGAGTTTCCAACGATTCAAGATTGTAATATTTTAGTCTTTCAGGATATGACTTGTAATACAAACTGTCTACTCTTGAAGGGTTCATTTTTCTTGTTAAATGCCTTTGAACTTTCTCTATTGTAACAATATCTTTTTGAAGACTGTTATATATGTGTTAACTAACACCTTGTATCTAGCGTAAACATGATCAATGGTCATATTATATTGAGACATCACATGGCGCAGTTGATATTTTTGAACTTACCATTGTTTATCTTGTTTAGTTTGATATGTTATTTATTATCATTCTGTTTATCGTATATCGTTTACATTAAACGTTATGCCTAATAAAACTCCAAAATCGAAGGCACGAAAGAAGGGCAATGCTGATGTTGAGCCGCCCGTTTTTGACGATAATGTCAATCTCGCTGCCCGTATGGATTCGTTCGAAAAACGTATGGAGAGATCGTTATCCGCATTTATGGAACAACTTACTGGCCTTAATACGACTACTGAAACCGTGGCATCTGTTTTGCCTAATGCGAGCGACGACGATTCTCTTGTTGTTGAAAGTGTGCCAGTGAGTAATATTGAAAACTCGGCTTCCGGGTTACGCCTATCGAGCGCTTACCCACCTCCAGATAAATTGTCTGATAACCTTACATATGGTCAGTTTGTGGACTGGAGACATCAAATAGATAACTATTTATTATTTACGGGCCTTACTCGTTGCCCTAGCCAACAGCAAGTTTCATTTCTGATTTCTCGTATGACTCAAGAAACACTTGACACTGTCCGATTGGTATTAAATGTAGATCAAAGAACTATTACTACAGACACATTATTACTTAAATTAGATGGATATTTTAAGCAAAAAGATAATCTGCGGATACGTCGTGCAGCATTTATGCATTATTCACAAGGTGAGAATGAACCGTTTTGTGCATTCTATCGTGAAAAACTGAAATTATTTCATCTTACGGACCCCTGTCCCCATTGTCACGATCGCTCATTGGGGGACTTCATTATAGAAGGACTTTATGACTCTGAAATCAGACGAAAATGTCGTGCTCTCGATGAGGGCGTATCTATTCATATTATCAAAAAATTATGTGAATCCGAAGAAAATGCACGAAACGAAGAGGTCTCTAGAACGGCTCAGGTTGCTCGTGTAACTAATGTTCATAATAAGCTTCGTAAAAAAGCTTCAGATACGAAATCTAACACTGTCCCCTGCAAACATTGTGGTAAATCCAATCATGATCATGATCCACAATCTTGCTGGGCTAAGGATAAAACTTGTCATAATTGTAACAAGAAAGGTCATATAAGACCTGTGTGTCGTTCAGATAAAGTGGACATTAACAACGTTACAAATGATGTTTCACACATAATTGAAAGTGTGAAGCTAAATGCTGTTTCACATACCACACCTAACGTTACATCAAAATGTCAACACATCTCTCTAGCATTATCATTGACACATCGCAAGCAAATAACTGTTAGCGGTATTCCTGATACTGGCGCTGAAGTTTGTGTTGCAAGTGACACTCTATTGACGGACAATAATATTCCTTTGTCTCGTTTAAACCACACCTCAGACAAATTATCTGCTACTAATGGTTCACCTTTAGAAGTTCTTGGCGTTTTACATTGCCGTGGTATTCTAGCTACATATAGCACTAAGATGAAAATATATATTTGTAAAGGGGTCTCAGACTTTCTTATTCCGACTCAAAATCTAATTGAGCTTGGCATAATACCTGCTACTTTCCCCGCCCCTATGGCATCTATATTACGCACCGTTGTACAAGAAACTCCTCATGTTTCTTCTCACAAGCCTCACAATTTATCTGAAAATATACGTTCTCAACTACTAGATGAATTTTCTGATGTATTTAATGATACTGATCAACTTAAGCCAATGGCTGGTCCACCGATGCACATTTATTTAAAAGATGATGTTACACCATATGCACTTTCTACACCTAGAAAAATTCCCTTTGCTTGGCAAGCTGAGGTTTGCCGTTACGGTAAAACCGATCCAACCTCTAATCTTATTATCAAAGACTTTAAAAAGATCTTTTCTGACACTGGTATACCTGTGCGTTTGCGGTCAGACAATGGACCTCAGTATAGTTCGCATGAATTTACTAAATTTTTGAAAGACTGGAATGTTACCTACGATCCGTCTTCACCTCATTATCCTCAAAGTAATGGTCACGCGGAGGCAGGGGTAAAAGCTATGAAGAGTTTAATAATAAAATCCTTTGAGAATGCCAAATTTAATGAAGATCATTATTATGCCGGCCTGTTAGAGTGGCGTAACACTCCCAAATTTGATGGTTATTCTCCTGCTGAAATCTTGTATGGTTTCCCATTACGTTCACTTATTCCTGCTCATAAGTCTGCATTCGCTCCTAAATGGCAAGCCCTTGCAGCATTAGTTGACGCCCACAATAAGCAAATGGACATTGTAATATCTAAATATAATAAACATGCAAAGGATCTACCAACACTGGCTATTGGCAACAAGGTCCGAATACAGGACCCATCTTCTAAACTATGGACACATGTGGGAACAATTATTGAAACTTTGCCACATCGTAAATATCGTATTCAAATGCCAAGTGGTCGAATGTGGGTCAGAAATCGAAAGTTTTTACGTATTGATTCAACATTAGATATTCCTCCAACTGCAACAATTTCATCAGACATCCAAATACCAAGACGAAGTCATCGTACTCCTGTTGTACCAAATCGGTACAGTTAACTTCTTAATAATAATTATGATTTGTTATTGACGTTTAATGACTTTTTTGTTGTTGTGTGTATCTATAGTTCTGTTTACAGCTTTGATACCACGATAGTATGATATTGCCATACTAAAACATTATTAGTAGTTGACATTCAAATTCAATATACCTTCTTTATGTTAATTCTACTTTATTTTTCATTCATGCTTTTGTTCGTTTATTACCAGTACAATTTTAATGAATTCTTAAAATTCCCATATCGATAAAAATCTTTAGTTTCTTAATCAAAACTCCCAAAAGGGGGAGATGTTATATATGTGTTAACTAACACCTTGTATCTAGCGTAAACATGATCAATGGTCATATTATATTGAGACATCACAAAGACAGGGATTCCACACTGGTGAAACCGTTTCCAACAGTGGGCGCACATATGTTTTGTAGGCTTTGACTAGTAATTCAGGATTACGACAGGTGAAACATTTTAATATTAAATAAAGTCTTGAATATGCATATGCTTTAGATGCAATCATTGCGCAATGAGAAGATGACTTTAGATCTGAAGTGAGGATAACTCCAAGGTCTTTGATCTTATTGACATGTTGTAAATAGTGTCCTGATAAGTTGTAATCACATGAAGGTATTTTCATGTTTCCTACACTAAAGACTGAGCATTTTTCAAAAGCGATACGTAGCTGCCACTTTTCTGACCATTGACAAAGGTTTTCTATGCTGTTAGATAAATCAGAGTTAACGTTTGCTGTACTTCTGCAAGAGAATATCTTTGCATCATCAGCGAATAATTTAATTTGACAATCATCTTCAACACAAGTGACAATGTCATTAATAAATAAAATAAATAAGAGTGGTCCAATCACAGAACCTTGCGGTACTCCGCTGACAACGTTTAAGGGATTTGAATAGGTATCTTCGATACATACGATTTGAGAACGGTCATTTAAAAATGAAGAAATCCAGTCCAAAAGTTCGTATTCGAAACCATAAGCACTTAACTTGATCAATAACTTACTATGTGATACCGTATCGAACGCTTTGCTAAAATCGATATAAATTGTATCAACGCGTAGCCTTTTGTTCACTGCTTCACTCCAGCTATGTAACGTATCAATAAGCTGAGTACATGTTGAGCGACGAGTTAAAAAGCCATGTTGTTCTTTTGTTAGCAAGTTATGTTTACGAAGATAATCAAGCATTTGACTAACTATAATCGATTCCATCACCTTACACGAAATACAGGTTAAGGAAACAGGGCGATAGTTTTGACATAGTGTTGACTTTCTCTTTTTGAAGATCGGAATAACAAACGCAGTTTTCCAAACGTCCGGAATACAGCTTTGTAAAAATGATAACTCAAACAGCATCGATAAAGGTAAAGCAATAGCAGTAGCAATGTTTTTTTAACAAAAATGCAGGGTACCCATCCAGCGTACGTGATGTTTTATTGGGTAAGTCCAATAGTGTGCGTAAAACATTTGAATACGAGAAATTAACATTTGACAGAAACGTTTCATCATCCGTTTGACGTGAAAATTCGGGAGTAAGGCCATCATCTTCAGTAAAGACTGTAGAAAAATACTTATTGAATAAATTAGCTCTCTCTTTCGAATCCGTGATAATGTTACCGCTGTCATCTTTTAAAAGGGGCGTCGTAGGCTTAGACTGTAATTCAGAGTTTACAAAGGAATAAAACTTTGCAAGAGATGGATCCTCGAGCAGAGATTTTTCACGTTCAACATTAAAATCTTTCATTGCAGAATAGTATTGCTTCGAGACTTTTATATATTCAGCCTTATAATGATTTGAAGATATAGATTTGCGATACATTGCGCGTTTTTTCAAAGCTAGAGATCGAATTTATTTGGGATATTTCGTCTTCCGCTTGATATTTTTAAATTTTGGGACATACGTTTCAATACAATAGTTCAAAATTCTGCAAATACTCTGCCAAAACAGCTCGACATTACCGTTAGCTTCTTCGAATAGTAATAGCCAATCAACACTCTGAACATAATCTGAGATACTCGTGAAGTCAGCTTTCCTAAAATTTCTTTTATTGCTGTTGCTGATCGATGGTTGACATGGTGGGACGTTGATGGAAAATTCTATTGCATTATAATCACACATTAGAGTGAACGGTTCAACCACTTCGATATCACTGACAAGTGACGGTTCTGAGGTAAACAGTAAATCTAAAAAGTTATTTATACGTGTAGGTTGAGCTACTACTTGATACAAATTGTTTTTCATAATAGCGTCGACAAAACTCGTGTGACAATTATCTCCATAACTTATTGGAATATTCCAATCAATTGACGGATAATTAAAATCTCCAATTATAAAACACGGGAAAGTACAAATGGTACAGAAGTCTACAAACGAACACAGCTCATCAGTAGAAATAACAGAATTAGATTTGGAAGGTGCTTGGTATACACATGCCATTCGATAAAATTGCCATGACCTTCCATGCCATGACCTTCCCAATATTGTCATATTAAAGGGTTACTTCACCCATGGTATTGCCGCGAGGTATTTACCGTAAACTAAAATTTGGAAATAATTGCTACTGTAGTAGCGTAGCCTCAATTTCATATATTAATAATAATAAATACGCAAACCGTGTCGGTGATCAAATCACCATTGTTTCATTATTGTTAAACTCCTTTTCCGCAGAGCACTTTCCAAACTTCTTATACGCTTCTGGGTCATCTATAGGCCTTTGGCTATCCGACGTTTTGTTTTTACAGTTTAAAATGCTATAAATTGCTCATAAATTGCGATTAAAATTTCCAAAATCGTGATATTTCGACGGAAGTTATGTGAAAATAAACTGCTTTCCTTGGTGTATCCCGTCATGCAGCATCACGAATTTTAGAGCACGCTTTATTTTAATGGCTGCCAATATTTCGTAAAAGGGTTTCATCATATTTTGCAAAAGTATTCCAATATGCCTAGAAGGAGAAGTGGTCCAACAATACTCCATTTCACATCACAAACAGAAGACACAATTCTCGGTAAGTCTTTTACAACTTAAATGTTTAAATGCTTCATGTAAAGTCTGTCGAAGTCACTTTTACCGTGGTTTTTACCCTGTTGCATGAGGGCTTACAGGACTCTGATGGCAATTGTTACTTTTAGTTTTCTTTTAAGTATCATAATCCCAAATAGCCTACTTTGTTATCAAGTCATCGTTGGCAGAAGAGATTACTGTGTCACTGAATCGCCAATATTAGCTTGATTTGTTATGAACTGTTCTTCGTTGCAAGAAAGGATTTACTGTGTCACCGTTTTATGTCAGCAGTTCTGCTCTGTTAGTGTTATCCACACAGCACACACAGAGATTTGACCCATAACAAATAAACAAATTCAGAGAATTAGTGTGGTACTTTTCAGTCGTCAAGCAGTTGTAAGTTGTAGGCCTACAAATCCAAAATTGGAGTTGTAATTTAGAAATGTACGAAATGTACATTTATAATGTGCCATAGATTGACAACGTCCACTGTGTCCACACATTGTTTACTTTAATCATTATTATATGAGGTATGTGAATGGTGACCATTATAGACATGTGTCCTCTCTGTGAGAAGTTGGCTCAAGTTGATAAAATATTAGAGTTTGGGTCTCTCATTTATGTAATTTACTGTATCTTATTTCAGAATCACCTGTTGTTATTACCAATATCACTCAATGACTCATGCTGAGATTCACTCAACCGACACAGCAATAATATTTACATATCAATGCCTTTCATTGTGAAAACAAGTTCATTAACTGCAATACCTAACTTACAATCCATATTTATTTCATTTGAACTATGTAGTCAACATAAAATGTACTTATGGATAACCCATATTTATAAATATATTTGATATGAAACATGTAGTACAATAGAGTATCAATTATCTCCTTTTCACTATGCTTTACATGTATGTAACGATTAATTATAAACTGAAATGAATTATCAGTGTTGTTCTACATTTTAATTCCTTCTCATGACTATTTTGTTTCATTGACATTCTCTTTAACAAGACATAGTGCAGGCTACTAACGGGAGCGAAGCGACCTCTTTGAGGAAGCCGAAGGCTGACTGGCCCCGGGCGCAGGCCGCAAGCCGAAGGCTTGTATTAAATATTAGCCGTCATACCTCGTAAGTAGCCTCTCTATCATGTATTTAAAAAGTAAAGTAATTCGTATGGTAAACAGAAAGGTAAACGGAATATTCAACAGGCTGCATGGAGTCATGCGCACTAGCATCTATCCCGCCTGGTAGTTCAAGGTCACATCTGATAAGTATTTCTCACAGAAGAGTGTCTCCCACAGAGTCTCTCAGTAACAAACCGATTTTGCCAGAGTTTTGCTATTTCAACTTTATAACGAAGAATAAAAATGGCGGTCTTTCTGTTTGACTTTATCCTTCCTGCAGTGAAACTTCATTATAATTAAGATAGGTTTGCACCAATGATGTGAGTTTTTGACTATGTTGAAAGGCGAGAAATAGCTTATCGGTACATTTATGGAGAATGTTGAATTTATTTCTGTGAATTATGAGCTGAGAAGACTGTAAAGACCAAGGAGCTTCTAGAAGAACTAGAAGGAAGTTGATAACTTGGATCTTGTAGGTTTTACGTGTGGATATCAATTTGAATTCCACCACCTATACCATCAGATATTAGGACAATATGCAATATCAAGTAATTCATAAAATAAAACATTAAACTACGGCACTATTTTACTGTCCTCGGCTCAATTATGATGTTATCCCTCGGAATGTAGTGATGAAATCCAATAAAGGATCTTGTGTAGTGGTTTGGTGCAGTCTGTGATCAACGCCACCGGTGAGTAAATGGCACACATACATCTGTCTTTTGCGAATGGCAGAACCAGATGAGAACTTAGTAATTTTGGAATATTTAGATACCTATATCTCTTTTCTGTTTATTGAGCTATTGTGATCGAAGCACCAATAACTTATTATTTAGGCACCATTGGCTATATCATTGTCTGTAAATCATTATTTGGTTACAGTAGGGTCAGTAGGTATATGATTGTCAAACCGACTGTTAGGCTGCGTTTATACGACAAATAGAGTTATGAAACCCGGAGGGATTTTAGCCCGCTCAGCACCCCTAATCAGACTGATGAAACTCAGGTTTTTGAATCCAGAATTTACAGAACACGAAAATTTTCCGGTCGTCTAACCAGAGACTTTTGAATTTACCGGATTTGCAGAAGTTCACTTTCGTTTCACGGCGACAAAGCCTCAAAATATTGGTAACCAGTCACAGTTGAGTAAAATATTCAATGAATCTGTTCTAAATGTGAAATCATGAATGCATAAAAACATATCAATCTGGGGCTACATAAATGAATAAGTATGAAATTCAATTTCGTTGTTAAATTGTGAGGAAATACTGAAGTTACGTCGTTTTATTTAGGCAAAACAGAAACATCTATCCTTGTGCTTCCTAAACAGACTACCTATCTGAACTTTTTGGAAGGGATTTTTGAAAGTATTTAGATATAGAGAACCTGGGTTGTTGCTCTCGTGTAAACACAGCCTTAGATAGTCACATCGGAAACAATACAGTCAAATAGATAAAAAAAAACACTAATTCTTTACTTTTTATACAAATCATAACAATGATAATGTTATCAATTAAATCCAAACAGTAAAAGTGAGTTAATAACTTTTATTCTCACAGGAACAACTATTCCAAAACATTAATTTAAATTTACAAATCAAAAGAATATCTATATACTCGCAAGTTAATCATTTGGATATTCTCACAGGAACAACTATTCCCAAAGGTTAACTTATTGACCATTACACTGAACTTACGATTTCATAATTAGTTTGATTTTTGTCTAGTAAGTTGTAACATTCGTCACAATACCATGATTCTGCATCTCCATCATTGATCCATTGATTGTCTGCTTTCTGCTGACAATAATTATGGAATTGTTCTCCACACATTGTGCAACACAGTATATTTTTTATTTTCGTTGTTGGCATTCTGCATTGGCAATGAACCGTAAAAAACAGCATTCTGGAAAGATGAAATTCTCTAATGCCAACTGTTGGAAATAATTCCATTTTTTCTTTCTGCAAACAACTCATGAAATGATTCCTAAGAATTTCTGGTTCACTGAATTGTAGTTTCCTTGGGTCAATGAAATTGCATGCAGCAGTGGCATATGCCATTGCAAAAATGCCACAATTGTTTTCATCTTGCTGTTGCTGGACGTCATCTAACTTGACAGTCATGCATGTCTCAGTAATTGGCCTGATATTTGCTATGACAGCTTTGATTTCATCACTAAGATGTGTCATTTTTTTACTGTCAAATATGATGACACTATCTCTCTTTGAAGTTGAAAGTGTCACCCAATGAGAATTAAAGTTCACAATCTGAACTAGTTTTTGATCTTTTGGCGTTGGAGGTACAAATCTTTCTGTTAACAGAATTGTATCAAATAAACCAGAAATATTTGGGAATTGTTCCTTGAGAAGAATTTGACCAGCATTAATGATGTTGTCATTCAACCACAGATCTTTGGATTGTAGGATCTCTTGTTCTTTTACACCTAGTTCAATACTTCCTATTCTCTTCCAGCATTCTTCTTTATTTTCTTCACTGTCTTCATTGTCATCATCAGATTCTATATCAATAACATCACATGGCATTCCCATTTCAACATTTTCATCATCAGATTCATCAGACATATCAACATAACTTATATCAACCATGTCATCCACCCTTGGCACAAATTCACATTCAATGGTTTCCTACAAAAATAAGCAACATACTCTTAGGTCTACAATCAAATCTATCAAATAAATACATTTTGTTTCAGTAGAAAGGGGCTAATAGATTATTACATATACAGTACTACATTCTGTACTAGTTGAGCTACTTGGGTCAATTTTTTGGATGAACCAGGACGCATCTCAACAATGCAAAAATGTCACAACACCTGTCACATCTTATGTCATAATGTTGAAAACAATAAAGTTTGATGATTATGATGAACTAGAATATAACACGTAAAAGTAGCCACAACCTGGTTATAACTGGGCTATAACAAGGACCAAACTGATAAACTTGAAATTAATCTAATATAAACTGGAACTGCAATTGTAAAAGATTGATTAAATCTGTAATTCTGTATGATATTGTTATAAAGATTTCAATTTACATTTATTTTCCTAATTGTTTAGCTTTTACAAGCAACTAAAAAAAGTGCAACCCTCCATTGCTTTTTACGGTTATTAACAGTGAATTAACCATTGGTATATATATAACAACTTAGGCTTGTCCAATTTTGAACTATGAATATTCTCAGGATCACAAAAGCTAATGAATAAACTGAACGTTATACCTGTTAGACGTATGCCTTTTTATTTTTCATCACAACTAGGAAGGATTATCTACTTCAAGATTCTGCATGCTTATAGAGACTGTAAAGAGGTTATAACTTAACCTTCCCATCAATTCCAAACAATCATATAGGCTATCAAATATGCCATACCATACAGGGCTAGTTCTCTGCTTATTGCTAATGCAGTACTTCAATCTTCTTGCTAATAATAATAATGAGTAGGCCCTAAACACTATTTATACCTGTTCATTCTGCTTTTTCTTTTTTGCTCCTTTTGCCTTTGATGTTTTTGAATCTATAAGAAAAATCAGCAGACAGTATAACTCACTTAGGTCCAGTTGATGAATATTATATCACCAGCATCATCATTTATTTAACAACCTTCAAGCTCGGGCTGCATCACAAAACGTTTCTCAAAGGACTGATAAACATAAAGATTGTCTTTCAAAAATATTGCTAACCTTATTAAACAGTAAATTTTAATTTTCCCAAACCCTTGGTAATTAGCTTAAAAAATGTAATTACAATAAGATTTTAGATGGGGCAACTCATACATTAGTTGCGTCTGTACAATTTTTTGAGTAAACAGTTCAGTTGATTTCAGGATTAACAGTCATGAAAGGCTAAGGGATTGTATCATATATAAAGATTGTGTTTCAAGAATTCACCATTCAAAGTCATAATGTCTACTACTCTCTATTGCGTTTTTACTGTGCATAGCAGTTTTGTGAAAAAGTTCAAGTTAACTTATTGGGTTCTGAATAAATGGTGATGATGATATCATATTGCCTCCTACAAACTTCTGCAGAACTGAGCAAGCTAAAAATAGAATCCCATGGTAACAAACATTTTATCCAACCCTGTTGAATCCTATTGCTTTGAACATGTTGTATTATTTACCTGGAAGCCCATTTTCCAAATTAATATGAACATTTGTTGATTCTATTTTATTTTCAAATGCTTCGCCGTATCTTCTTTTAATGGTGTAGGTTTTATTTTGTACAGGAAGTGGGAGTTGGTGTGTTGTCATTTTGCTGGTCTTGCTTTCGTTTGTAGCTTTGCACTTCTCAAGTACCTCTACTTTTGTTTCAACTTTCAAGTTCACTGTTGCTCTTTTCCTTTGGCGTTTATCCCGGATTTTTTTGCTCTTTTCCAATACTATCCCATTGTCTGTTGGTACATTTTGCTTCAAAAGCTGGAGTACTTCGCAAAGCTTGTCTTTACCACAATTAAGAGTGCTGTTTTCTACTATATAGGATAAAGTTTTAATTTGATTTAAGATGTCTCTGAAATCAACAGCAGTTTTTGTTTCTTCAGTGTCATTATCTATCAAAGAACGTACCAGATGTTCCTTGGAAGATCCACCACTGTCATAACCTCCACCAAGTTCATCAAACTCAGGTTGATCTGTCAAATTTTTGTCACTCCCTGTCATTGGAGGTTCATCTTGTAAAATTGTTCTCAAAGGAAGTGATACCTTCGGATCAAGAGTGAAGTATGGTGACTGGCGATAATCAATACAAAAGCTTGAAAAGGAATAGCCAGGTAACTTGGTTATGACACAAAGCATATGCCTACACGGCAAAAAGGTTTTGCACCAGTCTTCACATGTACACTTTGGCATTGAAACTGTGTTGATATGTACTGTATGTATGATACGACGTCTACTATAACTTCTAACTTGTGCGATGCCTTTCTCTTTCTCCCAAATATCACTTGATGGTGTCCTGTTTGCTAAGTCGATCTTCAGCATTGTGCTGGCAACAAATGTTGATGGACTGTTGTGAAGGTAGCTTGGGACCATTGTTGAATACGACTTGTAAGTATTGCATGCCTTTTGGTTTTTTTCCACATACCTTCAGGGTCATAAAACAAAAAGATTAAATGATGTATCCTGTTGATTTAACTTGATTATGTTTACTCCCTTGATGATTATCTTACTATGCGGGTTAGAAGTCATCAGTGGGTTTTGAATTTTAAACATCATCTCCTGGACCAGGTCCCCACATTTATTGGGTGATCTACCAGTGTGAACTGAGTAAAAGTATGTTTTAATCTTATTGATGTTTGATGTTTTATGGGTAATTTGATTCAAATTGGGCATACAACAAAGTCAACAATCAATGATTAAAAGAGTCATACTGAACATTTCTCTGTAAATTTGTAATATTCTTAACATTATCTATAGGTAACTAAATAAATAACTGCTAATCTAACCTGACAGTAATTGAAAACGTACAACCATAATCAACTTACTTTCTGTACGAATCAGGCATAAACTTATTCACCAAGATATTACACAATTGTGTCAAGGAAGACTTCCTTTTTTTCTTTAGATATTTATATTTGAGAATCTTATTTTGTCTTTCAATTCCATTATTAGTTTTGACAAGAACTTGAAAGCTGTTACTGCGAAAAGCCCATACCCATCTCTAAAAGTGAAATGCATCAATAATAATATATACTGTATGCATAAATATAAACGGCTAGCAAAAACATAGGCATCGTAGAGTCATACATTATTGAAATTTTACATACGATTTATTTGAATTCTTGCATTGGATTTCATTAATAAATGTTTTACTTCCACAAGCTCAGCAATTTCCCAAACTAAAAGTTTTTGCAAATTTTGAATACTGTAGTAGCTTGTCTCAAAATTTATTCCTACATTTTCTATATTGTAAGCAGAATAAAGTATTTGCATGTTTTATCACCACGGTAATATCATAAAGTCCATGAGCTGTCTAATTTGTTTATGTTAATGATCAATTTGTGAACTTCCTTGAAAAAAAAAGTGAAATTAAAATTTCCAACTGTTTGGGGCACTTACTTAATAACAGTACATGAAGTTTCCGTCAGTCGTTAATTGACTGGGCAATTTTATGTTCATGGGCTTTTCTCAACTTTTTCTAAATAGTAGAGTATAAGAAGATATCAAATAATATCGAAAAGAAACAGGTGATTTTTGATAATGAAGAAGTTAAAATTTCGGTAAGTGACCGATATAAACACATGTTACTGATTTGGAGACACAAAGTGTAACTCTCATTTATGTCAAGCTGTTAGACATTTTGAGAAAGAGTCCACATCGTAGTATCGGTGAAATTCCCACTGAAACTTTGCAGTCTTCTTTACTGCACGCTTTCCTTACCTTATATTGTGGTTTCCATGTTTTATTAAAATAACTCTGCAACGGCTTACTCTTCTTCCATATTGTGGACTCTTCTAATTTTTTCACATTTTCCTCATACTCTTTTTCATCACTTGAATTTGCAATTTTTCGAAGCATTTTCAACACCTGTTTTTTATTCTCGGCAACACCATTATCTATCTTACTGACCCATCTTGTCCAAGCTTGTTCCCGATGAAAATCACATATATATACAAATGGAGAAACTTCTTTGAATACCTAGATTATAATGAGAAGAATAAGAATAACGTAACATAACATCACATAGCATAACATAGCATAATACAACATAACATAACATAACATGACATTACAGTAGCATAACATAGCATAAAATGATAAAAATATCATAGCATAAAATATCATAGCATAATATAATATAATGTAATGCAGTGTAAAGTACTGTAATACAAATAATAATAACAACCAACTCCAAGCTATTTATCTCCTTTTCATCAAAGTCTGTCATGAAGTACTTTGCTTTCCAGTTTTTGTTGTGATTTTTAATTATACTCAAAGCTCTTTTAATTTCAACACCAGTTTCATTTAGCAAGATAAATGTTGCAACGACTTCATACTTCACGTTTGTCTTCACGCACAAGAAAAATAACGGCATGGCGTAGCGCATTGTCTTGTACGTAGCATCCATGAGCACAATTTCCCCGTACCTCTCCAGCAGTCTCTTCTGTTCTTCCGTTTGATGAATAAAAATAAATTTTTGAATTTCTTCATTTTTCTCGTCAGCCAGCCGTTTATCCAAATAAAAAAAGTCATTTTCATTCTGTTTCATACGCTTCCATTTAATGATATGTCGTCTTAAATTTTCTTGCTCGTCTTTGTGTAAAAGCCTCTTTGTCTGTGCTAAATATATATGTTTCCTAATTTGTTCTTCTGTAGGAAAGAACCTTTTATTTGTTGTTGGTATATCATATGCTGGGAATGTACTTTTGATGAACTTGACTAGATGACGTTGCATTTCATCAGTATCTATGATCTCATCATCAATGCACCTGTCAATTTCATCGATCAGTAGTCTATCAACGGGCTGCATGATTCCTGCGGACTAAAATCAAAAAGGAATTTTTTAAGCTTTGCGCAAGTTAGACAGAAATATCATATAACAGTTTTTATTTCTGTGTTTCGGTTTGGAATATTGTAATGAATAATTATTTTTGATTTTATATGTATTTGTCAACTGGCTTTTAATAGTTATATTTAGTCCAGCACTGAGGATATGCATTAGTCAGAACATGTGTTATTATGCTTTACTTATTGAATTCATTTATCCAATGTATTGGAAAGATACTGCAAATTTGTCCATTCTAGCTTTCAGTAGTTGAAAGTATGTTACTCTACAGTGAACATTTCAATGAATGATTATGTTCTGTAAACAATTGTAAAATACTTGAATTAATAACATATGGGATTTGAATTAGATTTTTAGTAATATAACTTCATTTTAATTGATGACGATGAGGACTGCACGATAGTTGTACACATATTACACAACGTGTGATATATACAACATACCTCCCCTACTAGATGATTGTGATCTGCAACGTTCGGCAATTCTACAAAAAAGCATTTCTCCATTTCTTGCTCTCCTTGTTTCAGATTCCTTTTTATTACTGCTGATGTTTTCCTTTTATGATGTTCAGTATCCTTGGCAATCTGTATGAGCAATATATAAACTTAGTTATAAAGACTCATCAAGGTAAGCAAAAGGTGCAGCAATGTGTGACATCATTCTTATAGTAGGACTTATTTTTATACTGGGCATCATTATGTGATGTCCTGCTCTCTGATTCAGACCCCTTCCATAATTACACCCATCATCATTTATTCAGAACACAGATAAGTTATCACATTTTTTCACAAATTTACAAGACTATTAATGAACTCAATGTGTATGTATAACGAACATCAGTACATCTATTTCCAGGCGCTTTACAATTGCAAAATCTTTAAATTCAAGACCTGATAACACTTCCATGTAACAAGTGATATGTTTGTGTGACTGTGTAAATAATAAAATATGATCATTAATGTCTGGCAGGAAAATGCCATTGTGGCACAGTGTTTAAGATTTCTGCTATTAGCTCAACACTCAATTTTTGCTGTTGCTGATATTAACTTGGACCCTTGTAGTAAGTTTAGATAAATGATCCAGAACTGTCCATGGTCGAGTGAAACCATGTGTCAATATGTTGAATACTGTGTATCTAAGCCCATTTTCATGACATTCTTTGACATTTTTGAAGTTGTATTGTCTACATAAATTATGCCATTTAAGATTGCTGATCGGGCAAATTGCTGCATTTTGCACAACTACAACTCAAAAATAACTATTCCAGCATTCAGCATAGTATACAGCCAATAATCCAAGCATGTTATACAATATACAATATACATGCGTGGTTGATAAATTTGCAAACTAATGTAAAGATAAATCAAAAACTATTTAGGAAATTTGCTACGAAATGCAAAACCATGGAAGTTGTCAATAAAGTAAATACAATAATAACTATCCTATGTATCATGTGTTGCATCAATTATTTCAATCAAATTATGGCATTGTATTGATGAGGTTGATACCTGACAAGATGAGAACATTATCATTTCATTGATTTTAATTTCCAATGGACAGTCTACTTTTTTGGTTGTCTGTATTTTGGTATATTTTTTTCTCACATCATGTTCTGGCTCCTAGTAACAAACAAACAAATGAGCAAGTTATTTTTTAATTGCTAATCATTCCATTTGTTATTTACAATAGCTAAAACTATGGTTCATGAACTTCAACTCAACTTGAATATCTGCTAATTTCAAATTAATAGTTAGTGATTTATTATCATTGGTCAAGTTTTGTATGTTGATACTTAAACAGATTATCAATGCCACAGATTCATATAAACGATACCGTACCTCCACTTCTTTAAGTTTATGCTGAAGTTTACCATGTTGACAGCTGTACCACTTTTTGTTGATCGAAATGTAAGGTATTAAGCCATGCCATTGAACTTTGTATTGTTTATCTTTTTGTAGGTCTGTTGGGTGCAAATGCAACAATCATCATAATTAGTGCTGATGTCATTGTGGGACTGTTCAACACAAATATCATCTGGCAGAGATATTACTGCTTACTATTATTTTGCAGTTGTTGCTATACCACTAATAGAGTCTGTAGCATAAAGGGACCAGCATATACAGTGTGTGAGCTGTATGTGTTTGCACCATGTGATTTTTTGTATAACGTTCTGCTATCGGAATGTAATGACCACTATAAAAATGTGACATTTTACAAAGGATAAGAATTATTAATCAAAATGCTACTTTAAATAACTACAATTATAGAGAGATGGCAGGCTATACTACAGGGCTCCCTTTTGTACAATGATTTTACTGTACAATGAAATATATGTATATATAAGGTCATATGCACAAAGCATCCACCAATCTATAATGACCAATTTGAAATATTGTATGTTCGTATCCTATTGAATTTAACCTCTATAAAAAGTCACCCCTCTGTAGTGATCATTAATATCCTATACTTCTGATGTCCTTAATTCAGGGGTTTCATTGTTTCATTGTACAATACACAACTGATTACACAACATATACAGTCATATTGATGGCAAAACTATTTGTAAATGCCATGTTTAATTTATGTAAGTTAAAAATAATGTTATTGTTTATACATCTGAGTTAATACACACCTGTTGCACCAAAGTTTGCCTTTTCTGTTCTCCATACAGCAAAACTTGTTGTTGTTTCGATACAATAGTCTCGGATCAATGAATCTACATCGCCAGGGGTGCGGACAGACCCTGAATAATCCGTAATTTGTTCCTTGAAATAGGAGCACCATAACTTCCTTGTCTCAAGAGTATTGACAAACTCACATTTCCTGTGCACTTCCATCGAGCGCTGACAACAGAGTTGAGAGTACAACACATAACATAAACTTAATTTCAATCACTAATTTATAGTTTTGAATAATATGGTCTATGTCTCCCAAAGACTCCCATACGCTGCCATCCAAGTGTCTTGTTGCTAGAAAGTACCTTCTTAATAAATACAAACTTCTCAAGGCGCTGTATGACTTTTTTGCTCTTAAGTATAATTATAGTACGTATTGCAAATGAAATACATGTGAGACCGATTCGAATACTTCTAACAAATGAGTAAAAAATTACCTAAATGTAGTATCACAAAACAAGCGTACAATCTGCTTAAATCTCGGTCGTGCTGTCAAAGCTGCATCGTACATGATATGTATGGCGACAATGCACACATCGATAGATATAGGTAAGTCATCATAGGTAATCATCACTAATCTATTTTGGAAAAATACTCCGAAGAAGACAATCATATTATCATTTATTCAGAAAACCTTCATATATGTTCGACATTTATCGGATAGATTCGACTAACTTGTTTAAATTGTTTAAATAACTGTACTTACAGAACTTCAGTGAGACATGAAATACACCATGATCATATTCACATTTTTTGATGATACATTTGTTGATTAACAATAATTATTTGTTAAACTCAAAACTATTAAACTGCTCTCAGCATCTTCCTTACACAGAGGTCAAAGAGTACACTGATCATGGTTGGAAATTAGTTGTATTTATATAAAAATGCTGTATGCCTGAGGCCCATGAGGTGTAGTAATTCATGTAGTTTCGCACATGGAAATTAAAACTTGTTTCATTGTAATCCGGCAATAACTTTTAATTTTTTATCTTTTAATTTGTTTAACTATGTTGGAATGTTGGCAAAGCTTGTTGGCAAGTAAACTTTAGAAGGCCTAGGATATTAAAAATGTTTAAATTATTGTAGATCTCAAGGACTGAGCTGAGAGAAGATAATATATTAGAAACCTATCATCTTGCAAACTTGGCATTTATATGTCTGTCTAGTCTCGGCAGTTTCCAACTAGCCGACACTCTAGCCGATTATGTCAAGCTTCCGTTCATAGGATTTCTTGTCCAGTCTTGTCGGATGATCAGCCATATCATGTGTGACTGCGTGGTGTGGCTGGATGTGACCCTTGAACTACCAGGCGGGATAGATGCTAGTGCGCATGACTCCATGCAGCCTGTTGAATATTCCGTTTACCAAACAGAAAATTCAACAGGCTGCATGGAGTCATGCGCAGTAGCATCCTGTCCCGTCTGATGTTTTGTCCACATCTGAATTAAATCTGAATCTCGCACGATTGACTGTACTGCGGTTTGATTTGTATTTCAAACTCAACTTGACTTTGAGATTTCTGATGGCGGCCAGAAAAATGGCGGTCTTGTCCGAAAGTAATGAGATTAAAGTTTCAAAATAACAGCTTTTGACAATAGTCATCGTCATATAATATAATTTGTGTGGATACAAAGTTCTTATCCTGGTCATCGTAGAATTCCAGTACAGTTGATGTAATATTTATCAATTATTTCCACGTCTAGGTTGTTACTTATCAACGAACAGTCTAACAGAGACAGAGTACACGGTGTATTTTTAAATAGCTAATATTGAATATTGGACAGGGTAAGGGAAGATATTTGAAAAATTAACATAAAGTATGGTGTAATCTAATTCAGCTTTGAATAGTAAGATATGATAATATCAATATAACATCAAAACATGAATAGATTGTAGGCCTACACATAGAATAGGCTAGTCTATATTTTCTAAAGTCATTGATCATAGACTAGCCTACCTTCAAATCATAGTCTATAACCTACATTAATCAGGAACGTAAGGAAAGGAGCTCACTCAATCAGCTGCGGTAATGATTGATGATAGTGAGGCTTAGTGATCCACTGTCTATGATATGATTATCATATATACATGTATTTATTAGCTTTAATTTTTTATCAATTCATTGAATAAGAAATTGATTTTTTAAATCTTAATAATTCTCAAACACTCAATATATTTCAAAATGTTAGTTATGATATGATATGTTAATATAGTACTTCTTATCGATAAAATCTCTACCAAGCCACAGAGTTTTGACTGAAACAAGTCAGTTGCAGTGTATTGCGCTGAAAGTCGTCATACCATAAACAATTATATTGAAGCTTCAAAACTAACAGCGTGCAGTATTAATCAATTCAGAAAATATCAATTATCTGAATTCCATAAAACAATGTAAATATTTACAAATGCATGAATGAACGATAGGCTTTTAATCAATTTATTTCAATTTTAAAAACTACAAGTAGGTATAACTGTAGTATAGTTCAATGATAGCAAGAGCCAGTATATATGTTCATGTCATCTTGAAGCAAGACCATACGCATTGAGGTGTGCATCAGATCGAATTTACTCAAAATTGATTACGGGTATGAATGTTGTAATGATCCGATTCCAATCCGATTTGAAGCAATATGCCAATTATAAATATAATCCGATTCGAAGCAAATAATTTGTAATTAATGTAAACTAATCCAAGTTTTTAATGTATAAATTTATGGGTGATTGCTTGATACAGTCTCAGGCGCTTTAATCAGATATCTTTTAACTTGATGCTGGATATTCTGCGTTAGACACTTAGTTACTACTACTGTGATAAAATACAAAACTACTACACAGCAATAATAAATACCAGCATGAATAAATGTGACGTACTATCACTGTATGTCGTATAGCTGGCTTTGCTATAACAACAACTAATTAATATTCGAGACCCAATGGATAGTGAGCACAATGAAGGCTAAACTGTATCTAATTTATTATTCAATCTACACGTAGACAACATAGATAGATTACAGGAATTATATAGGGTGCTGACATGAGACAGTCACATACAGCACATCAAGATGATAATACAATACGTACAATGAATCAATAATCTTGATCATTTCCTTGAAGAAATTGTATAATTCATTTCACATCAAATTGATGTTGATGTACTAGAGAGTGGAATACTAGAGAGTGGAACATGAATGTCGCTATATGTACAAGAAGCGGTCAGTTGAGAGGAAACTAGGACACATTGATTAATCGCTACAAAGTACAAATACTCTTCCAAGTTTCAAAATCCAAAATCATCTGGAATCAATAAATACAAATTTTACCCAATCCAAAGACCTAAAATATCACTACCTGGATGCGATCCAATCTGATTGGATTCGCACATCTTTAATATGCAGGTGCAAAATAAATGAGGCTCAAAACTTTCAGAGGTTAAATTTGTTATTCACAACTAACATATATATGTACTTTTGGAATGGTCAGATTCTTTAATTATTATATTTTCTTATTCGTAATTGACAATATTGTCACTTTAGTTTAACTTTCGTTGTGGGTTTGATTTTAAACACAGCCAAAAAGGTTGAAGGTTGTTCACTTGAATTATACCTGTCAGATATGACTCTGTGATAGTATGATTAATGTAGGTTCTATTACAAAGTTTATATTATAGAGGGTATGATTTCTTCATTACTCAGAAATTTGGTCCTGATGCTTTTAAGAACGTTTCTTTTAAATTTTATTTTATTTTATTATTACAAAATATTTCATTAATTATCATCATATGATTTTCACATAGATATATCTTTGGTTGGTGCTACGCAAATAAGTAGGCCTATTCCCCTACGAAAAATTTGTTGAGTTCATGAACTATTCATGAACCTTAAATACAAGCCTGTTTTACACATTCTGGGCAGTAGTCACTTTTCTGAGAAGTTATTTTAAATATAGTTTTTCAATTTGAATAGGCCTTTCAAGAAACATTAGAATAACTGTTGCGTTGAGTCGTTTCAACTTTTCAAAGTGCAGTACTTTACATACTGATCTTCATACTATACACTTATTTTTGTGCTGCTTTCAATTCTTCTTACTGACAATTTTTACACCCTTGATAGTTTGGGCTGAACATAGCTATATCTGGTTAAATGGCCTGTTTTTCATGAACAATTCATGAATATTTGTTGGTCCATTTAAAGTTCAAGAACTGTTATCACAGCCTGCATTTTGCGTATACTTTTACGGATTAACCTAAGACCAGCAGACTAGGTGGCAGCCATGGGCCTTGTGAGAGGATCAAAACAGACGGGAAAACTTGCACTAGCGCAAGTTAAATAGGCACGTTCTTTAAACATTCTTGAGCACGAGCTTTACTTAGCGTATACTTTATTTCTAATCATCGATAATATAAATGACACCAATGCCATGTATCCTTGTTCAGTAGATTATGTAGGCAATCAAGGTGTTTTTGCATACTGTTGGTTCTCCCAGACGTCAGCACAGTTTCGAAATGATGGAAAACAAAGGCATCAAACAAAACCTTTCTTGTTTCTAGATGTAAACATCAAGTGAAACTTACTACTGTTGTGCAGGAACGTTTTCTAATTCATGATTGGTAAATTGATAGTTGTTAAATGAATTCAATTAAGTTCAACAATACAGGCAAAGAGAAATTGCTCCATAATTATTGTTATCCTGTTTATGAATATATTTGTGAATAGGGCTAATTTGACTACCTTGAACAACACACACTGAAAATACCCACGTGACAAGAGAGAGATTCAAAACTCAGAGGGGGTGTAAGAGGAGAGTTTCAGACAAAATCGGTACAAAATTAGAAATGCATTTGATTGATTCTGAAGTGACTTAAAAGAAGGTAGTATGGGAGACAGATTAGCTACAAGACTCGAGTAACAATGGCTTCAAAGGTTTTGGTACAGCATTGTGCTGCCCAGGGTTGCACCCATGTAGCTTTTTCTGCTACAGTATTCCAGGACCACGCCAAACGCCTAGTCTTATTAAAATTAATTTGAAAACAATGGCCACATGCCCCTTTGCCAGAATTCATAGTGGTCACCTCTATACAGCAGCCACCCGTCTACAGTGGTCACTCTTGGTATGCCTGAAATAGTATTTTCCATCTAATCAACCCTACATATAAAGGCCACCTGCATATAATGGTGTGATGGGATAATTTTGTTTCACTTCGCAGTTTACAATTTAAATTTAACCACATAAGCTTCAAGCTTGTTTGCATGGGAATGAATGTCTGAACAGCAGTCAAATTTATAATCAACTAATTGAAATTACAATGAGCTCTATTACATGAAAGTTACTGGTACGTATAGAAAAAAAATACATTTTGTGAGGCGATGAGGAATCAAACCCCGGTCTCCCACAGGGACTACATGCACTCTACAATTGAGCTACCAGTCTACATTGATCAATTTATCTACGTCTCATAGCTGGCTGCTATACACAGATTTCAACTGTATCTAGCCTATTTCTAAACTTCAACTCATTATTTTGATATTTGATTGAAGAACATCAATTTTCATAAATGTATGATGATATTTTTAGTAAAAGAGTACACACACAGAAGTAGGCCCTACACGAAATATAATCCATCCCTCTATTGTTTCATATGTCAGCGTACAGTCAAGCTCTCAGCCTCCCGTATGTCTAACATAATTTTCTAGGAGGTAGTTTAATATCACGAGATATCCTGATGAAGATTACCGATGTTGCTTAAATTTTAATTATCTTGACCGATCACCTCAGAATGCTGTCTCTTTCAACTTTGTAGGGGCCTACCCTTTATAAATCAAAAATTAGCTTAGCCTATAATCTTGTAGATTGTCCATTAGTTAGTTGTTGTGTATAAGTATCTCATATTGATGCATATACACACATGTTGATACATATTAATTAATAATTATTATAGGCAAGGTGTAACGGATTATGACAAAGTAATCGTCCCAAATGCCACAATTGTCCTGTTTCTGCAAGTGGTTAAGAATCCATTTATTAGCTGTGCTATATCCACGGTGGAACACTTTATCAGAGGATTTTGTTCTGCAAGTAGCCTACATTTCTATGATTTTAAACAATATTACAAACATTTACTCTGGCTCAGTGTTGCAAAGTCTACAATACAAATAGATAAGTTTGTTTACTATTTCAGATAAGTTGTTTTTAAAAACAATAACTATTAGTTTTCAACTGAATTGAGATACTGTGTGTAGTGGAGACCAAAAGCTCTTCCATAATAGTCGCTCATTAATGTTAGCTTTTTTGTAATTTAATAAATACTATATCAGATCAAAGACAGTGGATCACTAAGCCTATCTATCATCAGTTAGTACCTTGGCCCTTACTTGATTGAGTGAGCTCCTTCCCCTACTTTTCTGATTAATGTAGGTTATAGACTATGATTTGAAGGTAGGCTAGTCTACGAGCAATGACTTTAGAAAATATAGACTAGCCTATTCTATGTGTACAATTTATTCATGTTTTGATGTTATATTGATATTATCAAATCTTACTATTCAAAGCTGAGTTAGATTACACCATATTTCATGTTAATTTTTCAAATATCTTCCCTTACCCTGTCCAATATTCAATATTAGCTATTTAAAAATACACCGTGTACTCTGTCTCTGTTAGACTGTTCGTTGATAAGTAACAACGTAGACGTGCAAATAATTGATAAGTGTTACATCAACTGTACTGGAATTTTACGATGACCAGGATAAGAACTTTGTATCCACACAAATTATATTATATGACGATGACTATTGTCGAAAGCTGTTATTTTGAAACTTTAATCTCATTACATTCGGACAAGACCACCATTTTCTGGCCGCCATCAGAAATCTCAAAGTCAATTTGAGTTTGAAATACAAATCAAACCGAAGTACAGTCAATCGTGCGAGATTCAGATTTAATTCAGATGTGGCCAAAATATCAGACGGGACAGGGTGCTACTGCGCATGACTCCATGCAGCCTGTTGAATATTCTGTTTACCAATTCGTATCTGTAGTCAGTACTGCTGTATCTATCTTCATTATAACAAGAATACACTACACTAGCGATACCGGCTTTCTTAATAAATATGATATTACACCCTTGATTAAAAATACTGTGAACTATCGAGAAAGGAAATTCCCAAGCAAGATGGTCGCGATGAGGGTGGGTGTTTCGTAGATTTAATCTCATTAAATCTTTGGGCAAATCATAAGAATTATGTACGTGTTATTGTGTTGTGGTAGTACGTTAACAGGAGTTTCAAACTTCCCTGTATTTTATAGTAATTTCTCATTGATAGTGTTGATAATAATAATAAACAAGCATGTATTGTCTTCATGCATGAGATTTACTATTTCACTCTGATAAATGCGTACAAGGTGAAATGTGTATGGGTGACAATTGCATCATTTCCCGCCATAAGTCAGTGCTCCCTAGCCTGCGCGCAGGCTATTGCTCCCCTACCCAGTTCTTCCCGATTTCCAATACATAACGGAGGCGCGCATGCGTTTTCAACAAAAATTTTAGGAAAAAGATGGTGGAACCATGACAGAAATTTAACAGAGAGATTCTTGGAGATTTTGATCACGTTTCAACTTTAATTTTCCTTGAATTGATTTTAGGTTCTTCAAAATTAGGTTTTACCATTCGTAAAGAGAAGCATCATTGGCATTATCTGCCAAGTTTTTCATGCAATTCGTTTTATTTCTTCTTTATTCTTAAGGACCGCAAGGATTCAAGCCAGGAGACAAAACTTGACTTTTATGCTTGTGATGACAGTGATGTCTACTGTAATTTGATAGTGATTGGTCAAATAATTTTACTCTCACGTGGTTGTTTTTAGGTTTAGTATTTTGAAAATGCATAATGGACAATCGTCAAATTTCTCCTGACTCGTCAACACACACTAAGCCTAAAAGTAAAGGGCACAAGCGGAAATCTAATAAGAGTCATAAAAAAGGGTAAGTGGTCAATAAGATAGAACAAAGTGCCCAGTATGTAGAGACTCCGATCTTCAAAGAATGGCAGCTGCGCCCCCGATATGATCATTTTTCGAATTATTGCTGCCACTTTTCACCAAAAATCAGCTGGTTAAAATGATTTTTTGTCATTTTCTTCTTAATTTTTGCTGAAATGATGGATTTTGGCGCCCCTGAAGTCAAATTAGATCAGTTGCTCCTCGCCCTCAACTTTTTTTGGCGCTGCCGCCCCCGAGATTTCTTCAAGATGGCCATTCTTTGCAGACTGACCGTGTAGATTGCGCCTGAGTCCTGAGATGCTATTTCAAGTCTCTCGAGCCTGATCGAGCTCAAACAAATCCTTGTACTTGGAATACCAGATATTTATCACCATGCCAAAACGCATTTAAAATGCGCTAAAATATGGTAACAGTTAGTTTAAAACTGTAGAAAAATTCCAGTATTTGACTATTTATATGCCAAATTTTCAAAGAAGAAGCTATGATTTATGCCGGAAAATATTTAGAATGACTTGCACTTTTACAGCACAGCTGTTGCTGAATGAGACAATAGGATTGACTCAGAAAATTAATACACAATTTTTTTTTAACTTAACTTGTTGTATTAAGTGCCTTGGTTACTTTGCTAATTTTTTTCTATAAGTTGGTAAGTATTTTTTGAGAAACAAATAGTTGAAAAAGTGAGAATTTCAAATCTTGAAAAACAGAGAATGAAAGTTAAGTGACGTCAATATTTATGGTTTTTATTATTATGATGGCGAATGATCGGCTTTGATTTGTTTTGTTGTTCATGATGTTGCTTTTAATTATATTTGACTATAGATTCAATCAGGGTGGCACAACAAGTTTTGCCTTCGGTGAACCAACCTTCAATCACATGTAACCTTCGGATTATTTTTTCGATAACTGTACTCCATTTCCAATATCCAAAATCAGTTTGTGCATAGAAATTTATCTAGGAAAATGTTCGAATTAACAATCAGAATAGTCATTCAAACAAAAATTAAATGTAATTTCCAAAACTATATAAATAAACTAAACCAAATGGCATATACTTGATGTATGGACTGTAATTATTGCTATAAAACTTTCATTCTTTTACAAGCAGAACATCTACGAAGCTGAATGCATTTTGTAAGCTGAAATTTATTTCTAAAAAGAAAATGCTTTGTAATCAAAGTAAGAGAGTTTGATTAAAAGCAGAAATTTGAAATTAAACCCAATCATTTTCTCTGATGCTCAATTAAATTGTTCTATTCCAACCAAAAAGTATAGGCCATTTAATGATCACTAGTTTCTGATTCTTGAGATTGTTTTTTGCGTTGAGCAGCCAACTTGATCAGCTTTCAATTGTCATTTTTCATCTCTTTGTTATGCTAATTAGAAAAAAGGGAAGCCGTGGAGGAGTTTCTTGTTCACGCTTCAGTTAGCACGTGGAAATGAAGCGGGAAAATGGACAAAACAATAACTTTCCTCGCTGTTTAATATCATTTTATGAGTCGAACTGTCGAAATCCAACATTTTTTGAGATTATTGTTCAGTTTCAAAATTTCCGAAGGTAAGATTTTTGAATTCAAAAAATGAAGATGATAAAATTAGTTTTCTTCAAATTGCAGAAGAAATAAATGAAAGTAAACTTCGGAAAACTTCAGAATTTTACCTTAACTTGGGCGACTTACGTTCGCAGGTTCGGACTGTTTGTGCCACCCTGGATTCAATGTTATGCTGTAAAAACAATGACACAAATGTTTTTCTTTCAAAGGCTAAAAACTTCACTGTTTTATTTGATGTTGCATACAGTTCAAATAACTCACAGAGCAAAGTGTGACATTTTATACGTTCCATCGCATCCAGAATACTTTCTTATTGTTGAAAAATTACTGTATTGTTTGTATTTGATAATGAAAACAAAAGATTCTTGTTAATGAGACGTTATAGACGATTTTATCACTTCACAGGAATAGACAAGTGTGACGTAATGAGAGATAATCCGTTATAAACAGTGACGCTATAGCCGATAATTATTAAGAGAAAAAACTACTAAAATTTGTTAGGAACAGACAATTAGTACGTTATAAACAATAATCCATTATAAAAGGTGACGTTATAAACAGTTTCTACTGTATTGTAAAAATTACTATCACGACAAGTTACGGTAGTGCGATAATATCACCACAACTATAGAGCATTTGTTCAAAACAACATCAAGATTTTCGAATATGGCACAGTAATCAAGGCACTTAGTACAACAAGTTAGGTAAAAAATTTGAATTTGAATTTTTAATGAGTTGATCCTATTGATCTCATTAATAATGAAAAGATCCTTTCCAGATGATGACATTAGAAACAAAATAGATATTTTTTGTGCTTCTGATGACAGTAAATAAGGAACCATACGAAAAGTCAACAATTCAACATCAGGGTCTAATAAAAGTTGGAATCCTGAATTCCGATAGGTTAGAGCAAATTCGTAAGAAAATTTCATTTTGAAAGATTAATTGGTCAAACTTCAACAACAAAATCAACAAGAAAGTGTTGAAATGCCCCTAGGATTCCAGAAGGCTGAACTTTTTGTCGGACCCTGTTCAACATTATTTATTATTATCTGTTCAACAGTATTTATTATTATATATTATGCTACAGGTCTAAGAAAAAACATCGATCTAAATCTTTTGAAAGATCACCGTCCCCCAATAAAGAATCTATTATCGAATGGCTTAACACTCCTGAAGATCAACTACCGACACATTTGAAAGAAGTTTGCTTGGATGTAAAATCATTAAAAGATTATTTACCCGATAAAACGGAATTGCATAAACAATTATTCAAATTAACCAACAAGAAAACTTTTAAGAAGTTGCTGCCTCCTATTTTAAATGTAAGTTTTAAATGTGTTTCAGTATTCAAATGATTTAAATATTGAACAAATCAGTCAATAGCCCAGTCACCCATTATTGGAGGCATGTCATGTCATCTACCGTCTACAATGAAGGAAGTCCAAAGCAGGTCTACTTTCAAATGTCTCCTTGAGAAGCACTTACATTCTTAAGATACTTTATGCTTACGACTTTTTCCTGTTATTTAAACCTTTAATACTTGATGTCTGTTTTCCTGTTAATTTACCTATGTATGCAACATGTATCAGTCCTTTGAAATGAAGTTATGTATAACTTATACCTGATTCTAATAAATGATGATGATGATGACCTGGGGAAAAATAAACCTACATATTTAACATGGTATTCTTACTCCCTTGGTAAATTTCCCTTCGAATTCCATCCATTACAAGCAGGGTTCGACAAGAGTTTAAATCCTGCAATCTTAGATTCTGTAAGGCTAGAGCAAATCCAGAAGAAAATTGATATTTTTATGATTTATTGGTAAAACCTCAACGAAAGAATGTGAAAAATATATTAAAATGCCTCTAGGATTCAAAAGGCTGTACCTTTTGTCAGACCGTTATTACAAGTGTCATTTTGTTGTTACTACAATTATGTGAGAAGATGTTTAAAGATTTGTGAACACAAATTAATCAGTTTAAATCATTTTTTTATTAATTGATGCATGTAATTTCATAATTAGGATATAGAACTTAGTGTTACAAACTATATAGCATTGTATTAATACTCAAGATGTGTTGCGAGTCACGCAAACAGCTAAAAATCAAGCTATAATAATAATAATGGAGTCAAAGACTACGTATTCATTTTCTGTAACTTGAAGTTTCTCGCTTTATGCGATCATCAGACAGATATTATTAAACATGAAACTTCAAGTTACAGAAAATGAATGCGTAGTCTTTGACTCCATTATTATTATTTACGCTCTGTCAAATGACATCGAGCACTATCCCCAACTGCTGTTAGATACCATATTATTATTATTATATTATAAAAATCACATTATTATTATTATTGTAAACTCTAATTTTTATAGAATTACGATGCAAAGGAAGTCAGAAGTTGGTGTTTAGCAGAGCTAAAAACAATGTCAAAGAAAAGAATACGATATGCAATTAACGATGAAGAAATGTTATCATCATCATCTAGTGAAGATGAATCGTTAATATCATCATCACCTGATAATCAAATGAAAGCAAATGATAATTTTGCACACATTGATAATGCTACGTCTGATACTGTTATGGAAAATTCAGCTGGTTATTCAAAGATAGTAAATATTGAAGAAAATGTTAATGATAGCATAGATGGTTTAAGCTTATCACCTGTAAAAGAAGATATTGATGCATTTCTCAATGAAACAAACTTAGGTAAGATGAAATTCCAATCGGAATATTTTTTTCATTTTTTTTTTTTAATAATCAGAAATAACAGGGTCATAAACTGTAAAATTGTTAACAATATTTTCGTCTGATCTTGTAATAATTGAGTCTAGGGTATGACCATATTTGTGTGTTGATTGTAATATTGCATATTTTGTTGGAGGTCGAAGGTTTCTAAAATGCTCAAAAGTTGCAATGCAGAGTTGTCAGTGAGATTATCAATGTGAAAGTAAATTCCTGTGAAACAGTTCATGGACTTTAATCATCTAATTTTCATGAACTGGGTTCATCAACAGTTCAGGAAAAAGTTTATTGAAAAACAGGCCATTTACATTCATTAAATCAGTTTCGTGGACTGTTATTGGACGGTTCATACACTGTTTAATTACTGTTTATGAGGTGTTTATCATATTATCAAGGTTTTTAATGTTCATGAGCTGTTCAAGAACATGTTTACGAGAAGTAGTGTAGTCTATCTTGGAAGAGCGCTTGGGATGTAACACCCACATACATCTCTGTCATCTCTGTCCATGAAGGGTTCATAGAGGTTTGTAAGTTCATGAACTATTCAAGAACATGTTTACACAATAATTATTCTCAGTTTGCAAATCAGAAGCCTAAATTGAAGCTAAATATATAAAATTAGCTTTTGATACACAGATCAATTTTAAGTTAATTTCCTCCTATAAAATGCTGGATCGGAACATTTAGATGTGAAACATTTCCATGGTACTACACATTGGCTATGTAACATCAAAGTGGAAATTAATTTGTTATTTGGAAAAGCTGCCATTATGCTCCATTTTGAGGAATTCACAGGCTCGGCATATGCGCAATCCCTCATTACATCCAGAATGTCATGACTAATTTGGTTTTTAGTGATCATTGTCAAGTAAATCAAGTGTCAAGGAAATATTTCAAGTTAATTAAGAAAACGCTAATATTTTTCAAGCTGGAATGCATTATCAAGACATCTCGAACATCAGCGCACAACTACGATTACAATCAACTGACTATCTATGTGGGTGTTAATGTTTACCTGACAAATAGACATGGTATATGAGTTTTTAGTAGCATCATGACCCATGTTGGATGTACGAATGCAAACATTGAAAAAAAACATGCAAACATGCAAAAGTGTCTAAATTGCAAAACAATTCTTAAATTGAGAACAATATTTGTCAGCAATTCAACGGTCTGATAAAATGTAGGCTAATAATTATAAAGCCGATTGGCTTCTACTTATTTTGAAAATGGCTCAGATGTTTCTCGATATTGCCTAACAAAATGTTCTACATTTATTGCCTTGGCACTCCTACACCCTAGATACTCTACCGCCCTGTATGAGAAAGTTCTCCTAATCGGATAATTTCTTTGACTTGTATAATTAGCTACAAAAATACTACTACAAAATGTTATTGAATTCCTTAAAAAATCCCTTGTGGAGATGGACTTGTCGGAATATTGTAAAATATTTTCTTAATTAATATATAATTATCAACTTTCCTTTAATATCATTTTTTATGTTAATCTTACTTTTGTATTGTGTTTGGCTGTATGTAAGTGGAATTATTTGTGAATGTAATCCCTGTATTTGCCTGTTATATTTTATATAACGAATAAATCAAATCAAATCAAATTCATGAAATGATGAACTGTTCACCGCCCCCATAAACTGTTCACAGACCTCATAAACTGTTCACGACCCCCATAAACTGTTTGTAGACCTCATAAACTGTTCATTGACCTCATGAACTTTTTGTGAACAGTCACTGATTGTAAAATGTCTTGTTTTTCAGACTTTTTTATGACTAGTTCATGAATAGTTCATGCAAATTGGGCCATTTATCGCTCATGAATAGTTTACACAATGGTACGAAGAGTAGGCTTTTGGTATTATTTTTAATCAATGCTAATTGCTTTGTTTTTCAGATGAAGCAGCTCATGGACAACATTTGCCATCGGACGACACAAATCATCAGGATACTATTGTAATGAGTAAAACTGAAATGGAAGATACATTGACTGTATTAGAAATGGAATTACGTGCTAGAGCTTTGCAATCACTTCTAAAAAGAAAAACATGAAGATAAAAAGTTTGTGTTTGGATTTGTAAATAACTGTAAAATGTAATAATATATATAAAATTATTATTTTTGTTCTATGTTCCATTTTCTGTTTTGTTCTGTTTTTTGGTATTACAATTTATGTAAAGCTATGTTATTTGTGGCTAATTTTGAAGTTAAAGAGGAAGTGGAAAACTCCAGACAAGGGAAAGGGTGTGAATCATTGTGACAGTTTATTTGACTGGCCCAAGTCCTGCTTTTGTTGATCTGCCTTAGTTTCATGATTGGAAGGCGTCAGGGTGTCACAAAGGTTTTGGTCTTCTGGGAACAACATTGCGAAATTAAAAACCTTCCGGATAAAATTGAAAATGCTTTGTAAATCTGAAGAAATGTTACCAAAATTTGACTTACTTTGAAGCATGATAACATGAAATCCAAAAATTATGATTTTGAATAAGAAAACACAAAAGAAAATAATTGAAAACCTTCCAACTTTGTGCTGACCTTTCAGGAACCAGGATCCCTCACTTTGTGACACCCTGGAAGGCGTTAAATAAAGATTGTGGTAACGCAGGAATGAGAGTATAGTAAGTCAACACAGTTCATAACTCTGCAGAATGCTGGTTTGTGACATAGCTAATTTCTATTGATAATCTTTTTACTACTTTTTTAAGTCTTAGCAATAATATATTATTACTTTTGAAGACTTTATCTAGACAAAGCATGCAAAATATCTTGAGATAATCTAAAATTATAATCAGCAAAGATTATGAAATTTATGAATGAATATAATGATAAAAGAACAAGCTTTGACGGATTATAGAGATTGTCCCTAACTCATACAAATTGTGACTTGATTTGATTTGAATTCTTTTAATTTACACAAATTTGTCTTAGGGGGAGGGGGGTGTTTACATAATTGATAAAGAGGTCAGCCCAGCAAGGTCAGGCGAGATCTTTGAGTGAGTCCATACCCTATTGGTCTGCGGTAGTGTGTTTATATGTTTATCGGGCTAGCCCACCCAGATGAGATCTCACCTGGACAGAAATTCTCCATATAAAGTGCGCAAGCGCATCAAATAGATAACATTGAATTTAAATGAATACTTATGATAAATGTAGCATTTTAGATAGAAGTATTTTCTTTCATCAGACATAAAATTGTTCAGTCTCTAGCTAGTGGCGGATGTCAGTTTATTCTACCACTATACACTTTCAAATTTGTCTGTATCTCTCTAAAATTCAATCAGGAAATATCTTTTGCCTTTTATATCCAGTCTATTTTCAATCTGTTTTCCTCATCTATACTTTCATGTGTGAAGCATGCTATTATCAAACCTGTTATGGCGGCCACCTTATTTGGAGACCACCTGTTCTCAATGGTCAATCTTAGTACAGGTAGAGCTGCTCACACAGACATCGCTACATGTAGAATGTAGATAATCATGGAAGGTACTTAACACGAGTTTATTAATACTATTTGACCGACATACAATTGCCTCTGCAGGCATAACTTCAACTCTTTTTTGTAAACTGTTTAGTCAGAAACGTAATGGCTTGAAAGGGTATTCACAAAAACTGGTTTCTTTCCTCAAATTAAATTACAATACAATATGCAATACTAGCTATACATGCAGTCATTGGATATACGATGTAAATCAAAAATATTTTGAAGAAGATTTAGCAATATATGACGTCAGGACCTGACAACATCAAAACGTGGCATTGAGAAAGTCAACAAAGATGGCAGCCATGGAGCAGCCGCAGCACAGAAACAGAGCTTCAAAAGTTATCTGTTTATGTATAGTATGGTCAATTTGTAGTTCAATAAATAATTTCATTGGAAAGAAAACATTAACTAATTACCCATATCCTACTACAATGACTTTATCACATATGTTTGCTGTTTCAATATACACTTATCCTGTATTGGCAATATCAAGGATTTCAACCAAAAGTTTTGCACCAACAAGAAATCTTTGGAGTGTATTAATACCTCTTGGCTGTGGGAAAGTATTAGCTTCTATAGCTTCACATACAAGTATATGGAAGGTCCCTGTTTCCTATGCGCATACAGGTGAATAGACAGAATAGCAGATTCAGGAGCGGGGGAACCGAATTTGATCCAACTTAATTTTTTAATCTCAGTCCTACTGAAGTAGTAGTAGTAGTAGTATAGACAGTCACATTATAGGAATGTGCCGTCCCTCTTACGCCTTACATATTGGCTACACAAAGAACGCCACAAAACACGGTCAGACATGGCTGACAAAGAAACTTTTAAATAACACAATTCACGATACAAAACATTATGAAAAGATACTACTCTACCATAGCCCCGTCGAAGCATCTCCTTTGGTTGCCAATGAAGGATGTCATGCAGCGGTTGAGGGGCATACGTCTTTGATCTTTCGATGTGACCTAAAAAAGACATCTGACGTTGGTGAGCAATAGCAGAGGCAGAAGGGGAAAGTTTTCTAAGTTTAGCAGTAGACAGTAAGTTGGGCCAATGTACTCCTAAAGCATGCCGAAGCATGGCATCATAAGCCGAGTCAAGTCGGGTCAATAGTGAGATTGATAGAACCCACGTTTCAGACGCATATAATAGAACAGGTTCTATCGTGTGTCTGAACAGTCTTAACTTAACGTCAGTGTTGACATCGGACGCCCAGAATTTATTCAGACCTCTAATGGCTGCCCAAGCCTGGCCTCTACGTTGTGTTAAATCATCTGAAGAAGATGGAAGTACAGAACCTAGGTACTTGAACGAATCTACACGTTCTATGTCACCATTAGATGTTGCAAGGTGTGCCTGTTTTATGCCTAAAGCAATAAATTTCGTCTTAGTGGTGTTAATTGTCAAGCCTACCGTTTTACCAACCCGTTCAACTTCATCAAGAAGCTGTTGTGCATCAGATATGCTATTTGTTAAGATAGCAATATCGTCAACGAATGAGAGGTCCGATACGCTGCGCTCTTGATGACGTGAAGACCTACGACGATCAAGGGTAAAACCGGAAGAGTCAGGGTATGAAATACGAAAAACATAATCAATAAATAGTGTAAATAAAAAAGGGGACAATGTGTCACTCTTTAGTACGCCACAAGCTGTCCGGAAATCATCAGTATCACCATAGTGAGTTCTAACAAAAGCCGAAGTAGAAGAATAAAAGGACATAATAGCATCGATAAGAACAATAGGTACATTATAGAAATCTAATATTTCTGGGATTCTGCATCTTAACACAGAGTCAAAGGCCTTTTTGAAGTCAATAAAAATTGCAACAATGTCTTACTGAAGTAGGCCTACTGACTGTCCCAGCATAGGCTAAATATTAGCCTATGCATATACTCAATGGGCCTATTTAACAATATACTATAAATGTGGTATGTCAAATTACTAAATTTAAATTTAAAGCACTAATTTTTGATTCAAAATATAACTTGGCCTGGATCAGGGCTTTATAATTGATAATGCCCAACATATATGCCTAATTAATAAAATAGTAAACTGTGACCAGGGTCCGATAAAATATTTTTCCTCTTCCAATTTTTTCTTTTAAACTTTTCCGGGTCAAAATATGATAAAAAACTCCACAGTTTTGACTCTCTAGTCCAACAAAATAAGCAAAGGATTTTTCTTGGCAAAGGATACAACTATTTCTTCTACTTCCCCCTGAGTTTGTGCTAGCCTTCCAGGACCCTCAGTCCAAGAATCCCCCATTTTATCGAAACCTGGTTGTGACTCATCGATTTTAGGTCAGTCCAAGCCCTTTGATTATGAGGGTATGAATTTTCACCATTTTTCACAATAAATCTTGAATAAACCCCTGGAGTTAGAAAGGCATAAATTTAACTTAATTTTGGCTACTATTTTCAAGATTTGAAATAATATTGCCTGCATACAATATGTTGGTCGCACAATCACATCTCTCAGATTTTAAATGTAACATATAGCCCAAACATATGGACAAGTTGTGAACATTTCAGAATGCAAAGAAGGCAGACTCTCAGACGTATATTTTTATGTTTGAATCTTCCAATGTCAAGTCAGCCTTGAATGTTATCCAAACATCAATTGATCACCATCTTCAAATGATGAATGGACACGGTCTAGAGGGAATTGCTATAGAAAGAACTCTTGGGGCTAATAATCAAGAGTCAAGACCCATCTACTATGAAAACTGTCGCCCCAGTGAAAACAATTGTTGAGTTCATGAACCTCTTGTCTCTTGAATTATTTTATGAACAATGCTTAAACAGTTCATGAACGTTAAATTCATCAATTTTTATGATCTTTTTCATAAACTGTTAATTAGCTATTCATTTAGGTTCATGAAAATTGTTTGAAAACTGCTCTCATGATATTGATCTGTGTACTACTATTGCCCTACACACCCAACATCATTAGGTCTAATAGAAAAAAGCGTTAATCAATTTTCCTCTCAGTAAAATTCTCATAACTAAACTAGAAATAGACACTATATGATACAGACACGAAGGGTCCGACAAAGGTAGGAATCCTGGAATCCTAGATTATGTAAGGTTAGATAGCATCCAGAAGAGAATTGATCATTCTATGACTTACTTGTCAAACTTCAACAACAAAATTCAGCAGAAGAGGTTTAAATGCCTCTAGGATTTCAGAAGGCTGAGCCTTTTGTCTGACCCTGCAGCGACCTTTTTCAGCAAATGAGATGCTGTCTGAATAACTACAACTTTATATGCTACTATATATTCAATGCATTTTTTATATGTTTCTGTTTCCTTTTTATGTTGTTGCTTTATTACAAAGTCAAGGTGAGGAATCCATATGATTTTATCAACTGAAATTATGTAATGTCATATTAACAATCAATAACAGATCAAACTTACTCTCGTGTCACTTCAAGAAAAACTCGAAGGTGAAAATTTCTCTTGGCGATAATTCTCTGATGCCATCTGACGACTTGCACTTTCCAACTCTCCCCCTCAAATCCAACTCATTGGCCACGCTGGTATTTCAACCATCGGGCCAGAGTGTGCTTGCCCCTGCGTTTAACTGGGCTTATAACCTGTTAAAATCTAGGGAATTATTGTGAAGTAGATAAGCATGTCCGAGCGTGGGAGTCGACCACAACCTCTGAATGTCCGGTCCAGCACTCTTACCTTTGAGCTACGGGGTCATCTGATCTATCCTCACAACAACGGCAAGTCATGATTGTTACACCAGTTGTGAATTCAACTAGTTACACACGACACGCCGTTAGTGTTGCCGTGCCACATGAGTTGATTTTCCAAGTGTCTAGCGGCGACTTGCACTATAGAAAAATGTGGACCAATTGTTTTGTATTATAACTTGCAAGACTTTTATGAACATTTACTCGACTTTCTTACTTACAAGATGATTGTTGTGAAAGTTCCTGATCAAATTAATGAATTTCTCATTTCTCATTTCTCAATAAATTCTCATTCGTGGTATCAAGTTCAAATTGTAAGATCAATTGAGTTTTTGAACCTATTTTTGTTTTATGTGGATATGGTGATTTGGCATCAAAACTCTAAACCAATCAGATTGATCAAAAAACTTTCGTTATAATACAGAACATATTGTTACAATATATTGTTACACCTGCAATAAGTAAATAGTTTATCAAAAACATTCAGAATCATAGAAATAAATAAATTTGATTGAACTAATTTGATGCTACTAATCTACTAAGTCATTTTATTAACCTCATCATCATCATCATCATCATCATCATCATTTATTCAGAACCTGATAAGTTTTACAATAACTTTTTTTCACAGGACTGATTTAAGTAATATACTAGAGAATAAACATAAAATAATTGATTACAATAATACATAGATATATATATATATATACAACTACAAGGTTAATTAAATACGAAACTTAACAGTTATTAGATGCTGTAATTTTATTGGTATTTAAATGCTTCTCAAGGAGACTTTTGAAACTTTTCCTTTTGGAAACCTCCTTCATTTATACAATAAAAATTGCTTATGCTTTGTTTACAAAGAGGGTGAGTTACTTGCCTTATAGAGCTACAATGTGTTGTGTGTTTACAAGACCATCCAGAAGTAAAACGATTCTAATGCATGCCTAGCGATTCTAATGCATGTAACAATGCGAAATGTTGTCCCTGCTACTAGGGTCACCTGGTTTGTCAAGGAAAGTAGCTTGGGTAGGGGAGACAACTCTCTTTCTTTGCTTGTAAACGGAACATAAAAAAATAAAAATAGAGGAAATCGCCTACCCCGTGGTAACTCACCCTTCTTGTAAATAGGGCCTGTAGATAATACACTGACATTCAGATTATTAATATGATCTTTAGATATTTCTCTACCTTGAAAATGTCTTGGTTCATCTAGAAGCCAACTGTTTGTGACTCCTCAGACAACTTGATTAATACTTAAAATTAATTATTTTATTGTAGGCAATGATGCCAATTTTCACAGTTCTTCTGTCACGCATACTATTCCATGAAAGGCAATCATACAAGGTAAATTGTATACATGTATAATGTATTTTTATTTATATTCAAAAGGCTTACATTACAGTTAACCTACCTGATTTGCCTGTGAAATCTTGTGAGTCTGTGAAAATTCCATTAATCTTTTTACTAACGTGAATAGTTGGTTTATGTGTTTGAATATCCTGAGATAAACATTTTTCAAAGATTCCCATCAAAACTTGACAATAAAATTCCGTCAGAGGCTCAAAGCTGAAGAGGAATAAACTACTACGGTACTCATTATTAGAGAAATAATATTAACAGGTTAATATTGTAGCAGTGTTAAGGATAGAGAAGAGTTACTCAAATAATACTAGTTGCTTTGCTTGGTAAAGTTGTAATTAATATATTTTGACCTCTATCATCTCAATAATTATACATTTCGCAATAGGTATTTATCTCGCTATTACATTACAATTGTGACGTAGATAACGGTCACTACAATATGATATTGAAGTTTTCTTTTATTTAATCAGAGGATATGAAAATAGAAATGATCAAGTAAAAATGTTGAAATGGGATTGCATTTTTTAATTCATTAATGCAAAATTTGAACAACCTTACGCACTTATATACAAAATTAGTTCTGAAATTTGTTTATTGGTGAATTACTCATCAACATTCATCAACAGCTCACAGACCATTGATGAATAGTTGATGAATCTGTAGGGTCAGACAAAAGTGGGGATCCTGAGATCCTAAATCCCGGAAGGCTAAAGAAAATCCAGTAGAAAATTGATATTTTTTGATTTATGGGTCAAACATCAACAAGAAATTCAGAAGAAAATGATGCAAATATTTTTAAGATTCAGGAAGTCTAAATCTTTTGTTGGATCATGCAATGAACCATTTCTTAAATATTCATGAACAGTTCATGAAAAATTTATTTTTGTTAGCTCATAAAAAAAATGATATATAGTTCATGATTCTTATCAGCTATTTATGTACCTTATCAACTGTTCATGAACCATTCATCAACATAAAGTTGCTGAACATGTTAGACCTAAAAACATGTCATGGGAACACTTATTTTACACCAAATTATATCAATGTATGGTGCGTCATTAACAATATTACATTTTTCAGTTAATTTACATGTAACCAATAGTCACACCGTAATAGCAAGTGCTTGTTTATAAAGGGGTATTACAATGCATGTTTTCTGTTACTCTGTATAATTCAACGGCCTACCCATTAGGTAGTCAACTCATCATAACCCCTGTGAAAACTATGCAAGAGTTTGTGGACTTTGACAAACATTTCAGTTCATGAACGGTTAGGTTGTAATAATTTACATTTTATTTTGTAATTTTTTATTTGGGATTTTTTTGTTTGTCTTTAGGTTTATTTATCCCTTCTACCAATTATTCTGGGAGTCGCCATAGCATCTGTTACAGAGCTATCTTTTAATTATATAGGACTATTAAGTGCTCTAACAGCCACAATGATGTTTTCATTGCAAAATTTATATTCAAAACGTGTAAGTATAGTACTTATCAGTAAATGTATGTAGACTCAAAGGGGACTGACAAGAGAAATTTTTGGTTTTAGGGATAATTGCAAATATGTCCCTTGAACATTTTTTCCTGCGCTTGAGATTTTATTTCCCAATTGTAACCTCATATTCGCAATCAAACTGTAGCAAGAAAACCTTGCAGGTCCTTTATCTTGACTGAGTTCATATCTTGCTTAGCCTCCTTTTCTGTGGCATTAGACTCAATGTTGTATTATTTATTTGAAATGTTTCTAATTCACAAAAGCTACGTTTGACTCTATATACAGGCCTTTGTAAACTATACCTATTGTCAGTGCAAAAACAAAGACGCAGGTTCGCAGGCATACAATTTGATTTAATGATTGACAGTTTGTGGAGATATCGCAAATTTTAAATCAGAACTGAAAAATTAGACCTGAGTAAATATTGTAGTTTTTACTAACACTTTTTATTTACCTACTTCTCAAAAAATCATAAAAAGAAATAAATAAAATAAAAATAAATACAATAGAAGTTATCATATTATTTGTTATATAAATGATTACAAATAGATTAAACTACTCGTTTTTAGCTATTAAATTATTCAGCGACACACACAAATGGATGTACATCCTTTTTTTCTCACTTATATTTAACAGAAAAATACATACATACATACATAGTTATCCGTGGATTAATTTTCATGTCCATATTATTTTCAGGTCATAAAGCGTCATAGTATTAGCCATCTACAATTGTTACTTCAAATGGGACAAGTAGCATTGGTAATTGCATTTCCTATTTGGTTAATTAGTGATTCTTATGCACTATGGCAGGACAAAAGATTGGTAAGTAGCTCCTTACATCCAATCATCACATCCTAGTCTACCTTCCAAGTCGTTATTTTCTGTCAGCTCTGTTTTATCAATGCGTAGCTTCTGATAATCATCAGATTAAGGTCAATACGATGCCCTACATAAGCTCAATCATCAGCTCAAAAGAAGTATGCAACAAGTTTTGAGCTAGTTACAAGACCTTACAATACACCCTAGGAGTTTGTGAACACTTCATGAACATTTCAAAAGTGGTCCATAAACTAATCCATAAACTGCTTCATGAATATGAAGTTGCTTGTAAGTTGATAGACTGTTGATGAACTCTTGGGTGATTTCCAGTTGAACTTTTTCATAAGGGATACCGGTAGTATAAGAAACAGAGATGAGGCAAAAGTGGGAATTTTGCAATCATAGAATCTGGAAGGCTAGAGTAAAGTCAGAAGAAAAGTGACATCTCTATGATTTATGGGTGAAATTTCGACAAAACCATGTGGGAATGTTCTAGGATTCCAGATGTTAAACGTTTTGTTGGACCTTGGGCAAAATCCTTAACTAGGAGTTCCATGTGTTAAATTGTGATCTTCACTGTCTGAAGACCATCATGATTTACCATTTATGTTGTTTATGTTTGCTCCTTCCAACATACAACCACTACTAAACCTAAACCTCTCTTCCATATTTTTTGTTGTTGTATAACTCATACAGTTTTACATTTTTATTGTTCCCATGTATCTATTGACCACAATTTATTTTTATTTTCTGGTATCAATAATTCTTAGCTAGCAAATTGGAAATGTAGAGTAAATTATGTCTGCATGTAACCCAAGTTTTTATTCTTGCGGTTTGACCTCAATTATTGTGAAATGATTAAACACTGTTCTACGACGACAGTTCATGAAATGTTTCAAAACTCTTCCCAAAGGCAAGTTTTTGTTTAATAAATGGTTCATCAACTGTGAACAATTTTAATAAATCATAAACTGCCCCTGCGGAAAAAAGTCCAGGAGTTCAGGAACAGTTCATGTGAACATTTCATAAACATCAAATAGCCCCAATTTTCATGAACTGTTCATGAAAAAGTTCATAAAAATTGGGTGAACTGTTTTCGCTTGCGACCAAATGATTGAAATACCTATCTATTTATATATTATAATTTCTCATCCAACAGGCCAACACAGATGAATTGATTTGGTTTATAGGATTACTGCTGATTAGCGGATTTATTAATTTTACACAAAGCATCATGGCGTTTAGCTTAATTAATATTCTATCATCATTAAGTTTCTCCGTTTCCAATGCTACAAAGCGTATTTTTGTGATCACATCGTCATTAATACTACTCAAAAATCCTGTCACTCTATATAATTTACTTGGGATGTTCACTGCTATTTTTGGTGTTCTGATTTACAACAAGGTAACTACGTATTTTATCCAATCTACTGCGAACGCAATTCAGCAATTCAAGAGCAGTTCATAAACAGTTCATAATTTGGGGCCATTTAACATAAATAAACTATTCATGAACTGTTCATGAACTCCTGAAGTGTTTTTCGCAGGGGATGTCACGCTTCCTAATTAAATTGGCAAAGTATACCTTCAAAATGACTGATTGATAGGAATTATTCAAATATGATATATTTGATTATGTAACAATGAAGAATGATGAGTTCTTTCTTCTTCTTATACGGTCCTGATACGGTTTCCCATGCTTTTTTGCGTCTTCCAGTACTGATGTCTTGTCATTTGGAAAAAAACATCATTTGGAAAGTGTGCCATTGTTATCCAGTCTGTAAAATCGATTACATCTTATCATCAGATGTGTTCAATGTCCTCAATTTTGTGATCTCAATTTGATCTTAGTCAAACAGTGTTGAATCATCATCATCATTATCATCATCTTGCAACAGGAATAGCCCCTGCCAAAGACAGTTCAGGAGTTCATAAACAGTTCTAAATGTTTAAAGGCCCCAATTTTCATGAACTGTTCATGAACCCTTGAGCTGTTTTTTTTATAGAGGAGGGGATTCTGTTGAACAAATCTTTGTCAAATAAATAATTGATTCTGATTTATATTAACTGAAATAATGGATTGGTAAAAGTTTGAAGCCAATCCGATAAGAAATGAAGGAGCTGTCAATATTTTTGACGTCATTAGTCAAATTTTGATCGGCCTAAAAGAATATTGAATATTGATTGAAATGAATCATCTGTGAAACTTGAAAATATTCAGATCTGTGGTTTGCTAAAAGTAAGGTTCATATCGGGAATCAGTTGCGTGCTCAAATAACATCTGCTAGTCATATCTTGTCTGCTAGACATTTGAATACGAAATATTGCCAGTGTCATCATCCTATTGATTAAATCAGATAAATTAAATAGCCCATTTATTGATGAGTTCAGAGCCCAAACAAATGTTTCAATTCCCAAATGCTTGGAGTTAAAAATTGTTGCAAATATGTTTTGTTTGACTACATGTTGAAAGTGAAAATGCTTTATTTGATAATTTTTCAATTATTTCCCATTTCTTTCCGCCATACTGAACAATTATTGTTTTTTGCCCCGATTGTTGATTCTGACACGAATCGTCACATTTAATCGGTTTCATCATCATCCTTTCGATAACATCACATCATATTTTGACATTCAAAATACATACCAATAAGGTGTCACCTATATACAGTGAAACCTGTATATAACGGCCAGCTAAGAGAGGTAGATAAATTGACCACTATAGACAGGTGACCTTAATATACAGGTTTGATTCAATAGAAAATACTATTTTGGACATTGAAAGAGTGACCACTATAGACAGGTGGCCGCTGTATAGAGGTGACTGTTATAACAGGTTTGACTGTATATATATATATATAGGGACACCAGCAAGGGCTTAAATTGCTGGCACCCCCAGCGAACAGTTCAGGTGTTCATAAACAGTCAGTTATGAACGTTAAATAGCCCCAATTTTCATGAACTGTTCATGAACATGAAAACAGTTCATGAAAACGTCCATGAAAATTTAATCACTTAACGATCATGAACAAGTTCATGAACTCCTGAACTGTTTCTGCGAGTGACATTGCTTTCTGGGAAAACAGACATAAAAATTTGTAAACTTTAGCTGCACTTAAACTTTAATATGCCAAATTAGATGCAGAAATGCTAGTGTCAAAATTGCTTTCATTCAGTTTAGTTCCCAAGTGGTGATTTACTTGTCATCATTAAATTAATTAAACTGTTTATACTTTTAGGCCAAAATTGAACAAAACAAGATAAATGTTACTTTGCCGACAACTGCAGATAATATCAACGCAATAAATCATTCACCACGCCACCGTGTATACGAAGTAGCAAAACATGCGTATATTTAATATTTAATAAGTTATTTATAAATTCGACAATTATATTGGTGATAAAATACACATAAAACCATGAACAATTTTTTTAGAGGGACCCCTGCGGAAACAGTTCAGGAGTTCATGAACACTTCATAAAAATTTGGGGACATTTAACATCCATGAACTGTTCATGAACTCCTGGATTATTTTTAGTAGTGAATAAAATCTGGATTGTCAAACGTTATAGCATGTGTGTGGCATAAATTGGCAAAAATGGGAATAGATGTTCACAATGAAAAGTGACTAAAACAAATTAATTAGAATATATCCCACACAAACTATGAAGATGACCCCTGCGAAAAAAAGTTCAGGAGTTCATGAACAGTTCATGAACGTTAAATGTCCCCAAACTTTCATGAGCTGTTCATTAAATGCACATGAACTGTTCATGAACAGTTTGTGAACCTTCATGATTAGTTTATGAACTCCTGAACTGTTTTTCAGAGGGGAATAGCAGATAATGTGTTTTATTATATTTTATTATTTATATACCACAATTATTATTGATACTATTATTTATTTAAACTAATTATTTCAAGTACTAACATTGGGTATGAATTTATTTGAAGTTAGATATATAGAAAATTTACTTTTATTATATACTATAAGAAATTCTAAATATAATATAAATACAATATAGCAATAATAGTGAGCGTGTTATGAACCAGTTTTGGAACAGTGTTGAATGGAACATTAAGGGTATTTATAGAATAATAATCAAAGATGAGATATAGTAGTTGACGTTAATTTGAGTTGAACACCACAAAGTGATCATCGGAAAGCATTATAGGACTCCACGTCGTCAGAAACTGCCTAATTACCACATTATGATGTGAAACTCATGTAAGCGTCAAATATTCCACAGCGAAGAAACAGTTCATGAGTTCATGACCCAAATTTCATGAATGTTTTATGAACATTTCATAACCTGGTAAGAAAAGTTCATGAACAAGTTTATGAAAAAAGAAATCGGGCCATAACCGTTCATGAACTCTTAAACTGTATTTCGCAGGAGGTTTGTTTCATCTATAAGTATTTTAAATTTATTATTATAAAATTAGGTTAATGTTTACTAGAAATTTGATAGTACCGGTATATGAAAATGAAAAACATATAGTGTATTTTACAAGGAAAATATCCTTGATTGTAAACTTTGAAGATTTTAAATTGTAAATTATATCCCTGACAGTTAGGCTATAATTTTATTACAAACTTTATATTATAGAACTATTAGACAGACAATGTAGTATAGAGAATTTAGAAATAGGAATTTTCAATTTGTATCATTTGTAAAAAACACATGAAGAATTTAGTAACATTGTTAAATATAATCTATTACTTTACTATTGAATAGTTTAAATATGAAATTCACAAGATAAAGGGATGAAATGAGTCTTGTTTTGTTGTTTTGGTTATGATATATTAGTCATCAACTAACAGGGCAATACGAAAATCAAGCAATTCGATTAGTTGATTCTAAAGCTGTGTTGACCTGTGTTAGCCGCTCCGTGTTTTTCTAATTAATTAACAAATTAACTAATTATCCGTAATTCATTATCCAATAGATCTGATAAGTCATCAACAAGCAGGTCAATATGGAAATCTAATGAAATCCAGCAATTCGATTGGTTGAACTCCGGTAAATTTTAAACTGTATTGACTGCCCTGTGTTTTCTAACTGTTATGGCGTAAAGACGCAATGGATAACTGCGTTTTTGATGCATCAAAATACATTCAAATTCATGTTATGATTAAACATTACAAAATTGTTCAGTTAGTCATTGACTAAAACAGTTATTAATCTCAGGCTCTACAAACATCAGCATAGTGAACCCAGTCATTATCAGCTGATATTTACATCGCCTTCGATCAATAACTGTTAATTAATACATTTTCAATAAATCATGGTTAATAAATTTAGAACCCAAAAGTAATCTGAATTAGCCTGTAATTTGTTCCAAAACAATCAATTTCGTTAAGTAATGAAAGTGTGGCATTCCCGGCCCAAAAATTGATTGAGTTCATGAATGTTAAATGGTCCATTTTGTGACTGCCCTTCAGGAACTGTCCATGAACCCCTGGACTATTTTTCGCAGGGGATTTTATGTTCATAACCTATTTTGAAGGAGTACATTTATGTATACAACAGAAATTGAAGTCTGTCTCATGAAGAATGGAACCATTTGGTGCTTGGTTGGTTGGAGTTCCTCAAACCAGATGTGTCAAATAATGAACATATATGAAATCTGTTAAGTTCATGAAAATTGGGGTCATTTAACGTTCATGAAATCTTTATGAACTGTTCATAAACCCCTGAACGGTTTGTAAAGTGGATTTTACTGTCTACAATCACGTTCCCTGCAATAGAACTTACGTTATAATTTCAACAGTCTGGACTGTGGAATTTAATGATGATTTGATATATTTAGAGTAGCTTTATTTAATTTTTATTTACGTTAAATTGCTTTGGATAAAATAATCTCAGAAATTTAGAATCATAAAACAATGTTACTACACTCTCAGAAATAACAAGATTAACAGACAAAAAATAAAATTTAAAATATATTTATATTATAAAACATGAAAAAATAAAATTTATTTTCGAAATAAAATAATCGAAGTAAAACCCATTTTATTTACAATAATCTTACTGAAAAACTTATTTAATAAGTAAAAATATTTTAAAAATAGAGATGACGCATTATGATAAACCATTCGCGTTTTTCAATGCAAACATTACATCATCTTGATTAACATTTAATCTGATCCGTTGATGAATATCTTGTTTACCAGCTTCAACTAGAAGTAATCGACATGATCCGAGATTCCAACAAATTGTAAATGTTTCGCTAGTGTTAGGTACCCTTTCACCTTTGAGAAGAAGATAAAGCAATTGAAGCAGATTAACAGAGGCACATACAACCCCTGTGGGAACAGTTATGAAAGTAATTGGGACAGTATCGCCCTATTGAAGACGCCCCCATACCCCTCTTCCATTTCTATATAAGTGGCTCTTTTTGTTAAGAGCAATGGTTGTAAATGCTCTTTATTGATCTCAGCTGCAACACTGCATATTAATTCAACAGATTTCATGGCAGATAGGCAGAATGTGCCGCAGCTACTCACAATGCAATTCCCTCTAGATAGCTTTGAATAAATTTTGCAGTAGTAGTAGTAGTATAGACAGTCACATTATAAGAATGTGCCGTCCCTTTTACGCCTTACATATTTGCTACACAAAAAACGTCACAAATCGCGGTCAGACATAGCTGACAAAGAAACTCGTTAATAAATAAGACAATTCACGATATAAAACATAATGAAAAGATAGGCCCTACTTGCCCATAGCCCCATCGAAGCACCTCTCATCTATTATTTGTTTTCAACAATGACTATCAATCGCAATCGTTCTTACCTTCTATCCTACATAATGCAGAGAATTGATAGTAAACCTTAAAAGAAATGGAAAACGAAATACAGTCACAATCTGGAACAATGGACACAAGTTAAAACATCAGCATCGTCACATGCAATTTGAGTTCTGAAGGATGTATCATGTCTACAGTTCCGTCTTTTTGTAAAATAAAGCCTTAAGCCCCAACAAAACGACTTATTATTTTGCAAACATTGCTACGAATTCGGAATTAACCAAAAAGTAATTTAATCACTTCAACAGCATATGTGAAACTACGTCGAGAGCAATAGAATATTCACAATGCTGGTAATTTTTGAACGTCTTCAAAATCAAAAAAGCTAAATCCAACACAAGCCAAGGTAGCCAAATGACCTTTTTATTTTGCCAACATCGGCAGAATTTAGCCCAATCTCGCCCGCCAACGTTGGCAAAATAAAAAGTAATTTGGTCAGGGGCACAATTGAAAAATAATATGTATGTGATAAAAAACACTGCTGCCTTTTGAAGTTTTGAACATACTTTTTGAAATTAAGAAGAAAAAACACTTAGCAGCACAGCATGGTATAAAGGTTATAAATGCAACAGATAAATAGACATTGTATACTTTTGTTTGATTTGATAATTTTTTTTAAAATTAACATAAAACAAATGTTTTGATGAAATTGTTACCTCTGTAAACAGCGCTTCTTCTAATCCAGACCTTCTAAATTCAGCAACAACTGATTTCAAGAACAAATGTTCCATCAATGACAGACTCCTGGTGAATAAAACAGAATCCCAATCATTACTTATTTACAAAATATCATAACTCACAGTCATCTCTGATGATTCCCCTGGCAGGGACGAAATATAATGTCAGAACAGTGTTTCATCAATCAAGTTGTTATTCAACCAGGATTGAGCATACGCTGTTGCTATGCACTGATGTTGTCACAATCTATACTATTCATAAGCGGGACTTCAGGTGCAATGCCTGATGGGCTACGACATCAGCAAAGTCAGTGACGAGTCCCTTGGACAAACAACCTCGTCAATTCACATTGTGCTGTTATTAGCGTTATCAACATTAACTTTACATAATATTTCAAAGGGGCCTTTGAAACCAATTTTCCAATTCGGACTGACTTCGAATTTCGAATTTTTGACAACTTGTTTTTAGAGAAAGTCAAACGAGAAAATGGAAAGTGCCTCGAACATTTGAAAAGTCTAACCGACAATATATCCAAAGTTGAATGAAAGACTCACCTGATAGCAACAATTTTTGGCGATGAAAACATTTCACTGAGTGCACTTTGCACGTGTGACATATTAACTGCAATTTTTGTAGTAGAAGTTCGTTTGGATGATGGCGTTTTAATTGTTGATTCAGCTATCTCAACAGCCCGCCTACAAATGTCAAGGCAACGTCTTGCATCACCAGACAATGCTGCTACCTGAAAATGAATAAAAACACACTGGGTTATATCTATTTCAAAAATTGAGAATCAGAGCTGCATCTATAAAGCCTTGTCAGTTTCTCGAATCTCAAACATTACTTGGCAGATAGGCCTTGATTGTCAACGCAACGGTACACCACAGTTCTTCATAACGTAATTCCTTCTGACCATTCCATCCGCTATCCTTAGATGGTACTCATTTGCTGTTTTAGATAAAGGTAAGGCTGAGTTGACCTTTGGGGGATTTGAATTGCAGCCGGCCAGATAGGATCAAATCTGAAGTCTGATTGCTCTGTCACTTGAGTTAATCCTCCGTTTGTGGTTTATGGAGAAGAATATGTCTTATTTAGCCAATAGAGATAGATTCTATCTCATCGATGCAATGGTTGCATGTACATACCTTCCTAGCAACCAGTTGCAATGCATCGTCTTCAAATGCACCAAGACCTTTCAATCTTGACAAGATAATCTCTTGTAGTTGTTTGAAGTTGTAAGGTTGAAACACAATACGTGTATGTCCCTATATAAAAACATATAACGAAAGATAATGTACATCCATAAATTCCAACAACAACTACCGCTACGTTTGATGTGTACCAATAATGCTACATTGACCCTTGTGAAAAAAAATCTGTGGGTTCAAAACTTTTTTTGGAAGTTCATAAACATTTCATGAACAGTCCCATACAGTTCATGAACACTTTATGAACTTTTTGGCAATTTCACGATCATGAGGTTATGAAAGTTTTTCACAGTACAATTCTTGAATTGGCCCTAGCTAAGAAGGCCTGTTAAACAATTATTACTAATACCAAACTTTTATGGATAATCTGCATAAAACTGTTGTACAATTACGAAACTGTCTATAGCTGCAACTAGGAAACGCTCAAAATGTATGCCATTGGCAATGTGCTGTTGAAGCAAATTATTCATAAAAAACAAAATTTCATCATGAACACATCATTTAAATTCAATAAGTTATAAACAATCATTTGTTATAAAATGCTATAAACAGTTTATACTGTACTCATATCAGCTGAAATGGCAACACACACATATTGGATAGTATTGTATACGGCTGGAAAAGAAATGTGCAAATAAGTGTTTATAACTTTTGTCATAGAAAGAACAAAAAGAATTAGGCAAACAATATTTGCATAATATACATCTTGAATCAATTTGATTTTATGCAGTTCTGATCTACTGTGCTCAACCCCTGCGAAAAAAAGTTCATGACTTCATAAGCGTGAAATTGCTCAAAAATTCATGAACTGTTCATGAACTTTCAGGCAATTTCACATTCATAAACCAGTTCATGAACCAGTTCATGAAGTGTTCATGAACTCTTCGTGACTCAGCCCATGAACTGTCCATAAACCCATAAAAAATGTTCATGAATTGTTCATGACAGTTCATCAAGTTCATGAATTGTTTATGAACTCATTAATTTTTTTCAGAGAGGAAAACATAACATAATTTCACAAAATTTAAAAGGTTGTCTATTTTTGAAATCAAAAAGAATTAATTATCAAACTTACTAAACGGCTGGAGACACGATTCATCATTATCCTCTCTGGTAGATCCATAGTATTAGCAATTGCAATGACAATGAGACCAGAATTTCTTTTACTTGGCCATTCAAATATGTTGTATAGAACACTTTGCTTCCTTGTCCATAATAAATCAAGCTAAAAAGACATGTTAGTAAGTAATTGAGACGGTATTGCCCTACTGAAGGCACCTGTACCACTCTGATACTTCTAGAGGAGTGACTCTTTTTGCTAAGAGCAATGATGTTATTGTGCTCTTTATTGATATCAGCCGTGACACTGCAGATCAATCTCAACAGATTTCATGACAGACATGCCATGATTGTCAATGAGCATTCTAAAATATCACAAAGGTTTTCTACGATCTGATTGGTCGAAAGGGCGTGCATGAAATCCTAGGGTAAAACATGGCTCCGAAAACCGGGAAAAACCGCAAGCTTCAAAAAGTTTGATCTGTGATAAAATACAGAATTTATAACTTTTTGATAACAATCCAATAATTATCTCAATAATGGCTACAATTTACAAAACGACATTTAGCTCAAGATGTTTTTATTAATTGAAAAGCGTGGTAAATGAGTTATTGGTTGTGTAACATGCAAAATAAAAACACAGAATGAAAGACAATTATAGGCTACGTCGCTGTTTCAAGGTAAACCTAACATTTAGATAACAATAGCTGCATTAATTTGCAAAAGAACTATTGTACCACTTATATTACAGACGTTCTTGTATATGTCTTTCTTTATTAGACAAATTCTATCTTGTTGTGGGATTCTCTTCATGCTTGGTTTAATTTGAAATTGAATTTTAAATTGTGAATTCATGAATTGAAAATTCGCCGTCAAATGAGATTCCGACATTTGTTTTATTTTAGAAAAGGGTTACCACATGCTTGCAAATGTTTGTATTCATATTTACTAAACTCAAAAATGTTAGGAGACACTCGGGAAGCTAAAAATCACTCGCTTGGAGCTCGTGATTTTTTAGCGCTTCACTCGTGTCTCCCAACATTTCTCGTTTAGTAAATATGAATACAAACATGGCAAGTATGTGGCAACCCTTTAATCATGCACCGCAAATAGTCATAACGTAGTCCCCCTGGACATCACATGCACCATCCTCAGATGGCACTCATTTGATGTTGGCCTTAATCCATAAGGTTCATGTACAGTTCATAAACAGTCCATAAGCTCAGATAATTTGTCAATGAACCATTCGTGAATCATGCTCCATTTCTCATTTGCAAATTAATTTGATAAAGATCGGATTTGCTTCTGGAGAGAAGGGAAGATTTTTGGAAAATGTGAACGTGAAATTGCCCAAATTTTTACGAATCAGTATTTCTGAGGAACTGTCTCATGCCTAATTACAGCTTGACAAATGACTTGTGACTCATGTCGTAAGTGGATGGAACAAAGGATTTAGGTATATAGGAATTTTGATTTTTGAAATTCTAATGTGGGATTGTACGTTAAACAACTAAACCTGTCTTAAACAGACACCCAACAGACCGAAGCATTTTGTCCTGTTTTAACTATTGTCGGCCTATAGGAGAGGTATGATGCAATAAAAAATATGTTTGATTTTATTTAAGAACGTAAGAACTTTGCTGTGTGTGATGGAAGGTTAATATATTGTATCGTTTACATTATAATATATCCTACCTCATCGACTAATAAAATTATTTTTTCTTTTGATTTTGACGGATTAGTGAACATTTTTTCTAGAAGATTCGAAGCATGGTCTGGAGTAGCTTTCTTCCCAGTCAAACCCTAAAATAGAAAATATGACGTCATTCTAAAATATGACGTCATACTCGAACGCAATCCTGCAATTTGATTGGTTATTCCAAGTGTTTAGAAATTCTAGGATAAACATCTCTAAAAAAATTCCAGTCAAAATTTTACGATAAAATTTCGTCAAGGGCTCAAAGCTGAAAAACAATACTACTACTCATTACTAAAGAAATAATATCAACAAAGCTGTCTCTTTAAGAAAGGTTAAAGTTGCAGAGTTTTCATATAATCTGAGATTTTAGGATTTTAGTAAGTAAGAACATTAAATTGAAAGTGAATTTTAAATGATTAATTCAAAATTCAAGACACTTGAAAGACAACATTCATGAACGTTCAATGGCCCCAATTTTTATGAACAGTTCATGAACCTTCACGCACACTTCATGAACATTTGGCGCCATTTATCGTTCATGAAATGTTCATGAACTCCTGAACTGTTTTTCGTAGGGGTGGTAAGCTTCACAATAAAATTGAAATAAAACAAGAACAGGGAAAGTATTGATGGTATATTTTTGAACATTTTTATGAAAAAAATCAAGTTACCTGGAGGAACCTGCTGTTGTAGATCTGTGGCACTCTGTCTTATACTTAAAACCCACATGTTATTGTTAAGCAAACATAAACAAATCCTTACCAAGTACATCAATAAGCGCCAGTATTCAATGTCATAAGTATTTGTTGATTATCAATGTATGTTTTGAGCTTGAAGTTCATTAAAAATTGTATGCGGTTCCTGATTACTGGCAAAATCTCTCCTACCTGATATGAATAAATGTTTCAAATTAGAAAACAGAGAGTAATGTAAATACAAAGAACCTGAGCATCTTTTCAAATAGTTTTGAAACATTAACTCATCATTGCCCCTGCGAAAAAAATTACATGAGCTGTTGTTGTTTAGCTTTATATTGTCTCGGTATATCACAGATAGGTACATACAAGCACCTGTTTTACACCTTGAAAAAACAGTTCATGAAACAGTTCATGACAATTCATGAACAGTTCATGAATTGTTCATAAACAGTTGTGGAACTGTTCATGAACTTTCAGGCAATTTCACATCCATGAACCAGTTCATGAACTGTTCATGAACCCCTCAAAAAGTTCATTAACTGTTCATGAATTCATAGTTTTTTTGCACATGGGTGTATCCTATAATATGACACAAATGTGAAGTGTGTGTGCATTAATTATCTACCTTATATATTACGGAATAAGTTTGATTGGGCTCAGTTAGCTTCATTCCATTGATTTCAATAAATTTAAAAGATGGAATTTCTTTGGCTTTCACACCATCAGTTAAACAACGCATCACTTCATGAACAGTTGCGGTTTTACCAGTACCTGGTACACCAGATATATACATACACCTATTGACGAGAAGACAGTTGATAAAAGATTATAATGAGACACAAGACAGGCCATCAATACAATCAATCGCTTAGTCAACCAATCAGTCGATCATGGGACCATAAAATATTTTTTCTTCTGGGATTCTCATTTTTGGTTCCAAAACTTTTCAGATTGATTTTCATCATTGACTTACCCTCCAGATTTGTCAGATAACATTCCTTCGGCAAATGAATAAATGTCAGCAAATTCATTCTCTCGGCAAGGTAACGAATCTGGAGTAGATGATGCATGAAGCCTGAAAACATTATGATTATAAGTCAGAATGATAAAAATTTGCAATATAAAGTAACAAAGATACTAATTAGGAAATACAAAGTTTAAGAAGATGTTTGCACAGTATAGACAAGACATTTTAAACGACGAAGACCTTTGCTTTGTTGAAGTTAGGATCCATAAGTTGAAATTTCTTTTGCAAAAATATGTACTTAGTTCATGAACTTTTCATGAGCACCTTGTAAAAATGGCCTGTTTTCAAGAACTGTTAACAAACTATTTGTACACAGTTCATGGGAATTTGGTCATTTAACGTTCATGAACAGTTTCCACAGGGGTTCGTTTATCTACACCTATAAATGCAAAAATCTTTGTGTGTTTGTGGGTGGTTTTCTCGATTTTCTCGGCCACTTCAAAACAAATGAATCAAATAACATATCATCTGATAGATAATTGCAAATAGTTGTACTTGACATGCTTTTTATTGTATTTTCGCATTGCTTTGCGTATTGAAAAAAAATGTTCTTTCCCACACTGATTTTGTTTTGCTATTAGGAACTGCCACAGACCTTTACGGGAAAGGTGCGCGATCGCTCTCGTGCGCCTTCGAGCGCCTTGTTTACACTTTTGGAGAGCGTTTAATAGAGCGCCTTGAAAAAATAATAGCTTTTTTCTTACAATAATCGATACACCTTTCTGATTTCTAATAATATAATAATTCTCCAATTAGTTGGTAAACAAATTATCAAAACTGTATCGGATCAATTTCAAACAAAACTGTTTTGAAAAATCTAAATAATCCAACAGTTTGAGCTTAATTGAGCACATGGTTTTCTTGACAATGAAATAAAATTGGTAAGAAAATGTATTGTCTTCAGCCAAACTGAAGACAGTTTAAATCAAACTGATAAATAATTAAATCTAATGATTTAATCAGCAGTGTATAATTATATCGATGTAAAACTTTGTCTACGTATTCTCCACTCGACCATCAAATAAAATTTCACTCGACTAACGGCGTGAAATTTGATCGCGTTGTTATGGGAATACATGCGCTATTGTTCGCAAACAATAGATTTTGAATAATGTTAATCGTATAGAATGATGTTGTTTACAATTTACGTTGCGTGCGTTTTTCGTAGATTTTTCTCTCGTTTTAAACTTTTTGAACCTTGTAGCCCTATCAGTTACAGTGTACATCCCGGATATTGGGAGATTGCTCAATTAGATAGAGAAAAATTTTCTATTCGTACATGATCTTCTTGTGTTTTTATTTTACACAATCATTTCTCCTTCAAAAATACAGTCAAAGTGACGATTTTGGGTTAATTTTGTTTCTCACTCTTTTTCCTCGAACAGGAACCCTTTTATTTTCAACAAGAGAGTTTACACCGGAAAAAACACTAAACTTTTTACATATTTGTCTCTAAATAGAAAACCTCTAAATCAAATGACAATCTGCTTTTGGAATGAAATTTTCAACGTTCAGCTGAAGATTTAGAGCTATATTTGATCAATATTCAAGATACAGATAAGGAGATATAAGCCTCTATAGTCAAAAGTTTTTAGTTTTGGATTTTTCTCACTCAAGTGCTCACACGATTAACACCTCTTTGAGGCTTCGTCTAAGCAGAGTCGGCATAGTTGATGCGTATTAAAAATAGTCACACACCTTCAATAACCAGCAGCGATAACCTGCTTAGACTAAGTCGTAAAGAGGTGCTAACCGCGTGAGCACTTGAGTGAGAAAAATCCAAAACTAAAAACTTTTTGACTTTAGAGGCTTATACCTCTTTACCTGGATGTTGAATATTGATCAAATATAGCTCTAAATCTTCAGCTGAACGTTGAAAATTTCATTCCGAAAGCAGATTGTCATTTGGTTTAGCGGTTTTTTATTTAGAGACAAATAAGTAAAAAGTTTGGTGTTTTTTCCGGTGTAAACCCACTTGTGGAAAATAAACGGGTTCCTGTTCGAGGAAAAAGAGTGAGACACAAAATCGTAACTTTGATTTCATTTTTGAGGGGGAAATTCTTGCGCAAAGTAAAAATACAAGAAGAACATGTACTGATAGAAAATTTTTCTTTATCTAAAGAAGCAATCTCCCAATATCCGGGATATACACTTTAAGAGTTTCACGAATGGAGAGCATTTTAAAAATTAATTTTGAACTTTTTGAACGAAACAAAGTGTTTGGAGTCTTAATTCAGCCACACTTAACCCAGAAACAAAATCTTTTAAGAATCTTGTAAGTTACAAAACAACGAAAATTACAACATCAAGGGTATCTGCCTTGTTTTGACATCAGTACACATGCGCTATGGCGTAGCCCTTAAAAGATCTTGTCTCATCAAAACATATAAACCTCCCTGATCATTGTAAATGTTCAATATCAATTTCAGCCATGACACCGCAAAACAATTTCATCAGATTTTATGGTCAATGGTAGATCTTAGTTGTAAAGAAAAAGCTGCACACAGCAGCAGCTCTTTAGTTTACAATATAATCCCAGCTAAAACCTACCACCACCAACAAAACATGGTACTGTCAATGATCACCCCTGTGAAAAAAGTTCTTGAATGCATGAACGTGAAAGTTCCTAATTGTTTATGAACTGTTTGTGAAGCTCTAATGAACATTTAGACGATTCCACATAAACATAAACCAACAATGACTGTTTTATAGGCATTTGAGGGATTTGAATAATAGTCCATCAGATCTGAAGTTTGGTTACTGTGCCAGATAATCCTATGTGTGAATATCTCAAAATAAATTTACCTTAGTCTTGCATGCTGTAGTGAGCTCACAGGTTTTGCACATGGTTCAGAACGTCTTTCAATTCTAGGTGTCAATGATGATAGTTTGACTGATTTTTTTCTTTTCTTGACAGGTTTGATAACATTATTTATATCGTCATCATCGTAATCAAATACGGTATCATTAATAACAATCTCTTCATCCCATTCATCATCATCATCATCATCATCATCATCTTCATTTTTTTCTTTTATATTTGGTTGGTATTCAGTGTCGTTATCCTCATCACTAGATTCACGTTTCCTCAAGGACTTTCTCTTTCGATTCGATACTTGTTTATTGCTTTGTTTCTTAGACAACGTTTTCTTGGCATTTGATTTAGATGTTTTAGATGGTACGGTTTCTGTACATCTGTTTTTGTTTGGCGATGCAAGCGCTAACAAATTGAGGGTGGTAAAAGTTAAAAATTCAAATTAATAAAGACGGTTATCAGAGATTAATTTTCTATTGTTTCCGTCTATTGTTCTATATTTTTATTGTTCTAGTTATAAACTCAGAAAACCTAGTAGTTGTGAACATTGGTAATGAATGTAGGCCTACATACCCATCGATTCAGGCACGAAATATTGACCTTGTTTTTGATGAAAATCTTATATCTATTATGTCTTACCACATAAGCTAGTTTTCATTCATTGTATCATCTATGTTGATTATTTAAAATTTTAAGATATCTTGACTCAGAAACAACAAAGATTCTAGTAGATTATGATTAGAAACAACAAAGATTCTAGGAGGTTACATGCCTTTGCTACTTCTATATTAGACAATTGCAATTCTTGGTAATTTGGTATTTCGAAACATCTTATTTGTAAGCTACAAATAATATAAAACGCAGCAGCTCGTCTAGTAACATGTACCAAGAAGCGTGAAACACTACACCCAAATCATGATAGAATAGTTTTAAATATCAAACTTATACCTTCAATTATATTCTTAACAGCTGGTGATAGATGATTGGATAAGACAGCTCCTTCTTTCTTCTTCGGTGTTTTCACAATATCACAAACAACGACTTGCACAGGGTTTTTAATCTTTGTAAAATTGTACATTTCAATTGGTGATGTATTTTGAATTTGAACATCTTTTGCAGATACCGAGCCTGTTTCTGATTCTGACTCAGAATTGGACGCACTATCATCAGCGCTACCAAGCATTGCCATAACTTCATGGGCATCTAAATAAAAACAATTAACATTATAAGGACATTTGACAAACTGAGCATAAAACTGAACGATAATCTGAAAGACATGCGAAAGCAACTGTAAAATAGCAGCATGTATATGAAAGAATGAATATATATCTTCAATTGTATAAAATGCACACAGGGAAATGCAAGATTGGAGGCACTCCTTACGCACAAGTGCTTCCCATAAGATATAATGGGATATAATATTATAAATTAATAAATGTTATCATTATGAAATTATTTAAATATATAAGTTATATAAATAGAAGTATACAATATAGCCTAACCCCTGCAAAAGCAGTTCATAAACAGTTCATGAACGTTAAATGGCTCTGATTTTCCTGAACTGTTCAGTAATTGTTCATGAACTGTTTATGAGCAGTTCATGAACCCTCACAGACAGTTCATGAACAGTCCATGAAAAGTTCACAAACAGTTCATGAAAATTTGGGGCCATTTAACGTTCATGAACTGCTCATGGACTGTTAAAGAACTCTTCATGAACTCCTGAACTGTTTTCGCAGGGGTGAAGATAACTAAGGTAAGCTGTGTAATATTATAAGCAATTTCTTTATTCTGTGCAGAATCGAAAATGTGGAGGAATATATAGGTGCAATGAAAGCCAGATAATTGGTATTAATTAGACAATGCAAATATTGCCTTGGCAGAGACGAAACACATATCAAACCAGCGGCTTTATCAATTGATTAATCAATCGCGTTGTTATCCAACCAGGACTGCGCATGTGAATGAACTGAGGTTGTCCCCATTTCTCTACAATTCCATAGCGGGACTTCACGTGTGATGCCTGACGAGCTACGACATAAGAAAGGTCTCTGATGAGTCCCTTGGCAGAGACGAAACACGTGTCAGACCAGACACTTTCATCAATTGATATTATTGCAAATCTATTATTAGACCTACTTGCAACTTTTAACCAATAGCTTATCGGCAAAATAATGAAACAGATACGAAAAACAAACTCTTAAAAAAGTTTTGCCATGCTCAAACTTGTGTTACCTATTTGGTTTTGTTTGGTATTTGGTAAATAAGTGGTTAACCCAAAATAAATTTAATCAATTTAAGCATCAGTATCAATTGTCTTACCGTATTTTTGCTTCTTCTTAGCAGATGGCGGAGATGAAAATGTATTAATAGATTCTGGTTTCTGTGAATCATCATCCAAAATATCTGGTATTGTTTTCCTTTTACCACTGCGCATAGTTCTTGTTACACCTAAATCTATAAAACGAGAAACATGACTTCAAAAAATATCTACTTTAAGACAAGTTTAAATGTATATATTTTATCATTACTCCGTCAAAGCAACAAAGCTCAATCGATATTCAATATGGGCGCCTAGTAAACAAGTAAATACATTGATTTGGAAGATTAATGATATATAATGTGGATACTTCCCCGTAAAAAAGTTCATGAGTTCACGCATGCACACAAAATTGCCCAGAAGTTCATAACTTTGGGGCACTTTCACGTTTATTAACCAGTTCATGAACCGGTTCAAGTGACCGTAGTTAATTATTGGAGCTATTGCTCAAATACATAACTGCATCCTGCTTCTCTAGTGGTCACCATTTCCTTTGTTATACCGCTGCGAAAAATATGTTGATTCTAAGGATGCACTGAATCGGGTATTTGGTCATCAGCCGAATAGTCAGTAGCCTATTTGGCACTAAAAGTCTAATATTCTGCAAATTTTTCGGCAAATCTTTGGATCATTTCTTGATTTTTTTTTGTAATTCAAAATTTTGCTGTGTTGGGTTTATTACGCATACTGGAAATATCAAAATAATGTCTGACAGTTAAAAGTGATGTCCTCACGGAGATTACATTGTATTTTCGCCTCGTTTAACGTTTTGAAAAATATTAACGAAAGCGCGATCTTCTGTTGTCATGGCAGCATAATTTCCTTTCAAATCACAAACAAAACATTTTGTAAGTTCTTTGAATATCAAAAGTAAAGTTTTTATAGTTTTCACATTGATTTGAATGTTATAGTGATGAAGGAAATGTCATTTAAAACTGTCTGTGTGAAGATCCTTAATCAATTTAATGATTTAAAAATCATCATGTTTGCTCAATCAATTAATTGTCATAGCAACGAAGCCCAAACAGGACCAATGGCGCGTAATTTGAGATCTCTTTTGTTATGTTTACTAGGACATTGGACAATTAGTATTGACCATTCAAACAAGCAAAATACATCAGCTTTGAATATTTTGTCTTGTTGTGAATTTTGTTCTTTTGTTCTTTTCCGAAAATGTTTTAATTTATTTTATAAGAGTCAAATTGATGTTCAGATGTTAGAGTACTTTGGCAAAACAGCCGATTTTTCCTAGTCGATCCCTAGTCGATATCATGAACAGTTCATGAATGGTTCATGATGAAATTCGGCCATTTAGCGTTCATGAACTGTTCATTAACTCCTGAATTGCTTTTCGCAACGGTACATATAGGCCTTATGGATTATTCCTATTGTCTTTCCATGTTAAGACAATTGAGTCTCAAACTTTTATTGAATCGATATAGAAAAAGAAATAATTCTACCTAATAATTCTACAAATTCTATAAGTCAATAAGTCATTGCGTAGAAAATGCAGTTTCAAGCACTGGGCAAATGACAGCAACATTTGCGTAACTTATAAATCCTTTAAAAATCCTTGTCAGTTAGCCACTCTTTCAATTTTGTCTGACGTGTTGGATCTTGTATTTATTTGTCGCATTGTGTTTGATGGCCATCAAACATTTTTTAAGGGTTTCGTTCAAAATTTATCAAACACGTTGTGATGACCTCCTCTCCAAGGCTTCCCTTTAAAATCAGTACAGACCTTCTGAGATGTTCTAGAAAAGTTTTGAGAAAATCGATCTGTGTAGGCTAGAGGCTCTTAAAAATATTGCTTCAAAACATGAAAGACATATTTCTGATAAAAACAGGTTTGCTGAGTAAAAATTGTCGTTGTTTGTTTGAGTTCCAATAAATGTTATTTTCGTAAATGTTAGATATTTTGTAGCCTATTACGAAGCTAGTCACCAATTTAACTGGGCCTAGCGTTTTCAACATCATTTTGATTGTAACATACAATCCTGAAATTGTAAAATGAAGGTATACTATTGTTGTCCCACAGGTCTACAAGTTCATAGCTTCACAAACAGTTCATATAATTCATGAATATAGCTTGTAAAGTTCTTGATGAAACGATCTTAAGGCACAAAAAAATATTGAAGGCATAAAATTGACCAGCGACCTTTTTGCTTGGTCTTCGAATTCGGTGTGTGATGCACTGATATATTCACTATTTTACTCGAAAAATGGCATTCAATTTTGAATTTTGAGCCCTCAAGGCCTGATGTTCAATTTTATGTCTTCAATTTATGAAAATTGTCCATTGGCTCTTTCCCAGTGAGTTTTATCCTACCTTGCTTCTTTCTGATATTGTTTGTTATGTATGATTTATGAAATTCAGTAATAGGAATAACCTCGTTTTGTCGATTAAAACAATATCTTATAAAATAAACTAATTTATCTTGAACTTCTGGCAGAACAGGTGAATGTAACAGTTCGATAATTGTACATTTCCCACAAATAGTTTCAGCATCAATTATTTCAATACTTCCATCCACGCCATTATCATCGTCTTCATCCTTGATAGGTAGAAATAATTCCTGTGGGCTCATCTTTCTAGGAAATTGACTGCTAACTTTCTTAGGTAACTCTTTTCGTGTGAAGTACCACAATATCTCTGCTTTATGCGGCGAATTATTGCAGGCATCTTGATAAAATGATAATAATTTTCCACAAAGACAATCTCCTTCATGATCAGATTTAATCCTCACATAATCTCCAATGTTATATTTTGCACCATTAATACTGCATGACCTAAAAACAACAAACACGATAAATTTATTTTAATAAAAGAAAACTTGAAATTCATTAAAATTTGTAAATCAAAATAAAACTTACTAAGATACTCTTAATAAAACAATAATGTCTTGATCTACTTCTTTTTTATTCACTCAAGCTAACAATCATGCTTAAACTTGGATTAATTGTTCTGAAGTTATGACGATTTAAAGTTGACCTACCGGTATTTTTTTATCGTGTGAACTTAAAATCCAACATAAGATATTACATATATTATCTTATCGTGTGAACTTAACGTGCAGGGGTTTTCCAGGATTAAGAAAACGATCCCAGAAACTGAATCTTCAATTGAATTTTGAAACTCAATCGAGAAACATATTTTTTTTTAAGTTTTTCTTTTTTATTTTCATTTACATGTTGATGCAATTCCAGGTTTTGAATTGAAATATAGTTGAACATTAATAGACAGAGAATCAGACAATAATATTTGCTACTTCAAATTTCACACTGGAGCGATAATTGAATTCAAGTTGATCAAGTCAATCAATTCAAGTTGAATAGATCATTGCCTGATGTTCGCTCCGGCGTAAAACTTGAAGCAGCAAATATGACTGTCTGATTCTCTGTCTATGATTATTATCTAAGATCTTCTATTTATTTATTACATTGAGCCCATAATATCTTATCAGTAAGACAACGTTTTACAATTTATTATAGTTGAACATTACAGTTTTTGAAACATATAGATGATCATTTATACTTGAAACTGGATAGAGTAATGTTATTCATATTGAAAATAGAAATATGAAAAATCGATTATTCGAATAGTAAAACGAAGTATTCAATTATTTAAATTAATTTTAAATATTTTGTTTCCAAATATTAAGCAACCTTTCTTGAATAAGCGTTTCTTCAAAATCAAACGCTCTTTTCACCAATATAAAATACGAAACAAACATGTGACAAATCTTTCACACCGACGTCTGTTGCATGTTTGAATGGTCTAAGAGACTCCCCCTAATTACTATAGCAAGGAAAATCTGGAGTCACGTGCCATTATAGTTCTATTTCAGACTCTGTAGCTACGACAATTAATTGATCGAACAGACGAGATGAAACACGAAGCGCATTGTTTGAACTTGTTTTTTTTTACTATTTTTTGTTAAACTTCCATTGAATCAATGACATTAACCAATACCAATATTCTTATACTTCAAAGTACCATTGGATTACTTACTAAGAAATGGTGCTACATGAATGCATTGCTGGTTGACTAGCTCAAATCCCGCTTTCTTTTTGCTGCCTCATTTTCATGACTGGAAAGCGGGACTTGTGTCCTTTGAGAGCCGTTGTGCAGAATCCTGCACAACGGTATTTTGTTTGATCCTATTATTTCATAAATGTTCACCCGCTCATAAGGCGGAAAAAGATGGGGCACCCAACCAACACAAACAAGTTCTCTAATACTGATAACGTTTTAAAGAATCTTAGGCTCCTGGAATTAGAAATGTTTACAAAACGTTTAGAATATTCAATGTTCATTCACATCTTACAAAGTAAGACAAGTAATTGTTTTTTAATATAATAGTTTGGTCTTTTGTTAGACGTAGCAAATGACAAATGACAAATGATCAGAACAAAATATTTACGATATTCAGAAATCACGACTTCGCAAGGTTTTTCAGGAACGGGAATGTGATCATTATTTGATATTACATTAATCCTGTTTGTATTTCGTCTTGCTCTACATGTAAATAATCACTATAATTTGTAGTCACTCTCTTTATAAGTAGCCTAAACCTTTGAAGCATCAACATGTAATAAATGTCATCTTTCAGAACTCTACACATACTCAATAGCTTCGCAAATTTCAGGCTCCATAATTGTGAATGACGAGAGAAGGATTTCAAGTTGCACATTGACTCCCTGGAACACTAACAGACTATGTGCGTCACTTCCTGAAAACTGAAGCGGTTTCTCTGTGTTTAAAGACAATAGATTTCTCAAAGGACACAAGTCTCACTTCCCAATCCATCAAGATGGGCATAACACAGAAGTGAGACTTGAGCAAGTCAACATTGCTGGTAGCATAAAAAGAATAGGGGACAAAAATATGTTTTGCCCCCTTTTGCCCCATACCATTCTCCTCTTTTAAACTCAATATTTGAAAAACAACAGACTTAGGAAAAAATCCTGGAATAATCGCTGATGTGTCAATATCTCATGACATTAGCAAAATTTTAGAAAAATAATTTTTACAAGAACAATGAGCCATAATCGTGTCCATGAATCGTTTCTGGTTTAATGGTTCAGTTCAAACATCATTCAAAGCATTTATGTTGAGGACGAACAGTAAATATTTAGCTTCAGTCAATATAAAGTAGGCCTACTTAGGCCAACGAAATTTGATTTATAGTTTCTCGTCAACTTTTTTTGAAAATTTGGGGAGGCTTTTTCATTTTCCTTATCCATTATTATTTCTTATAGAAAATGAAAATTCGAAAAAATCTACTACTTAAGTTTTTAAGCAAACATTTTGCGCTTTAGTGTATGCATGCCCCTTCAAAACGTCTGATTTAAGGTTATCAATTGAACGCTTGCAATCAAAACCAAGATGGTCATGAATATCAAGACAACAAGAATTATTCATTTAAACACAAACATAATCTCCTAAGAAGGTAGGCCTATTTACCGACAAGTTAACATGTCAAAGTAAATGTTGCAACGCTCTAGCTTTTTCATATGTGCTTATCAGGCCTTGAAATAATGGCCAGAAGTCTACCAGTCACTGTGGCGGATGTAAGCGACAATTTGCCGGTCATCTCCGGAAATTTACCAGACAACAGTAGAAAACATTTTTCAAATGGTTTTTCTAACACGTAAGGAAATTGATGTAATATTATTACTTTTTCCAAAGCATAACATTTACTATATGTAAGTAATATAAATTATTTTGAATTGATAGTGTAGTTGTTGTATGTTTGTAATTATCAGAGCTGTGTAGTAGGCTACACAGTTGTTCTAAATTGTTGACATCATTTATGCTGTTTTGCTGATTGGATCCTTTATATTTTACATATGACATTTCTTCGTGATAAATTCTAGTTACTCCGATATGTAAATATAGTGACAAAAACTTCTGTCAAAAGTAGCCAAACAAAACTGTGAACAGAAACTACGGATGAGACGATTGTTCTGAAAACAATCGATTTTGCCGAAAATTGGCGCCAATTGTTACTAATCGGAAAATAGTCGGCATCGGCAAATCAACCATTTTGTCAATCGTTAAGCCGATTGTTTTCAGACAATGAAATTCAATATAAAATTTCTGTATTTGAAAATTGATTAATTTAATGTTTTGATGTCGTCTTAATTAAAAGTTTCTATTGTTCAGTGCAGTCGTTTGTTTTGTTTACATCGTATTGTAACTCAGAACGTTCGTCGCTCTGTTTTGTTCACATCGTTTTGTAATTCAAAACCTATTCAAAACATTTGAATGATTCCTCATGCCGCTTGACACCTTCTACTGTTGTGAAGTGAAAGAGATAAACACATCAGAGTTGACGAATAAAACATGTGAGCATGGTTGAATGAATAATTTTATTCCGAAAGAAAAAGCGGCCGTCGGGTTTTATTTCGTAGAAAACAGTTTTGAAAATAGTTAAAGTAGTTGCATTATCTTAAGGCCTGGGCCAACGATACAATATTTTTGTGCAACATTTGTTTTTGTATGCTATTTAATGGTCAATAAAATGTTGTAAAACTTGAAAAGCATCTAACGAACTATATGTAGGCCTACTTATAATAATGGTGATAATATGTAAATCAAATATGTTCCCAAATAGAAACATTATGGACGTGGATAGAGTCCCGGTAACCGGGTCTTTGGTTGAAAAAAGCAAGAGTCCCGGTAGTCCAATACGCATGCGCAGAACGCTTTTCTGTCTTCGAAATGTGTAAAAAAAACTTTCAATTTTCTTAAACAAAGTTATATCTATTTTAAAAGTTATTAAAAAGATATCACATTTATTTGATAATAACATTGAGGCAAATAGGATAACTTGTGAAAACGATTCAACATTTGTGGAAGTACAGTAAATGCTTGATTTAGCAGAAACACAAAATTATTTAATCGACGTCGAGTTTTTCACGATGGCCGACGGATACATTCAAGACGTTCAACAAGCTGAAATTAGCCTGAAATCAGATCTCACATTTGTAGAATGAATATAATATTTTGCTGCCTAAACACAGTGTATCAACCATTTGTAATTGTTTTCTGTCAATAAAATCAGCAACAACATAGTTTCACGATCATGATAGCGGCTAGCCTAGCCAAAGAATCGCTGTTTTCACTTTGTTCCATAAATAACAATGTGGAAAACTTTGAAGAAAACATCTAAAGCAGTGCTTCCTTATATTTATCGAATATATATATAGATGTATATCAGCATATCAGATTATAAATTGATCAATGTCGTTTAATTTTCACTAAAGAATTTTCAATCCCATTGCATCGAAAAGCCGTGAAAGAAATGAAAATACGATATTGATGTTTCACGCTTTGACGCTTGGCGTTGTGCGCGTGCGCAGTTGACTGCCGGGACTTTAGCTTTTTTCAACCAAAGACCCGGTTACCGGGACTATATCCACTTCGAAACATTATACAGGCCAATTAACTCTTTGTTGTAACGTAAGGCCTTGAGGAAATGTGAAAATTGGTTTACTTGTTTAGTCCATGAAATGCTCGCGATTCGGGAGAGAGAAGGCCAACTCTCAACACTCAGACCAACTCCATCCGTTCAAAACTTCTTTTATAGAATCAATAGAATGGAATAAGTCTAACTGTACCATAAAGATAGTTTGTAAATAATTCCCTTCTTTCTTTTGACCTGATGATGGATATCATGAATATAACCGAAACGTTGTCTACAACTACTTGCTTGGAGTTTCATATCACTATCTTTTGTCATACAATAATAATATTCATGAATTAATTCTGTTATAACATTTGACATTTGTCATGGTTTCGGGTCCTGTATGATATACAACACAGCTATTGACATATTTGACTGTAGTAGGCCTAGTTGTATAGCCCAAACAAAAAAAATCGGATTATTGTCCTCCTGTCTGGCCGTCTGCCTTCAAAAAGAAAAATCAAAATAGGCCTACTAAATAAATGGAAAACTGAGAATCTCAGATTTGAATCAGATTACTAAACACTGCTTTAACTTACTTGTGACGCTTCTTGCGATTTAATTTTACTCCTGGATCTAACCAAATAAACTCTATGTCATCCTTTTCATAAGCCATTAATGATTATGCCTATATGGTAAAAATAAAAATCTGTTTTGAAGTTTAGAATCTGCAGAGAAAAATTCAGCGATTTTCGCAGGGGAAACTGACATTTCGCAACAGCCTCGTTTAATTTTTCGCGCGAAGAATTTCTCTTTAGGTAACTTGTAGGGCTTGTAGCCTGCTCGCAGACTCATTAGGGAGGTTTTAGATTTTGTACAGCTCAGCTGAATAGATTATGGAATACAGGGATTGGCACATTATTGGAAATTATTTTTAACTGCTTATTTGAAACATATTTATGTTTGAACAACATTTTCCATGGTATTGTCATGTGAACAAAAGTTGTCTATGCTTCATTCAACACTACCATTTTTAAAAATTTACGGAATAATATTCCTGTTTCTTCGTCGTGTGAGTAACATCTCCACAAAAACGCTGATCAAGATTACTAATTGTGCTTCAAAAAGTTAAAAATCTTTCCTGTAGAAAAATTAATTTATGTCCCCGGGGGGTAACTCCCATACTGCTGCTATACGGGGACGTGCCAATTTTTTGGAGTCTATACTCCAGATGAGAAATATACTTTTTGAGTAAATTTCAGAATATTAAACGTTTTGGGTCCCATTTCGATTTTTTAGAGAATTTGGGAAAAAACTGAATTTGAAGGCTGAAAACTGAAAACTGGATTTGAACTTTTACCCATAAAAAGCACCCTAAGCCTATATAGAAGCACCTTCCCTGGAAATTTTGAGTAGCATTTTAACAAAGATATTTGGGACTTTTCGGATATTTCACATTTTTCCAAAGTGACAACCCCCATCAATGTGGCAGTTGGAGTTACCCCCCGGGTTTATGTCACATGCCAATGGTATAGTGTCTCAATTTTCCAAAATTGAGCCATGTTGCCTAGGATAGCATAAAAATAGAAAAAATTCGGAAAACTCCATTGACTTTATTTCTCCTCCAACAAAATGGCCGCCGTGGAGACATCTGCCTCCAAAGAGAAGTCACGTGGTAAGCACTCTAGTACTTATACCTCTATGGATTGGTAACTCTATTGTTCTCGTTATCCTACGTTGCTCAAATTTTTTTTGAAGTTTTATGTTTTAACAATGTTGAATAGAGCTTACTTTAAATGTCCATGTCCATTTAATTACGTTTAAACAAAATAACGAGTAGATATGGCCAATTTTAGTTCACCCATGTTTTGCGTTATATTTCATTGAAATATTGCTTTGATAATTTTTGCAAATTGCAAATTAATGTTTGTAACTTTGCAAAAGAAAATTTAAGTGATTGAATTATTATAAAAATATATTTATAACTAACAAATCACAATCAAGCTGAAATGTTCATTGAAAAATAAATGCGCTTCTAATGACATGAATACAGTTTACAGCTAGGCGGCCTAGGCCAACGACCTACAGTAACACAAAATGGAGTCAACAATTTTCATCACATAACACACAATCCGGATAGATATGTATCACAGCAGATACAATGAACGCACTACAAAAATTTAGCAAGCAATACACAGAATAAACAAGATATGATGCAAATATCGATAACTGGTTTGGTAAATTTTGAACACTTGTAAAAACACATTCAATGTCGGTTTGTTACATTTATGATTTCGTTGTTACACTCACATTTACAATGAAGTTTACACAATATCAAATTATGGATGTTCATCTTATTATTCAGCTATTCAGATTAATGTTGAATTGCTGTTTCTTTAAAGTTTGAATTTTCTTTTAATTTGTTCCATAGCGATTTCTTTATCAATTCCAGTTTCTCTTTCAAGTTACAATACAAGCAGTAAGCCATGTCGTTCGTGTACGAAAATTATCTCACTTCATATATTAGATTATAATAACTTGTAGACAAATAAACATAAATTTATCAGTATTGTTATTCTCTAAACCAGAGTGTTGTACTGCTGCATCCAAGATAGATTAAACTTTTGGCTTCTGCAAAACATTCAAGATTCAAGCGTGTTTGCTTCAGGAGTCCATCTGATTTCATGATGATTAATTACGAAATTTTTTTCACCGTTCCACATTCACAACAATAATAAATAAATTTTCCGAAAGTGCTCATCCACGCAATGAATTCCAGATAGATGTTTTTATTACTGACGAGCAGATTGTAGGGAAATAGACCAAAACGTTGAACATATTTGATACATAATCTCCAGAAATGTCTCTGAAAATAACTCATTTGTAGTAACTTTTGAGAATGGCAGATTCATTTTGCCGTGAACATATACCATCATCTTCATCGATGGAAAATTTTATATTAATTTGTTTTTAATGTGTGCGAAGGGTTACCGATACCGTTAAACAGCCTTTAGATTTGCAAATCTTTCAGCAATGTTAGCACAACGTAAACTTTTCTGTATGCTCGTTCTTCTAAGCTTTCATCGATTGAGTTCGCCATTTTCTTCCTCGCCTTCCACGTTTAAGAAATTCGAAGTACTGAAAATCACTGCTATTTAATTGACCATCCATTTCAAAATAATGAAATAATCAAGTTGACTTTAACTAGCCACCTTGAAGATATGAAAGTTGGTGAAATGAGTAGAACAATCGACCGCGTTGTTGAAATGACACTTGCGAAAATTTGCCACAAAATTCTGTGTCGGGTGGAGAGCACGTGTTTCCGGAAAATCTCATCAAAAACATATTTCGTGCCCAGACCTTAGTTACCAATCCCTGTATTCTATAATCTATGGCTAAAGCTACGATAGCCTGTGTCACAGACCAAAACATGACAATGTCTGTGACGCAGGCTAAAGCTACGAGTACATCTTTCTCATTGCACACTTCTAGACACTTTGGAACGACACTGCCCTACTAGATGGAGACTAATAAGACGAAATCAACCAGCATGGCTAACACCAAGACTTATACAAAGTATTCGCACAAGAAACAGACTATGCCACAGATATTTGAGATGCAAAAGCGACATAAATAAAGAGATCTATCTTGACGCTAAGCGTTCAACATCTAAATTGCGAAGACAAGAAATCAAAATCTACCTAAGCAACGCAGCTGATAAAAGCAACACCACATCAGAGTTTTGGAAAACACTTGGTCCTATGCTCCCTCGGAGAAAAGGAACATACAGCAAAGCGATATATCAATCTTACAAGGAAACCGTCTACAATCTGATCCTGCTGTTGTCTCTAACCTTTTGAATGACGCATTTGCTTCATATTTGGCTAAACCGACAACAGAAAATGAGAATTACAAGTCACACGCATATGTGGAAAAAATTCAGCAACTTCATCAGAATTCCTTGCGTGTCTTCTCATTTCGACAAATCACGACATCAGAAGCACAAACAGCACTCAAAAGCTAAAACAGCATAAGTCACCAGGAGATGATGGCTTGCCAAACTGGCTCTTGAAAATCTGCAGCTACATTATGGCAAGTCCTCTCATGAAAATCTTCAACAGATGCATTACAGAAGGAACTTTTCCAGAACATTGGAAGATGGCGCACTAATACCATTATTCAAAGCACGCGATCCACTTAGTGAGAATAACTACCGTCCAATCACTCTTTTGGCAGCTCTTTCCAAAGTGTTCGAACGACTTCTCAACTACCAGATGTTACATCACATGACCGACAACAGGTTATGGTCCAACACATTGTCCGGATTCCTGCATGGACACTCATGTGAGCATGCCATAGTAAAAATCACAGAGGATTGGAGACAGGCCCTGGACAACCACCAACTAGTTGCTGTTGTTGCATTTGATCTGAGCAAAGCTTTCGATTCTGTTGACCACGCCCTTCTTATTGCTAAGATGAAAGCGTATGGTTTCTCTGCCACATCAATGAAACTCATCAGAAATTACTTATCCAATCGTCGTCAACGCGTCCAACTTGGTGATTCCTACTCTACCTGGAAATCAGTAACTTGAGGTGTGCCTCAAGGCAGCATACTGGGACCAACCTTATTTAATATATTTGCAAATGATCTCAGACATTTTTGTTCATCACCACTAAGACAATATGCTGACGACACGACCGTTTACTGTACAAGCAAGTCACCTGTTGTCCTTCATGGAATGATCAAAGACAGCGTTGATTCTGGGGTTGATTGGTTTGATGTAAACAAATTGTCCCTCAATACGAACAAAACACAGTACATGGCAATGGGCGGACTCCTTCCTGATCTTCAAATCAAAGACACAGTTGTAAAACACAACAATCATCTTAAAATCTTGGGAGTAACATTAGACAGCAAGTTGTCATACAAAGAACACATCGAAAATATCTGCAAGACAGTTTCCCAAAAAGTTTCCTACCTAGCTCGATTACAGAATTTCCTGCCCAAACACTGCAAAATATCCCTTATGAAGACGTTCCTCCTCCCACATTTTACCTTCGCCAACTCTTTATTATCATCAATTACAAAAGAGCTTCAAAATCGTCTTGATAAATCGTTATGCAGAGCAGTGAGGTTAACACTACACCTGAATAGGGATTATCCTAGCAAAGAATGTCTCACAAAGCTTGGTATAACATCTAACTCGCTACGTCACGCAACCTTGGCATCACTAGTGATTCTGACTTGGAAAACTCAAATGCAGCTTTCTCCAGAGTACTTTACACAACTGTTCAGCTCTGTAAATGGTCGCACACGAGCAGCTACAAGGAAAGATATTAACATACCAAGATTTAATTTGAAATGGGGCCAGTTATCTCTGAGGAGAGCTGGAGCAAAAGTATTTAACAACATTTCCAAGTCATCCCCTGATGTCCTCAGTACAAATACAAGCAAGGCACTGAGAAGAAATTTGAACAATGTCAATCTAGTTTCAATATACGAACAAGTTATAAATTAACAATTTATATCAGTGGAATGATGCCAGTGTATATATATATTTATTGATTTCAATTTTAATTAATTAATTTATTTTTAACAGCTGTACCAATTTTTTTTTTTTTTTTTTTTTAATCATAGACCTCTGCATACAAATTAAGTGTATTTATTTAAAAATTTAATATTTTCTCTCCTTATATGCCTGTATAAATTTAGTATAGTTTTTAATCTCGAGATTGTAAAATGTGTCTTTTTTTTGACAACTACCTATTACGGTAGTAGATTTTCGAGTCTAAATAAATAAATGATGATGATGATGATGATTGCACCTCACTTCTGCGCATTGGGGGGAGTCCCTTTGCTTTGAAACCTGTACTGACTGTACTGACGATAAATGTATCTTATCTTATGCATCTATAATGTGACCAGAGACATCTGTTTACAAGAGTTGAGACACGATTTCATATGCCGCTATGGTCTCCTATTGGACAGATGCCAATCACGTGATTTTTGGACGCCATTTTTGATTTTTCGGAAACAGGTTCTCATTTCAAGTATTTCAAGTGAAAAGCGTGAATAATACAACATTCTTCCGCACAAATAGATTGCTTTGGTACTGATCTCCTTGTTTCGGAACACCTTTCGGCGCGAAACATGAACCACGGATTAAATGTTTTGATTTCATTGCTTTGGTTTATTTTTGAAATAAATCGTATTTCTACTAATTGTAACCTCCTTGATACATCGTAACTAAACTAAACCTTACAACAGGTAATGCCATTATGAAGGGCAATAATTTGGAATATTGTTGAAGATTTGGGCTTTGCCATAAAGCCATATTCCAATTTAAAGCCGGGTTTAAAGACATATTGCCGATATTTAATAGTTGATTTAATTTGATTTGATTTGATTTATTCGTCATATAAAGTGCCAACAGTATCTACCATCAATACCATAAGCCTCCAGCTTGATTAATAATTCTTCGTGACAAACTGTGTCAAATGCCTTACTGAAGTCGATACAAGCAGAATCAATTTGTAAATAAATTTTAATTTCTATATATGCCACCACTGCTGCAGTTGCAGGCTGACCTTCGAGCAAGCTGAAGCCATATTGTTCTTAAGTAATACTGTCATTATAAAGCAGATAATGACGCATTTGTGAAGTTAAAACAGATTTAATACATAACTCAAAATGTAATCCAGGTTAATGAAATTGGACGGTAGTGTTGTCTGAGGTGTTGTCGAATGGAAGATTTACCCTTCTTGAAAATTAGCACAACAATAACAGTTTTTCAAATTGAGGTTACGTAACGCAGTTGGCCGGTTAATAGAGATAACTCGATATTTCTTATAGAGCTGATGAGATAAAGGCAATGCTATACTTCTTTGGCTTTTGACTTCAAAAAGAGCATGCGGGATAGCCATCCAGTGAGCGTGATGTTTTATTTGGATTTAATAATTCTAATACATTTGATGTAGAAAATTGAAATAAATTGACGCTTCACCCTGGTTGCACTGATCTTTCAAATTCATGAGTGTTGCTATCGTCCTTGCTGAAAACTGAGGTGAAATAGTTATTAAGCACAGCAGATTTGTCCGAGTCGTCAATTGTCAGCTCACCTTCAGCGTTGTATACAAGAGGTATAGACTGTAAATGTAGCTAACGAATAGAATTTACAGCATCTAACGAATAGATCAACAAAATCTAGGAGATTGATGAAAGATATGGTCCATATTTAAATAAATCAAAGTGCGAAGTCATTCCTAGCCAGCCAACAAACATACCAGCAAAATCGAAGGACTTCAAGCAAACATACATACATGATCTGGAGCTCCTTGGATCCCCAATAGGAAACTCAGCGAAGAGCAAAATTCTTGCAAAGAAAAGCATTGATCTAGAAATAATAAAGAAAAGGTTGAAATCATTAGACTCGCATCACACAATATATTTACTTCACCACTGCTTCTTATCTCCCAAAATATTACACATTATGCGCTCATCTTGCTGCATTGACCGTCCAGAATTGAAGGATTGGGACAAAGAAAGTCGTAAAGCTCTTGAAGAGATCGTAAACATAGAAACGAATGCTACCGCATTGAAACAGACAACTTTACCATTATCACACGGTGGTACTGGTGTGAGATCTATAACATATAGACCTTGCCTCTTTGGCATTCGCCGCATCAGTGATTGGAATTGGAATCTTGCTACAACCTTTCCTACTCCATAATGCCTTTAAAAGCAGGAAAATCGCAGGATACAATGTCAATCAAACGATGGGAATATACAAACGAACTCAATCCACCATTTCCACAAAATAGTAAAAAATAATGAGATAATGAACTCGCAACAGCAGAGGCAGAAACATTTCCAGAAGAATGCTCTCCCATTGATAGAGCTTGTTCACTTGTCTGCCAATGCAAAGAATTGGGTGCCTGGCTGAATGCTCTACCTTCTTCATCTTTTGGGCTGCTATTGGACAATCAACAACTACGTATAGCTTTGTCCATCAGACTCGGTCTCAAAATCTGCGAGGAACACATTTGTCGTTGTGGTGTGCCTTTACTAGAAGATGGACATCATTCATGGTCTAGCATATAAAAAATCAGTTGTTCGCTGGTCAAGACACTCTGAGGTGAATAAAATCACCAATTATTCCTTGTCTGTTCCCTTGGACGAAAGGTAGATGCCTCGTTTGGGATTTTGCTAGTGTGGACACTATAGCTTCAACGGACTTGCCTTTTTCAAAGCAAGATGCAGGACTGCATGGTGGCTAGCCAAGCAGAGGAAAAGAAATAAAGTAAAATTACTCAGAGCTATCAAAGAATTGTTATGTCCAACCAGTTGGAATAGAGACTTAAGGCCCTTTTGGTCACAAGGCAAAATAAATTTAAATGAGATTGGAATAATCGTAATTAAATCAGCAGTGGAAAACGTGCAAGGTATTTATTTATTCAAAAAGTAAGCATTGCTATAAAAAGGAGAAAATCCCACAAGGACAATGGCAAAACTCTGATAATGGACAGTCAGCAAATTAACTTATTTATTTTGATCAAAACAGGGTTAATTTTTTTAATATTTATAGATAAGATATAATATTCAGTGTTTACAATAAAGCAGATTCTTATATTCCAATTTTAGAGCAAAATTTAATGGATATCTTATGTATCTCAGAATCTAAATTAGCCTCTTCTGATCCAAACTCGAGATTTTATATCAACAACATTGATTATAAAATGTTTAGAAAGGACAGAAATCGACATGGAGGCGGCCTCCTGGTCTATGTATTAAATACAATGAAACCAAGACAAAGACCTCTGTTCTATAATGGGGACAAAGAAATCCTCTGCATTGAAATAGACCTTAAAACAAAAAAAGTTGTCATGGTATTTGCTTACAGACCACTTCCTTGCAATCCGGCTGAATTCTTATCTGCTTTGGAAATAACTATAAGTCAAATACGTCTTGCAAACTTAGATTTCTGTATAGCTGGTGATCTGAACTTTGATTTACTTAAACCTGAATCAGCAGGTAGGCCACTGCAGGAATTTATAAATGACAATTCGCTCGTAAACCTAGTAAGCACAGAAACACGTCCAGTATCTAGATCGTTGCTTGACGTAATCATTACAAGCTGCCCAAGTCTGTATGATGAAACGATAGTAATACCACGAGCTGAAAGTGAGCACTCAATGGTATGTGTATCTGTTAAAAATAAAGTCAAAAGACCAGAACCTATTCGCTTTAAGTATAGTGTAACAACGAAACTAGATCAGGAGGCATTTTTATTAAGGACGTAGCAAAAAATACATGGGAAACGTTGGCTAATAGGACAGATTCTTCGACATGCAAGATCATACAGGAGATTGAGAAGATAATCCCAACGTCTCTTGAAAGCCACTGTCCAACTAGATGGAGAGTCATCAGACCAAGTAAGCCAGTTTGGTTGACACCTAGTTTAATCCAAAGTATACGGACACGAAATCGCTACTATCATAAGTTTCTGAAATGCAGAACTGTTGAAAGCAAAGAGAGATATCTCAAAGAAAAACGAGCAACTTCAATGGCCAGACGGCGTGCAATCAAAGAGTACATGCATGATATCGTAGAAGATGATAAGACGTCACACAATTTTTGGAAAAAGTTAGGACCACTTCTTCATCGAAAAAAGGGAAATAGCAGCCGATCAACAATATCCATTAAAAATGGAGATGTCATTGAATCGAGACCTTCAATAGTCTCAAATATATTGAATGATGCCTTTGTAGCTCACATGGAAACTAATCCAGCCACATCAGCTGATTATTCATCACATCCATCTGTTCAAAGAATCAAGAATGTCATGGGAGTGAAAGATTTGATCGCCTTCAATTTTGAAGAGATAACATCATCTGCAGTCAAACCAGTCCTACAAAATCTCAAAGCAAGAAAAGCACCAGGTGAAGAAGGATTACAGAACTGGGTTCTGAAAATTTTGAGCAACGCCTTAGCATGGCCTTTGAGCGTAGTTTTCAATCGCTGCGTTATCGAATGTACATACCCCAAACATTTGAAAGATGGACTTGTCACACCAATCTATAAAGCCGGTGACCAGCTGATAAAGACTATCGACCAATCACTCTTCTCAGCGCCCTCTCCAAAGTGTTTGAACGACTTTTGCATGGACAGATACAAACATATATGATCGACAACAATCTGTGGTCAGCATCTATCTCTGGCTACTTACGCGGTCATTCCTGTGAATCTGCTCTACATAAATGTACAGAGGATTGGAGATCTTCACTTGATAAGCGCGAAAGTGTTGCGGTCGTTGCTTTTGACCTTTCGAAAGCTTTCGATACTGTTAACCACGACCTCCTCATATCGAAGGTTAATGCATATGGATTTTCAAACAACGCATCAACTCTAATTCAGAGCTACCTTCACAACAGAAGGCTACATTTGAGAATAGGTGGAGAAATGTCCAACTGGCAAAATGTACCGTCTGGTGTCCCACAAGGCAGCATATTAAGGCCAATACTCTTCAACCTGTTTTCAAATGATCTATTCTTGTTCTGCAAGACATGCTCAATTCGACAGTATGCAGATGACACCACAATATATTTTTCTGCAAAAAGCTAACCTATTCTTCAGAAAAACATCGACACTGGAGTCAAGGATGTTGTATCATGGTTTGAAAGTAATAAGCTGTTATTGAACAACAACAAGACACAGTATATGGCCTTAGGCGCTATGTCACCCATAATTCTTGTTAACGGCATTGAACTCAAGTCACAGAAACAGTTAAAACTTCTAGGAGTGATGCTGGACAATAAACTAACATACAAAGAACATGTTGACGCGATATGTAACAAAGTGTCCGCCAAAGCATCCTGCATAGCAAGACTAGAATCATTTTTACCTGAAAATTTCGCAAACTTTCGCTTATAAAAGTATTTATCGTACCAAATTATACTTTGCCAATTCACTCCTATGCTCCCTTACGAAACAACTTCAAAATCGCATAGATAAATCCTTTTGTCGAGCAATCAGGCTAGTGCTTCATAAGAAACCGTCATTCAGCTCATTCGAATGCTTTTCTGAAATGAAGATGCCTATAAAATCACTACGGCAGCAAAGCCTCGTCTCTGGTACACAAATTGCATGGCAAGTGCAACACAGTTGTGCGCCAGCATATATATCAGAGTCATTCCGATTCAAAAGTAGCAACACACGGGCAGGAACGTCATGACTTTGAAATTTCAAGATACAATCTAGCATGGGAAAAAACTCAGTTGTAAGAGTTGGTAGCAAATTATACAATGAACTTTCAAAGGATACCAATTCTGAAATGTTAAAAATTAACAACAGACATTTATTTAAAGCTTGGCTATCATCTAAGAATTTGGTAGAAATGTACAGTACATTTTAAATTAACTTTTAGCAATAACAATAGCATAATATCAAATACATGTATACATAGCTTAAACTACATTATTTACGTATATACAAAACTTAAATTACATTATTTACATATATACATTGCTCGACATTCTGTAAAACATGCCTTCGGCAACTTCACATTTTTTTTTGTGAATGTAGAATTTGAGGTAAAAGAAATAAATTGATGATGATGATGAATACTATAGTCAGTTGCATAGTAGGGATAAATTCATATTTTATTGTTATTTTATCGTTATTTTGATATTTTCATATACAAATTTTACAAAGGTTTGTTTACAATAATAAAATATTTTAATATATAATTTAAAATTTAAAATTAATAAAAAAAGAAAATATATAAAAAATGCAAACATAGATGACTAATTATAGAATCTTGTGAGAGAGACATCATCCAAGAGTGCCTTTTTACCTTCTACATCAGACTATTTTACAGCGGAATCATATTTTTGTTTATCATAATGTTTTGAATAACTGTTTTGCTGTATCAGAATTGTTACGTTATCTATAAGCACACTGGCGTCAACACCTCAGCAAAACAAATTATCAGATTACAATAATAACGCCGCTAAGTGATAAAAAACCCTCTTGGGATCAACCTTGGGATCAACTATGCGGAACGTATTGTGCGATAAAACGCACTGCGTGATAACGTATCTCAATAATAATAAGTTGACTTTGACCGCATTTCGGCAGGGACAAAATAATTTAACGTATTACGCGATAAAACGTATTCTACGATAACGTATTATGCGACATTGACTGTACATCGATATATGTTTTTTTCAAATAATAAAATCTATACTTGCATGATGATCGCCGTATGGCGTGAAACTCAGAGTAGCGAGAACAGTATGTCTCTTTTTTGACGCATTCTATTTATTTATCTATATATCTACATATAATATAATATGAAGTAAAAACATATAATATATGACAGTGCTCAATGTTTGTTAAGACAGAGCATGATATAGAACAGAATCGAAGATGAGGCAGGTGCCTATATCCGTTACTTGGACTTTCACGCGTATATTTTGCGACGATCAAACAGTTTACAAAATAAATCGTCTGATGATCGCAAAATAAACGCGTGAATCTCCGAGTAACGGAAAAGGCTCTTGCCTCATCTTTGTTTCAATTCCATATCTACATGGAAAGAAGAGACAAAGATGAGGCAAGAGCTTTTTCCGTTACTCGGAATTTCACGCATTTATTTTGCGATTATACCGTCTGATGATCGTGAAATAAAAACGTGAAACTTGGAGTTACGGAAAGGCTTTGTCTCATCTTTGTCTCACTTTTATATTATGCACTGTTTTAACAAACATTGAGCACTTTCACTATGTGTTTTACGTTCTATTACATTATTGTACTTGGAAAGAAGATATATATATATCGATGTATTAACATGCATAAATTGAATTGGCAACTTAAATACTAATAATTAAACTAAGTCACGTTTGCCTGTAAATCCATTTTTAAAACTATATTTAAATAGACCTAATTTTCAGCGAGAAAGAATCAGAAATCAGTTTTTCCATTCCTAAATAGGTGGCAATTGTCATAGTCTTTAAAAAATCTGAATTTTAAATGGTACGCTATAGATATCTGCAATTCTCTTTTAATATTGAATTGAAAATAATTTCTAGAATACCGAAAAGTACTCCTCTTGGTAGTCTGTTAACAGATACCCGATGAAACAAAACACGCTCTGGTGGCTACATTCATGCGAAAATCCAACAGCTAAATAGATTATACTAGCTTGCTACGCATAATGATATATTTAAACGTAGCACACGTCAAGTGGATACACTGTCAAACTTAAGCAGCATTCATCGCCATCGAATTATCTTCCTAATCATGATTGCTTTCATTAAAGTGCTTCGAAAAGCATGTGAAAACCCACGTCAAACAAAGATACTTCTAACCATGTGGCTGTTGATATCTTCAACGTATTTTGCAGCATCTGGAATCTCAATTAAATATCGTTTTAACCATGGTTACATCAGCAACAGTCCATCTTTGATACTGCGAACAACTTCTGCAAATTCTGCAAACAGATGTGGTATTTTATGTTCTGTGGAGACATTATGTCAAGCATTTGATTACATCAGAACATTGAAGCCAATTTGTATTTTACTGAAAGCGCCTTCTGATAATCTAATAGCAAAAAGTGAAGCCGTTTATGCGTCGGTAAGCAGAATAAAGGACTACACTATTTATGTAGGATATTTTCTATGATTATATCGACTTTTAGGGTGATTGATGCCGCAATAGTATATATTAAAATATTTTTATAGTTTTTAAAATTGCCTTAATCAATTATCATTTTGTTAGTCAAATGATGATTCTTGAACTTTTCTTCGAAAAGTTGATTGCGCATGTCCGACATTCTTTTCTACAGAGCTATTCCAAATATAGATGTTTGGGAAACTGTTAGAAGTACGCCCAAGGATGGCACCAGGATTATTCAACAATGGGGCTAAGTCCCTGACCGGGGGTTTCTCTATAGAAAACCTTTGGAGAACTGCTTTCTATTTCTGAAAAGATTTCCCCGGTAATAAGATCTTCTTCCCTGATGAGGGAGTTGGATTTCACAGACATGGCAGGTGTAGTTCCTCTCTTCTGCTATCACCCCTGACTACGACATATTTTGAACGTATAAGCAATATTGTATGGTAAAATATTAATGATGGTTCAATATAAACCTTTTCTATTTTGTTTTCGTTGGTCTACTGTAATTCAAGCAAAACGTTAGCATGCAGAAGACATATTGTCCATCCAGAACTCTTTATTTAGCTATCAAAACTTTCATTCTCTATCTATCAATCAATTTTCTATCTAAATTTTCCCTTGCTATAACGATCGTAGACGTCAGTCTTCGTTCTTTTGCCGTTGTACAAATAAGTCGTGAAATCACGCAGTAATTCAACTCAGAACTATCAAAACATCATCAACAACGTCTGATATTTGAGCTAAATAAACTGTTTTTTCTAAATAAGAAACAACAATAACAATAACATTTTAATACAATAATATTCAATAATCTAAATATACAACAGTGTGATCAGAGTATAATAATCGTCATACCTTCGGTGCGGCTTCTGCACAACGGTGTAGACCGAGCGCCACAGAACTAAAACAACAAGTTTCTCCGGGCAACTTGAAAATCACATGAGCGTTCAAAAGTGTTCATAAAAATATGCTGAGCAATTACCTATTCCTTGTTTTAATTAATATCTATTGTAAACCTTTCAAAAATCCAATTTATATTTCATGATTCACGGTCAGAGCCTTCTTATCATTTTGAGAAAATGCTGGATGTGAGCTTTATGGTCAAGATTTTGCGAATTCATAGAAGCATGACGAAAACACAAAATGTATGAATTAAGAGGGCTCTGACCGTGAAATGATTTATAAATTCATCTCTGGTAAGCTCCACAATAACATTTGACCAAAACAAGAAATAGGTAATTGTTCAGAATATTTTTACGAACACTTCTATGTGATTTTCAAGTTGCCTGGAGAAACCTGCCGTTTTAGTTCTGTGGCGCTCGGTCTAGTGTCTAATAAAATGTATAGCCGGCGATAATAAAATTGGAACTTCTCTCCAACTCGCTCCAACTAACTCTGATCCTATTTTACAGAATACATATTTTCGTACAAGAAACTAGAAACATAATTTAATACAAAAACGAAACTAAACTAAGACAAAGAAAAAGTAATTACGTAAACTGAAAAGTAAATTTAACCAATAGGATATAAGATCCGTTTAATCTAAATATATTTTAACCAATAGGATATAAGATCCGTTCAATCTAAATATATTTTAACCAATAGGATATAAGATCCATTTATGCAATGACGTCTACGAAACTATCTATACGGAACTTCAATCCGATTATAGGAAGTATATTTACCTTAGCTATTGTGAAACTACTTTTAAATGTTCTATTTGTTGTACTAAAGTAAAGGAATCTCCATAAGAGGGGAATCGTCGATTACACTTGCTTTGTGTCTTAATGTACAATGTTTAATGTTTAGGTTTTCTGATAATAGTTTTAATATTATTATTTCTAGGTTACACCATTCAAAAGTAAGTATATCTGATGAGAAGAGAAACTATTTCACTTTCTTGGATATCATTTTGGCATTACAGGTCCAGCGACTAAATGTGATATATTACATTATCCAATCATCATCTGTTATTCGAGGATCAATAATATAAAGCGAACGGTACATAGCTTAGCTGTCAGGTACCTCTGAAAATATTAAAACAAACCTTTACTATGATCATATAATGTCTAATCAACAAGATATTAAATTAGCTATTTTACAATATTTTTTGATTGCCGTCAATGAATTTTGATTTTTTTCATAGTGTATAACTATAAGTGAATATGAAACTGTTGCTCGATTGTATGATTCGTTATAGATTTTTACTATCGAATCTAAATGGTCAAGACTTTTCTTGAAATTTATAATAAAACAAGCAGGGAGTCGTTTGTTTAATATTTTAATTCTGGCAGCCTGAAATGAAATTAGAATTCCTTTGAGATACGTTCATATTTTACCTTTAAGTCGAAATTTTAAAACAATGGAAATTTCAAAGAACCGGAAAACAAATCAGAAATATAGGAGATACTGAGCTTGATCAATCTTTCTAAAGTAAATAATAGTGACGTCGTCGCGTAAGAATACACGCACGCATCCATGATACCATTACTGTGTAATTATAAATCATATGACTCTACTTCTATAACGTATGTAGTTTCGTAATAAAAAGTCAGTTCTATACATAAGAAATGCAAGCGTGTTCTTTGTCTAGAACGACGCAGCAATAGTCAGAAGAGACTACCAAAATACTGATATGGGAAAAAACTATTAGTACGGGATTCTCCGCTCTAATGCACAGATGGACTATAAAAGTCTGTTTGAGTCGCTGACTTAACATAAACATACATGCTTGATATTATAATCCCTTCATTCTATTTTCAGATCAATTAGTGGGATTACATCCGATATGTTTCGATGGTAACAATGATGGTTTTGGCTCATTTGTTTTCAATGGGAGAAATGATGAATACTATATTCGTCTTATTCATACATCTGGTTCCATTGCATGTGATATTTTTAGTGGGATTAAGCATCCATTAACCTGTTTTGATTTGACAATATTTCCTGTCTTGACCGATTTCAATAATAAAGTTTTGATTAAATCGTTCCTTCCAACTGACGGCCTCACAGTAAAGACAATCAATGTCATTTCAAAAAAGACAACAAGGCTGAATACAGGAGAAGTTTATCGCTTATGGATGATAGAAGACCTGCAAGATCTCGATGATATGGATAATTCTGGAACGACATGCGTCTATGTTTTTGTTACTCCAAAGTAATTCTTCAGTTATCTTTTACGCATATTGATCTATTGTAACTATTTACTGTATCCATATCACATTGTGATTGACTTTCTTTAGCTTTCTGTTCGGACATTATTAAATCCTTTTTACTGCCAAAAGATGCTTCTATAATGCAATTAGTTAGTACACGCGACTACTATACGGAGGGAGATACTAGAAAAAACTGTTAATGCATTAGATAGATTTTAAACTACTCTAAAATTACTATTGATCGTTAGTTAATTACAAATTTAAGATTATCCAATCTGAAAATCTAATCTGAGCTTAATTATGCCTAATTCATTACAACGACTACCTATATTTAGGAGTTCCGATAGCCTCTTGAAATACTTAAAAATAATTCTTCAACATACTGTAAAATACTGTCCTACTATTGAAGTTTGTCCGGTAGTGTACTGTAATTTTCTGATTTTCTGTTATAATATTTGATTTGTCTGGATTGCTTTGCCGTATTATTTTTCCGTTTTCCACCCGTTCAGTTCCGTGCATAGTTCAGTACTGTTGTATACTATACGCATGCGCATAACGCATGCTTAAGAGTAAGAACACTCATTCATATCTTGTACGCTAGAATACATGGCACAGTTGATATAGGAATAATCCTTCATTGACATTTTATTAATTTTATAATTTTATATTATTTTAAAAATGTCAACTACTACTAGAGGCGCAGCTGAAGCGAAAGACAGCGATGGTGCTGATGATTTAATGGAAATATCCGAAGTGATTTTATTATTAAAGAAAATGATGTCAGACCAAGAGGTGAACGTAAGGGAACAACACCGTAAAATCGAAGGGAATACTAAAAACAAGGAACCTCTACGTTATGCGCATGCGTACAGTATACAACAAGTACTAGCCTCATTCCATCATGGCCCTCATTTGCGTGCTGCACTTCAGGCGCCACGCAAACATGAGGGCCGTGATGGAATGAGGCTAGTTTAGTACCTCTACACAGGACGATAATGCAGGATAATATTTAAAAGAGAAGATTTCAGTGGCAGAACAAAGAGGGAATGCTACTTACTATCATGGGTACCTTTATTTATGATGACGTTGAGAACAATTTTGAAATAGATTAATTAGATAAATTAAATTAGGCCCAGAATAGGGGAATATTAGGCAAATTTTCAAATGACACATAGTTCTGTTTTAAGTTAACATTTTATGGAATGTATATATATATATATATGTATGAAGAAATAAATGATATTGATGTTTAAAAAAAAAAAAAGTTCGGTATATCTTGAATCATATAGGTATAAGATATAGAGCGCTGCCGCTAACCACGTGACCTCCACTAACGCTGACTTTAGCCATTTTCTTGGAGGGAAAACAATGGTGTCGTGACGCGTGGCAGCTTTGACGGGAAAATAAATCAAACAAAAGATCAGCTGTTTTGAGTGGAGAAAGTTTTACTTGTTTCGAGAATTGGTTAACAACGGTTGAATTGGATTGATTGATTGAACAACATTTTACATGGTATTGTCGTGTGAACAAAAGCTGAAGGGCCCTGAAGGTAATTGCCGATAATAATTCCTAATAAATCATACTTTTAACAATTTAATTGTTCAAAATCGTCATCAAATAGCTGTTACCCAAGACAACCAAGAAACACTTGTCTATGCTTGATTCAACCCTACCTTTGGTTGAAAATTTACGGAATAATATTCCTGTTTCTTCGCCATGTGAGTAACATCTCCACAAAAATACCGATTAAAATTACTTGTGCTTCAAAAAGTTAAAAGTCTTTCCCGTAGAAAAATGAATTCTACGTGCCAATGGTACAGAGTCTCAATTTTGCCAAAATAAAACCATGTCAATTATTATCAATCAAAACCAAACAATTATCAATCAAATCTGCACCCTCAACAACAACTACCTGTAAATCCGATAACTCCGGTGCCTATTACAAACGTCATCAATGCTCAGCACAGGGTACCTCAACAACTAAGTCAGCAACCACAACAGCATTATTTATGCAACCAGAGACCTCCCCCGTCAATGAAGAACGCCTGGCCCGAATGGAAGCTTAGCTACAACACTTAATGATGCTCCTCTCCAACAGATTGCCAACACAGACTCAACGGAATTATTAAAATGTTTCTATTTTAATGCAAAATCACTATTAAATAAACTAAATCAGCTTGAGGTAATCCTAACCTCTAACTCATACGATATAATATTCATAACAGAAACATGGCTATCATTGACAGTTCCTGATTCCTTACTAGTCTCAAATACCGGATATTCCGTTGTCCGAAGAGATAGAGTAACTGCAATTGGTAGAGGTGTTATTATTTTTATTAAGGAGATTCGTTATGCGATATTAGAATTACCGTCGAAGTTTGACAATCTTGAGAGTTTGGTTATTGACATAAGATTATCAGCGCATCAAAAATATCGAATGGCATGTTCTTACAATCCACATTCAAAAGCTATTTCTATTATTGATACAGAGATCATCGGTTCGTTTTTTGATTTTTGTTCACAGTGTGTTTTCCCTTGTTTTTACATTTGAGATTTTAATTACCCATCTATTGAACGGGGCATTCCTCTTAGTTATGAGGGCAACTGTCATGATGTCTTTGTGGACGCTGTCACAAGAAATAACCTAAAACAAATAATAATATGTCCTACACGATTGAATAACATTTTGGACCTTCTTTTAACGTCTGATCCAGCTTTAATTACTGAGCATGAAATTGTTGAACCTTTTACAGACACATGTGATCATAATTCTGTAGAATTTTCCGTTCAAATCTCTACATCATCATATTCTAAAGTTAATCATGCAAAGCAAAATTTCAGGAAAGCAGATTATTATACTATTTCAATGATTTTGAAAGATATAAACTGGATACATTTATCGAAAAGTTGCCATGGTGATGTTAAATCTTTTTGGAGTATAATTTCTGAAATATTTGATTACTGTATTCATAACTTTGTTCCTTTGACTAAGAATAGAAAATTTAAGTATCCAAAGACAATTCGCTCTCTTGCTCTAAGGAAACGCCTGGCTTACAGGAATTCTGTCGTATCAAATACCGATTTTAAAAATGCATCGAAAGAGTATGAGAAAGCAGTAAAAGAATTCAATATTCAACGTGAAAAATGTCTTCTGGAGGAAGTTTCTCTTTCTCGATTTTATTCATTTGTAAATAGTAAACTACAATCTCATCCTTCGATACCTGCTGTACAAATTGAAATAGGAGAAAAGGTAACTGATATCAGTCATAAAGTTGAGCTTTTTAATAATTATTTTGCTACTGTCTTTACACAGGATGATGGGAACAATCCTGAATTTTTGCAACTGGTCAATATTAGTACTACATCTTTGTCATATATCAATTTCTCTCAAAAGGATATTCTTAAGGAGTTACTTGCCTTACCAAATAAAGCGTCTGCATCTCCTGGTGGATATCTAGCTATCTTTCTCAAGTCTATTGCTAACGATATTACTTTACCTTTATCCATATTATTTGAATCGTCTATGCAGTCTGGTCAACTGCCATCTATATGGAAAACAGCATTTGTAATACCAATCTTTAAAACAGGAAAATCCTAATTATGTCAAAACTATCGCCCGGTTTCGTTGACTTGTGTAACATGCAAGGTGATGGAATCGTTTATCTCAAAACAAATGAAAAAGTATTTCTTGAAACATGGCCTTCTCACCAGAGAGCAGCACGGATTTTTAGAACGTCGCTCGACGTGGACACAGCTGTTATCTACTCTTAACATTTGGTCTAAAGCAATAAACAATAAATTATTAACGGATACAATCTATTTGGACTTTAGTAAAGCTTTTGATACCGTGTCGCACAATAAGCTAGTTATCAAGCTCAACGCATATGGTATACAGTTCATCAAATGGATATCTTCATTTTTATCTGGTCGCACTCAATCTGTTTGTATTGAAAATATCCATTCTAAATCTTTAAATGTTTGACAGCGGTGTACCCCAGGGCTCCGTACTTGGGCCTCTATTGTTTATTATATTTATTAATGACATTGTAAGTTGCCTCGAGGACGAATGCCACATCAAATTGTTGTGTATTTTCCTTTGGAAATGTCAACGTTCAACAACAGATTTACAACTTGAAAGGAAAAGAACTGAGATCAGTAAATAGAATAAAAGACCTGGGAGTTGTATTCACTACCGACCTTAAGCCTTCAGATCATTGCGCTATGATTACTGCAAGGCCAAGTCTAGGTCATTCCTAATAAGAAAATGTTTCTGAAGTAGAGATGCTGATGTTTTAATGAAAGCATACAGTGTGTACGTGAGACCACTTTTAGAATCAGTGTCTCATCTATGGTCACCATATTTAATTAAAGATATCATTAACATTGAAAAGGTTCAAAGAACATTTATTAGGCATGTATGTAGCCTGCGTCACAGACCAAAATATTTTTAGAACGTTAGCTTCTAAACATGTTTTGGTCTGTGACGCAGGCTAGCATGTATGCCACATCAAACATATTTACGGTCAAACATATCAAACTCGCTTGAAGTATCTCAATATTAATTCTTTGGAATTAAGGAGAATCAAAAGCGATCTGATAATGATGTTTAAAATTATTAATAATCTAGTAGATTTACATTTAGAAGAATTTTGTAAATTCAATAAACCTAAATATTCAATGCGAAGTAACTCCTTAAAGTTACAACTGACAAATGTATCCGGTAGGCTAAATATCAGCAAATACCAATTTATCAATCGAATAATTCCATGGTGGAACAGTTTACCAGAGAGTGTGGTAACCTCCAAATCATTAATTTCCTTCAAATCAAAATTGAACACTATTGATTTAAAGGCATTATGCAATGTTAAGTAACGATTAACGAATTTTAATATTCTGCTTTCTTTATGTATTTAAAGGATATATGTAAGTGGAAGTTTTACTTTCTTATATAATCCGATCAGTATTTTTGCCGGATTTACTGCATTATACATTTTCCCCTACGTGCAGGAAGCAGTTGATCATCCATTTTATCCAAATCAATTGCTCTTTTCTTCAACTGTGTTTTGTTATAGTATATGACATATAGAATATTTGTACTATATTAATAATAATAATAATAATAATAATAATAATAATAATAATAATAATAATAATAATAATAATAATAATAATAATAATAATAATAATAATAATAATAATAATAATAATAATAATAATAATAATAATAATAATAATAATAATAATAATAATAATAATAATAATAATAATAATAATAATAATAATAATAATAATAATAATAATAATAATAATAATAATAATAATAATAATAATAATAATAATAATAATAATAATAATAATAATAATAATAATAATAATAATAATAATAATAATAATAATAATAATAATAATAATAATAATAATAATAATAATAATAATAATAATAATAATAATAATAATAATAATAATAATAATAATAATAATAATAATAATAATAATAATAATAATAATAATAATAATAATAATAATAATAATAATAATAATAATAATAATAATAATAATAATAATAATAATAATAATAATAATAATAATAATAATAATAATAATAATAATAATAATAATAATAATAATAATAATAATAATAATAATAATAATAATAATAATAATAATAATAATAATAATAATAATAATAATAATAATAATAATAATAATAATAATAATAATAATAATAATAATAATAATAATAATAATAATAATAATAATAATAATAATAATAATAATAATAATAATAATAATAATAATAATAATAATAATAATAATAATAATAATAATAATAATAATAATAATAATAATAATAATAATAATAATAATAATAATAATAATAATAATAATAATAATAATAATAATAATAATAATAATAATAATAATAATAATAATAATAATAATAATAATAATAATAATAATAATAATAATAATAATAATAATAATAATAATAATAATAATAATAATAATAATAATAATAATAATAATAATAATAATAATAATAATAATAATAATAATAATAATAATAATAATAATAATAATAATAATAATAATAATAATAATAATAATAATAATAATAATAATTTTTATCGTAAAACTTGATTAACCTTGGTTTCATTTATAGTATATGACATATAATATAGTTTGAAAAAGAGGGATGTTAAACGAGATGGGATATTAACCGAAATTACATTAAGCGATTTATTAGTTAAGTTTACATAGAAAACAGAAAACGGTTTTTGAAAATTAGGGATATTAAGCGAGGTGGGATATTGACGAGATCGTCTGTATAGGTTATAGGTGAGAGAGTAATTGAGGTGGCATCGCCCTATCGAAATGCTCCCATACCACTCGTCTGTATCAATATGAGTGGCTCTTCTCTCTAAGAGCAATGATTGTAAATGCTCTTTGGTGATCTCATACATGACACTGCAGCTCAATTTCTTCAGATTTCATTGGCAGATAGGACTTGATTGTTAATCCTCAACGATGTACCGCAGCTCCTCGTGATGCAATACCCTCTGGACCATTCCATCTGCTAATGTTGTACTCTCATTTGACGTTTTAGACGAAGTTAAGGCTGAAGTTGACCTTATATATAGGGTTATGAAATTATCGAATGTGATACTGGTCACTGATTGGTTGTTATTGATGATTGTGTCAGGCAGGCTTCGTGAAACCGTAAAATTACGGCTTTTGGCTTGAAACTCTAAAACGCAACAAAATGGCAACACAATAAAATGGCGTTAATAAGAAGCAAGGGCTTTGTTTGATAGAGCAAATAAAAATACCCTTCACATTCAAATTAGCAACAAGAAAACATAATTACTTTTAAATCAAATTATAAATTAAAAAAAGTATATAAAACCCCCTTGTTTCTGCCCATGGTTCTACAGCATTTTTGTTTTGTTGATAAACGCCAAAGCCAAGCGGCACGATACATTTCAGACAGTATCGCACTGCTTTAAAAGTATAAACGCATAGGATCCTGTATTTGAATAGCTGAATAATACTTTAAATCTTCTTTATAAATAATATATGCATTCAGATTTAACCAATGCTTTTTGGGTTTATTTTAATCTGTTTTATAACTTGTTGTAGCTTTCCTCAAAAAGCGCATCATGTTTTATTGAAAGTCCGCGCGCGTTCTAGTCTCTACGATGACAACATTTAAGGATAATTTAGATATGATCATTATTTTGAGCTTTTTAATGTCAGAATAAACAAGTTATTTATTTTATGAAACAAATAGAGAACGGATATCCTTCTTAATACGAACAGTTTGGGTGCAATGGGACATTGAAGAGTCCAAAATCACTCGCCTGGCAGCTCTTTTGATTGTGTAAGCCTCTTTTATGTCTCATTACGCACCCAGCATGATCGTATCAGAGTATACATAAGATTCAGCACCGTTTCCTATTAGTTAATCAGAACTGAAGTCCACCTGCTTTGTCAACTGTCATCTATTTTATCAGTAATACAAAGTATTTCTAATAATTAAATTATATTTTATTTTATTTGCAAATTTTTATGTGTACGTGAATGTACACATAAAAGAAAAAATCAGACATTCATATTTGCTACTACAGTATTAGTTTCACGCCAAGGCGATCATCAGGCAATTTAATCTGTGAAAAATATGTGATACATTCTATGGTATATATATAAGCAGCTAATTTTATTGTTAAGTTTTCTATTGTTTATATTTGGTAATTACATTGTTCTTTAGATAATGGTTCCTGTTTATTGTTAAGATTTAAAGTTTGATAAATAGAACTTATTTTGATGTCGGCATTTGCTGATCATCTCTGTTTTTTTATTTAAAAGTTTTTTATCTGAACAAATGATATGGTATTTTTCAGTGAGGCAAAGGTCACATTTCTTTGATTTGCTGTTTTATGCCGTTGCAGATGATAATATGGACCAGTCTATTGACACACGATAGAACCTGTTCTATTATATGCTTCTGAGACGTGGGTTCTATCAACCTCACTATTGACCCGACTTGACTCAGCTTATGACGCCATGCTTCGGCATGCTTTAGGAGTACATTGGCCCAACTTACTGTCTACTGCTAAACTTAGGAAACTTTCCCCTTCTGCCTCTGCTATTGCTCACCAACGTCAGATGTCTTTTTTAGGTCACATCGAAAGATCAAAGACGTATGCCCCTCAACCGCTGCATGACATCCTTCATTGGCAACCGAAGGAGATGCTTCGACGGGGCTATGGTAGAGTAGTATCTTTTCATAATGTTTTGTATCGTGAATTGTGTTATTTAAAAGTTTCTTTGTCAGCTATGTCTGACCGTGTTTTGTGGCGTTCTTTATGTAGCAAATATGTAAGGCGTAAGAGGGACGGCACATTCCTATAATGTGACTGTCTATACTACTACTACTACTACTAGTCTATTGTCACAAGACAATGGTCACGCGTCTCTTGGGACTGTGACGCAATGATCACACAAGTAAGATATGAATTGAAACTTGCTAAAAAAAAATTACGTGATTGTTCTCCTACTATACACAATATCAGTCTTTTACAATCTATTGTTGATCAAAAAACAATAGATCTCGCAACCGCTCATAACGCCCTAATCGAGCGTGAATTAAACGCTATAATTTTAGCGGTAAAAACGGCTAGTAATAGTAATAAGCATTGTATAGCATGGAAAGAGATAAGGCGTCTTAAGAACCCATCCCACAAGTCCTTATTAGTTGAAGCGTATGATTCTGTCGAGGCAAACAGTATGATTCGTAATTATTTTTATGATTTATATAATCCCCCATCCTGTCTACTATCGTTAAATAAATTAGCTCCACCGCCTAACTTCTCCCCTCCTGATATGTCCAATTATAATACTTCTCCTGTTACTAATGACGAATTATGCTCTATTCTATTTTCTATGAAACCCCTTGCGTCTCCTGGACCAGATGGAGTCCCCACCCTGGCACTTCGAGAACCTCTTGTACAATATGAGCTACTTACCATCATAAATGCCGTTTTGTCAGGGGAGCAACAATTAGTACCGGGTCAATGGCGAAGATCTGCTGTCATCACCGTCAACAAGAACACATCTAGAGACCTAGACCAACAGAGGGGTATCACTTTAAGTTGTACTGCAGGGAAAGCTAATAATAAGATTCTACATAAAAGGCTGGCGTCAGTAATTGACCCATATTTAAGATACAATCAAAATGGTGGCAGGAATAGCCGGTCAACCTTAGGCCAAATTCTATCAGCTAGGATATTGTTAGAAGGCTGTAGGACTCATCAAAAAGACATTGTTGCAATTTTTATTGACTTCAAAAAGGCCTTTGACTCTGTGTTAAGATGCAGAATCCCAGAAATATTAGATTTCTATAATGTACCTATTGTTCTTATCGATGCTATTATGTCCTTTTATTCTTCTACTTCGGCTTTTGTTAGAGCTCACTATGGTGATACTGATGATTTCCCGACAGCTTGTGGAGTACTACAGGGTGACACATTGTCCCCTTTTTTATTTACACTATTTATTGATTATGTTTTTCGTATTTCATGTCCTGACTCTTCCGGTTTCACCCTTGATCGTCGTAGGTCTTCACGTCATCAAGAGCGCAGCGTATCGGACCTCTCATTCGTTGACGATATTGATATCTTAACAAATAGCATATCTGATGTACAACAGCTTCTTGATGAAGTTGAACGGGTTGGTAAAACGGTAGGCTTGACAATTAACACGACTAAGACGAAATTTATTGCTTTAGGCATAAAACAGGCACACCTTGCAACATCTAATGGTGACATAGAACTTGTAGATTCGTTCAAGTACCTAGGTTCTGTACTTCCATCTTCTTCAGATGATTTAACACAACGTAGAGGCCAGGCTTGGGCAGCCATTAGAGGTCTGAATAAATTCTGGGCGTCCGATGTCAACACTGACGTTAAGTTAAGACTGTTCAGACACACGATAGAACCTGTTCTATTATATGCATCTGAAACGTGGGTTCTATCAACCTCACTATTGACCCGACTTGACTCTGCTTATGACGCCATGCTTCGGAATGCTTTAGGAGTACATTGGCCCAACTTACTGTCTACTGCTAAACTTAGAAAACTTTCCCCTTCTGCCTCTGCTATTGCTCACCAACGTCAGATGTCTTTTTTAGGTCACATCGAAAGATCAAAGACGTATGCCCCTCAACCGCTGCATGACATCCTTCATTGGCAACCAAAGGAGATGCTTCGACGGGGCTATGGTAGAGTAGTATCTTTTCATAATGTTTTGTATCGTGAATTGTGTTATTTAAAAGTTTCTTTGTCAGCCATGTCTGACCGTGTTTTGTAGCGTTCTTTGTGTAGCAAATATGTAAGGCGTAAGAGGGACGGCACATTCCAATAATGTGACTGTATATACTACTACCAGTTTATTGTGTATTCTTTTTTGTCGTTTTTGAGTGTCCAAATATGTTTTGATAATTCCGTTGAGTTAATGTATTTTTCTTTCTTGAATGTTAGTTTGTGTTGTGAATATCTATCTTTAAATGTCCCTTCTGTCAGGCCGATGTAGTTTTGTCCTTCCGTATTTTCTTCTGTTGTGATCCTAGCGTTGTATACGACGCTTGTTTGAAGACATTTGTTCTCTAGTGCTCATGTTGTTTTATTTCTGCAGTTGCATAATTTATTGGGCTGCGTGTTTTGTGTTTTCTGCGGATTAATTATGTTATTGTTGTGGGTGGTTAAGATCGCTTTCATATTCTGTGTGCAACTTTAACTAACTTTCACTGTGTTAAGGTTGAATATCTTGTGATGTGGATGCTGTTTTCTAAAATGTTTTGAAAGAAGCTTGAGAAATATTTTCCCAATATTGTTCTTAACGCTTTTATTGAAGGGTGGATTAAACCAGGTGATCTGTCGCCGTCTATTTTTTCTGCTCCTGGTAGTGCGCGGGACGTACTTAAGATCGCTATTATGGCCACTCGACTTTAGGGCTGTCTCGTATACGTGTTTGTTTTTGTCAAATAGGTCTTCGTTTATAGATAGATCGGATAGTCGTTGGTTAATTGCTGTTGGAATATGTTTTATTATGTTTGGCGGGTGGTTTGATTTCGTGTTAATGTATGAAGGTTGATCGCCTGGTTTTCTGTAAGGGTAGTGAGTTGAGTTTGATAGATTAAAGGTCACGTCTAGAAAGTTAGTAGTTTCTAGATTAGTGTCGATCGTTATCTTTAAGCCAAGTTCTTTAAAGGTTCTAATTATTCTTTTCTTAATACTTTCTGTTTGCGGTCCGGACTTTCTTTCTAGGACAGCTAGTCCATCGTCTCTGTACAGTCCAATGCTGTTTAAAACCAGGCGATCAACCTTCATACATTAACACGAAATCAAACCACCCGCCAAACATAGTAAAACATATTCCAACAGCAATTAACCAACGACTATCCGATCTATCTATAAACGAAGACCTATTTGACAAAAACAAACACGTATACGAGACAGCCCTAAAGTCGAGTGGCCATAATAGCGATCTTAAGTACGTCCCGCGCACTACCAGGAGCAGAATTAGCAAAGGCAAGCTTTTGACCTCGAGTTAGCAGACTCTACTGTTTACCAAACTTACATTTTGACAGTGAGTCTGCGAGCAGGCTAGAACATTAGTTGATGCGATGTTATTCTGTCTCTAACAAAAAGCCAACCTAGGTGACTTTGCATATCAGAGACACAAGTGCGATAGTTACAACAGAGCACTGTCCTCATTCCTCTGCTTCTCAATCTCTGGTGGCGATCTAGATGTTCGGTTTTACAGTCCCCCCATACGAAAGTGCAGTAGTCAAAGTGTGGCAAAACAATGGTGTTGTTAATAGTTCTAGCTGCTTCTTGCAGTATGAAGCGTCTCACATATTTCAAAACGCCCAAGCTTCTATTTAGTTTCTTATTAATTGCTACGAAATGTTTGTCGAAAGATAGGGTATTGTCTATTTTAATGCCTAGGTATTTTAAAAGATCTACTCTTTCGACAGGTTTGTCATCCAGCTTTATTATTAAATCGACGTGTTCTTGTTTATTAAGTTTTGGCCTGGAGCCTATTGACAAGGGGGTAACAAGCATTAAAATCACCACACAACATAATAACATCACGGGATGGTATATCAACTAAGATAGAAGATAGCTGAGCATAGAAAAGGGAGGCCTCGATCTGTCTCAGAGCAGTGGGAGAGTAAACAGAGAAAACATGTACGATAGGATCAAATCATTTAACAGACACTTCTAGAATACGGGATGAATGAGAATTTACACGAACATAACGAACATCAACACACGGACTACATATAAATCCTACACCACCAACACCATAACATTCAGCAGACGATGTAATAAATGTACATTTATTATCTAAATCAACATAACGAATATGTTCGTCGTGGATAATACGATGTTCCTGAACAGCAACAAACAAAAAATGGAACTTACGTGTGAGTGCAGCTAACTCTTTCTGTCATCACGGACACTTCAGGGTTCTGGAGTTGAACGTAGCGATACGATCAGGCGGAGGGGGTCTTTCGCTGAAGGAGATAATGTGCTATCTCCATTAGGAACTCGATTGCGAGATCGCAGTGCTGATCCAATCAAACTTGAAGACTTCGGTCTGTGACGATTTCTATTTCTATTACGATGTCCGCAGCTACGATTTCTTCTTGCTGAAAGTGCTTTCTGAGAACGGAAGCCTCGTCAAAAAACCTTGGCTCAAGTTTTAATTGAGGAGATGGAATGATGGTAATTTTCTGGCAACTACAGCAACTAATAAAAGTGCGTATAAAGGTTAATAAAACTTCAAACAGAAACCGGAAACCGCGCGTCGAAACACGTCCGTTCTTGATGAAAGCCTCACCTCACTCCGGAACCCCTAGAAGGAAAGGGGAATACTCTCTTCCTCTAAGGGAGAGGGTCTTCGCTGCTAGGTTTTTCAGAGGTGCCTTGCTGAAATCCTGGATTCAACCCTGGGTTAGAGCCATCACTTCACAAAAGTTGGAACACGCTTTCATGTGCTCTTATCGTCTCCTATTACAAAGATGCAAGACAGTCATGCGATTTTTGAACGCCATCTTTGATCTTCCAGGAAAATGATTCTTATTTTCAATAAATTAAAGTAAGTAAGTAATGCAGAAGGTGTCGCCCTCCCGAAGGTACCCGTACCACTCCTCTATCTCTAGAGGAGTGGCTTTTTTCCACAAGAGCAATGATTTTAAACGCTCTTTACTGATCTCAGCCGCGACACTACAACTCAATTTCAACAGATTTCATGGCTGACAGGTTTTGATGCGTTGCATCTACTCACAATGCAATTCTCTCTGTACCAGTCCATCCACCATCCATCCTTAGATGGTACTGATTTGATGTTCATATAAAATCAAAGCTGAGTTGAGCTTAGGGGGGATTTGAACCACAGTCGATTAGATATGATCCGATCTGGCATCCGATTCTGTTGCTCTGCCATCTGAGAAATCCTAATCCTCCTATTTTCAATAACAAATGTACAAGCAAATCAAAACATGAAGTAATGTGTTTATTGTATTTGTACAAAGATTTACACATAATGCTGCAAAATACAAAGAAATTAAAAAACTCTAAAATGGCGTCAAGTTGTGTGTAACAGTTTAGTAGCATTGACAGCTTCATCGAAGAACAAGGCCGACCTAAAAAACCCAAACATATCAATCTCCTTCAATTATTTTCATTACTAAATTAGTGGAATCATGATTTATATTTGATGCAGTTAGTTTTCCCCTAACTCCAGAATTCAAGAAAGAAGTTCTAGAAATCTTTTTGAAATATTTATATTAAATTGAGAATGAATAAAATGTGTACGAACGAAACACAAACGAAATTTTCTTTCTTTGTATACTATAGTTCCCAAAGAGAGTTCAATTTTTAACTTAAAAGCAGTAAAGCTACAGCATGAAATACAACACGATATTCCAACAATCTCAAATGTGTTATACGGCCGCTGCAAATGATGTGACAAAATTGACAATGAAATTGTTTCGCAAGCAAAGCAGGGAAAGCTCAAGATAACCAATGAAAAGATATGATTTTAATATTTGATGAAATTGTAGCTATTACGAAAGTATGGAGACATGAACATTAACATGATATAAAAATAATAAAAATACCGTGTTACTTCATTGTGAAAGACGCTGATGCCATGGCTGAAAGAGTAGCCACAGGAATTCCGTCAGACAATGAGAACTGCCATACGTGGAGAAGACTCACGAGAGGCTTGATATTTGGCAGAGAGGCAGGTACGTAAGGAGAAAACGGGAATGCATCAGAAAAACTCACAAGCCGACGCGGCGAGTGATTTTGCCTTCAAGTTTGCTCCTGAAGTGACTCGAGTGCGCCAAGTATTGATAGCACATACTGTGAGCCAATTGCTTTTTACATCACTTCTATTAAGCATTTACATGACTTTCTTGCTCATGAAGTATTTTTGAAAACTCAGGATCAAATTGAAAATCCTCATTCGTGATATCAAATGGTGATTTGGCGTCAAACTCTAAACCAATCAGATTGATCGAATCATTTTCGTTATAATACAAAAGCAATATATATATTTTTCCAGGTCCATCTTTTTTAAAAAAAACTACAAAACAATCCATCAAAGTCCATCACAACTTCAAATAGCTCGTTCATACATCTATTTATTCTGATTACTAAAAGGCATATATCAATTTATTTATTAATACCTTATATATGCGTTCGAAGAATTTAATGCTCGATAGTTGTTCGTCATCATCTCGATTTCATTGGCTTCAGAAAGTAGAATTTATGACGCATTTAAACTTTAATCCCCTTTTTTCAAGATTTGAAACTATCACTTTTTTAAATGATTCTGTATCAGAAAATTGGCAAAGTAATGTATGTATGTCATGTATTTTATTTGCCAACAAGGTACCTCTCATTACCAAAGGCCACTTATCATTATAATTTAATAATATGAAGGTACAAATTATTGAAGGTTCTTTGTAAAATTAACCCTATAAACAATTTGAGTTTTAATTTTCTATTGATCAACATTATTGAAAGGTGGGATAAATGAAACTCAAAATAAAATAATATATCAACTATTTGAAAAAATAATAGTAATTACCAATTCATGTATAAATTTAAATGCAAAATTGGCCGGCAGCCTTGCGCTTGGTTTGATCCCGCAAGGCGCAATGGTCAATTTGATGCCTTTTATGTATTAACAAAACAACTGATCAAAACGCCGAACATTAGAATAACATACACTAGGCTCCACTAGGCCGAACATACGCTAGGCTCTATAGTATAGAATATATTAGTATTTTTTTTAATCATCTGATCTGTTATGTTCTCATTAAACATACAGTATGATTTCATACGTAGGATTTTATTATCCTTCACAACAACAACACATTCTGATCATAGTATAACACCTACATGTGACATAGTGAAGTACAAGGTGTTATATGCATGACCGCATAACAACATCTGTGCTATATCTAATCGTAAATGCTCGCAGCACGTATAAACTATTTTTCATCATTCCATATCGCGCTATGCTATATGAGAGTAATCATAAGTGACAACATATTTATTCTCCGTTTAGTGTCTGACGCCGCGTTCAGCGATATGAAAATCTAATAAAAATGGCTGATAATTATCAACTGCGTTTATTTTCTATTCTCTCATTGTGTTCCTTCACTTTATCAATATTATTAACAAATCCTTCATGTAATGCTCCTGGGATATTTGAATTGTACATGAACTCTACTGCAAATACAAGTAGTTTGATTATTGGCATTTCAACGATGAGCTCTTTCACACAGTGTATATTCAATTGTAATAGAAATTTAGAATGTGATGGTCTTGATTACATAGATGGTATGAAAGAGAAGAATTGCATCTTATTTTCCTATTTCCATCTCAAACTTTTCGTCTTGGATGGAGTCACTCATGCTGAAGTAAGTTGTATCATATTACTATTTTTTTTTTTTTGTTATGAATTCGTAGTGTCTGGAAATGGAAGTGAGGTCTGAGCTCTCATTTATACGTTGAGCCATTTACGATGTTTATTTGTATTTTTATGCATGTCCGATTGTATGAGAATTGTCTACAAAGCGGTAGTAGAAGATGGTTAAAAACCTAACTATGAAGGCGACTTCTGAAAGAAGACCTACTCGCTGATGTCGCAGTGACATAAAGATGATAATGTAGATGATAAAGTGTTCCACCAGTAGTCACCTGGATTTAACACAATCAGAAAATTGTTTTTTTACTGAAAGTATTTTGAAATTTGATTTACATTTGAGATTTGATTCTCATATTGATAAATGTAATGTTTCCTGAGAATATAAAATCATTTCCAATTCACAGTTGATTTCATATAAATTATTTTACTTGTGATTTATTTGTTTCAGAAACAAAATCAATCATGGCCAGGTATGAATGTCCACAATATGTCCGGCAATATGTGTGTTAGTACAATTTCATTAGTATTGAAAAAAATAGTTACTGTAGTGTCATATTAAGACATTGTAAAATCATCGAACGCGATGCTGATCGCTGATTTTGTTGTTGTTGATGTTTGTGTCAGGCTACATAAAATCGTAAAATTACGGCCTTTGACTTGAATCCCCATAATGCAAACACTTTTAAATCAAATCATAAATTAAAAATAGTCTATAAAACCCCCTTGCTCAATTTTTCTGTCCATAGTTCTACAGCATTTCTGTTTTGTTGATAAACGCCAACGCCAAGCTGCAGTTGGCGTTACCTTTACGATAAACTTTAGTATTTCACTGCTTTAAAAGTATAAACTGACTCTATATGCGTATAGCGGAATAATACTCTAAATATATAATGTTAAAAAATTATGTATCCTCTTCTATATAAATAATGCATTTAGAATTAGCCATTGCTCATTGCGTTTATTTTTAATCTGTTTTAATTCCATTTTTAAGACTTTTCGTAGCTTTCGTCGAAAAGCGCAACATGTTTCTATTAAAAATCTGCCCTCGTTCTAGTCTCTACGATGACGCTATTTTAATGTCTGTGAAGTTAGACTCATATTCGTCTGGACGAATATTCAAATAGACCTATATTGGAGTGCGTTAAATAACGCTTCGCACAAATGCTGTGAGCATAACAGACATACTAATGGAAGATTTACGAAGTGAAGAAACCATATAAACTACAAAAAATATATAACAAAGTCGATAAATGCAATATGAATTATCGTAAAGAAAATAAATTATCAAAACATATAAAATCGCACCAAAAAATTGAATTATTCATTTGACCGCAGATAAACGCATGACTGATCAAATTAATCACGGGTGTTTAGACAAGAACATGGATTAACAGTGTTTGCGTAACAGTATGGAATATAAAAACAGACGAATATTCAAATTAACAGTGTTGTATGGAATAAAAAACAGACGCATATTCAAATTATCACGGGTTTTGATTTAAAACTTTGGACGAATATTCAAATTATCACGGGTGTAATCTAAACTTTGGACGAATATTCAAATTAACAGTGTTTCGTATGGAATATAAAAACAGTCGCATATTCAAATTATCATGGGTTTGATCTAAAACTTTGGACAAATATTCAAATTAACAGTGTTGATCGTATGGAATATAAAAACAGTCGCATATTCAAATTATCATGGGTTTGATCTAAAACTTTGGACAAATATTCAAATTAACAGTGTTGATCGTATGGAATAAAAAACAGACGCATATTCAAATTATCACGGGTTTTGATTTAAAACTTTGGACGAATATTCAAATTATCACGGGTGTGATCTAAACTTTGGACGAATATTCAAATTAACTGTGTTTCGTATGGAATATAAAAACAGTCGCATATTCAAATTATCATGGGTTTGATCTAAAACTTTGGACAAATATTCAAATTAACAGTGTTGATCGTATGGAATATAAAAACAGTCGCATATTCAAATTATCATGGGTTTGATCTAAAACTTTGGACAAATATTCAAATTAACAGTGTTGATCGTATGGAATAGAAAAACAGACGCATATTCAAATTATCGGCTTCCCCTCTCCTCTGTATGTAATCCCTGTAATTTATATTATAACATCCCGATTTTACGAAATTATATACAATATTTAAAGACGAAGCAGGGAAGCAAAAGTGATCCAGGGAGATAGAGTCCCGTGCTGAAATAGAGCGATTATGGAGGAATTTCCAGTCACTAAACAGAGATTTCTTGTCTGTTTACTATTTCCTAACGAAGCTCTAGCACGTAATTGGCAAGCGAATATAATTGCAAATACAAATTCACCTGGAACGAAATATCAGGAGGTTACGCATGGCAGCACAAAGTTAAAGAAACATCCGTTGATTGTGTAACACATCCTCTAGCATGCAGTGATTTACTGCTCAATAATACGAATGATGCTTACAATGTCATCACAACTGTCCCTGCATCATCTATTTCTAATCCTATTGAAATTCTAAAATAAAATATGAACGAAACTCTTATTTCTGAAAAAACGGTAGGTTTTGGAAAAATTTATCAAAGAATATTGCTCAACAATATCACTGTTATTATTCTACAACCGACGTCACAACAACCACGTAATGTCAAAGGCAAAGTTGTATAACTATAAAAAGGTCAAATAGAAATGGACACTCAAATTATTTGTTTTTCCAATGTCCTCCTATTGATGAATCAGCTCAAACACAACCAGCATCAAAACCAGTAAAAATCCAAATCAAAATGTACAACAGAACAATAGTGTCCAAAGTTTTAGATCCAACCCGTGATAATTTAAATATACGTCTGTTTTTTATATTCCATACGAAACCCTATTAATTTGAATATTCGTCCAGAGTTTAGATCAAACCCATGATAATTTGATTACTAGCGTCTGTTTTTATATTCCATACGAAACACTGTTAATTTGAGTATTCGTCCAAAGTTTAGATACAACCCATAATAATTTGAATAAGGGTCTGTTTTAATATTCCATACGAAACCCTATTAATTTGAATATTCGTCCAGAGTTTAGATCAAACCCATGATAATTTGAAAACTAGCGTCTGTTTTTATATTCCATACGAAACACTGTTAATTTGAGTATTCGTCCAAAGTTTAGATACAACCCATAATAATTTGAATAAGGGTATGTTTTAATATTCCATACGAAACCCTATTAATTTGAATATTCGTCCAGAGTTTAGATCAAACCCATGATAATTTGAAAACTAGCGTCTGTTTTTATATTCCATACGAAACCCTATTAATTTGAATATTCGTCCAGAGTTTAGATTAAACCCATGATAATTTGAATACTAGCGTCTGTTTTTATATTCCATACGAAACACTGTTAATTTGAGTATTCGTCCAAAGTTTAGATACAACCCATAATAATTTGAATAAGGGTCTGTTTTAATATTCCATACGAAACCCTATTAATTTGAATATTCGTCCAGAGCTTAGATTAAACCCATGATAATTTGAATACTAGCGTCTGTTTTTATATTCCATACGAAACACTGTTAATTTGAGTATTCGTCCAAAGTTTAGATACAACCCATAATAATTTGAATGAGCGTCTGTTTTAATATTCCATACGAAACACTGTTAATTTGAATATTCGTCCAAAGTTTTAGATCAAACCCTTGATCATTTGAATGAGCGTCTGTTTTTATATTCCATATACGAAACACTGTTAATTTGAATATTCGTCTAGAGTTTAGATACAACCCATAATAATTTGAATAAGGGTCTGTTTTAATATTCCATACGAAACCCTATTAATTTGAATATTCGTCCAGAGTTTAGATTAAACCCATGATAATTTGAATACTATCGTCTGTTTTTATATTCCATACGAAACACTGTTAATTTGAGTATTCGTCCAAAGTTTAGATACAACCCATAATAATTTGAATAAGGGTCTGTTTTAATATTCCATACGAAACCCTATTAATTTGAATATTCGTCCAGAGTTTAGATTAAACCCATGATAATTTGAATACTAGCGTCTGTTTTTATATTCCATACGAAACACTGTTAATTTGAGTATTCGTCCAAAGTTTAGATACAACCCATAATAATTTGAATAAGGGTCTGTTTTAATATTCCATACGAAACCCTATTAATTTGAATATTCGTCCAGAGTTTAGATTAAACCCATGATAATTTGAATACTAGCGTCTGTTTTTATATTCCATACGAAACACTGTTAATTTGAGTATTCGTCCAAAGTTTAGATACAACCCATAATAATTTGAATGAGCGTCTATTTTAATATTCCATACGAAACACTGTTAATTTGAATATTCGTCCAAAGTTTTAGATCAAACCCTTGATCATTTGAATGAGCGTCTGTTTTTATATTCCATATACGAAACACTGTTAATTTGAATATTCGTCCAAAGTTTTAGATCAAACCCGTGATAATTTGAATATGCGTCTGTTTTTTATTCCATACGAAACCTATTAATTTAAATATTCGTCTAAAGTTTAGATCAAACCCGTGATCATATTTGAGTAAGCATCTGTTTTTATATTCTATACGAAACACTGTTAATTTAAATATTCGTCTAAAGTTTAGATCAAACCCGTGATCATATTTGAATAATGGTCTGTTTTTATATTCCATATACGAAACACTGTTAATTTGAATATTCGTCCAAAGTTTTAGATCAAACCCGTGATAATTTGAATACGCGTCTGTTTTTTATTCCATACGAAACCTATTAATTTAAATATTCGTCTAAAGTTTAGATCAAACCCGTGATCATATTTGAGTAAGCATCTGTTTTTATATTCTATACGAAACACTGTTAATTTAAATATTCGTCTAAAGTTTAGATCAAACCCGTGATCATATTTGAATAATGGTCTGTTTTTATATTCCATACGAAACATTGGTAATTTGAATATTCGTCCAAAGTTTTAGATCAAACCCGTGATCATTTGAATATGCGTCTGTTATTTTGACATCTGTTTTTATATTCCATACGAAAAACAATTAATTGAATATTCGTCCAAAGTTTTAGATCAAACCCATGATAATTTGAATATGAGTCTAACTTCACAGACATGCTATTTTAAGAGAATTTACATATAATCGTTATTTTGAGGGTATATATTGCCATTTCAAAAACAATGGATTTGGACAGAACTTTTTTCAGAAAGCTGTTGGAAGCCGAAGGTTTTACGTCTCAAAATTCATCTCAAGTCTAATTCTGTCATTTTTAACCCGGGTACCAGTATCGTTGCGTAGCAATAAGATAACCCTGATGATGTGATAAGTATGTGCTATAAAATGTTGAAACAAAAAGCTACAACTTTGAAGGTGTATATCTCTTTTTGGAATATGTTATATTTTATGAAAAGTAGAACATCACGATCGTGATGAACAGCTTTTTTTATTTTTAATAAAAAAAAATAAAATACATCTTTTCAGCCTGTAACAATTAAAACGTAGAATCATGGTCAAAAATCGCGGTAAAACTCTCTTGTGGAAAATAACATCGTCCATTTTATATTTCCAAAAGGTGGGACACGAGAATCTCCAAATTCCATGTTCAAAATCAATTTTGAGGGGGAAATAATCGCACAATACAAACACGCAAAAGGGTCATATCTGGATAGAAAAAAGGTTCTATCCAAATCCGTGGTGTAAAAAAAGGCGATATAAACTTTTTAATATTCTGCATTTAGATGACATATAATTGTTTAGCTGTTCACTTCTTGATAAAGAATAGCTAAAAATAGAAAAGTTTCAGAACGTTAGAATTACGAGAATATATATTAATTTTGAAGTTTTACCTACTTATTCATATCCATACTTTTGAATTCGTTACTCTCCAGAATTCGGAACTTCCACCTATGTATACTGTAGAGAATTTACATTTGAAACTCTAAGCATTGATGACTTTACCAGTCTTCAATATGTATCAATGTATCGACAAGTTCCTAGCCTAGTTTGGGTTATGCTTTTATGATCAAAGTATGCCTTTGCATATATATGGGGAGTCGAAATTATATGCATAAAAGAAAAATTCCAAACCTCATACCTGCATCTGCCTGATAGTCAATCTCATTCAATTACTAAATAGTCCACAACTGCCGCATGTATTATTTCCATCAAAAACTTATTTGTGTCTATATATTTAGGTTTGATAATTTTTACATTTCAGACTATATTTCGATTGGATCAGAATTCTTCATCAAAGGAAAAGCAGACGATTATTCTGCATTCAACCATGGTTGTGCTACTGGTTACTATTGGATTAAACTGATTTGGCAACACGGTGGGGTAACATGTTCTCGAAATCACTCTTCTGTACCATTCTCTTGTCATCATCCTTCTCAACAGAGAATCCAGATATTGTTAACTGATGACCACAACAAGAATGGTATTGTTAGCAGATTTATGAGCACATCTGGTGATATTGTCACTTCTAAGATAATTGTGTCTGAAAACTATGTCAATTTGGTCCAAGGCAAAGAATATCGGTTTTGGTATAAAGAAGGTATTACTGGTTTTAGTGCTAATAATGATGGCACAACATATTTCTCTGTTTCTCTGAAACATGTCGTTGCTGATTCTTCCACTTGCAATTGATATTTCTTGGTAGCAACACAACGTATATCTGAATTTCACCAGTTCATTCTCCATTAATTAATTCTATTTATTTTTACTTCGTATTATCTGGTGTCTGGTGAACATAGATGAACCACTGTTACCATTTGGGTTTGCTTGGCTAAACGACGACAAATAGGAAGCTTCTGTTTAGTATGGATTTGATTAAAATAAGAGCAGTATTATTGTCTATAAAAATAGGTTAAATAATTCAACTTGATATAGTATATGTACATCTGCAATTTTAGCAAACATTTTTTTCGTAATGGTATTCACTACACCGAAGTGCCAAAGGCCCTTGTTATTCGGTGCGGAAATTTTATTATGAGTTCCTGTTACTTGTTTTGAAGATCGCGCTACTTGTTCGGAGATCCCATCACTTGTTCAGAGATCCTGTAACTTGTGAGATTCGAAGATAATTATAGCCGTGACAAGTATGGATGACCGTCATTTATATCAAAATTTCTAATTCTGGATCGTAAGTCTTTGGAACTATGGTAATAACATTGTAGAAATAATATAATACCGGGAATAATTTATAACTAATACCCATTTGCAATCTAGCTTGTGTATAATAATTTATGTTTAATGAGGGATTGAATCACTCTTGTGAGTGGGTTATCGGAATTTAGACCCCCGAGTTCACTAACAACAAACAAGAAATCCATACCATAAACGAGGCCGCCGAGTCTAAATTTCGATGGCCCACGAACAAGAGTGATGTAATCATTTTAATAATCATGTAACATAATTTTTGTCTGGAACATCAATTATCTCTCATCAATTTCACAACAACAATGATTTGTTTTTCTAATTTAATGGGTCATTGATTTTTCATTAAATACAATTGGAATGAAATTCTTACGAATATCATTTCAAAATATGACGCGAAGATTGCAACATAATTGTTTTTCAAACATATGTGCAATATTAAAAATAAAATAAGAGTTACATTTGAATATAGCAAGTCCCAAGTTGTTACTTTTTGAATTTCTAGACCTATACCTGCACGCTTTTATGTGTTTTGAAAATGGCGACAAGCTGCGACAGATTGAATATTTTTTCAAAATCAAATTAAATGTATACTCCGAAATTAAAAATTCAACTTGAGAAATTCAAAAAGTAACAACTTGGGACTTGATATATTCAAATAAAACTCTTATTTTATTTTTAATATTGCACATATGCTTGAAAAACAATTATGTTGAAATCTTCGCATCATATTTTGAAATGATATTCGTAAGAATTTCATTCCAATTGTATTTAATGAAAAATCAGTGACGCATTAAATTAGAAAACAACAAATTACTTATAGGCTAAGGGTCTAAAAACTTATACATTTTACCTGTTAAAAATAGTGCTAAAGGTAAAACAATGGAACAGAAAGGAAACCAATTCAATTACAATATGTTCTATTATGCATATATTTACAAAAAAAGACGAGAACGGATAGAGTCACTCTGAGTATTGAGAGTCGGTTTCCTTTCGTGGATGATTAGCATTTAGTGAACCAAACAGTCAAACTTGTTGTTACATTTTCTCACTACTGAAAACAGTTTTTGTGAATCACTGATAGTCCTATTGTGTGAATGTAAGTGTAAGTGTCCGACAGCCGAGCTCAATCCACCGTGTTTACTAATTTACCATGCTTAAGATTACTATCAAAAAAATGTTTTGAAATCGAAGAAACGTAGACTAATGTATAATAGTGAAATCAACAATTTAGAGCTGGAAACAAACGGTTTGACAATTTAACAAAGTCAAGGTCCTTAATTTATTAATAAAACAAAATACCGCTGATCACTTTTCTCAAAATTAAAATACAAACATTTCACTTCTCTGAAGGGTTACTTCAATGTATTGTCTGTGGGGACAGTGATAAAACAATCTGGTTTGAAATCAAAGCAGCCTAGGCCAAACGTGGTGTTGAAATCAACAATATAGCGCTGTAATGAGTTGTTCTAGTCATTGACATTTGCGCATGTGCAACACCTGTAAACAAGCTTTGTGAGAAAAAAAAGCTTTCCAATAGTTCATCAGATCTATACATTCTGTGTTTCACAGCATATAGCAACATATCATTAACATGTTACGGCTTGTGTTGCTGTATACCGCTTTGTTATTAAAGTAAACACTTCATGAAATGTTATCTTTTTTTAATAATTTTGGATTTCCCTTATTGTAAAACCCAAAATCATTTTGATCTATATTAGATTTCTTACTGAAAACATGATGTTACCATGGAAGCAATTTTCAGAATTAGTACAAATTAAATAATATCATAATCCCTTTTATCTGTTAGATAAAGTATTTAGGCCTCAAGAGAGGCATTTTTAAAAACAATTTTAAATTTCCCTTTATGCAACCCAAACCGCATTTTGATCTATAATTGACACTTCAGAAATATCTACTAAATATATAATTTTATTTGGGAAAGTGAGAAGTAATAAATATAGTTCTAGATTTTGTAAGGCTTCCTTATTCGTCATTACATTTGCTCTAATCATTTTAAATGTTTCCATCCGTTTAATACGACCTTATATATACGCCTAAAGTCACTAATAGCTTAACAGACCTGAAAAACACATGACGTCGTTCCGACCAAATCCGACCTCCATGTAAGTCGAAATCGGTCGGAGCGTGGTCGGATAAAGTTAATTGATCAGAAATCCGACGAAATTTGGTCGGAATTACGTATTGTAGTGACCACAGAACTTCGTCTTTCAGACCGAATATTCCCGACATCGTTCCGACTCCGAAGCGACGTATTATGTTTAGCGGGTAATAAACATTATATTTTGACAATTCATTGTCACCAAAGTAATTATGCAAGAATTTAATCTGGAATGGTTCCATAAATACATGACCTTATATTCATGCAATGAGATACACTAACAAATGCCTATATGAGATTCCTCCGAATACCTATATGAAGACAATAAGATCATGATGTATTATGCTATTGGCCCCAACTTTATTTAGTAATCTGAAAGTTTTACCTCTCAAGTTTCGGTTTTGGACCTACAATCATTACTAGTTTGAAATTTTTTAGCTCTACTATAATGAGCATTCTTATTCGTGCTCACAAAGCTTACGTTGAATCTGTTTTCGGACCAGAATATCCAATATGTAAAACTTTGTGGAACAAATATATTCAACTTATATAGAACATCTGCAACGCTCATATACTGCAAAGAGGGCTACGTATTTTTAAAAGAGAAGAACTTTCTTTTACCATTATGAAAATGAAACAAATTAAATATATTTCTCATCTTATCCCTATCGATTGGTAGACCTGTGCCACATGCCCCTGTATTTCACTTTATTTGCGGCCGCTTCGTATAGGGGACGTGTAAAATTTAAGTGAAAAAAGTGATGCGCTCATTTCAGAAAAATGAAATGACCAATCACAGCCAAGCATCTGTGACTTATCTTGGATCTATGCAGTGATTGGTCTAATTACCTAATTTATGAAATTATTTCGTGACGTATCTCATGATATTTTCCAAACATTTTTGCACAGCTCCAAGCAGCTACACTTTGCTCGTTTTGTAAGTGTTTCGTAGTAGTTGAAACCAAAGATTTTAAGCTTTTCAGCTCAATCCTATATTTGTTTAAAATAGCAACATGCTTTTAATGGGTATTCGTTTTATCTTAAGATATGCCTGCTTAACAAAGTTTATAAACTACCGAATATTGCTACGCTGTTTAATACGCTGGCTCGAAGGCAACTTGGATGTGTTTTCTCGTAAGGTTTAAAGTTTTTAAACTTGATTTTATGTTTTTGTAATATATTAACATGCTTTCATTGCATTTTTCAATCATTTTATCTGGAGATGTGCCTTCTGAATGCACAATCGATTGATGTCGAACTGTAGGCCTAACACGTGCAACTTGGAAGAAAACATTGAATGCCCTAACAAATAATAATTTGCTCATGTTGAAACACTCGTCGCAGCAATTGTGAAGATCAACATACAAATTAGACTTTGATTACTTGTATGAGTTGAAAAAAGCTCCTAAACTGGCATTAAACGGTAATTATCAGCATGCAAATATTGCAATTTTCCGCGAATGTGGCTGACCACTTTTCAGTCTAGCGGCATAACATTGGACTTCATTATGGATATTTTATCATTATTTGATAGATTGGATTACAGATAGTACTTTTCTTTGATGTTAATGATTTGAATACGTCTACTATACTCTATTATTAGTAACATCAGTAATATTTCATTTGTGTGGTAACAACATTAATATATTAGTTCGGCTCAATGTTGTTTTTTCTTTAATACTTTGTAGAAGTTGTGCTTCATCTGTTTCTCAATTTATATCTGCAATATTTATTCGCTTTGATCGAAATGTCTAGGATTTGGAAAGCTACAACTAAATTACTTTTTGTTTAAAAATTTCAAATCGATTTTAATTGTGTGATGTCGATAAAAACGTTAGGCTACGGTTATATGGACGCGCCGAACTCAATTCGCATTTGGGGTTATACAGACGAACCAAATGTCAACGATCTTTAAAAACTGGCCAAAATGACACGTGATAGGAAGTAGTTTTCTTGGAATTATACCGCATGGTTTGAAACCAGAGTGTTTTGTTTGCATTATATTTCATTTTCAGTGATTCTTTCGTTCTATCTTGCCTATCAATAGTTTGAAACTTGTATAAGGTAGTAATTTAAAAGGTTTGCAAGCATTTTTATGGGAGGAAGTTTTTGTTCTAACAAGGCATAGTTCTCAGAGCAAATTAAATGCGAATTTCCATTAAAATGACATGTTATGATAAAAGCGACCCCAATTCTAGTGCTGATGCATTGTGATTGACTCATGATTTTAAGCTTTAATTCATGATTTTGGAAAACATCAGCTTCCCTGTCAGCCATCTTTCAATCATATAAACAAGTCACCATAACAACTTCCCAAAAGCGATGTTCTTTCTATCGCATTGCCATGGAAACATTCTTTAAAATAATTTATGATTTGCACATCCCCCGGTTAATTCCGGCTTATTGCCATATAAGGTAGATATAGGAGCTCAGTCACGGCACCGTGAGTCGAATGTATTTAGTTCGGTGCGATGATAGCTCGCTCGTATAACGCGGAGATGAATTTAATTCATGGAGAAGAGCTCCGCACGTCAAGGCTTGATAGTCCAGTCAATCTAAAATTTGACCAAGGACAAATTGCAACACAAGCTTTTTTTATGGAATATAGGGTAGAATTTTATGCTGAACAACATATCAAAAATCGAGAAAAATCGAAGTGGCGGAAGGTGCTCAATTTTATAGAAATTAGTTACGGTCGGCATGAAAGCGAGGCTGTTTCATTTAGGGCTAAAAACTGAGCGATATTTCAAAAAATAAGAGAATGTACGCAATCAAGAAGAACACACTCAGTGACAAAATATAATTGCAGAAAAAAAATCATAAGTTGATCAGTATAACAGAAAAAACCATAACGAGGCTAAAAAATTATATTAGGGAATTTACTGAACTTTTACTGTACTATCACCAATAACAAATGCGCATTAAAAGAGGCTTGGCATAAGAACACGCATTAGCTCCTTGCAGATAGAGGCAAATCGATGTACCTAACGATTATATTAATTAACTACCAGGCAAATATTAAAATATTAAATTCTATTCAAATCGGCAAAATCAAAATAAATCTTATATAAATCAAGTAGACCATCCCGTACAAAGTAAGGATGCGTCTAATCACCCTCAGTAGTGAAATGGGTATGGTCCAAGAGTCCAATACCAATAATAGGAACATTCCTGACATCATAAAATCATATCTAGGTTAGATAGAATGTATATATAAATCCATCCCATAGGCATCACAGATACATCTAACCCCCTCAGTAGTAATAGGTGTGGTCCAAGAGTCCAATATCAAGAACAGGAACATTTCTGACATCATAAAATCATATCTAGGTTGCATAGAATATATATATAAATCAAGTAGACCATTCCATATGGATATTAGATACATCTTATCACCCTGAGTAGTATAATATGTGTGGTCCAAGAGTCCAATACCAATAACAAGAACATTCCTGACATCATAAAATCGTATTTAGGTTAGATAGAACGTATATATAAATTAAGTAGACCATCCCATAGGCATCACAGATACATCTAACCACCTCAATAGTATAATAGGTGTGGTCCAAGAGTCCAATATCAAGAACAGGAACCTTTCTGACATCATAAAATCCTATCTAGGTTGTATAGAATATAAATATAAATCGAGTAGACTATCCCATATGCATATTAGATACATCTTATCACCCTCAATGGAATAATAGGTGTGGTCAAAGAGTCCAATACCAAGAACAGGAACATTTCGGACATCATAAAATCATATCTAGGTTGTATAGAATATAAATATAAATCGAGTAGACCATCCCATATGCATTATAGATACATCTAATCACCCTCAGTAGTATAATAGGTGAGGTCCAAGAGTCCAGTACCAATAACAGGGACATTTCTGACATCATAAAATCATATCTAGGTTGCATAGAATATATATATAAATCGAGTAGACCATCCCATATGCATTATAGATACATCTAATCACCCTCAGTAGTATAATAGGTGTGGTCCAAGAGTCCAATATTAAGAACAGGAACATTTCTGACATCATAAAATCCTATCTAGGTTGTATAGAATATAAATATAAATCGAGTAGACAATCCCATATGCATATTAGATACATCTTATCACCCTCAGTAGTATAATAGGTGTGGTCCAAGAATCCAATATCAAGAACAAGAACATTTCTGACATCATAAAATGATATCTACGTTACATAGAATGTATATATAATTCAAGTAAACCATCCCATAGGCATTACAGGTACATCTTATACATATATATATAAATCAAGTAGACCCTCTCATAGACATTATAGTTACATCTCATCATCCTCAGTAGTATAATAGGTGTGGTCCAAGAGTCCATAACTTTCACCATCATAAACTTTATCTATGATTATAAAATAATGTAGATGTTGAATACAATGGATGTATATTTCTAATAAAACCATTCAAAATAGATTGAAGAGACATTCAACCATTGTTGCAATAATTAACATGTGTGGTCTAGGGGTCCACAGAAGATAACAAGAACATCCTCAATTGCTCAAAAGATATCTAGGTTGCACGATACCAGACAGGCAATGTTTGTAAATTAGGGGTTGAGCAACAGTTGGGGCCTTTTACGGCTCATCAGGACGTGTTATTGCCCTAAATTTTGTCTGTGAAATCGTGAATAGGCATTCTTATCTACGTTATTGCGTTATCGATGATTTTTGCGTTATAAAAAAACAAAAACATGAAGTTTTACAGAATATTTCAGATAAAATCATAGCAAAATTCCCTATTTGGGACGCCAGAATTCAAAAAGTTCTCAAGGGGGTGAATCTCCAGACCCCATTTCAAGACTTCAACCCTGTTTTCCTATTTTTATCATGCAAAATTTTTATTATTTGCAAACACCTTGTTCACCATTCAAACTTTGCAATTTTGCATGTTCAGCTAAATATTATTAATATGATTTAAAAGCAGATAGGTCTGAATTGAATCAATTTCAAGAAAGCTCTTTCGTTTGAATGCATGAAATTTGAAACTTTCATTATGCTATGCGTGAAATTGTACAGATTGAGTATGTAAATACGTTATTGCCATGGCATATAGGGGGCCAACAGTTGTGTGCACTCTTACACGGGGTGCATTAATATGCTGCCAAACTATGTCAGAAATAAAGATAATAGGCCAACAAATGTTATTAGTCCTGTGTTGGATCACTCAGCAGAATTGATGCTATCATGTGTAATACTGTTACAGCAGAGCCCATAGGAATTGGCAATTGTACATGCATTTACATCCAAATATCTGGGAGTCTTGCATCCTGTCTAAACCACTATGTCTTAACAAACAACTGAGAACTGAATCCTTATGATCATTTTAATTTTCACATCATGAATTCATGATCATGCTACATATCGAACAAACATTAGAATAATTGAATATAAGTCATTAAAAATATGTTTCACTTACTTTTAATTAAAATACTGACCTTGATTTTGGAAAATAGAAAGCCAATACAATAAGTGTTATGCCCTATTGAATATCTACAGATTTTTGCTTTGAACCTTGTCCTTGATAATGCCTGTCATCCTTCGTTTTCCTCTGCAACATAACACTGGGAGACTTTTCGAACTGATAACATTCCATTATGAATTAATTCGTGAGAGAGTTTCTTCGAATCAAATATCTTTGAGTACCAAAATTAGGAGGAAAGTGTACCATTTCACCATTAAACCATAAAAAATCATACGCAAACCTGAATGATACGCGAACGATGTCTACCATCTTGTTGTATTGTCTTTCGATCAAAATTTGACAGTTTTCCGAAAACATGTCGCGCTCAGCCTGTGCGCAGACGTTTAGATGGAGGCATAATGGCGTTTTAGAAAGGGTTAATAATTTGTGACTTTAAATGCAAATAAAGTAATGTTCCGCCACCTCGATTTTTCTCGATTTTCAGTATGTTGTTAAGCGTTAAATTCTCTTTTAGAATCTGTAAAAAAAGCTTGTGTTGCAATTTGTCCTGGGTTCCGTGTTTTTTCGATCTAGATTGACTGGACTATGACGTGCGGAGCTAGCTCGACGCACTTAATGTTTTTGAGGAATGTTGATGAATCGAATGGTGTTATACAAAGCGCGCTATCATGAGATATAATTCGAATGAATGAATCAATTGAGTTCGGTGCGTCCATATAACCCTAGCCTTAATCTCCTCCCGTCTTGACAGTTGTTTTCGTTTACTGCTGCCCTTGGCCTGCAGATACTTGACAGCAGGCGCTCGTGGAGCGCATGCGTATTAGGGTCAGAATTTTCTCAGAGCATCTATTTTCTATTATAGTCGAAACCGACTAGGGTACTATTCGATGAGCTGCATTCTGATTGGCTGCTCAATCGTTGACTATTTTATCATAGTCAACGCTGGCAAATTCCCTAGCAAATTTTAAAAAGTAAACAAGGGTTCGCAAATGTTTTTGAATCAAAATTTTATACGAATTACGAAAGTAATTATAATTCCCATCCCTGAGAAAACAAAACAAGTAACAAAATCTGAGATGAAGTTGCAACATGTTCAATGGTAAGCTATGCATATACAATTCAAATCTTATTTAACAATCTTCTTACAACTTCTCGCTACTTTATTGCAGATATAAATTAGTCCGGTAGTCAGCTCAAGTTTATAAACAACAAACTTTTATATTACAAACTGCAAACATGTATGTATTTTCAGATACTCAATAGTTACCTTCTCAAGTTTGCTATTTTGTGGTGCTGTATTTTGTTAGCCTGCGTCCAGACTGTGTTGTGTTAAATTATTAAGTATAGAACTTGTGTTGTTTGTATAGTATATTGTCTAAGCGAAGGAGGAGTTGATCATTTGTGTCTGTAGGAACCTTCCTGAACCATCTAGAACATTCTAGAACATAGGAGAACCTACATGACTCCCCGCATGACTCACAATGACCATGCATGATCTAGCAGCTTCTAGCATTTATCTAAACACTATAAATACAGTAAATGAAAACTATGAAAACTATGAGAACTTAATGTACAGTCTACTATCAACATGTCAACTTGGAATTAATATTATTATTCATAAGAAGAAATATACAAATCAATTCAACCTACGTTGTTATTATTATTTCTTCAACATAATTCTACAGTTCTCATCAATTGGTCCGTCGAATTATAAGAACAACTCATCAATTGGTCCGTCGAATTATAAGAACAACTCATCAATTGGTCCGTCGAATTATAAGAACAACTCATCAATTGGTCCGTCGAATTACAAAAACAACTAATTATGAATAATCTTCAAGACTTTACAACATAATTTATAATCTGAAAGTATTTTATTACAACATGGAATTGAACACAACATTTTATTCACGACCGCGGCATCAAAACAATATAACTAGATTGATTTTCACACTGAGGAACAATGGCATTTTACGTAACTAATCAAAACACGCAGAAAACACATGAAATTGAACTAAACACAAGAAATGGAACTAAACACAAGAGTGGAACTATGGAACTACACACGAGAAATGGAAATAAACACAAGAAATGGAACTGAACACAAGGAATTAGATTACCCAAAACTGAAGAGACTGAATTAAAAAAGTAAGATTTTAAAATACTGAACATAAACCATAGAACATTCCAACATTTTGGAACTTTTAAATATTGAACACTAAACATTGGACATTCCAACATCATAAAACTTTTAAATATTGAAACATTCAACATTCAACTAAGAACATTGAAACACAATGAACACACTAAGAATACTAAATGAACTAAGAAACACACAAGAACACACAACAGAGTTTAAAATTGAACACACAAGAATAAGCAACAACTCATGAAAATACTGAATTCATCAAACATACAAGAATAAGCAACAACTCAAGAAAATACTGAATTGATCAAGCACACAAGAATGAGCAACAACTCAAGAAAATACTGAATTCATCAAACTCACAAGCAAAAAAATATGACTATAAAAGAAACATTGAAGATTACCAAGCTCATAGAAGAAACTGAAATTAAACCAAATATAACACTTGTATGAAAATTTCTTTTTCTGGAGATCCAAAGCAATTAGACAGATTGGTATGCACCAAAATTGTAATGAATTTTCTCATTAACTGTTATGCAATTAGTCTATAAGCATATCTAAAACCTTCATTAATAGCTTCTACTATACCATAATTACTTACATTTATATTTACATACATTTATTATTTACAATTTAGCATATATTAAAGCATTAATCTTTCTCATTTTTAGCCTATATCATGCATTTTTATTTATGGCTCCGCCATCTGGCGGGGGGAGTTATGTAGGAACCTTCCTGAACCATCTAGAACATTCTAGAACATAGGAGAACCTACATGACTCCCCGCATGACTCACAATGACCATGCATGATCTAGCAGCTTCTAGCATTTATCTAAACACTATAAATACAGTAAATGAAAACTATGAAAACTATGAGAACTTAATGTACAGTCTACTATCAACATGTCAACTTGGAATTAATATTATTATTCATAAGAAGAAATATACAAATCAATTCAACCTACGTTGTTATTATTATTTCTTCAACATAATTCTACAGTTCTCATCATGTCCCGATGTTAAAAAATACCAATGTTATAATTCCTATATTTGTAAATTTTTTGTTGACTTTCTAAAGTGACATTCCTACTCGCTCACCAAATGTTCAAAGTGCTCCGTACGTTCGAAAAGGATTGATACAGAATTTAATGGAAAATAAAACATTAGCTGTTAATAGCTTCTTTGAATTTTTCTTCACTGAACTATAACTGTTACTGGATTTAACTCACTCAAAACTACGTTGTATATTTTCATCAAATGAAATTTATCCTCCAAATCCGAAAGTCTTCCTAAATGTGGCCTGGCCAATTTTGTTTATCACGTGACAATCTGATTGGTTTGCATCGAATTAAAATCACGTGAACAAAGCTAACCAATATGATTGAGTCATTGCTTTTGCAAGTCTAGTGCAGTGTCGGCAAAACGGCTTTGTTTGGTCGGCTACGCAGACTTGACACTTTCCTTCAGAAACGTTTTAGTCTGGACGCAGGCTATATTTTGTAGGAAGTATTAATATCCAACTGTTTTGTTTTAAAAATTAAATCTGAATCAAGTCAAATCAAAATTCATTCTCCAAATCACGACGCTGCAGTCGTCATGGATGCCTTTGATTGACGGTTGTATTTAAAATTAATTATGCAGAAGCGAATAAATAGTTGGAATTTATATCTTTTGATATGTTTTGCTTGTATACCACTAGTCGGTTTCTACTAAAACAATTAGACAACTCGCCCTTGTTGTCTACCGTCTTGAATAGTCACCTCGGCGGTCTCGGTGGACGGTAGACAACTCGGGGTCGTTGTCTAATTGTTAAATATGGCTTTATGCAACTCTAACGGTTTACATGACAGAGCATCTTCTGGTAGAGAATTTCATGGAATAACTAATCTGATGGAAAAATAGTGTTTGTAAGTGTCATATTTGTTTCTTTTCGATGCATAAAGCCCTAATGAATGCCTAGGCAAAGAACACTTTGAATGCTGATATAATATATGAGGTATCAGTCCTTGGAAAAAAAGTTATGTATAACTTAAAGGTTTCTGAATAAATGATGATGATGATGTGTGAGGAATTCATTTGGATCTAAGAAATCATCTTGGTTTTACATCATTCTGAATACCATATGCATATCAAATTTCAAACGACGTAATCCCAACGTCTCCAGTTCGAAGTAATCGAGACGGACTTGATATGACTTGCAGATGTAATTTTTCAAACAAAAATATTTTTAAAGGGGCGCTGCTCAAGAATGTTTACGCGTAAGAGAGGCACATGTTCCATACAGAAGTGGATGATTCGAGCATAGGAAGTAAGTATACGTAGTTGGGTACGTAGTAAATGCTTTCACGAACAGTTCTGATTATTTTCAGAAATGAAGTCAATCTACGGTGGCCAAGGGGCAGTGTTGTAAATACTCGTTACTAAAGTAATGCGTTACTCGTTACTCGTTACTTTTGGAGTAATTTTAGGAGTAATTAGTTACTTTTTTGAGAAAAGTAATAAGTAATCTAATTGATTACTTTTTGAAGTAACGAGTATTATTTGAGAGAAAGTAATTGACGTTACTTTTCAAATTACTTTTATGATTACAAAATATTTGCTTTGTTGTCTTGTGATAATTTTCAAAGGCGTTTCTGTCACTAAGTTCCGCTTTTTATTGTTCTGTCTGCGATGCAATCTCACATTATTTGCAGCTTTCACGAGAGCTATTCAAACCAGGTGGATTGTGTGATATATGACCAATAAACCCTATCCCATAACCTATTCTTCTCTGAGATCTGACATTGTTCTGTTGATCAATTGATTCAATAGTTTTTCACTTTTTATTTGAGTGAGTTTCGAATATTGAAAAGATGATGTAAAATTTATGGCTATATGAATAGATTGATCGACAAAAATAAACCATTTTGATAAATCAAATGAAACCATTTATTTGGCAACTTTATTAAAAAGTTTTCAACGTCAATTTATCCTCTGCTGCAGTCACCAGTATTAAATTAATATTATTAATTCGATCGTTCCCCTTCGTAAAAAACAAGATGGCCGCCATGATTGTCAAAACGAGACATGTCATTATCGAAAGGGAGGCAAAATCTTTTGTTTCATAAGTTAAAGTAATCATGAAGTAATTAGTAATTAATTACTTTTGAGGAAAAGTAATTTGTAATGTAATTTATTACTTTTCAAAAGTAATTCTCACATCACTGCCAAGGGGTGATATACTGCCTGTTGATTTATGTAGATTAAGATTCGATTCTCAGCTTCGAATGTTTTAAAGTCAACACTGTATGTATTCACCAATTGTTTCATAATGCATATATAAAATAAAAAACCGCAAATTGTTTGAAAGTGCTTTTATTTTTGAAACCCCACATTCATTGAAAAAGCTTGATGATAAAATCACGTGTTTATAACTTTACTATAAGAATTTATTGATAAAACCATCACAGAAATGCTCGATTATATACTGAATAAAGAAAATATAGAAAAATGACTGTTATTGTTCATGATGAGCAGCTTTAAAAAGAACAGTAAATATGCTCGTGCCACTGTTATCCTTAAACCAATTGTCTGAATACCAGAATCTGTATTCTTTCCCTTGCTCTAAACGAATAAATGTTTTTGAAACAACAACTTTTGAGTTTGAATCATTACCGTCTGCACTTTCAAATTTCGAAATTATTCCATTGAGATCGCGGCTGTCAGTTAACGAGACAAGAATAGTTCCCTTAGCATTTCCACACGCGAATGGCGTTTCAACAGCAGTCCCAACACATTTGACATAACCACTTTCCCATACTAGTTTAATCCAATATAAACCAGTACTGCGAGCATGATAAAAATTTGAATACGATTTTTTTCCAGTGAGATAAAATTGTGTTCCAAATCGGATATAATCTATAAAATTGAATAGCACAAAAGAATATTTTCAGAGCAATATACATTGTATAAAGAAAATAATCACATCTATTGATTTACCATTAAAATTATCTTTGAAAACAATTGATAAGGAGAGATAGCAAAGGGAAATCACTCATGGAGCCTGAATTCAACGCTTTAAAATCGTTTCCTTCAACTGACCATCCCTAACTTTCAAAAGAAAGGGAATTTGCAGAATCAATTAATTATTTTACTTAAACTGTCGATGATGTTTTTGTACTACATGATCCAGAATTGCACATATTTATTACTTACAAAAAATCAACACTTATGATTTCAAACTGTCGATAATCGATTTGGTAAACACGGTTTCAACAAACAAACTTTCTGATGGTAAATGCTTATTTATTTTCTCTGACTTGATAACTTTCTTCTAAATTCTGTCACAATCTTCTTAAGATATAACTCAGTCGCGGAATTAGAACGCACCGTTCTGTTTTCGAACATCCGTCGTTTGCTGATCTACCTTTCCTTCACCTTGATATTCTCCACTCAAGAATCTTTGGTACAAATAATGCTTATGAAAGATGTCAGAAGCTCTAAGCTCAACATCATCGAAGTTTTATTTCATAAAATTATTGAAATTTGAGCCTTTAGAAAAATTTTCCAAAAAAAAGAGCTTTCATACTATTAATAATGTCTTCAATAAATTACATTTGCATACCATTTGTTGAGAATGTATTTAAACATGGGAGATAGCTGTTCTAACTTGCAGTCGGACTGTTTCTTTATGGAGAAATGTTGTGAGGAATTAATAATAATAACTATTAGATAAGTATCAGAAATACAGCAAATACACCTAACCACGCGTAATAATCAGTAAAATATGTAATTATTTATTTCACGATGTTTCATGACATATAGCATGTCTTTATTAGTATAGATAAGCTCTTTTTATATACTTAATTAAGGGAACAATACAATATATAATGAGTTGTTCCTGTGTTAATTTCAATTCCCCGAGGAAGTCCTATTCCAACAAGAATAATAATTCCTTAAAGAATATTTTGTTAAACATGATACAAGCGATTTTGATAATAACAATAATAATATCTGTCAGGAAAATGTTCAACTGTAACAAAATTGCAATGGATTTATTTAGTATTTGTTTGTTTGATTATGTGTTAGTTGCCTTCAATCAATAAAATACGGATAGATGACATCTTTATTGTCATACATTGTGCTTTAAAATATTAACAATATAAATGATAATGAGAAATGATTGTTTTAAAGTTCATTGTCTTCATTGGTTTATCAACATCTTTTGATTCCATAAATTGAAGGGTTTCTGCTATGTCTTATTGTTGATTAATGGACTATTCTGGGTCTCATTAATCAAACTGGAGAATTCCCTCAGGCACTTCTATGACATCCCTTGACAATAGCCTTGCAGCCATCATTTGAAGTTTTGACATAGTATAGCTATTGAAGTCCATTTCTTGATGATGTGGAAGCTCAAAATAACCAGCGAAAAGATATAATCTGAATGTTTGATGATATTGTAGCTATTACATAAGTATGGAGAGATGAATATCAGCATGATATAAAAAAAATCCAAATACCGTGTGGCTTCATTATGAAAGACGCTGATGCCATGGCTGAAGGAGTAACCAAAGCGATTGCTGACAATGAGGACGATAGTCGTTGCCATTGTAAAGATAGCCGTTGCAAATCCTGGTGAATACTGTTTAGACAACTGTTTTTGCGGAGAGACTCCGATAAAGTTGGCACGAAACCATGTAATAATAATATTACATAATAATATAAACTGCAAAATGTAGTATTATTATATATATAATAGTAATATTTCTGATCATAATTTTTATTCAGGCATTTCTCTTTACTAAAATCAACAATAATACAAAACATTTATAAATCAGCAAGCCTTCGGCTTACGGCTTGGGCCTGGGCCTTGCCGCTTCGCTCTGATAAGATTTATCGCCGGATTGCTTCGCAATCGGTCAACGCAATCGGTTGATGGGTTCACAGTAAATTATTGCAAATGCTACAAAATGCCTGAGAATTACGTAATCGGAAGCATTAAAATTGTAATAAAACTTTGAAACTTTAAAATTGAAAAAGTATCAAAGCAGTTCTACCAGATTAAAGATATAAAAATGAAAAGGAATGTCTACAACATTTAAACTATTGAACCCTCACGCAGCTCCAACAGATGAAAGCATTGTAATTTCAAAGGACCCAAATGCTATTCTTATTTGTTAACTCTTACATGCTCATATGTCCTAATGGTGTTATTTTAAAATGGTCCATCTCGACGATAATATTAGAATTTAAATAAAGTAAAAAGCATAAGAATTGGATTATTGGATAAAGAATTCCATCTTACTGGATATAGTTTATTTAATCAAATTCCAACGGGAAAATAAGAGAATTGAATTTTGATAAGATAAACATCGGCAAATTTAGATATTTTCAAACATTTTTTGCTGTCCCTTGAATCCACTTACCACGAATATCGTTAATGTCCAGGTATTTCACGGTGCCAAGGGCAGGTCTTTTGTTGTTTAAAATATTCCAGCTGACTGATTTCGAGAGCTGCCTCAGAAAAAGCAGTGAACTATTTCCAGATGTTGTCGTTTTAAAATCGTTTTTTTTCGATGATAATATAAAGATTTAAATATAATAAAAGGCCAAACAATAAATATAGATTTCAATCTTACTGGTATGTGGTGTCACATTGAATTCTAACAGAATTATAATTAAGAGGATTGAGAAATTAAAGTTCGTCGACTTCGGACTTTTTTCGTAATTTTCTTAATTTTTCGTAAGGTAATTGATTTTTAGCTCTATATGCTTAATGCTCAGGGAAGCTGCCTTGGGCCAATACTGTTCGTGCTTTACACCAGTGGAATTTTCAAAATTGTGTCAAACCATCTGGCGAATGTTCACTGTTATGCTGACGACACCCAGCTCTACCTGTCCTTCAAGCCATCGCCATCTGCACAAGATTCAGCAATAAGCACCATGGAAAAATGCATCGAAGATATTCGCCAGTGGATGACACAACATCGTCTACTACTAAATGACACTAAAACAGAGTTCATCGTTATTGGTTCACGCCAACAGTTATCAAAGGTTGCAATCAATTCACTCAGCGTTGGGGAAGCCAACATATCACCAGTGACATATGTACGAAATCTTGGAGCCTTTTTCGTTGAAAAAATGTCAATGAACGCACACGTTGGAAAGATCTATAGCAAAGCATTCCGAAGTCTCTATCCCATCCGCCAGAATAGAAAATATTGTGACGCCAAACATCAGAAATTTTAATCCATGCCTTTGTAACATCTCACTTGGACTACTGCAACTCACTCTTGTACTGGATTCCAATAAATCAACACAACAGACTACAAAAGATCATCAATGCTTCTGCTCGTGTTTTTTGCATGCTACCAAGACTAGAGCATATTACATCCACACTCATCGAACTTCACTGGTTACCAATCAAGCAAAGAATTAATTATAAAATTGCTTCAATTGTATTCAAATCGCTGCATGGGGCTGCACCACTATATATACAAGAGCTATTGATACCCAGAAACAGTTTACGGCCAACATACTCACTGAGGTCATCAATGTCTAACCTCCTTGTTGTTCCAAAAAGCAATCAAAGTCATTCGGAGATCGTTCCTTCTCGGTAGCTGGCCCAATTGTTTGGAATTCCTTGCCGGAGCATATTAGAAATTGTAGAACATTGGACATTTTTAAAGTTAGCTTGAAGAAATATCTGTTTAGAGTAGCGTATTTTACTTAGTTATGTTAAGAATAAAAAAATAAAAATAAAATGAGATGAGATGAAATGAGATGAAATGTAAATAACCATATGTAAATACAGCGCTTTAGAATATTTATAGTTTTAGCGCTTTACAAATTTAATATTATTATTTTTATTATTAATAAGCCCCCAATGGAATGCATTCATTTCTTAAATATGATGGCAATAATGTTAATGAATTATAAAAGTATCAGCGCATTTGTTTCCTTGGTTAATTAAACTACTTGGACTGTTTTGATTAATCTATTTCATGCTAAATACAGAGTAATAGGTAAGCAAACGTACTTATTAAATCAGCCTAATAGAGGAATCGATGGACTAATTACGTTCTCTCCTTATAAGCCATAATTATTCAACTATATTCCATGAATGCATATATATCATATGTTTTGCAAATGCATTTGACTTGTAACTACAAAACTGTATTTGCAGGTAAATAGTTTGCTGCTTGAAAACTTTATAGTTTTGTTAATTTTAAAATCCTCTAACAACTTATTACAGTTGTATATATTGTTTAAATAGACTCAACTACAACCATCTGTAACTTAATTCTTGGAACCTGTATAATATCAGAACCAGAATTGTGAGCAAGGAATAGATAATGTGTTCCACTATATATGTATCGTTGAAAATGTACAAACCTGAATTAGTTAATTCTTCGGGGACAAACTTCAGAAGAATTATAAACGATGTATGTCCATTATTATCGGATTGATTCTCTTTAAGTAGATCTTCTAGATACCATACGCGATATTCATTGCCTTGCTCAAGATAAATATAGGATTCAGAAACAATTTGATTTGTAAGAAGTTGTTCATTGTCTGCACTCACAAACTGGGTTATCTGTTGGTCCATTCCATCGGTTACTGTCATCATGATTTTGACTTGATCATTAACTTTACACGCGAAGGAAGAATACTGGGAAGAAGGACTGCATTGAATTGAGCCATGTTGCTTCACAAGTTTGATAAAGTAGTAACCAGTGACACGTGCATGATAAAAGGGGGCATATTGATTTCCTTTTCCTTTAACGGTAAAGCCAGAACCGAATTGGATATAATCTAAAGTACAATAAAATATGTGCAGAGTTATCAAAACGTTTTTACCATCAAAGCCTTGTGAATCGTGATACTGATTAATGAGTATTCCCCTGTAGCGGATAGAAATCTTACAGCAGATACGTGCCTGCTGCGCCATCAGACTAAAGATTATATCAGATTGATTGTTAGACTACACTATAGCTAAATTGGATTGCGTAAGGAGAAAGCGAGAAGGCACAACGGCTCGAGATTTTCTCCTTAAAGTTACTCGATTTAAGAAATACATTATGTATCTTGTGCTCTGTTTTCATCAAATATCCCATGTGAAACTATTTTTCTTTGCCAATCATTTTCGACAAACTAGATGAAAAGTATTGAATTAAAGAAATTCGTTCTTTACAAATACTTACATAACTAGACGTAGATGCATGGTTCTGAGTGGTTCTGACTTTTGTGAACTTGTGTGAACTTTGTGAACTTTATGTTCTGAATAAATGATGATGATGATGTTGATGAATGATAAATGAAGTAAGTAAAAATTGTTTGAGAGAAACCATCTCTATCTCAGAAGGTTTAATTCTGACCCAAATATTTCATAGTACACATCTTTTTGATATAATTTCCGTGTTATTCATTCGTAAGTTGCATAATTTACATTATTTCTAAATGACTTTGTATTTTGATTGGAATTGAAATCATGTTTACAAATGATTCACAAATGGTCACAAATGTTGATGTTACGAAAGTTCTCATTTGACTGGTTGGAAAATACTACATAAAACAATGGTATAACATTTCTTGAGAGTTATTATGGAGTTTATAGATTATGTCAGACATTTTTGCAAAGATCTTTTTTTGATCAAGGGGGATTCTAAAATTTGGTTTGGCTGCATTATCCAATTAAAATTTTTCTTTAAAATATCTTTCCAAAATATCTATATTCGAAATTAAACTATGAAAAACACATTTACAGGAATAAATGAATGAATGTTCCCTATCCGTTGTATTCATTAGTGAGATATATGTCATATCCGAGATGATCTCGACCTATTGAAACATTAAAATTGCATTGTAAAAATAATTGATGCATTACTTGATTGGGTATGTTTTGGAAAACTTTTGAAATAAACCGAAAACGTTGTCTCTCCAATGTTAGATTTGTAAATACTTGGTATCTTCAGTAAATTTTCTTCATACCAAAAACGATACTCTTTCCCTTGCACCAAATAGACGGCACTTTCTGATACAACTTCTTCCGTGTTGAGACTGTCTGTTTGGCTAGCACTTTCAAAGTTGCTAATGATTTTATCGGTATTGTCAGTTAATAGGACCATGATTCGCTCAAATCGTGGTAATGTACACACGAAAGATGAGCCATTTTGAGATGACCAGTAAATGCTCCCTGATGCTGATTCTAGTTTAACTTTGTAGTATGCTGTAGGACGAGCATGACGAAAGGAAGCGTATCCGTTGGAATCTGCTGCACCATTTATTTTGAATTCGGATCCAAACAATTGATAACCTATATAAAAAATACAATAGACGAAGACAAAAAGTAAAAATTGAGATCCAATTTATATCAAAGATTTGCTATCTTCTACGTACGCCACAGAAACATGATCATCCACAAACAATAATATATACATTCAATCAAGTCATCGTCACTCTTTTCAGTCAGCTGGTGCTCGCTAATGGAATAGTCTGCTAAACAAATTGTTATTAAGTTCATATAACTATCAAAATTTTATTATTTATGAGCCCTCTGAATAAAGCCAAATGGCTCAAAGATTCTCAATAAATGATTATAACGATGATGAAGATGACGATGATTATTAATGCCATGATAGAGGCTGAAGAAGGTTTGGAACAGCAGAGCAAACATTTTCCCCCGGTTGAATTTTCTATTGAATTACATTACAGATGCGATAATTGATGATCAAAAGAACAGTACTCTGAAAGAACTTAAAATATTAATAAAATGCTGTCATGGTAACAGAAGTGAAATTTAAAAGTACTGCCACAGCAACACGTGACATGAATACAATATATTTTATCCTTCCTTGTACTAATAGACAAGTTTCCTATAATACCCCCACATTGTTTAAAAATATATAGAAATTGCTAATATTTCTATAGACAAATGGTTTCTACTGTTCCAAAAGAGTTTCAAATGACACACCACATTTTATACAAAAACGTTTGAAATGCTGGGCCAGATCTTGAACTCAATTTTCATTTTGCATTTTCTGAGACCTGGCACTTTCATGTTGGTAACAAAAATAATATCTATTCCACCAGTTATTTTATTAAAATTTTACTATAAAATATTCAAACACGGCTGTCAAAATCACGAATTACAATATTACAATCTTCTTACGTGAAGGATTATCGATTGGAAGCTTCTTCAAGTTGACTGAAAAATGCGTTTCACCGTTATTGTCTGATTGCAGTCTTTTTGTCAGATCCTCTTCATACCAGAACCGATATATCATGTCTTGTTCCAAATCCACCCATTTATCTGATACTATTATATTCGTATCCAGATCAGCATTATTTTCGCTCACAAAATTTGTTATGATATTGTCATTAACGTCTGTTAACAAGAGCATTATTCTGTCAAGTGTAGGTTGTTTGCAGCCAAAAGATGTAGAAGGAAATCCTTCATCACATCCGATCTTACCATGTTCGTTTATTAATTGAATCTTATACTTCGAAGAAATGTCGACATGCTGGAATTCCGAGAACTGGTTGTCTTTTCCTGATACATTGAATACAGACCCGATTGACTTGTAACCTGCGATGATAGTTAAATATTGGAATGTTGGTAATATTTGAAAGTCCTCCTAGTGCACAATGCATGGCTAATGGATACATTAAAATAAATTAAAGGTATTATAGCCCTATAATACGTTTATCCATTTGGATCAGCTTCTTACTATTCGTTTAACATAACTTTTCAATAAGATTATATTATATGAAATTGTTAACAATTTTTAAATCTTCGTTTAGAAGAAATTTTTAAATCAAATCAAAATTATGGTCGAATAAAAATGAATGATTTATGCTTAATTTATAAATAACGTAAACGGAACTACAATCCCGGGACTACAATCATGATTGTTTCCTTTTCAGTATAGAAGAAATTCTACGAATAATTTCAAGAACAAACAATGTTATACTATTAAAGAATAACATTTCCCTTTTATGCTGTCATTCTGAGTTCACTCCCCCTACACACACATACAACCTTTGATTTAGAAAGTACCTGATTATCCCAACTATTTAATTAAGATTTTCTTCTGCAAAAATCTAATACAGAGCCTTAACAGATTAGCATGTATAGTCAAATGCAGTTAAACTTGTCAAACATCTTCACCCGCTAAAACTGAAAATGTAGATATAATAGGCAAGGTGAGGGAATTAGAATCTATATAGCTTAGCATCATTCCAGTTTTACAGGTTATACACTACTGGAGTATTGAATGACGTTTGAATTGAAGAGACGTTCTTAAGCAGTTTTTTAATGCTTCTAATATGAAATTGTATTGATATCGTGTGTGTGTCGTTTTATTTTGTTTTTCGTAGCAGATATGAAAAAGGACTATTTGTTTACATTGGGAGGCAAGTGAATAGTTTCGGCTATATAAGTATGAATGCTAACATACTGACCCAAGGCAAATAGAATATAACTTTGTAACAGGATACATTTTCAATAAATTTTTACCTTCGTACATAGCTGCATCTTTCAAGAGAACTGAAAATGTAGTTGAACCAGAATTGTCTGTTTCAGCAGTAATCAAATCTTCCTCATACCATATTCGATACACTTTATCTTGTTCCAGCTCCACGCTACTTTCCGATATTATCACTTCGGTAAACAGATTCTGTGTTTCATTTTCATTCATAAAAGTACTCATGATTGCATCATTTGTATCCGTCCACAAAGCCATAATTCGATTGAAGGTCGGATAAACACAGGCAAACGGTGTTTTTGGTCTAGCTGGAGTACATTCAATGCTGCCATCTTGCATTTTTAATTTGATCGTGTAGATTCCAGTGGCACACGAATGCACAAAGGTTGCATAGCCATCACCTCTTCCACTGAAACTGATTTCACTCGAAACTTCGACAAAATCTAGAGTGAAAAGAAAGCAAATTAAGTATTTGTATACGTATATGTTGTGAATCATAGGTGTGGCAATTGACCGCAAGACTAGAATCGATTGTATTTCTGATTATTTAAAACGAATTCTCTATACAATCTAGGAATATATACCACTAATATAGTGCTTTTGCAGAGGAGTCCAAACGGGCTCACATTGTTGTACAGTATTATTCTTTCCAGCGTTGAACTCATTATTTCTTCGTTAAGGTTTACTTGACATTAATTTCATGATGGTATTTGCGATAAAAAACACACAATAATTGGCGCAACAGTTTCGATTTAATCTAAAATCATCTTCAGGCAATGTGAAAAGAGAGAGTTAAAAAGTTACATGAATATTTATATAAAAATCTAATTAATTTATCTATTGAATTTATCGGAACGGTATTATACTTTTTAACAATGGCAAACAATAATTACAGGAGAGATATTTTAGCACAAGAACTAATTACGAATATACGATACAAACACGGTGAAATAACAGTTACAATCAAAAATAGTTTAACAGCGGCAAAATGCTCTTTGGTATTGTTCTTCCATTTTCTGTATTTCTTCTGGTCGTTGTTTAATATATTGCCGACCTGAGTGGTCGACATGACAGCATCGCGCATGTCACACAAGATAACAACAGTTAGATTTAGCGTAACTATGAATATGGAATAGTAATAGTTTAGAACAAATTGACAAACAGAAAAACTAAGTACGGATATACTATAAGACAGATACAATGAATTATTACAAAGAATTATTTCATTGTATCTGTCTTATATAGCATTGCTCCGATGCCCGGCTCTGATGTCAATTGCAATGAGTGGGTTATGAAAAACAAGTTGACTTTTTGCATCAAAATTGCACTTCATTAGTAACAATAATTTCACTCTTAGCCAATCAGAATCGAGGAAATTTTCAAGTACATTATAAATTCGAATTTGAATCGATATCGAAACACAAAACTCAAAAGTAGATGTTTATGACATACAATCAAGGAAATGTTTTACACGAAAAATATTCAACCGAAGAGGGGTTATAAACTTCTTTCTAAAGTTGCTAATAAATTAGGAATTTATTAATTGTAATCAATCTAGTAAGATTTACTCTACTTCCTTTATTCCTTAATAATCTATGCAACAGTCTCTATTGAAATTTTAAATTGGAGCATACACTTGAACTTGTTATAACTTTTAATACATATACATTTGCAGTACAATAAATATTAAACCTAACTTAAAATTTAACTTATCCAATTTCAACTTCTCTACGCACATTTGTTTCTGTTGCGTGCGAAGCAGTATAGGGAATGGATCATCGGCAGAACACTTCTCCAATTCAGGTTCAAATCATGAAAAATTCATTATGTGAGACATTATGTATTTGATTATTTCTCTTTCAGTTGTAAGAATGGATCACTGTGCCACACATAAATATAAAATAATAACAGTAATTACAATAATAGATAATCATACAGTGAATCAATTGACGTATATAGATGAAAATCTCTCATTAGGTCCTCTAGTGAGAAAGACATGTATTCAATGCAGCTGTGTTTTATAAACCATATTTTTGTTACTAGGATTGTTGCTAAGACACTAATTATGACTAAGCATAGTCACATTCTCAGGAGAAAATCGATCTAATCTTACCTTGAAAGGGATTTCTTTTCTGCAATAAAAACAGAAATGAATAATGATAAATTGTGTATATTATGCAGTCAAAAATAACTAATGCAAAAAAAGATTGTGATTTGAATTGAAATAAATTTCTTCTTTCAATAATAAATTCATTCAGATAATAAATAATTCAGTACTTATCAACTTTGAGATGTAAGACACTGATGGGAATAGCCAATAGCGTGGACATTATTTACAATTCTACAAGCTCTTAAAAATTCTAGTATAAAATGCTATGAAATTAATTTTGAAAGTGACGTAATAATACGTTTACAACGGTATTTTCTTGAAATTATCTTTATGCAAGAGAGTGATAATGCAATACATATGTATATATATATTATGAAGTACTGATGAAGGCTATTTGCCAGAAACATGTACTGCTCAGTGAGCGAACAAGGAACTGACTTCAGTATACACCTAAGTCAAGATGAGTTGTAAATGTGGTGAAAAAATTCATCACATGAAAAAACATCTGTGCCATACCAGAGTGCTCAAACTACCGAAGTAGTGGGCAATGCATAATGCAAATAGTATAGACACATCCCGAGTCGATAGTGCTCAAAATTGCGCATGCGCAATTGAGACATACATATATATATTGATGTTTTGTTCTGAATAAATAAATTTATTTATTTATTAAATCAACATTATTATTATTATATATATTATATATATATATATATATAATATAATAATAATAATGTGGTATCTAACAGCAGTTGAGATAGTGCTCGATGGAATTTGACAGAGCATAAATAATAACAATAGAGTCAAATTATTATTATTATATATATATTTTTTTGTCTCTTTCTTTTATTACAAATTTACAAAATAATCCATCAGAGTCAATTACAGCTTAAAATATCCTATCAAAGCATCTATATCTGTTCTATATTTCGTAAAAGACAAATTTCAATACATCTAATCATCGCTTATATACCTTCAAAGTTAAATATAATTCAGAAAAATATATAAATGAAATAGATTAAAAAAATTTAGATGGTTTTAGACTTACTGCAGGATTTCTGTTAATACATATTCACAAGTACTGTGTATATTAGAATTTTAATTAAATTCACAGACAACAAAGAGTTTCGGTAATATTATGATTACAGTTAAATTCTGCAGGTTTCCTTTTCGCTAATTATTCTAATTGCAGATTGAACTTGTTAAATTATTATCTGCTTCTTCTTCAGATGAATATCACTAAATCTTACATTAAAATAGCTAGAATATTTAGCGAAGTAATATTGAGCACGTCAGGCTGTTATTGTAATTATTGTAAAATATATTAATTTCGGCATTTGAGTTAGCGTTAACATAGAATTGTTTTCTCTTAACGAATGTAAATGTTTATAAAATCTATCAGACAACTAACTATGATATACCTACCGCAGCATGGGTAACTCCTTCAAATTCATAAAGCTTAACTTGAGAATACGAAAAGAGAATACAGTTATTTTCCTTGTAATTAATCACGTAATCAATTCCAGAACATTGAATCTTCATTTGACAATGAAAGCTACAACTAGCTAATGAAGGCAATGTTGTAGTGCCAGCAATTATACCACTGCCATTGGCTGTCATATTACTGTATATTGTAAACATAATTGGAACATTGCAAGAAAGAAAAGATAAAGTTATTGGCAGAAACAATGCGTGAAACAATAAAATATAACAAATTTTATTATTGCGATTTGATTTCATTGTGGAGGTCATTGCGTTGCAATCGCGCTGTAATGGACTGATTTGATTAGACAAAATGTTCGCTTTACGGAGTACTTCGTCACTAAAAAAGCTAATACGCATGCGTAGTGTGACGTAAAACCTGGGAGAATCAGCCGTGACAATTCGCCTCAGTAATTATTCCAGTAGGAACTGTTCCTACTTTATTGCGATTCGCTTCAGCAAAATATATTCAAAACCAATCAGAACACCGCATTGATTGCCATGGAGACGTCACTACCTAAACAAATCCCGAAACAAATACCGGATATACCTTTGTATATCTTTCTTTAAATATCACAAATCATCAACAAATGCCAATTATATAAGTTTATATTTACTAAAATTTTGTAAGCAATAGATCATTTAGACATCGTCTCAAGAGTGATTTGCATATCAAATTATTCAGAATCATATTTCAAATTCTCTTTTTTGTCAAAAGTTCAAAAATCTTTTTTGTTAAAGAATCCTCTTTTCTCTTTAGTTTTTCAAAAATGGTTTCGTATCCTGAAACGCATGCAATACTTATCAAGGCATTGTACAAAGTGATCAGAGCGCATATGTATGTATGTATTGTATGTATTTTGTAGCACAATGTCTAACAGGTATGTATGTAAAACAAGCTTTCGAGTTACAATTGTCTTCGAGCCGACCCTATTATGTGATATTATTATGTGAAATGAAACAGGCAAGATGGTTCTATATTTACCTAACTATTGATATATGCATGAATTAAAGGCTGCCATTACAATCATTATTTATTTTGTATTGTTTTATAAATAGTCAACTTCTTTCGCTTCAAAAAACTGTTAATATTTTTATCAAACTGCAATTTTAAAACATTAGAAGCAGCTTTCATTTAAATAACATTCAAGAAAGCTTCGAAGTTTTGAATTTCACAGCTGCATTGCACAGAAAGCGCTGTAATGATTCATAATACAAATCAGTGTTGCCATAGAAGCATGCAGGTACATCTTTGATTATTCTTTGTATTTATTTTACAAAACAATCTCACAGAATCACAACTCGTTAAAAGAAATTTTCAATTTTTGATTAATTAATATTGGACTGATGTCAATTTATGCATATATGTTTTATCTTTGTTATTAATTCTTCATTCTAATCTTATATTCATGTGTCGGATTTAAAATTGACAGAATTTTCGAAGCTAAAACAGCTAATACGCATGCGTAGTGTGACGTAATATAACTTATAATTTCTTATCGAGACGGGTGAGCGCGATATGATTATGACAGCTACCGATTTTGTTGTTTAACAAATTTCAAAATGTTGTTGCTGTTATCGACGATTTTATGCTCGATAGTTGTCGTGATCATCTCGATGTCACTCATCATTATCAGAATTTAGAAATTATGTCGGACTCAAATTTCAATCTCCTCTTTTCAAGTTTTGAAACTGTCATTTTTTCAAATGATTCTTTCTCAAAAAAATTGGCAAAGTAATCAAGGTACTTTGTAAAACTTAATGAAGGTAAAATATTTTGTTTTAATTTTCTATCGCTCAACCTTAATGACATGTATGGTTGAAAAAAAAGTAATGTAGACGGTGTCGCTCTACCGAAGGCACCCGTACCACTCTTCTATTTCTAGATGAGTGCCATTTTTTGCTGAGAGCAATGATTTTGAGCGCTTTTGTTGATCTCATTCGCGACACTGCAGATCAATTTCAACAGATTTCATGGCTAATAGGTCTCGATTGTCAATGCGCAACGATGCACGCAGCAGTTACTCACAATGCAATTCCCTCTGAGCCATTCCATTAACCATCCTCAGATGGTTCTCATTTGATGTTTCTGATAAAGTCAAGGCTGAGTTGACCTTCAGGGGATTTGAACCACAGTCGATTAGATATGATCCGATCTGAAGTTTGGTTGCTCTGCCATCTGAGCTAGGCTAATCCTTAATCCTATGGCTAATGGAACTCAATATCAAATGTGTGTAGCCACTATTTGAAAAGCAATATTAATTAGAGCAATTGATGTTTAAATTTAAGGGCATAAATTGACCATCGTCCTTTGCGTTTGGTTTTCGAGTTTGTTGCGTACTGTATTCTACCTAGCGGCTTGGGAAATGGAATTAATTTTCAACTTTGAGCCGACAATGTGCAGTGGTCAATTTAATGCCTTTAATTATTAACAAAACAACCAATCAAAACGCTGAACATATAGAATCGTACACTAAGCTTCTATAGTACAATATATTAGTTTTTTATTTATCTGATGAACATCTGTGCTATCTAATTGCTAAAAAAGCTAATTCAAATCAATCCTCGCAGCACGCAATAAATTCATTATGATTAACATATTACTCATTATAACATATCACGCTATGCTATGTATGAGAATAAACTTCTGCAATAACATATTTATTCTCTGTTTATTGTCTGACTCATTCAACGACATGAAAATCTAATAAAAATGGCTGATAATTATCAACTGTGTATACTTTCAACGACATGAAAATCTAATAAAAATGGCTGATAATTATCAACTGTGTATACTTTCAACGACATGAAAATCTAATAAAAATGGCTGATAATTATCAACTGTGTATACTTTCAACGACATGAAAATCTAATAAAAATGGCTGATAATTATCAACTGTGTATACTTTCAACGACATGAAAATCTAATAAAAATGGCTGATAATTATCAACTGTGTATACTTTCAACGACATGAAAATCTAATAAAAATGGCTGATAATTATCAACTGTGTATACTTTCAACGACATGAAAATCTAATAAAAATGGCTGATAATTATCAACTGTGTATACTTTCAACGACATGAAAATCTAATAAAAATGGCTGATAATTATCAACTGTGTATACTTTCAACGACATGAAAATCTAATAAAAATGGCTGATAATTATCAACTGTGTATACTTTCAACGACATGAAAATCTAATAAAAATGGCTGATAATTATCAACTGTGTATACTTTCAACGACATGAAAATCTAATAAAAATGGCTGATAATTATCAACTGTGTATACTTTCAATTCTTTCATCGTGTGCCTTCGCTTTATCAATATTATTAACAAATCCTTCATGTAGTGATGCTCCTGGGACATTCAAATTGTACATGAATTCTACTGCAAATACAAGTAGCTTGATTGTTGGCATCTCGTCGATGAGCTCTTCCACACAATGTATATTGCATTGTAATGGAAATTTCGAATGTAATGGTCTTGATTACATAGATGGTATGAAAGAGAACAATTGCATCTTATTTTCCTATTTCAATCTCAGACTTTACGGCTTGGAAGGAGTCACTCATGCTGAAGTAAGTTGTATGATATTACTAATTAAGTTTTGTCTTTTTTAATGAATTCGTATTATCTTGTAAACGAAGTGAGGTTTTAGCTCTCATTTATACATTTATACGTTATATTTATACGTTATACGTATTAGCTATCATGTGTACGTTAAGTCGTTTACAATATTTATTTGTATTTTTGTGTCTGTCTTATATGTATGTGTATGTACGTGTGTATTCATTTTGAATTTTCAACCAATATGCAATATCAACAATTACTTTTTCAAATTTGTGCAACGGTTAGCAAAGAAATACGGTAAAAAATGATGGTTTAAATTCTAAATGAAGGTTAAGTATGTAAAAGGATGTACTCTTTGACGTCACGGCGACATAAAATTTAAAAAGTTTAAAGTTTAAAGAGTTCCACCAGGATATAATAAGTGATATCCTAACTTATGGAAATTCTCAAAATGATACACTTAGTAATGACATAAAATTTACCATCGCGCCTTGTGGGCTTAAAGTTAAAAATTGAATGCCATTTTCAAGCCACAAAACCATAATACTGGGAATCAGTCCATCATGCACCACTTCGAAGACCAAATTCAAAGGCCGCCGGTCAATTTTATGCCTTTAGTGTTTTCCTGAGCAATAAAATGTCTTGCTGATTTACAGTTCATCTGATATAAATTAATTTCAAATGACTTTTGTTTCCTTCTTTCGTTTCAGAGACAAAATCAGTCATGGGCAGGTATGGATAACATATATGATTCATGATGGTCACAATAATAATTATGCTTGTTAAGTTTAATTCAAAAGGTTGACATGGTTTATGTTATAAATAACATTAATTCAAAACATGATATGAGTTCTGAATATACTCTATAAACGTGTTAAAAATCAATTTGAATCAAGTAAAGTTGTAAAACAAATTATTATGCTGCTTGGTCGAAAATAAGATTAAGAAAACGAGCCTAATCATCGCTTCAGTTAAGCATCGCAGTTAGTAAAAGGAAGTCAGACAGCCATCATTTGAACATTTATAAATCATTATTTTTCTAGATTTTTCAATGATATGCCACAAATGAAGCAGATTAGCTCCTTCGTAGTTTCTCAAATCTATTGTTCTCCCGGAAGTATACAAAACGATCATCTCAATTGAAAACACATGCAGATTTCATCCATTGCAAATCCCTTGGGAAATAAGAGACTTTACGGCAGAAAAAACTCCAAAGGAGCTTATTGTCATTGGACATATGTTTCCCAACGGTTTAAAAGTCATATCTTATTTTTTTATGTACGAGAAGCTGATATGCTTCACCGGTCAGAAAATCCCGGGGAAGTCCGTTCTCATTCAACTATCGGGTCAAATCCACCTACACAGGTTTGGATAAAACTAAGCTGAGCTAGCGCTGTTAACCATTGTTAAATGTGTGTGGTTTGAAAAGAGTAAGAAAATAAGAGACAATTTGAAATGTTTGTTATTATAAATAAAAATTTAAATTCAATCTTAATTTTAATTTTATTCTGCGTTGTTTCTAATTTGACGAGATGCATGTTGGTTCTTTTGGGACCTTTTTTATATTCAAACAATTGTGGTTTTGCATCAGTTGTAATGTCATTGTTTAGCGGTCCTAGCTACATGCATTATCTTCATAGAACAATCATCTGTGTTTATATTTATAGATTTGATTGTTAAATATTTCAGATTATATTTCGATTGGATCAGAATTCTTTATCAAAGGAAAAGCAGACGATTATTCTGCATTCAACCATGGTTGTGCTACTGGTTACTATTGGATTAAACTGAGTTGGGAACACGGTGGGGTAATATGTTCTGGAAGCTATCCATCGTCACCATTCTCTTGTCATCACCCTGATTTGCAAAGAATCCTTGTATTGTTAACTGATGACCATGACAATAATGGTATTGTTAGCAGGTTTACGAGTACGCCTGGCGATATTATCACCTCCAAGGTAATTGTGTCTGAAAATTACGTCAATTTGGTCCAAGGCAGAGAATATCGGTTTTGGTATGAAGAAGGTCTTACAGGTTATTTCCATAATAATGATGGCACAACATATTTCTCTGTTTCTCTGAAACATGTCGTTGCTGATTCTTCCACTCGCAATTGATATTTCTTGATAACATTACAACGTATATCTGAAATTCACAAGTTCATATTCCATTCTTTAATTTAAATTATTTCCGCTTGGTATTTCCTGGTGAACATAGAGAAGCCACTGTTAACACATGGGTTTCCTTGGCAAAATGATGACAAATACGGAACTTCTGTTTAGCATTAATTTCTAAAATAAGAACAGTATTACTGTCTATAATAATATGTTAAATAAGTCCACTTGGTGTAGTAAGCATCTCTGCAATGTTAGCAAACATTTTTTGCTAAATGACAACCAATACAAAGTGCCAAATGCCTCATTGCCATTTGTTGTTCGGTGTGCTATTTGTTTATGACATTGCCTTACTTGTTTAGAGATCCCGTCACTTGTGAGATTTGAAGATAATTATATCAGTGAAAAATATGGTTGATTGTGATTTATATCAAGATTTATAATTCTAATCTAATTCTAATTTTTGATATCTGACGAACATATTCCCAATTTATTATTTGAGCCTCGGACTGATCCTTTTACATTTTGCTGTTTCTGCATTTTCTAGTTGTTGGGTCGTAACATGTCTAACTTTAAATTCTGCTCCATGTAAATATGTTATATAGGCTGCATTTACGCGCCAAGTGGATTTACGAAACCCGGTGAATTTTAGTCTGGATTGCCCTCGCGTCTACACGTAAACAGGAAACCCGAGTGGAAATTAGTCCGCTTAGAGAGTCTATCAGGACTTCTGAAAGTATGGATAGGAAACACGGGTGTCTCAATCCAAACTTTGCAAAACCCGGGTCTTTTTGTCGTCTAAACAGAGATTTATGGAAAACACGGGTCTTCAAAAGTCTGCTTTCAATTCTCGGCGATAATGCCTATAAATATTGGCCACCACTTGGCCTTGTTTTAGGATAAAATAAAAATTGGTAAGATAAAAAGAAAAAATAAAGATAAAGAAAAAATAAAGGTAAAATCGTGAATAACATGTACTTAAAATGTATGATTTACAAAAGCTGTGTCAATTCACATGGAATTTAATTAGATATGAATAACAAAAGTTATTTTGAATGGTTTAAATAAAAAAAACACTTCTGAACCTACAGAATCGAAGAATCATAAAAGTCCGATTTCACCGCAAAAACCGATAAGAAATAATGGAGTTACAGCGTTTTATTTATACAAAATAGATAAATCTAGCCTATTGTAAACTGATACCCTATCTGAACTTTTTGAATTCGAATTTTTGAAAACAGATTCGATATCATGCAGTTCTATATGCTGCAATATACAGAAAGTTCGCTGGTGTGCGCATCGGTCTGTCGGAGACCACCGTGATCATGCTACAACGAAACGATCAATTTTATAAGTAAGTTTAATTAAAGCAGCCGAAATAAAAATCAAAACTTCTTATAGATTTTCACTGTGCGGTATAATTATACTGAATTTTAGTCGATTGGTGCACTTTTGTCCAGAGTAACGAAGACGCATAACGATGAATAAATATGATTGCGATTTTCATTTATTTAATTACTAATAATGTAATAATGTATTATTAGATTCCAACTTCCGATATTTAATGAAAGAATAATAATACATTGTTCGTTATTGGAATTTGCAACAAACTTACAAACATTAAATAGAGACCATTAAACATTATTAAACATAAGCTATATTGCAAATGGATATTTGTTATATATTATTTTTACCATGTTATCACCATATAGTACCATACCATAGACATACGATGTAAAATTAGAAATGTTGATATCAATCACGGTCAACCGGGCTACAGGCGTTGCGCTAAAAGTCCGATACACCGAAAGGTCGTTGCGCCGAAAGTCCGTTGCGCCGAATGACGTTTTCGGCGCAAAGGACTTTCAGCGCAACGAGCTTTCAGCGTATCGAACTTTCGGCGCAACGACCATTCGGCGCAATGCTTTTCGGCGCATCGCTTTTCGGCGCAACGGCCTGCACTCCGGTCAACCATACTTGTCACGGCCAACTATATTTATCTTCAAATCTCACAATTGACGAGAACTCTAAACAAGTAACGGGATCTTATAACAAGTAGAGAGATTTCTAAAAGAAGTGACGGGATCTCAGAACAAGGAAAACAATCTCATAAACAAGTACTGCGCCGAACATTAAGTACTAATGAGAGACTTTTGGGACTTCATACACTTTTGGGTTTTACTGCTAATTATAAAGCACTACATACTTTGTAATTACATTTCTGCTTCGAAAAATCATCAATTTGATTCAATTATTTCTGTTCCTATAACGAAATAAGTAATCATTTTTTGTGGGCTATGCATCATGGGATAAGTAAATAGATAACCTTTACAAAACATGATAATATTGATAAGCAATATAGCTTAAAATAAACGTTTCATTTGTTATTTGTCTTCCTCGCAATCCTCTACTACCTAATTTATTTTATTCTTATTTTGCCTCCAAATTCATATTCTTTTGTTTTTCATCGTATATTTCGAGTTGATTCAAACAGCTACTGGCAATTTTCAATCATATAGAACTAAGGCCGCTTGTTTTGGAGACCATAAGATGAGCCTGGGTCATTCGCATATTTTGCATATACATTTTATATTTTACTAGAAAAATAGGCTGCTTTTTTCTAGCTCCTGCGGAGGGCCTTGTGTGTCTTCGGCCCAATGCTGTTACTGTTGAGAAGCTGCATTTAATTTTCTTCACCAAGGAGGTGGTTTAGCTCTATATATATTATGGATTTCAGAATCAAAAATCTATTGGTAACATGAACGGTATATAATAAAGTTGACTCTTAAAATTTAAGCGTTATACGACTTCAGTTCATTAATATTATGTCGAAAAATACTTTGCTAAAATTAAAATGATTACAATGTAACAATGATTACTGAAGGGTTTTGGAACATACGGATTTTAGTTACATTACACATACACCATGTTAGGTATGACTTTTTGAATAGGTTTTTAATGTAAAAGATGGCTGGTGAATGTCAAAGCACAACTATACAGAGACATTTACAATTTTGTAATCAACTTTAAATTAGGCACTTTATTAACTTTTGGACCCGTAACATTGTTTCCCACTGAAATCAACTATTCGTTCTAAAGTACTTATCTTCAAATCAAATATGTATCCAAAGAATGAATGTCGAAACACAACTATTGGTACAGTATTTACATCACAGGATGGAATAATTTTTAAAACAGGCCATGCTATATTTAAAAACTCTATTGTTGATAAGTTTTTGGACCACTGAATCATTCATGGCTGGAAACTTGCAATCCAGCAAGAAGCCAACATTGGAAATTCGACAGCCGCGAATTTCCAGCATGATACAAAAATCCTATCTTAAAAAAGCCTGCAGGCACATTTGTGAAGCACCTGTATTGAGATTCTCCCTGGCTGAACAACGTACCGTATTATTTCAAGAGGGTATGTGGACTATTTAACGATTATCAATCTTCATGGAAGATATTCAGATATGACTTGATGTTTTAGGAAAAACAGCCATCAACCGTCATCAACCTCAAAAAACTAAAACTGGTAATTTTTGTATCAAATCTAGCTTACTTTGACCATTGTGTGGTATGTATATGGATTTAATATATAACCATCAATGTTTTAGTGGGTTTCCCGCCACTCATAAAAGTCGTATTCCATAAAGTTGATATTTCACACCTAAAAATAACATTTTCCAACCAATCTGGGCGCTTGGAGATGTGAATTTATTTATCAAAAATCTTTCATATAATCAACTCAAGCTAAAGATTTGTAAACATGACAATAATATAATATACTCAAATGATTAATAAGATATCGCTCAATAAACTATCAAAAAACAATGTTGTTTTATATCTTGTTCGACAACTTTTATACACGTTTTATTTATTTTTGCTGAGCACATTGGTTTAATAATAAGAGACCATACTAAGATAAACGAGGCTATTCCATAATAAGTAATTAACATCCAAAACACTAATAATTTATATTGTCTGATGTTGAAAAAGCGACAAGAGGGTTCACGAAATATGGGGTGAATATTAGTTCAAATATTAGAAACAAACAAGAAACCCAAGTGAAAATTAGTTTGCTTGCCACAGCATTCATGAAGTTTCAAATTCTGGGTGGAAAGCCTGGGTTTCCGGAACAATCCGGCTTTTCAAAACCCAAGTATTTCTATTGTCTAAACAGAGATTTTTGAAAAATAAGTATTTCTATACACTTAATTCACTTTCGTTTTGCTGTGATACGACTTTGAAATATTGGCAAACACTCATCCCTGCGTTAGCATAAAATACTACAGTTTACAAATACTATTCGATGAATCTGCTTATACGAGAAAGAATCATGAATAACATGCGTTTTCTATGTTACAAAATTTCAATAAGAAGCTACAGAATTAAATAAGTATACAAATCCAATTTCAACGAAAACCAGGTCAGAAATACTGAAGTTACAGGGCTTTTTTTAGCAAAAATTAGGGAAATATCGCCTTGTGTAAACTAACCATCTGTCTGCATGAATCTTTTGATTGAGGACATCTGAAAAACTTCTAAAAACCCAGATTCCTCTCGTGTAAACGTAGCTTACAAGTAGGAGGATTATTCCAGGTAAGCAATACAGACAATCACAAACATTCAGGAGGCAAACAATTTCCGATAGTACTAATACTTCTCTATGAAGAAGGTTGAAACGTTTATCGTGGCCTGCAACGAACTTCAATAACTATACCTCTCCTAAAGTGCATTGACATATATGAAGGTCACAAGATATTCCCAAAGAAATAAATGTCGCATAAATCTTTCGACAGTTGTGGTATATAGACTACTACAAATCAACAAACATACTTCAATTACCCTTTCATTTACAATACGCCGCGGTGACGTCGTTGACACTGTTGCCATTGATAGACTGAAACCAGTCCATGAACAAGTTTAAGCTGTTACAACTAACAAGCAACAAAGCACATCCCCATCTACAATTGCACAAAGTCATAATATTCAGCGAAAAACAGGATCATACAAAGAAAGATCAGCAGTTTGTATAATAGTTGTCAATGTTCGTTGCATCCATCCCGCAGATGATATGCTGTGGTGTGTAATTTTAAGCAGCCAAAAAATTTTGAAAAACATCAACTGAACTGTCAGCCATCTTTCAATCATGTAAAGAAGTCAGCTTAGCAACTTTCGAAAAATAAAGTTAATTGATCCTAATGCCATGGAACATTCTTTATCATAATTTATGATTTGCACGTATCCCGGTTAATTGCCATGTAAGGTTGATTTAGGAGCTCAAACGCGGCGTAGTGACTCGAATGTATTTAGTTCGGTGCGATGATAGCTCTCTCGTATAACGCGGTGATTAATTCAAATGATGGAGCGGAAGATCGAGTATGAAGCGGAGATCATGCCGACCAGTAGCTTGCGTCCAGACTAAAACGTTTCTGAAGGAGAGTGTAAAGTCTGCGTAGCCGACCAAACAAAGCCGTTTTGCTGACACTGCACTAGACTTGCAAAAGCAGTGACTCAATCCTATTGGTTAGCTTTGTTCACGTGATTTTAATTTGATGCAAACCAATCAGATTGTGGGTATCAGTCACGTGATAAACAAAATTGGCTGTGCCACATTTAGGAAGACTTTCGGATTTGGAGGATAAATATCATTTGATAAAAATATACAACGTAATTTTGAGTGAGTTAAATCCAGTAACGGTTATAGTTCAGTGAAGAAAAATTCAAAGAAACGATTGACAACTAATGTTTTATTTTCACATAAATTCTGTATAAATCCTTTTCGAACGTACGGAGCACTTTGAACATTTGGTGAGCGAGTAGGAATGTCACTTTAGAAAGTCAACAAAAAATTTACAAATATAGGAATTATAACATTGGTATTTTTTAACATCGGGACACAAATGATCAACTCCTCCTTCGGTTAGAGAATATACTATACAAACAACACAATTTCTACTTAATTTTTCTCTCGAATGAGTGTCATAAACTGTGTCTTTTTTCAACGATTTATTCCCAAGCTTGAGTGTTTTTTAATGTTTAACATGTAAACGTGATTTTCACTCACACAACTGAGACCAGAAATTAAGGTTTTTATAAGGCGGCACTGCAGTCTAGTACAGTGTCAGCAAAACAGCTTTGTTTGGTCGGCTACGCAGACTTTACACTTTCCTTCAGAAGCGTTTTAGTCTGGACGCAGGCTAGCCGACCAGTCGCTTGCTCATTTCAGTCAATAATTCGGTTGTTATCTCGTGTTTTTTACCTAATGTTTCTCTCAGCTCCAAACATGTGACAGCTCGAGGTCATAAAGTTTGATTAATATTTATATTTTTACTCTTACCGGATTGCAATATCTGGATGTGAGGATCTGGATCTGGATCTTTGCAATCTCTAGGTCTCTAATTTTTTATAATTAGAGATATCAAGATACACATTTCCTGAGACCTAGAGACAATGCTCTTGCCATAGTATTTGTAAACTCTACATTCTAGCTAGAGTTAAATTTTATACCAATATGAAATACTCGAAATATTGAAAATAGAATAGAAATGATGTGCATTGCCCGATATATTTCATGTTCAAATACAGTGTTCAAACGAGATGATTGTTAAAACTAGTCTCGTTGAATAGTCTGACACAGCATTGATGTTTCGCAAAAGGAGGGCATGACATGAATTTGGTACTGCAGAAACTCTGGATATTATGTTCACAAAAGAAAATCTTTCTAAGAATAATTAAATCTACAATACTCACAGAGATACAGAGAAGAGAATTTCAAACTCGAGGGACTCCAGTGGTGAGCTGAGCTGACGCCGATGTGACATCTAATTTCTTTCGAAAAGCCTGTTATTCATGTTACGTCCAATTCCAACGCAATTTTTCAATAAATTTCTTTAGATTCAATTCGGAAATACCTTTGGCATGATTCCTGCTACACAGAGAAGAGCTCCGTGTAAGGCTTGACACACTAAATAGTTTTTGAGAAATTCTGATGAAGTGATTTAATTTCAATGAATGAATCTGTTGAGCATGGTTTGTCTCTATAGCATCAGCCTAAGACAGTCAATTTCAATTTAGTTGAAACATTCCGCAGCAACCATTGGCATGTTTTGATAGCTGGGGTTAATATGATAATCAAGTCACGAACATTACCAAGATAGGCTATATCTTTGTTTCCAACAGAGTAAGAAGAAGATAAACACATATCCAATATACCATTGGGAAATTCTTACTCACTCAAAATTTCTCAAAGGCAACATTGAATAAGTATCAGCCCAGCTGTGATGATTCTACATAGTTGGTACCAGACTACAATAATTACTATGTGTCATTTTCTTACCAAGGTTGCATAATGGTGACTTGTAATAAAAATAGGAACGCATTAATCTGATGGGAAGGAACATATAATTTTCTAATCGTGCATCAATTGATATATCTAAATGGTCAAAATGAGTTAGATTTCGAAATGTAAAATACCACATTAACAAAGGTTGGAGATGCCAGCTTAAATGACGTTGGCTATGTTTATCCATGATCATCCATACTAATATGAATCAACAATTTGTGAAGAGCTGTGACTTATAGTTATGCCTGAAAAACCATGCCAATTATGAAAGTTTGGAATGAAATTTTAAACCTGTCTGATTTCTTCGCGGCTTGGATGAGCAATGAGAGTTTAAACCATTGCACTTAGCAAAAATAGATGAACTCTTCCAATAGTAGTGCACCGTACGGTACCATCAAAGATAAGTAATTGAGACGGTATATATACCTACCAAGGGCACCGTACCATTCTGATATTTCTTGAGGAGTTGATATTTCCGCTACGATCAATGATTGTAGATTCTCTTTATTTATCTCATCAGCAATAATGTAGATCAATTTCAACAGATTTCAAGACAAATTTGCTTCGATTTTCAATGCAAAATGATGCACCGCAACTAATCATAATGGAATCTCTCTAAACCATTCCATCCGCCATCAGAAGATGGCTTTCATTTGAGTTGACTTTCGGTGGATTTGAGCCACATTCGATCAGATATGATAAGATGTGAATTCATAAATCCAGTTGTTCTGCTATCCGAGCTAACCTATCGCCAGTTATGGGGCTACTTCAATAAATATGTACCAGATTTTAGTATACCATTTTGGGAATCATGCTTGTAACTTTGGGCTTTTCCGATTCCAAATGCTGAGTTCCTTCTGAAAAAAGTGTTTCCTGCTGTGAATCTTGTAGGGTGTAGACAAACCACTGTCGCAGGGTCAGCAGGAAATGATACATTGATATGTCAATTATACTTCAGGAAATGATACATTTATTGGCACTTTATGTGCGTTATTTCCCACTAAACATTCAATTTTAGCGCACTATTTATAGTAAGATTTTTAAAATGGCAAACACATACGGTCTCCAGTAGTCGGGCGTACCACCTCCAACTTCTTCCATTCCATGCTTCCTAAATTTCAGAACAGCATGTGTGGCACATCAGCATCTTGTAATGCAAGAACTTAACCCGAAAAGTAAAATGGCCATTTTTGGTCTTCTGTTCAACAAGTCTGAATTAAATACGTGTAGAATGTATAATATGCAAGCAAAGCAGGCTCCCATTATGGCCTTCAAAATAAAAGGATCAACTAGATATACGATAAAAAATGAAAGAATATATGAATTTGGAATAAAGATAAAATTAATAATTAACAAACGAAAAAATCAGACATTCATATTTGCTACTATTAGTTTCAAGCCAAGGTGATCATCAGACAATTTAATCTGTGAAAAATATATGTGATACATTCTATGGTATATATATAGAAGCAGCTAATTTTATTGTTAATTTTTCTATTGTTTATATTTGGTAATTACTTTGTTCTTTAGATAATGGTTCCTGTTTATTGTTAAGATTTAAAGAATGTATCACATATTTTTCACAGATTAAATTGCCTGATGATCGCCTTGGCGTGAAACTAATAGTAGCAAATATGAATGCCTGATTTAACATAAGTACCTTGATATTACTAAAGATAAAATTAGAGATAATTAGGTAATGAAGGATTGCGGAGAACAGATATGACAAATAAAAGGCTCATACTAAGCTATATTGCTTATCAGTGTTATCATGCTTTATAATCACATTAATTAACTTATCCCCGTAATATATCAATCAACTCTAACAAATATTACTTCGTTGATTGATCTAAACAATAATCAACTTACAAAGTTTGTAGAGCTTTTCTCATTTAGCAGCTAAATGCAAAGTACTGTTTGCTATCTACCAGAAACGTTTGCTAACGTAGCAGACGTTCGTACTATACCAATAATAGTTTACTTATCAGACTATAGGCAGTAATATGTTCCTTATTTCATGCAAATCCATACTCAACGGACGTTTCGTATTGGTCTTCATTTTGTAAAGTGCACCCATGTGGTAACAGCGGTGTGTGCGTTTGTAATTTTATTTTATTCTGGTTTTCAATATGAGATCAGAGCCCGTTTACATTGTTCTGAAAACGTGTTCATATATCAAGCTTATTGTACTTCAAAATCCTAATTTATAACATGGCTAACAGATTAAAATAATGAAGAAGAAAAAATGTTCAAGTGAGAATAGTTGTTACAATAATGATAACATAAAGGGTTTTACTTGTGTGCCATATGTGATAAAATGTTCTGTATATACTTCAAATGTTCTGTAATGTTGTATCCCTATGTTAACCATATATCGTAAAATACGAAATGAAAAATAAAGAAAAGAAAAGAAAAATCAATTGTTCAAATTTTTGGTATTCAAATTCTAATCTTATGAACAAATATCAATTGCGAGTGGAAGAATCAGCAACGACATGTTTCAGAGAAACAGAGAAATATGTTGTGCCATCGTTATCTTGGACATAACCTGTAAGACCTTCTTCATACCAAAACCGATATTCTCTGCCTTGGACCAAATTGACGTAATTTTCAGACACAATTACCTTAGAGGTGATAATATCGCCAGGCGTGCTCGTAAACCTGCTAACAATACCATTATTGTCATGGTTATCAGTTAACAATACAAGGATTCTTTGAAAATCAGGGTGCTGACAAGAGAATGGTGACGAGGGATATCCAGAACATTTTACCCCACCGTGTTCCCAACTCAGTTTAATCCAATAGTAACCAGTAGTACAACCATGGTTGAATGCAGAATAATCGTCTGCTTTTCCTTTGATGAAGAATTCTGATCCAATTGAAATATAGTCTGAAATAGTAAACAATCCAATCTAAATATATTCACAAGATATGTTTGATGACAATGACAGTGCATCTGGCAGGATTATTTATTTATTGAATGAGATTGGTTATTTTTCTTAATACGTCAGATGCAAGTACGAGGTTGAGTAGGCTGATGCAAAAGCATGTTTCATCATAAAATGCATACATATACACATACTTCTTGGAGAGCGCTTCGTACGGATTTTATTCACAAGCGTGAAGTATCGTAAAACGAACAAGCGAGACTCTGCGAGTTAGTGAGTTTTATGATACAAAGCAAAAAAAGTAATGTAGACGGTGTCGCCCTACCGAAGGCACTCGTACAATTCCTCTATTTTAGAGGAGTGGCTCTTTTCGCTAAGTGCAATGATTTCAAACGTTCTTTACTGATCTCAGCCGCGACATTGCAGATCAATTTCAACAGATTTCATGGCTGACTGGTCTCACTTTTGGATGCCCCCAAGATGCACCTCAGCTACTCATAATGCAATTATCTGTGGACTACATTCCATCCGCCATCCTTAGATGGTACTAATTTGATGTTTTAGATAAAGTCAAGGCTTGGGGATTGAATAAGAATCAACGCACATTATATTGATTGAAATTAAAAATTCTATATACCTAAGCATTCCATATAGTTTCTCTTTATGATTAAGCTGATTTCATGCTAAGCACGTTTACCCCGGGATAAACAAACTAACTCGGGAGAGATTTAACCAAACTTGTGTAGGTGGATTTGACCCGATAGTTGAATGAGAATGGACTCCCCCGGGAATCTTATTTTCCACCAAGCAGCATAATAATTTTTTTTACAACTTTACTTGATTCAAATTGATTTTTAACACGTTTATAGAGTATATTCAGAACTCATATCATGTTTTGAATTAATGTTATTTATAACATAAACCATGTCAATCCTTTTGAATTAAACTTAACAATCATAATTATTATTGTGATCATCATGAATCATATATGTTATCCATACCTGCCCATGACTGATTTTGTCTCTGAAACGAAAGAAGGAAACAAGAGTCATTTGAAAATAATGATGAACTGTAAATCAGCAAGACATTTTATTGCTCAAGAAAACATTAAAGGCATAAAATTGACCGGCGGCCTTTGCACTTGGTCTTCGAAGTGGTGCATGATGGACTGATTCACAGTATTATTGTTTTGTGGCTTGAAAATGGTATTCACTTTTTAACTTTGAGCCCGCAAGGCGCGATGGTAAATTTTATGTCATTACTAAGTGTATCATTTTGAGAATTTCCACAAGTTAGGATGTCGATTGTTATATCCTGGTGGAACTCTTTAAACTTTTAACTTTTTAAACTTTATGTCACCGTGACGTCAAAGAGTAAATCCTTTTTCATACTTAACCTTTAAACCATCATTTGTTACCGTATTTCTATGCTAACAGTTGCACAAGTTTGAACAAGTAAATGTGGATATTATATATTGCTTGAAAATTCAAAATGAATACACACGTACATATTACATACACATACAAATAAGACAGACACAAAAATACAAATAAATATTGTAAACGGTTCATGAATAAAACAAAAAATTACAAATAAAGGATAACACGAATTCATTAAAAATCAAGAATAAATTAGTAAAATCATACAACTTACTACAGCATGAGTGACTCCATCCAAGCCGTAAAGTCTGAGATGGAAATAGGAAAATAAGATGCAATTGTTCTTGTTGTATTCTAACAATACGTATTATAATCAGTTGCTAGGCAACATTGCTTATGCACATATCCTGTATGCTAATATTAAATATACTCAATACTTATTTGCTACTCAAAGAGTGTAGTCGTTGTCTTAGTTCTTTACCTTGTTATAATCAAACACAACAAATTGGCGACGAGGATAAATTTTATTATTTTATTCATATTATACATATATACATTCAATTATTTAATGATACATATACATTCATTAAATTTTTATTCTTAACTCATTATTCGTCACAAGTCATGGCAGAGTTAAAAAGTATACCAATCAGATTACCACCACCATATCTAGAACATCCAACAGATGAAAGACCAAACTGGGAACGTTGGCTACGACAAGTCGAGGACTACATCGCAATATATAACCACGGTTTGTCAGAAAACAAGCAACTAACTGGAGATGTTCAAAATCAATTTTTTAGAAGTTTGCTAGGTACCGAAGGTATGCGATTGGCAGAAGGCAATTCAACCTTGTCAAGTATACAAGGACAGAGTTTTGATTCTATAAAGAAAGCAGCAGCATCTATATTCGAAGAAAAAGGCTGTGAAATTCGATCAGCAACAGAATTATTCACAAGAAAGCAACACAAATCAGAAACTATTGCTGAATTTGTTTCAGAACTTAGAAATTTCTGTCGAAAAATAAAGTTGGAAGAAAAAGAGGATTACGTGTTAGCGATATTATTAGCAGCAGGAGTTCATTCAAAATCTACACAAACAAGACTTCTACGGGAAACCAAAATTGAATTGGAATCCTTTTTAAATATATCGCAATCTGAAGAAGCGGCACGTAAAGAACAAGTAAAACTACAAGCCACAAATACAAATCACGCAAGCAATATACAAGCGGTAAAGCAAACAAAGAAGGTATTAGCATCCAAAACAAAGAACAATCAATCACAGAAACAATCGACTACAACAGACAATTGTTGGTTTTGTGGCTACAAACGTCACGAAAACGGCCGAAATGATTGCCCAGCCAAAGAGGCAATATGCAATAGCTGTGGATCAACAGGACATTTTGCCAAAGTCTGCAAAAAATCAAACAAGAATGATAAAAAGGTAAGTATCATCAAATTCACCGAAACTACAAAGGAGTCATCTACTACACAGCAAGAATCAGCCATTGATGATGTCTCTCAGACGGTAAACAACATTTATTCATGGAATACTACAATGGAAATTCACCATGGCAATAAATCAACGCAAATCACAGCTATGATCGACACTGGTGCATGTGCTACAATAATCAGCCATGACATCTACTGCAGATTCCTACAAGAGATACCATTGCAAAAACCAAAAGCCAATCTACTCAATTATGATGGTACACCGATCATTGGTATAAAAGGAATAATAAATTGTCCAATTACTATTGCAGGACATAAAAACAACATTGACATTTACATAATTGACAATAAGCAACATTCAATTATTGGTCAAAATGCCATTCGAGCATTAGGTCTTTGTCTAGACGGAAAGACCGGCACTATAAACTCAATCAAAGACTCAGAAAAATTTCTAAAGCCATTCTCAAATTTACAAAAGACTGAAATTGGTAAATTTCCTGAGTACAGACATACTATTCTTCTAAGAGACAATTACAAACCAAATGCAAACAAATTAAGAACAATTCCACTGGCTAAAGAAGAATTAGTAAAACAAGAAATCAACAACATGGTAAAAACAGGGATATGGGAGAAAATCGACAAATCAGAATGGGCACATTGTATAGTTCCTGTCTGGAAACCTGACGGATCTGTAAGAATAACTGCAGATTTAACAAGTCTAAATGAACAAATCATCCCAACACGCCATCCTTTACCTAACATGAGCGATTTATGTCATAAATTAAAAGATTCTACTCACTTCACAAAGCTAGACTTATCTAAAGCATATTATCACATCGAGTTAGCCGAAGAAAGTCGTCCACTCACTGCATCTATCACACCACTTGGCTTATATCAATACAAACGTTTGCCTATGGGGTTAAAAGATGCAGCATCAGCATTCCAAGCATGTGTTGAAAGAGCTTTGGCAAATATTCCAGGTTGTGTATCTTATATTGACGACATTCTAATCTATGCAAAGAATATTCAAGAGCATGATAACATTTTACATCAAGTATTAAAAGCACTTAACGATAACGATTTCAGACTCAATCCAAAGAAGTGCATCTTTAATCAGCAATCTATTTCATTTCTTGGACGTCGGATCTCCAACAACAGCATTCAACCAGATCCAGAACGCTATACTGCAATTTCCAAAATGCCTGATCCTGAAAACAAAAAACAATTACAATCATTTTTGGGTGTAGTGAACTACTTTAGAGAATATATACCAAACGCTGCTACTAGACTAGAATCTCTTTACAAATTACTACGCAAAGATGTCAAATGGGTATGGACAGATGATCAACAAACTGCTACTAATGATATTAGAAAAGCTCTATCTTCAATGGTTAGTCTTCGTTTATTCGACCCGTATGCAGCTACAATACTCACTACAGATGCATCCGACATTGGTCTTGGTGCAGTTCTCACACAAATTCAAAATTCAAAAGAAGTACCAATTGCATTTGCTTCTCATGCTCTTAGCACTAGTGAACGAAATTATGCTACTAATGAGAGGGAAGCACTAGGAGTATTATGGGCATGTGAACATTTTGAAAAATATTTACTTGGGCGTAAATTTACATTGCAATCTGATCATCAGCCACTCAAGACATTACTGATGCCATCAAACAAACGAAAATCATCAAAATTCATTCGATGGTCTGAGCGTCTACAGTGTTTTAACTATACGTTTCAATACAAGCCTGGCAAGGAAAATCCTGCAGATGGTTTTTCAAGACTACCAACAACAAAAATATCGGACGCTACCATAGCAACTACGTCATATTCAGCTACATCAATCGACATTATGTACATCACAGAAGGTATCAGTCTCGAAGACATTGCAGCCAGCGCCAAAAACGATGACAGCTATCAAGTTATCTCAAACTACATTACTACACAATGGCCTTCACTACGCCAGATAAAAGATAATCCATTCTCATCAAGTCTACATCGTATACGAGACGAGCTAGATGTACGCACTCAACACGGCACAAACATCATCCTACGAGATAATAAAGTAGTAATACCATCATCACTCCAAAGACACATTCTTAGTCTAGCACACACTGGTCATCCTGGCATCGTCCGTTTGAAACAGAAATTACGATCAACATACTGGTGGCCTGGCATGGACAAAGACGCAGAAACATACGTCAAGCACTGTGATGGATGTCAAGGAACATCAAAAAGCCTCCCAAAACGAAACATTACAGCCGACAAAAAGGTACCTCCACCAGTCACGCCTTGGACTAAACTAGCAATTGACATTACTGGTCCATTCTTCGTAGCACCGAAATCTGAGCAATACATCATAGCTCTAATTGACTACACCACTAAATATGTAAGTCTACTACCAACAACAAACATTAATAGCAACACAGTTATAAATTGGTTGGATGAGACATTTTCAATCTTTGGTCTACCACAAGACTTGGTAAGCGATAACGGACCGCAGTTTATTTCAGATGTTTTTGAACATTATCTGCAATCGCATGACATATGTCATATTCATACAATACCGTACCATCCAGAGAGCAACGGGTTAATTGAGAGATTCAATAGATATTTAAAGAACGGCATTCAAGCATTTACACGAGCCAAGAAACCTTGGAAAGAAGGAATCCGCTCACTTTTGATCAATTATTTAGCTACGCCTAACGGCAATGACGGAAAATCACCTGGCCAACGACAGTTTAATCGTAATTTTCGTGCACCACATGAAGTCATTGTTAACAGAAGCTCAACACTTACATCATCAACTACATCTACTCAAAAGCATAATACAAGCATTATCGATGATTCTACAAACAACTATTCTACTCCGACATCATCAAATTCAAATAAGAAATCATACACAAAAGGACAACAAGTACTTACCAGAATATTCAATCCACGAAAGGGAATGTCTCCTTGGTCAAAAAAACCAGTCATCGTTCAACAATATGTTGGTAATCATTGTTATGACATTAAAACAAAAAACTTTGGAATTATTCGTCGGCATGCACGAGACATTCGACCTTACTATTCACCACCAGAGGAACATATTATTTACCCTACTCTACAGCCTGAAGCCAATGAAGCAAAACAAAAAAGACCAACTCGAGCTTCTAGAAACAACATACCATCTCATTTAAAGGACTTTATTGTATATCATAAATAGTATATTTAGTGATTAACGTTAATTTCAAGTTATCTTTAGTAATCTTATAATCTTATTATTCAATCACAATACAATAAAATACAATACATTTATTCATAAATATAACGTTAATCAGAGCGGGTGTATGTTGTATTCTAACAATACGTATTATAATCAGTTGCTAGGCAACATTGCTTATGCACATATCCTGTATGCTAATATTAAATATACTCAATACTTATTTGCTACTCAAAGAGTGTAGTCGTTGTCTTAGTTCTTTACCTTGTTATAATCAAACACAACAGTTCTCTTTCATACCATCTATGTAATCAAGACCATCACATTCAAAATTTCCATTACAATGCAATATACACTGTGTGGAAGAGCTCATCGACGAGATGCCAATAACCAAGCTACTTGTATTTGCAGTAGAATTCATGTACAATTTAAATGTCCCAGGAGCATCACAGGAAGGATTTGTTAATAATACTGATAAAGCGAAGGCACACGATGAGAGAATATAAAGTAAACACAGTTTATAATTGGCAGTCATTTTTATTGTATTTTCATATCGCTGAATGCGTCATATAACATACTGAGGATAAATATGTTGTCGCTTAACTTTATTCTCATATAGCATAGCGCGATTTTGAATGATGAATAATAGTTAATGCGTGCTGTGAGCATTTACTTGTATTAGATGTTCTGATAATTAGATAGCACAGATGTTCATCGGAGAAATGAAAAAAAATTCAATTTATTGTACTGCAGAAAGCCTGTTGTGCTATTCTATATTTCCAGCTTTTGATTGGTTGTTTTGTTAATAGTTGAAGGCTTCAAATTAACCATCGTGCCTTGTGGGCTAAAGGTTGAAAAATTAATGCCATTTCCGAAGCCATAAATTAACTAATAGTCCGTAGTAAACATTATGCAGAAACTCAAAGATTATGCGCAAGGGTCGACGGTCAATTTATACCTTCAAATTTGCAAATTAATATTGTTTCTCAAATAGTGGCTATACTATTTTATATGTATGTTATGTTGTGTTTTTACAGGAGCTGTTAAGCACTGATCTGCTTCTTTCCACAGCACTGATATAAATACTTGTCTGCTGCTAAATAATCTATGAAATAGCTTCATATGAAATAGAGGAAATACATAATCGATAAATATTGAGTTTCAATAGCCACACATAATGATAAGATCGATCAACAGAAAAATAAAACTCAAATTTTATATCTTGACTACTTTTAAAATATACACTGTTTACTCTTCCAATTATTCGAGAAAGAATCATTTGAAAAAGGGAGATTAAAATTGAAGTCCATTATAATTTCTACTTTCTGATCATGATAATTACGACACTATCGGGCATTAATTCGTTTGTAACAACAACAAGATTTTGAAATTTTTCATTAATGTGAACCAATTATCGATAGCTGTCGTCATATCATATCGCACTCACTTGTCTTGATCTGAAATTAGAAATTATCATACGCCACACTACGCATGTAGTTTAGCTATTTTAGCATTATAAAATTTCGTCTAATGGAGAAACCCGCCTTTAAATGCGACAAATAAAAAATAATGTAGAAGAATTGATAACAAGCATAAAACATATATGCACAAATGCATAAATTTACATGGCTCCAATATGACTTAATTAAAAACTGAAAAATTTCTTTTGATGAGTTGTGATTGTGTGAGATTGTTTATTAAAATAAATACAAAGAATAATCAAAGATGGACCTGCATGCTTCTATGGCAACACTGATTTGCATTATGAATCATCACAGTGCTTTCTGTGCAATGCAGCTGTGAAATTCAAAACTTCGAAGCTTTCTTGAATGTTATTTAAATGAAAGCCGCTGGTGATGTTTTCAAAATGACTATTAGATTAATAATATAAATCGTTTTTTGGAGAAAAACACGTTGATTATTTATAAAATGATATAAAAAAGAATAATTATTGCAGCGGCAGCTTTCAATTCATACTCGTATCAATAGTTAACAAATATAGAACCATCTTGCCTGTATCATATCACATAGTAGGGTCGACTCTAATAGAATTCTAACTCGGGGTGTTGGATTTTTTTTTTTTTGGATTCATCATTTGTTATATGTTCATTCAATGATAAAGAACAGTAGTAAAACCGAAGATATAAAAGACAACCATAACAACACAATCTAGTTGCTGTAGTGTTTTATCAACCAGACATAATCAATCGCCAAGCACATGCTTGATGCCAGTTGCACAGGGGGCACAACTGTTACTGTATAAGATACACAGGGATTAACATAACCAACATTTATAACATAAGATAATATAACATTTCCCTCTTCAACATGTTTCTATAAATCGTTCAGGAGGCTTAATTAGACGACTAGACCTTTGCAATGGTGGTGTTTTAATCGGCACATTGTCTGTAGTGGCATCAGCTGAACAGTTCCTTATTGGTTGTTTCTACCTCTTCGGGTGTAGAGAGATCTTCATGAGGAGCTGACCCACAAGGTACGGCAATCATATGGCGTCGATTTCTACGGAATACTCTCCCATGCCTGTCTGATACCAGGTATGATCTAGGCAGGACCTCTGCTGATTCCCATTGCTTAACACCTCGGCGACGCATGCAAACTTCATCACCGGCCTTGAGTATTGGCAAATCACGACTGCTAGTGTCATAGCGCTGTTTGGTTGCCTGCTGACGCTTTTTCAAGACTTCAGCCACGTATTTGGGATCTACTGCATTTGGTAATAGAAGGCGCTGATGGGTTGGAATATTTGTTCTCGTTCTTCTACTCATGAGCAATTGGACAGGTGAATACCCAATATCGTGAAACGGTGTATTACGCTACTTTAGAATTGCCTCATGTGGATCTTTTAGACTTGCTGCTGCTTTTTTGAAAATCCTTTTAACGGTTTGAATTGCTCTTTCTGCAGCTCCGTTGCTTTGGGGATACTCGGGTAAACTTGTTAGATGCTTAAAACCCCATTCCTTAGCAAACATTTGAAACTGATGAGACTGATCAAATAAATCTCTAGTATTGCTGTATTGAGAGCCGTTGTCGCTTATCACTTTCTCAGGAACACCATAGTGGGCAAATACTTTTTTCATGTTATTGATAACACAGTTTGCCGTTTTCTGTTGTAATGTTTCCACTTCAAAGTATTTGGAATAGAAGTCGGTGAATATCAAGTAGTCATGTCCACCAAATTCAAAGAGGTCGATGCCAACATCTTGCCATGGAAGGCCAGGTATATCGTGGGGATGCATCAACTCTTTCTGCTGATTGTTTATGAAGGCAAGACACATAGGGCATGATTGTACTCTGTCGTTTATCTGCGATGTCATACCGGGCCAAAATACGTAGTCACGAGCGAAGCATAAACTTTTAATTTCTCCAAGATGAGCACCATGAACTTCATCTAATATATCAGAACGAAGAGTTCGAGGGACGACTACACGGTCAGATTTAAACAAAAGTCCATTTTCCATACATAGCTCATTCTGATTCTGCCAATATTCTTTAGCTCCTTCTGAGACAAGGTCTTTATTTTCTGGACAGCTTTTTACAACATATTCAAGAACAGTCATAAGTACATCATCGTTCTTTCTGGCTGCTGAGAACGCTTTTATGCTACCATCTGATATGCCAGAAGATGTAACTAAGTTGATGCCAACAATATCGGAAAAATTTGGATCAGGCTTCTCATGTAAAGGTGAAATACGTGCTCGACTTAAGCAATCTGATATAAACTGTAAACGACCAGGTACATATCGCAACTGCAAATCATACCGACTAAGCTGTAGTAGCATTCTTTGTAAACGGGGTCTTGCTTCATTCAACGGCTTGCGGAATATTGCCTCTAATGGTTTATGATCTGTCTCGACAATTACCTTTCTACCGTAAACATAAGTATGGTACTTCAAAATCAAACCCCATGCAATGGTTAATACCTCTCGTTCTATATTTGCATAGTTCCGTTCACTCTGTGTTAGTGTTCTTGAAGCATAAGCGATAGGCGTTCCTTCTTGTAATAATACACCACCTAACCCTGTACTGCTTGCATCCACATTTAGTATAATGTCTTTGAAAACAGAACAGAACTAAACAGAAGCCTTTGAAATTAAGTCTTTAAGAGTTTCGAAAGCAGCTTGTTGTGCAGCATCCCAGACAAAACATGACGTATTCTGTGTTAATTGGGAAATACGTCCTTGTATGTCAGCCTTATGACTTATAAATTTATCAAGGTAATTAATAATACCTATAATAATCGTAGCACTCCTTCTTTGTCAGTAGGAGGAGGCATTTGAGATATTGCTTCAATCTTTTTTGGATCATGTTTTAACCCATCAGCTGTCAATGAATGTCCAACGTATGACAAGTTCTGAAACCCGTAACTTGGTTTTATCTGGATTAAAATTCAAACCAATCTGTCGGCTTCTTTCCCTCACTAACCGTAGTTTAGAGTTCAAATCTTCTTTGTCCCGGCCTTAAATCAAGAAATCATGAACGATAATCTCCACATCAATATCTGCAAATAGCCTTTCCGTCTTCCTTTGATAAAGTTCTGGTGCTGGAGCTATTCCAAATGGAAGGCAGTTGAAAAGATACCTTCCCCAAGGTGTATTAAATGTCAGTAATTTAGAACTTGTTTCGTCAACAGGGAGCTGCCAAAAACCAGCATGCATCAATTGTCGTAAAATAGGTAGCACCAGAAAGACGAGTAGCAACATCTTCTACGGTTTTCATCGGATGATGGCAACGTTTTAAAGCCTTGTTAAGATCACGAGGATCAATACACATCTAATATCTTTTGTAGACGGAGAAATTGTTTGCTCTTTAGCCTTCCTCTTGTCAATTACTAGCATGGAAGATACCCAAGGTGTATTGCTGTCTTCTTTTACAACAACACCATCTGCAATCATTTCATCTAATTTCTTTCGACAGGGCTTCAGCAAAGCAATAGGGATCTTTCTTGGAGAGTATACCACTGGTGCATCGTCCTTGTCAACCTTCAAGTGAACTGGCTGTTCCAACTGTCCAGGTCGTCTGCTAAAGCAATCAGCGTAATCTTTAAGTATTGGATCTGTTGAAAGTTGATTGTCTTGTAAGTCGTTCTGAAACATAGCCCCTATCAGATTTAAGTTCAAAAATTCCAGAACTTCCAGATCCAAACAAGCTTCATCGCTTAGTAAGGGAATAAAATCCCCCTCCACTACCTGAAACGGTAACTCCACACTACGATGCTTGTACTTAGTATGCAGTGTTACACTTCCAACAGGATATATCGCTTTGGTCTCCAGCCAACCTATCAAGGGTTGCATTGATTTTTTAAGCGTCGCTTTACTAATTCCTTTGAATATATTTAGAGGGATCATCTATGCATCTGCTCCCGTATCTGCGTTCATAGCAACATCAACAGCAGATATATTCACTGTGATCATGCTCTTACGCTTTGTCTTTGAGACCGAAACAGATTCCACTTCAATATAATCAAAATACGCATGTTCGATTTCAACGTCACTAGTGCCTCCACTGTTATTCAAGACATCAATAGACTTGTTTTGTTTAGATTATGCGCATTGTTTTGAAAAATGTCCTTTTTCCTTGCAGTTGTGACACTTCTGAGTATATGCAGGGCATTTTGTAGAGTCACTCAATGAATGATGATACCTACAATACCGGCATTTTCTTTTAGGCTTTGTACTTCTAAAATTTGTACGTCTATCTTCATCTGCTCTTGCAACCTGATTGATCTTTATATCTCCATGCGTGCTGCTTAACTGACTTTTTTGGAGTTCTGACGCCTCAAATGTTCGACAGAAATTATGAGCAATCTGGAGTGTCAACTGGGGCTTTTTCAAAAGCTCTCCATGCAAGTTATCTGATTTTACTCCTCCAACAATCTGGTCACGTATTAGAGAATCTTTCAGAAAGCCAAATTCACAAGTAATTGCCAATCTTTTTAAGTCACTTACAAAGGCATCAATCAATTCACCATCTGTTTGGCAACGACGATTGAAAATTAATCGTTCATAAATCACATTTCTAGCACGAGAGCAGAGTTCTGTAAATTTATCACAAACAACTTTAAAGTTCAACTCATTTTTCCCTTCCAATGGTCCGTATATAAAATGTGAGTATTCTTCTATTGCAGCAGGGCCTGCAAAACTTAACAACAGGTTGACTTTCAGTTTATCTGGCTTTGTATCCCTTTCTTTGGCTACTTAATATATTTTGAATCTCATCAGAAACTTTCTCCAGTTTTCTGCAGCATTGGCATCAAGAACTAAAGGACCAGGTTTAGAAATATCTCTATGATCCGCCATCTTGAAATTTCTTCTGAATTTAAACAGCTACTTTCAATTAATAGTAACTTCCAATCTTTCAGAGTAATCCCACATCTAACACCATGTTATATGTTCATTCAATGATAAAGAACAGTAGTGAAACCGAAGATATAAAAGACAACAATAACAACACAATCTAGTTTCTGCAGTGTTTTATCAACCAGACATAATCAATCGCCAAGCACATGCTTAAAGCCAGTTGCACAGGGGGCACAACTGTTACTGTATAAGATACACAGGGTTAACATAACCAACATTTATAACATAAGATAATGTAACATCATTTATCCACAAACTGGGTGAGCTTGCAGCTTTTTTCCACCAAGGTGGTTTGTTAATTTGTTAGCATTTTGAAGCTTGTGTGCGTTTATTAGCCGGATGCCCTTCCTGACGCCAACCTATAGTGCTCCGGCCAGGGATTGAACCCGAGACCCTGCGGGCCGTGGTCCAACGCCCTAGCCTCTACACCAAGGCCGCCTAACTCGCGGTGTTGGGAGACACTTGAAAGCTGAAAAACACTCGCCTTATGGGCTCTTGTTTTTCTGATGCTTCCTCGTGTCTTCCAACACCCCTCGTGTTTGGATGAGGCGATCCAAACACGGCTGCCATGTGGTAACCCTTTATTGTGTAACCCTTTAGTGGTAACTCTTTTACTGTCAAACGAAGATTCAATGTTCTGGAATTGATTACGTGATTAATTACAAGGAAAATTACTGTATTCTCTTTTCGTATTCTCAAGTTGAGCTTTATGAACTTGAAGGAGCTACCCATGCTGTGGTAGGTATATCATAGTTAGTTGTCTGATAGATTTCATAAACATTTACATTCGTTAAGAGAAAACAATTCTATGTTACAGTGTATATCCCGGTTATTGGGAATTGCTTAATTAGATAGAGAAAAATTTTCTATTCGTACATAATCTTCTTGTGTTTTTATTTTACGCGATCATTTCTCCTTCAAAAATGCAGTCAAAGTGACGATTTTGGGTTAATTTTGTGTCTCACTCTTTTTCCTCGAACAGGAACCCGTTTATTTTCAACAAGAGAGTTTACACCGGAAAAAACACTAAACTTTTTACATTTTTGTCTCTAAATAAAATACCGCTAAACCAAATGACAATCTGCTTTCGGAATGAAATTTCAACGTTCAGCTGAAGATTTAGAGCTATATTTGATCAATTTTCAAGATACAGGTAAAGAGATATAAGCCTCTAAAGTCAAAAGCTTTTAGTTTTGGATTTTTCTCACTCAAGTGCTCACTCGATTAACACCTCTTTGCGGCTTAAAAAGTCTAAAAAACCACTATATTTGTTATATTTATTTCATTTCTTCATTTTACTATATTATATTTAAAGAACTTAGAATGACCAGCAGCCTCTGCATTGTTTTGTTGTTTCGATTACAAGAAACGAGGCTAATCCTCTGGAAGGTGTCGTCAGCTTCACTTCGGAGCATTGTCCTCGTAGCTGTTGCTACGGAAAGACACGACAGAAGGCTTGAGAAAATAGTCTGGTTTATCAATTTTAGTTTTTGTTAAATCTTAATTCTTACAAGCATTGGTAGGTGCAAGTACATACCATGATGTCGAAACGCAAAATATATGTCCATAGATAGCCAACAAATATACACGGCCCACAAATAAGTAGCAGAATGGGAGTCGCAGTCCGACTATCTGTCTGAGAAGTTTGACGAAAGTCAAAACAACTTAAAGTGGGAATAAACCCCCAGACTATCTTTCCATATGTAGTAGAACCCGACGTGAAAAAAACAATGGCTTAATTTTTTTTGTCGATCTGGAAATTATTTCTTGGTGAAAAATGCCTTCATAGTGGTGTTTTGACCCAAATTTTCACTGAGGAATAAAGGGATTGGATCTAGCTTTATGACGACAATGTCACAAGTCGTGCGTTTTTTCTAATAGACTTTAGATCGGATTAATCACGCGATGTTACGTTTTAGATGTCTTAGCTCTGTAACGGCAATCTATTTTTCTCTACCACAAAACTGAGGTAACGAAAAACATAGAAACTCAAGAGTAGCAAAATTTCAGATGATTTAATGATTTTGAAGTTCACGAATTTCTAAAGAAATAAAAATCAGAAAATGTTACATTCGTAGCGCGCGTTATACAGATTATATTTTGACATAACATTCTCACACATATTTAACCTGCGTAGTCCTGCTCCCCCCCCCCCACTTCTTCAAATTTTGTCCAAAATATCATAAATACTTTGATCAGTAGTTGATCAGTTGCGATAAGGTGTTTTTAAGACTGATCAAACAGAAGCGTTACAGTTATTAACGATTTTGTTGTTGTTGTTGTTGTTGTAATTTTATTTGAATTCGCTATTCAACATGAGCAATTGCTCGTTTACATTGTTGCGAATATATACCTTAAGGGTATAGGGCAAAGAATAATAATAAAGAATAATTTAACATATACAGATTAATTGTCTCTATATATAAATATATAATATGTAACTGTTATAAATGTTTTTATAAATGTTTGTTTTTTTCGAGTGAAACTTACTATTGTTTATTAATTTATTATTTACTCTTTTACTAGATTTTAACTAAGGTTTCGTGGATATAAGATTAAATTTAACAATAAATCAATTAAGATCAGAGGGGTAACTTTTCGGCTCATTATGCAATACAATGTATTTAAATTTAGTATAGTGTAATTTCTTTATATCGTCTTCTAATGAATTCCATTTCTTTGATATAATTGATATGAAAGAATTATTCATGAAATTTTTTCTGCAGAAAGGCTGCTCCAAACGATAATAAAACCTCAAATTATATTTTCCAGGCGATTCAGTGAATAAGGATCTCAGCGACTGTGGAGTATCAGTATGGAGGCATCGATGAACAATGTTTAGGCTATGAGAAATACGACGATGTTGTAGACTTTGTAGATTTTGGCATTCGTTAGATGTTTGGTAGTATAATATACGAAGTTGTCGCAAAGCAGATCTCTGAAAGCGTTCTAGTTTGGCTTTGTGTGTTTCAGGTAGAGCAAGATATAATGAGCTGCAATATTCGACATGACTATATTCAATATATTATTATTTTATATATATTTTATATTATTATTATTATATATTATTATTATATTCAATATATAATATTCAATATTCTTGTGGGGGGGCAGGACTACGCCAGCCCCCCCACCTCACCAAATTCGAAAATGTATATATCAAAAGTTTGATCACGCTGTCATTAGTACTGATCAGGCATTTATATTGCTGATCAAATTACGATCAACGAAATATTTGCGTTTTAGGCTCAATTTATAGAGTAGTCCTGGCCCCCACCCCACTTAACCACGCCCAATTTCGAAATTTTTCATGTCAAAAGTTTGATCCCGATGTGATCAGTCCTGATCAGGCTATAGCTAAATTGATCAATTGAAGATGGTCATATCTAAATGGTCAAAATGAGTTAGATTTCGAAATGTAAAATACCACATTAACAAAGGTTGGAGGTGCCAGCTTCAATGATGTTGGCTATGTTTATCCATGATCATCCATACTAATACGAATCAACAATTTGTGAAGAGCTGTGACTTATAGTTATGCCTGAAAAACCAAGCCAATTATGAAAGTTTGGCATGAAATTTTAAACCTGTCTGATTTCTTCGCGGCTTGGATGAGCAATGAGAATTTAAACCATTGCACTTAGCAAAAATAGATGAACCCTTCCAATAGTAGTGCACCGTACGGTACCTTCAAAGATAAGTAATTGAGACGGTATATATACCTACCAAAGGCACCGTACCATTCTGATATTTCTTGAGGAGTTGATATTTCCGCTACGATCAATGATTGTAGATTCTCTTTATTTATCTCATCAGCAATAATGTAGATCAATGTCAACAGATTTCAAGACAAATTTGCTTCGATTTTCAATGCAAAATGATGCACCGCAACTAATCATAATGGAATCTCTCTGAACCATTCCATCCGCCATCAGAAGATGGCTTTCATTTGAGTTGACTTTCGGTGGATTTGAGCCACATTCGATCAGATATGATAAGATGTGAATTCATAAATCCAGTTGTTCTGCTATCCGAGCTAACCTATCGCCAGTTATGGGGCTACTTCAATAAATATGTACCAGATTTTTAGTATACCATTTTGGGAATCATGCTTGTAACTTTGGGCTTTTCCGAATCCAAATGCTGAGTTCCTGCTGAAAAAAGTGTTTCCTGCTGTGAATCTTGTAGGGTGTAGACAAACCACTGTCGCAGGGTCAGCAGGAAATGATACATTGATATTTCAATTATACTTCAGGAAATGATACATTTATTGGCACTTTATGTGCATTGTTTCCCACTAAACATTCAATTTTAGCGCACTATATATAGTAAGATTTTTAAAATGGCAAACACATACGGTCTCCAGTAGTCGGGCGTACCACCTCCAACTTCTTCCATTCCATGCTTCCTAAATTTCAGAACAGCATGTGTGGCACATCAGCATCTTGTAATGCAAGAACTTAACCCGAAAAGTCAAATGGCCATTTTTGGTCTTCTGTTCAACAAGTCTGAATTAAATACGTGTAGAATGTATAATATGCAAGCAAAGCACGCTCCCGTTATGGCCTTCAAAATAAAAGGATCGACTAGATATACGATAAAAAATGAAAGAATATATGAATTTGGAATAAAGATAAAATTAATAATTAACAAACGAAAAAATCAGACATTCATATTTGCTACTATTAGTTTCAAGCCAAGGTGATCATCAGACAATTTAATCTGTGAAAAATATATGTGATACATTCTATGGTATATATATATAAGCAGCTAATTTTATTGTTAATTTTTCTATTGTTTATATTTGTTAATTACTTTGTTCTTTAGATAATGGTTCCTGTTTATTGTTAAGATTTAAAGAATGTATCACATATTTTTCACAGATTAAATTGCCTGATGATCGCCTTGGCGTGAAACTAATAGTAACAAATATGAATGCCTGATTTAACATAAGTACCTTGATATTACTAAAGATAAAATTAGAGATAATTAGGTAATGAAGAATTGCGGAGAACAGATATGACAAATAAAAGGCTCATACTAAGCTATATTGCTTGTCAATGTTATCATGCTTTATAATCACATTAATTAACTTACCCCCGTAATATATCAATCAACTCTAACAAATATTACTTCGTTGATTGATCTAAACAATAATCAACTTACAAAGTTTGTACAGCTTTTCTCATTTAGCAGCTAAATGCAAAGTACTGTTTGCTATCTACCAGAATTGTTTGCTAACGTAACAGACGTTCGTACTATACCAATAATAGTTTACTTATCAGACTATAGGCAGTAATATGTTCTTTATTTCATGCAAATCCATACTCAACGGACGTTTCGTATTGGTCTTCATTTTGTAAAGTGCACCCATGTGGTAACAGCGGTGTGTGCGTTTGTAATTTTATTTTATTCTGGTTTTCAATATGAGCTCAGAGCCCGTTTACATTGTTCTGAAAACGTGTTCATATATCAAGCTTATTGTACGTCAAAATCTAAATTTATAACATGGCTAACAAATTAAAATAATGAAGAAGAACAAATGTTCAAGTCAGAATAGTTGTTACAATAATGATAACATAAAGGGTTTTACTTGTGTGCCATATGTGATAAAATGTTCTGTATATACTTCAAATGTTCTGTAATGTTGTATCCCTATGTTAACCATATATCGTAAAATACGAAATGAAAAATAAATAAAAGAAAAGAAAAATCAATTGTTCAAATTTTTGAATTCAAATTCTGATCTTATGAACAAATATCAATTGCGAGTGGAAGACTCAGCAACGACATGTTTCAGTGAAACAGAGAAATATGTAGCTCCAGCATTATTTCCAGGACCGGATAAACCTTCTTCATACCAAAACCGATATTCTTTGCCTTGGATCAAATTCACGTAATTCTCAGACACAACTACCGTGGCAGTGACAATATCAACAGACGTGTTCGTAAACCTGCTAACAATACCATTACTGTCACGGTCGTCAGTCAACAATACCAAGATTCTTTTATAACTAGGATGACCACAAGAGAATGGTGAGGAGGGATGATACTGAGAACATTCTACCTCACCGTGTTCCCAACTCAGTTTAATCCAATAGTAACCAGTAGCACAACCATGGTTGAATGCAGAATAATCGTCTGCTTTTCCTTTGATGAAGAATTCTGATCCAATTGAAATATAGTCTGAAATAGTAAACAATCCAATCTAAATATACTCACAAGATATGTTTGATGACAATGACAGTGCATCTGGCAGGATTATTTATTTTTTGAATGAGATTGGTTATTTTTCTTAATACGTCAGATGCAAGTACGAGGTTGAGTAGGCTGATGCAAAAGCATGTTTTATCATAAAATGCATACATATAGAGATTACTTCTTGGAGAGCGCTTCGTACGGATTTTATTCACAAGCGTGAAGTATCGTAAAACGAACAAGCGAGACTCTGCGAGTTAGTGAGCTTTATGATACAAAGCAAAAAAGTAATGTAGACGGTGTCGCCCCACCGAAGGCACTCGTACAATTCCTCTATTTTAGAGGAGTGGCTCTTTTCGCTAAGTGCAATGATTTTAAACGGTCTTTACTGATCTCAGCCGCGACATTGCAGATCAATTTCAACAGATTTCATGGCTGACTGGTCTCGATTTTGGATGCCCCCAAGATGCACCTCAGCTACTCATAATGCAATTCTCTCTAGACTACATTCCATCCGCCATCCTCAGATGGTACTCATTTGATGTTTTAGATAAAGTCAAGGCTGGGGGATTGAATAAGAATCAACGCACATTATATTGATTGAAATTAAAAATTCTATATACGTAAGCATTCCATATAGTTTCTCTTTATGATTAAGCTGATTTCATGCTAAACACGTTTACCCCGATAAGCAAGCTAACTTGTGTAGGTGGATTTGACCCGATAGTTGAATGAGAATGGACTCCCCCAAGATTTTCTGACCGGTGAAGCATATCAGCTTCTCGTACGTAAAAAAATAAGATATGACTTTTAAACCGTTTGGGAAACATATGTCCAATGACAATAAGCTCCTTTGGAGTTTTTTCTGCCGTAAAGTCTCATATTTCCCAAGGGATTTGCAATGGATGAAATCTGCATGTGTTTTCAATTGAGATGATCGTTTTGTATACTTCCGGGAGAACAATAGATTTGAAAAACTACGAAGGAGCTAATCTCCTTCATTTGTGGCATATCATTGAAAAATCTAGAAAAATAATAATTTATAAATGTTCATATGATGGCTGCTCGACTTCCTTTTAACTGCGATGCTAAACTGAAGAGATGATTAGGCTCGTTTTCTTAATCTTATTTTCGATCAAGCTGCATAATAATTTGTTTTACAACTTTACTTGATTCAAATTGATTTTTAACACGTTTATAGGGTATATTCAGAACTCATATCATGTTTTGAATTAATGATATTTATAACATAAACCATGTCAATCCTTTTGAATTAAACTTAACAATCATAATTATTATTGTGATCATCATGAATCATATATGTTATCCATACCTGCCCATGACTGATTTTGTCTCTGAAACGAAAGAAGGAAACAAGAGTCATTTGAAAATAATGATGAACTGTAAATCAGCAAGACATTTTATTGCTCAAGAAAACATTAAAGGCATAAAATTGACAGGCGGCCTTTGCACTTGGTCTTCGAAGTGGTGCATGATAGACTGATTCACAGTATTATTGTTTTGTGGCTTGAAAATGGCATTCACTTTTTAACTTTGAGCCCGCAAGGCACGATGGTAAATTTTATGCCATTACTAAGTGTATCATTTTGAGAATTTCCATAAGTTAGGATGTCGATTGTTATATCCTGGTGGAACTCTTTAAAGTGCACATGACACCAAAAAATTTTATTCCGGAATCAAGTAGCCCATGCAAAATAAATAGGAATGGCAGCAATAATTTTTCGATTTGGACTCTTATAAGCGGAGATATTTAATTTTGAAAGTACCATATTTCAGAAATTGTGCTCCTTCGAAAGTCGGAACTCATGCCGGAATGACAAGAAAGCCCACTATTGAAAAATAACCAAGTCTAGACTTCAAAAAATCGTAACTTTTTTCTCGCGCAAAAGAAATTGTCCACTTTCCAGAACAGATATGCCCATATCTTCGGGACACCTTGTTGGCCATATATGACTGAAATTGAACGTACAATGTAGAGTTTAATAAAGGTTTTATTAGAAATCGATAAAGTTTTTCTGTCAAAAAGGTGTTAAAACACTGGATTAACGCATGTTATGCATCAAGGTGTTGACTACTAAAACAGCGGCAAAATGCTTTGTATTCACTTCGCCGCGGATGATGATCTAAACGTCTAAAAACCATTGCATGACTCCCTGTTTGCCTTGCAACAGACGCGTTTCTTCAACAAAAACACAATTACAGAAAGATGAAATCGACACACGCAATGTGTTTAATATCATACCTTAATCTAGTTTTATATTCGACGGACAACGGTTGTTGTCGACTTCTTCACAAAGCTATCCTGTCTAAGAATTATATTTAATCAATGAATTTAATATGCTGGAGATGTTTTTATCTGATATATAAAATACAATATTAAATCACAAAAGACGTAATATATTGACGACACAGAGAGGTGTCTCATATTCGGGGAAAGATGGATATCATAATTCACTGAAACTAAAACATTTTGTACAGTTTAGACACACATATGGACAGTTTTACATTAATTTTGGCTTTCAAATCAACTTCATTGTTCAACTAATTTACATTTTTTGCTGACGAAGACCAGATGTTATTCGTGAAATTATACAGTACAGTAACAAATCATATGATATTGCATTGTTTTTCGTTTCGAGCACTTCAGTGAGTGAATCATCGCTACAGATACACATGGCGAGTAGAACCGCCTTCAATGTCTGTATTATATTTACCTCGACCCTGAAATAATTCAAGTGTGCCCAGTGCATATCAGCATGCGAGTGTTGTTCAAGCAGAATCAAATCATGACGATCATCACGAATAACATTTAGCCTTCGTCAACATAAAATGTAAATTACTTGAACAATGAAGTTGAATTTGATAAAGTCAAAATTAATGTAAAACTGTCCATATGTGTGTCTAAACTGTACAAAATTTTTTAGTTTCAATGAATTATGATATCCATCTTTCCCCGAATATGAGACACCTCTCTGTGTCATCAATATATTACGTCTTTTTTGATATAATATTGTATTTTATATATCAGATAAAAACATCTCCAGCATATTAAATTCATTGATTAAATATAATTCTTAGACAGGATAGCTTTGTGAAGAAGTCGACAACAACCGTTGTCCATCGAATATAAAACTAGATTAAGGTATGATATCAAACACATTGCGTGTGTCGATTTCATCTTTCTGTAATTGTGTTTTTGGTGAAGAAACGTGTCTGCTGCAAGGCAAACAGGGGGTCATGCATGGTTTTTAATAGCCAATCATTGAGATTGAAGCTAACAAATCAGTGAAGCACTGACGTTAAGCTGCGGGAGATCGACCAAAATAGCGCAATTATTTTTTTTCAATTTTATAGACGTTAAAGGGGCAAAATTGACCGGCGACCGCTGCGAGCTCAAGTTGAATTTATGCTTAGCGTAATTCAACCGTCTCGCTTTGAAACTATTGTTATACGCGAGCCTAATTTGTTATAAATTCATGTCAACAATGAACATTGTGTTATAAACAATAAACATGCACGTGATCCTAAGTGCGTAATGCCTGCCGGTCATTTTTGCTCCTTTAAGATCATCATCCGCGGCGAAGTGAATACAAAGCGTTTTGCCACTGTTTTAGTAGTCAACACCTTGATGCGTAACATGCGTTAATCCAGTGTTCTAACACCTTTTTGACAGAAAAACTTTATCGAAGTCTAATAAAACCTTTATAAACTCTACATTTTACGTTCAAATTCAGTCATATATGGCCAACAAGGTGTCCCGAAGATATGGGCATATCTGCTCTGGAAAGTGGACAATTTCTTTTGCGCGAGAAAAAAGTTACGATTTTTTGAAGTCTAGACTTGGTTATTTTTCCATAGTGGGCTTTCTTGTCATTCCGGCATGAGTTCCGACTTTCGAAGGAGCACAATTTCTGAAATATGGTACTTTCAAAATTAAATATCTCCGCTTATAAGAGTCCAAATCGAAAAATTATTGCTGCCATTCCTATTTATTTTGCATGGGCTACTTGATTCCGGAATAAAAATTTTTGGTGTCATGTGCACTTTAAACTTTTAACTTTTTAAATTTTATGTCGCCGTGACATCAAAGAGTACATCCTTTTTCATACTTAACCTTCATTTAGAATTTAAACCATCATTTTTACCGTATTTCTTTGCTAACCGTTGCACAAATTTGAAAAAGTAATTGTTGATATTGCATATTGGTTGAAAATTCAAAATGAATACACGTACATATTACATACACATATACACATTAAGACAGACACAAAAATACAAATAAATATTGTAAACGGCTTAACGTACACATGATAGCTAATACGTATAACGTATAAATATAACGTATAAATGTATAAATGAGAGCTAAAATCTCACTTCGTTTACAAGATAATACGAATTCTTAAAAAAAAAAAATTAATTAGTAATATCATACAACTTACTTCAGCATGAGTGACTCCCTCCAAGACGAAAAGTTTGAGATGGAAATAGGAAAATAAGATACAATTCTTCTCTTTCATACCATCTATGTAATCAAGACCATCACATTCTAATTTTCCATTACAATGGAATATACACTGTGTGAAAGAGCTCATCGTTGAAATGCCAATAATCAAACTACTTGTATTTGCAGTAGAGTTCATGTACAATTTGAATGTCCCAGGAGCATCACTACATGAAGGATTTGTTAATAATACTGATAAAGCGAAGGCACACGATGAGAGAATATAAAGCAAACACAGTTTATAATTGGCAGTCATTTTTATTATATTTTCATATCGCTGAATGCGTCATATAACATACTGAGGATAAATATGTTGTCGCTTAACTTTATTCTCATATAGCATAGAGCGATTTAGAATGATGAATAATAGTTAATGCGTGCTGTGACCATTTACTTGTATTAGATGTTCTGACAATTAGATAGCACAGATGTTCATCGGAGAAATGAAAAAAATTCAATTAATTGTACTTCAGAAGCCTTGTGTGCTATTCTATATGTCCAGCGTTTTGATTGGTTGTTTTGTTAATACAGTCGAACTTGCTTAATATCCCCCCTCTGGTACGGTTAAAAAGCGGGACATTAAGCGAGGTGGGATATTAAGCGAGGTAAGAATATGAGAGTTTGTATGGAGAATTAAAAATGGAAATCAGTCTTAAGTGGGGATATTAAGCAAGGTGGGACATTAAAAGAGGGGATATTAAACGAGTTTAACTGTACCTGAAGGCATCAAATTGACCATCGTGCCTTGTGGGCTCGAGATTGAAAAATGAATGCCATTTCCCAAGGCACAAATTAACTAATAGAACGTAGTAAACATTACGCAGAAACTCAAAGATTATGCGCAAGGGTCGACGGTCAATTTATACCTTCAAATTTGCAAATTAATATTGTTTCTCAAATAGTGGCTATACTATTTTATATGTTATGTTATGTTATGTTTTTATAGGAGCTGTTAAGCACTGATCTGCTTCATTCCACAACACTGATATAAATACTTGTCTGCTGCTAAATAATCTATGAAATAGCTTCATATGAAATAGAGGAAATACATAATCGATAAATATTGAGTTTCAATAGCCACACATAATGATAAGATCGATCAACAGAAAAATAAAACTCAAATTTTTCATCTTGACTACTTTTAAAATATGCACTGTTTACTCTTTCAAATTTTCAAGAAAGAATCATTTGAAAAATTAATATCTTCAAACCTTGAAAAAGGGAGATTAAAATTGAAGTCCATTATAATTTCTACTTTCTGATCATGATAATAACGACACTATCGGGCATTAAGTCGTTTGTAACAACAACAAGATTTTGAAATTTTTCATTAATGTGAACCAATTATCGATAGCTGTCGTCATATCATATCGCACTCACTTGTCTTGATCAGAAATTAGAAATTATCATACGCCACACTACGCATGTAGTTTAGCTGTTTTAGCATTATAAAATTTCGTCTAATGGAGAAACCTGTGCATAAATGCATAAATTTAAATGGCTCCAATATGAATTAATCAAAAATTGAAAATTTCTTTCGATGAGATGTGACTGTGTGAGATTGTTTAGTAAAATACATACAAAGAATAATCGAAGATGGACCTGCATGCTTCTATGGCAACACTGATTTGCATTATGAATCATTACAGTGCTTTCTGTGCAATGCAGCTGTGAAATTCAAAACTTCGAAGCTTTCTTGAATGTTATTTAAAAGAAAGCCGCTTGTGATGTTTTCAAAATGACTATTAGATTAATAATATAAATCGTTTTTTGGAGAAAAACACGTTGGTTATTTATAAAATGATATAAAAAAGAATAATTATTGCAGCGGCAGCTTTCAATTCATACTCGTATCAATAGTTAACAAATATAGAACCATCTTGCCTGTATCATATCACATAGTAGGGTCGACTCTAATAGAATTCTAACTCAGGGTGTTGGATTTTTTTTTTTTGGATTCATCATTTGTTATATGTTCATTCAATGATAAAGAACAGTAGTAAAACCGAAGATATAAAAGACAACAATAACAACACAATCTAGTTGCTGTAGTGTTTTATCAACCAGACATAATCAATCGACAAGCACATGCTTGATGCCAGTTGCACAGGGGGCACAACTGTTACTGTATAAGATACACAGGGATTAACATAACCAACATTTATAACATAAGATAATATAACATTTCCCTCTTCAACATGTTTCTATAAATCGTTCAGGATGCTTAATTAGACGACTAGACCTTCTCAATGGTGGTGTTTTAATCGGCACATTGTCTGTAGTGGCATCAGCTTCCTTATTGGTTGTTTCTACCTCTTCGGGTGTAGAGAGATCTTCATCAGGAGCTGACCCACCAGGTACGGCAATCATATGGCGTCGATTTCTACGGAATACTCTCCCATGTCTGTCTGATACCACACAGCAAAAACGTGAATCTTGAATCAAGAATATTTTTTCTTAAAACAAGAATTATTTTGCTTGTTTCAAGAAAAAAGGTGTTGTCCATATACCAAGAACTAGATTCTTGCTTAGAATTGATTTTCTTGAAATGAGAATCAGATTTTCTTGAAACGAGAATGTTTTTGCAAAATATTTCTTGAAATAAGAATTAACTTTCTTGTATCAAGAACTGTTATGATGAGCACTACACTGCAGTTCTTGAAATAATAGTGAAATTCTTGAAATGAGAATATGGTTTCTTGAAATGAGAATTTATTTTCTTGAAATGGGAATTTGCTTTCTTGAAATGAGAATCTGGATTCTTGAAATGAGAATGTTTCTTTCTTGAAATGAGAATATGGTTTCTTGAAGTGGGAATTTACTTTCTTGAAATGAGAATCTGGATTCTTGAAATGAGAATTTAGTTTCTTGAAATGGGAATATTTGATATATTTGCATTCTCAAAACAAGAACGTCCGAAGACTGCTTTTCTTGAAACAAGAAATATGTTGAAATATGATGAACGTTAAAATATATGATTAATTGACGGTTGGAATAGAGACTAAATAGAAACCACAATCAGGAAAATAAATAGGTTTAAATGATTTAATCAAACAAGAAGAAACAATAACGATAAGATGAGATAACAATATAACAAACGATATTCTATTAAAATAATATTAGGCTTCAGTATACTCTTGAAATTCTGATAGCAAACTTTGATGGACATTAAAAATATTTGCTGGGACATTTTTGTCTTCAAAAATAATGTTCTGTAGCATCACTAATGCTAGTTCCAATTGTTTAGGAAAGTCTATATCAAGAATATAATACAAGGCTAAATATGCCACCACGAATTGGGTTAAATTCGATTTTTGTTGTGAGCACATCAATTGTTCCTTCATCAGATGAACTTTGTGATCATCAATCAATATTACAGGATACTTCAGTTTTCTTTTCGCATTCCATGTTTCAGGATCTTCTGTTACCTAGGTAATAACAAATGTAAAAGATGCATTTAGGATTAATCAAAAACATTCTCTTGATTATCATCTGCCATATATTTTCAAAGGTCTATTTTTGTAAACCATTTGATTAATCTTCTTAAGAGGGCAACTATAAAGTACATGCTCACAGGTATGATCCTGGCAGGACCTCTGCTGATTCCCATTGCTTAACACCTCGGCGACGCATGCAAACTTCATCACCGGCCTTGAGTATTGGCAAATCACGACTGCTAGTGTCATAGCGCTGTTTGGTTGCCTGCAGACGCTTTTTCAAGACTTCAGCCACGTATTTGGGATCTACTGCATTTGGTAATAGAAGGCGCTGATGGGTTGGTATATTTGTTCTCGTTCTTCTACTCATGAGCAATTGGACAGGTGAATACCCAATATCGTGAAACGGTGTATTACGGTACTTTAGAATTGCCTCATGTGGATCTTTTTGATTTGCTGCTGCTTTTTTGAAAATCCTTTTAACGGTTTGAATTGCTCTTTCTGCAGCTCCGTTGCTTTGGGGATACTCAGATGAACTTGTTAGATGCTTAAAACCCCATTCCTTAGCAAACATTTGAAACTGATGAGACTGATCAAATAAATCTCTAGTATTGCTGTATTGAGAGCCGTTGTCGCTTATCACTTTCTCAGGAACACCATAGTGGGCAAATATTATTGATAACACAGTTTGCTGTTTTCTGTTGTAATGTTTCCACGTCAAAGTATTTGGAATAGAAGTCGGTGAATATCAAGTAGTCATGTCCACCAAATTCAAAGAGGTCGATGCCAACATCTTGCCATGGAAGGCCAGGTATATCGTGGGGATGCATCAACTCTTTCTGCTGATTGTTTCTGAAGGCAAGACACACAGGGCATGATTGTACTCTGTCGTTTATCTGCGATGTCATACCGGGCCAAAATACGTAGTCACGAGCTAAGCATAAACTTTTAATTTCTCCAAGATGAGCACCGTGAACTTCATCTAATATATCAGAACGAAGAGTTCGAGGGACGACTACACGGTCAGATTTAAACAAAAGTCCATTTTCCATACATAGCTCATTCTGATACTGGCAATATTCTTTAGCTCCTTCTGACACAAGGTCTTTATTTTCTGGCCAGCTTTTTACAACATATTCAAGAACAGTCATAAGTACATCATCGTTCTTTGTGGCTGCTGAGAACGCTGTTATGCTGCCATCTGATATGCCAGAAGATGTAACTAAGTTGATGCCAACAATATCGGAAAAATTTGGATCAGGCTTCTGATGTAAAGGTATAATAGGTGCTCGACTTAAGCAATCTGATATAAACTGTAAACGACCAGGTACATATCGCACCTGCAAATCATAGCGACTAAGCTGTAGTAGCATTCTTTGTAAACGGGGTGGTGCTTCATTCAACCTGCTTGCGGAATATTGCCTCTAATGGTTTATGATCAGTCTCGACAATTACCTTTCTACCGTAAACATAAGTATGGTTTCAAACCCCATGCAATGGTTAATACCTCTTGTTCTATATTTGCATAGTTCCGTTCACTCTGTGTTAGTGTTCTTGAAGCATAAGCGATAGGCTTTCCTTCTTGTAATAATACACCACCTAATCCTGTACTGCTTGCATCCACATTTAGTATAATGTCTTTGCAATTCTCAAAGTACGATAAAACAGAAGCCTTTGAAATTACGCCTTTAAGAGTTTCGAAAGCAGCTTTTTGTGCAGCATCCCAGACAAAACATGACGCATTCTGTGTTAATTGGGAAATAGGTCATTGTATGTCAGCCTTATGACTTATAAATTTATCAAGGTAATTAATAATACCTATAAGCGTAGCACTCCTTTTTTGTCAGTAGGAGGAGGCATTTGAGATATTGCTTCAATCTTTTTTGATCATGTTTAATCCATCAGCTGTCAATGAATGTCCAACGTATGACAGTTCTGAAACCCGTAACTTGGTTTTAACTTGATTAAATTTTAAACCAATCTGTCGGCTTCTTTCCCTCACTAACCGTAGTTTAGAGTTCAAATCTTCTTCGTCCCGGCCGTAAATCAAGAAATCATCAACGATAATCTCCACATCAATATCTGCAAATAGCCTCTCCATCTTCCTTTGATAAAGTTCTGGTGCTGGAGCTATTCCAAATGGAAGGCAGTTGAAAAGATACCTTCCCCAAGGTGTATTAAATGTCAATAATTAAGAACTTGTTTCGTCAACAGGGAGCTGCCAAAAACCACTGCATGCATCAACTGTGGTAAAACAAGTAGCATCAGAAAGACGAGTAGCAAAATCTTTTGCGGTTTTCATGGGATGATGGCAACGTTTTAAAGCCTTGTTAATATCACGAGGATCAATACATAATCTAATATCTTTCGTAGACGGAGACATTGTTTGCTCTTTAGCCTTCCTCTTGTCAATTAGAAGCATGGAAGATACCCAAGGTGTATTGCTGTCTTCTTTTACAACAACACCATCTGCAATCATTTCATCTAATTTCTTTCGACAGGGCTTCAGCAAAGCAATAGGGATCTTTCTTGGAGAGTATACCACTGGTGCAACGTCCTTGTCAACCTCCAAGTGAACTGGCTGTTCCAATTTTCCAGGTCATCTGCTAAAGCACTCAGCGTAATCTTTAAGTATTGGATCTGTTGAAAGTTGATTGTCTTGTAAGTCGTTCTCAAACATAGTCCCTATCAGATTTAAGTTCAAAAACTCCAGAACTTCCAGATCCAAACAAGCTTCATCGCTTAGTAACGGAATAAAATCCCCCTCCACTACCTGAAACGGTAACTCCACATTACGATGCTTGTATTCAGTATGCAGCGTTACACTTCCAACAGGATATATCGCTTTGGTCGCCAGCAAATCTTTCAAGGGTTGCTTTGATTTTTTAAGCGTCTTTTTACTAATTCCTTTGAATATATTTAGAGGGATCATCTATGCATCTGCTCCCGTATCTGCTTTCATAGCAACATCAACACCAGAAATATTCACTGTGATCATGCTCTTACGCTTTGTCTTTGAGACCGAAACAGATTCCACTTCAATATAATAAAAATACGCATGTTCAATTTCAACGTCACTGGTGCCTCCACTGTTATTCAAGACATCAACAGACTTGCTTTGTTTAGATTGTGCGCATTGTTTTGAAAAATGTCCTTTTTCCTTGCAGTTGTGACACTTCTGAGTATTTGCAGGGCATTTTTTAGGGTCACTAAATGAATGATGATATCCACAATACTAGCATTTTCTTTTAGGCTTTGTACTTCTAAAATTTGTACGTCTATCTTCATCTGCTCTTGCAACCTGATTGATCTTTATATCTCCATGCGTGCTGCTAAACTGACTTTTTTGGCGTTCTGACGCCTCAAATGTTCGACAGAAACTATGAGCTATCTGGATTGTCAACTGGGGCTTTTTCAAAAGCTCTCCACGCAAGTCATCTGATTTTACTCCTCCAACAATCCGGTCACGTATAAGAGAATCTTTCAGAATGCCAAATTCACAAGTGAGTGCCAATCTTTTTAAGTCACTTACAAAGGCATCAATAAATTCACCATCTGTTTGGCAACGACGATTGAAAATTAATCGTTCATAAATCACATTTCTAGCACGAGAGCAGAGTTCTGTAAATGTATCACAAACAACTTTAAAGTTCAACTCATTTTCCCTTCCAATGGTCCGTATGTAAAATGTGAGTATTTTTCTATTGCAGCAGGGCCTGCAAAACTTAACAACAGGTTGACTTTCAGTTTATCTGGCTTTGTATCCCTTTCTTTGGCTACTAAATATATTTTGAATCTCATCAGAAACTTTCTCCAGTTTTCTGCAGCATTGGCATCAAGAACTAAAGGACCAGATTTAGAAATATCTTTATGATCCGCCATCTTGAAATTTCTTCTGACTTCAAACAGCTACTTTCAATTAATAGTAACTTCCAATCTTTCAGAGTAATCCCACATCTAACACCATGTTATATGTTCATTCAATGATAAAGAACAGTAGTGAAACCGAAGATATAAAAGACAACAATAACAACACAATCTAGTTGCTGCAGTGTTTTATCAACCAGACATAATCAATCGCCAAGCACATGCTTGATGCCAGTTGCACAGGGAGCACAACTGTTACTGTATAAGATACACAGGGTTTAACATAACCAACATTTATAACATAAGATAATATAACATCATTTATCCACAAACTGGGTAAGCTTGCAGCTTTTTTCCACCAAGGTGGTTGGTTAATTTGTTAGCATTTTGAAGCTTGTGTGCGTTTATTAGCCGGATGCCCTTCCTGACGCCAACCTATAGTGCTCCGGCCAGGGATTGAACCCGAGACCCTGCGGGCCGTGGTCCAACTCCCTAGCCTCTACACCAAGGTCGCCTAACTCGCAGTGTTGGGAGACACTTGAAAGCTGAAAAACACTCGCCCTACGGGCTCTTGTTTTTCTGATGCTTTCTTCCAACACCCCTCGTGTTTGGATGAGGCGATCCAAATACGGCTGCCGTGTGGTAACCCTTTATTGAAGCTTTTACTGTCAAATGAAGATTCAATGTTCTGGAATTGATTACGTGATTAATTACAAGGAAAATAACTGTATTCTCTTTTCGTATTCTCAAGTTAAGCTTTATGAACTTGAAGGAGTTACCCATGCTGTGGTAGGTATATCATAGTTAGTTGTCTGATAGATTTCATAAACATTTACATTCGTTAAGAGAAAACAATTCTACGTTAACCCTAACTCAAATGCCGAAATTAATATATTTTACAATAATTACAATAACAGCCTGACTTATTTAATATTACTTCGCTAAATATTCTAGCTATTTTAATGTAAGATTTAGTGATATTCATCTGAAGAAGAAGCAGATAATAATTTAGCAAGTTCAATCTGCAATTAGAATAATTAGCGAAAAGGAAACCTGCAAAATTTAACTGTAATCACAATATTACTGAAACTCTTTGTTGTCTGTGAATTTAAATAATTCCAGATACACAGTACTTGTGAATATGTATTAACAGAAATCCTATACTAAGTCTAATAAACCACTATATTTGTTATATTTATTTCATTTCTTTATTTTACTATATTATATTTAAAGAACTTAGAATGACCAGCAGCCTCTTCATTGTTTTGTTGTTTCGATCACAAGAAACGAGGCTAATCCTCTGGAAGGTGACGTCAGCTTCACTTCGGAGCATTGTCCTCGTAGCTGTTGCTACGGAAAGACACGACAGAAGGCTTGAGAAAATAGTCTGGTTTATCAATTTTAGTTTTTATTAAATCTTAATTCTTACAAGCATTGGTAAGTGCAAGTACATACCATGATGTCGAAACGCAAAATATATGTCCATAGATAGCCAACAAATATATACGGCTCACAAATAAGTAGCGGAATGGGAGTCGCAGTCCGATTATCTGTCTGAGAAGTTTGACGAAAGTCAAAACAATTTAAAGTGGGAATAAACCCCCAGACTATCTTTCCATATGTAGTAGAACCCAACATGAAAAAAACGATGGCTTAATTTTTTTTTTCGATCTGGAAATTATTTCTTGGTGAAAAATGCCTTCAAAGTGGTGTTTTGACCCAAATGTCACTGAGGAAAAAAGGGATTGGATCTAGCTTTATGACGACAAAGTCACAAGTCGTGCGGTTTTTCTAATAGACTTTAGATCGGATTAATCACGCGATGTTACGTTTGAGATGTCGTAGCTCTGTTACGGCAATCTATTTTTCTCTGCCACAAAACCGAGGTAAGAAAGAACATATAAACTCAAGAGTAGCAAAATTCCAGATGATTTGATGATTTTGAAGTTCACGAATTTAAAGAAATAAAAATCAGAAAATGTTTCATTCGTAGCGCGCGTTATACAGATTATATTTTGACATATCATTCTCACACATATTTAACACATATCAAAAGATTCTCTGGTGAACACAATACGTAGATAAGTAGAATTTATTGTTGTAAGCATATGTCTGAACTGAAAATGGAGTATTCCTTTGAGGGTAAAAATCATAACGTATGGTGGGAAACGCTATAAGAACAGCATAACCGTTAGTTTTATAGTCCTCTTTTCACAGAAGCGAAATCTGTCTATCTGATTTATCGTCTCTGTATAAAGGTATTTTGTGCAAACTAGCTTCTGCACTGTCTATTAATGGTATTACCACATCCTATATAAACTACAGATTGTGACATGATGCTAGCATGTTCTACTTTCTAGCCAAAGGAATGAATACTAGACTGGTAAAAAAATTTGGTGCCGTATGTATAATCAGGAACGAGACTTGCAATACCCTAATTTTGTTAATCAGATAACGTTGATAGAGAGGATAACAATTTATGCAATGAAGATATACCGCAAAAACCGAAATATGATAGAATATGTATTACCGTAGTTCTGGTATACGGCTGTAAACTTGAATAAGAACGCCCAAGCCCTCATATCATGTTTGTACTATTTTCCGATATGTTATAGAATTTTACAGTGTAATGTACTGAAGAATTTTCAACCTTTTTATAATAATTGAATGCTTGGTGAATGAATGATGAACACTTTGTTAGACTATTGAGTATTATATATCTATCTACAGTCGTATAAACTATACGATTACATGGTTTACGTTTTACTAGACAAACATTAATTTCAAACTTAAACTTTGAAATGATAATTGAGAAATGCCTATTTAATAATTTAGTAATATTTGAATAAATCCGAAAAAGTACAATTAATACTTTGCAGTACCAACTATCTCGAGGAAAAGTCATATGTGCATGCCTGTGCAAATCGAGTCAGTTTACATTCACATTTAGATCAAGAAAAGGATATCTTGTAGAAATATTTACAGGAACAAATTGCAGATAGAGTTAAAAATAGTTATAACTTATATAGCGTAGGATAAAGCTATTTCAAAGGGCACATGCCTACTAATTAAGATTTGAAGAAGTACTGCGGTCACACAGAATACGTAACTAATATGTATCACTAGACTAGTCACAAGGAACACTCGCACGGCCTGACATTTGTGTTAATCTGCAATCTATATCAGATTCATCGCGCTTAATGACGCTACGAGAAATTGTTTCGACTGAGCGTTGCAATAGATTTTATTCTGCTCCTGAAATCACAAATTGCATCTTTTTTACGTAATTCGGGAGTTTATATGTTTGTTCAAGGCTCAGCCTTGTCAGAAATTTTTCTTGTGTGACTTCTCGGAACTAGGTCACCTCAAAGATAACGTCGCGTGATCAGCCCACTCTTAAGTCTGTTAGACAAACCGCACGACTTGTGACTTTGTCGTCATAAAGCTAGATCCAATCCCTTTTTTCTCAGCGACATTTGGGTCAAAACACCACTTTGAAGGCGTTTTTCACCAAGAAATAATTTCCAGATCGAAAAAAAAATTACACCACTGTTTTGACACCACTGTTTTGTTCACGTCGGGCTCTACTACATATGTAAAGATAGTCAGGGCAGGGGTTTATTCCCACTTTAAATAAAATGTACTTTCAAAGCAATACTAACTAACTTCACATTATTTTAAATTTTACAATTTACGTGTATAAATGATATAAAAATAATGCAATGTAAATAATTTTTTCACAATTAGACAACGAGTTAATGATCACGGTATCCGTATTAAAAAACGAAAATTCACCTGGTGCTATAATTTCATTTTGTTCCGTGATAAATTTTGATTCTGAATGCTAACAAATCTCTTCCCGCCCTTTCAATCCCCAATATTCTTGTATCAAGCAAACAAAAACATGAAATTTTGAATCAGTCGAGTTCAGTTGTAGATTCATACTTTGTCTCCTGTCCACAATTCGTATGACGCTAGTAGCAAGTGAATTGATTTTCGTGGTACACATTTCTTCAAGCGTCAAAAGCCCTAATGACTCCCATCTCTATTGCTCTTGAGACAAGTGTGGACAATTTCACATCTAACAAATTTATAACAAATATATATAACATAGGAAAATATATATAGCGAAAGAATACATTTGGATCTAGACTAAAAACGTTGCTTTCTTTACATTTTCTCTTGAGAACGTTTTAGTCTACATCCAAGGTATCTGGCTTCCAAGTATTTTTGCATAAAGATCATAAATATTTTTTCTATCGATCCGTGATATCCAGTCAATACCTCGTTGTTTCACTCAATCATATGGTTAGGGTTAGGGTTGGGGTTAAGTCCCGATCACGTTATAACAACCAGGTCGAGTATAAATACTTTCAGCAGCTCTCATCGGTAGTGGTCGATGGTTAGTGCGTCTGGCAAAACTATGGTTCATGCCAGTTCAAGTCTTAGTTTTGTCATTATTTATTTTCATCATTTATGCTTCAAAGTTTTTATAAGTTTACAAGTGTTTAGATGTTCATAATAGCGGCTGACATTCATAAATCAGATTTACTTTGAAATTTCGTTGGCTCCTGATTGAACGGTAAAACAATAGACATCTAACATCCACGACTTCTGCTGTGGTACTGGTTGGATTTTGTTGTGACCTCACTGGTCTGGTTGGTCTGTATATAGGTGCTTTTTGTTTTCCTCTAGTGACAACGCTTTGAGCGTTATTAACAAAATCATATTGTATTTTGAAAATGGGATATTGCGGGGGATATTGTCATAAAACATTTGTATATTGTATTAAGCGTTTGTAAAAGAAGAGTCGGATAAACGTTTGATGTAAGCTTTGCTATCAATTCGACTATAGAATATAAGGTAAAGCTACTGTATTATATTGGTCTGTGAATTGCTGATATTACTTCATTTTCTACAAACCGTTGTTAATTACTTTATATGTTAGTAAATTGCTGCTCCCTATTAAATTAGATTTAAAAAATTATGAATGAAATCAATTCTTGCTAGTATTTAATTGAAAAGTAACTGCAGGGGATCTGCATTGTACTTTCATAGCATCAAGTATAAATTGGCAAACGATAACCCAATTCTATAATCATCCATAGTTTAAAATCAAATAGATATTCTCTCTTACCCAGGGGGCCTTCTTTATTCATCATATATATCAATGACACAAATTTACTTAATTATTTAGGTAAAACTTTCTTGTATTGTAAGTAGTCGATAGCTCGACAGATAAAATCCGTGTATTCTTTACTATATATACAACATAAGGTCGATACTGATAATGAGATACAATTACTCCAACTGTTTCTGATACGCTGATTGGCTTTATGTTATATATTTATTTATTATAAATTTGTTTATTATTTTTCATAATTTTGATCATGAATTTTATATTAAGCCTATTTCGTGGAATATTAGTTGCATATGTTATTCCTATTGGAGGACAACAGCTGACGTCAGAAGGTAGGAGTTTATGAAAACAAGCCAATTAAATCATTCATAAATATTATTAGGAAATTTAGGATATATACATATAACTATGTATCATATATGCTATATTTATATTTGTTGAAACATTAAATTTATCATTGCTGACTCAATTTTCAGTTTGTATTATAACATCGCAACGCAAAGTGAGTTTTTAGCAATGAAGTTTCTGCTATAGGCTAGAATATTCAGATGAGCTTCTTTTTCTTGTTGATGGATTTCTGGAATAAATACTAAATCACAATTTTTATAAGCATACATTGCCTAGCTATACTATCAATAATTTGAAGACACAAATCGCTTGTAAGTTAATATAGAAAGAGTGGTGATCATCTTCTGGTGTGACACTTCGAAGTAACGTGATGCTAGCATGTTTAATTTTTTACACTCATTTTAGAAATGCTCTGATTATTTTCATTATTATTATTATTATTATTATTATTATTATTATTATTATTATTATTATTATTATTATTATTATTATTATTATTATTATTATTATTATTATTATTATTATTATTATTATTATTATTATTATTATTATTATTATTATTATTATTATTATTATTATTATTATTATTATTATTATTATTATTATTATTATTATTATTATTATTATTATTATTATTATTATTATTATTATTATTATTATTATTATTATTATTATTATTATTATTATTATTATTATTATTATTATTATTATTATTATTATTATTATTATTATTATTATTATTATTATTATTATTATTATTATTATTATTATTATTATTATTATTATTATTATTATTATTATTATTATTATTATTATTATTATTATTATTATTATTATTATTATTATTATTATTATTATTATTATTATTATTATTATTATTATTATTATTATTATTATTATTATTTCGCCATCGCCATCAGAGGTTAATTTTCTTGATGTCAGAGAAAAGATAAGTTATCGAAGGTATTCTGGTCATTTTACTCTAAACTGGTAACATTATTAGCCTTAACTAATGGAGATACTTTTTGTACTATCTAACTTACTTTGGTAAGCCATTCAACCTATAATAATATGGATAACGTTACAGCCATTGAAGTTCTTGAAAGCATGGCCGACACAAACGACAAGGTACTAGCAACATTCACAACATGCCTAGAACCTAAGCTCAGGAACGGGCAAGTGTTCAACTTTAAATTCCAAACAAATTCTATACAAGAGTGGATTTCTAAATGCAAATCTTACTTTGAAAGTATTAGACTGTTCCCGTGGTCAAAACAAACGAAAACTCAAATACGAAATGTTATAGTAATCTCAGCTAAAGTAAATCACGGAGATCGAAGGTTAACATTCACCTTTTTTGAAAACGGAACAGTTCTAGTGGCAGGCAAAGATCTGCATATTTTTAAGGCCAAATACTTCGAGGAAATAAAGGTACAGCTCCAACAATCCTGCGATATAAATAATGAATTAAACTATATAAAAAACTTAGAAAAGGGAGAAGAACAACAGCAAAATAGCGCCTTTTTTCAAATCAGGGAATCACCTTTAGCCGTTGTCACGCCATCACATCATTGTAGGAAATCTCCCTTGGCAACATGCACGTCACCGCAGTCATTAAGGGAATTACCAGAGGTAGATTATGCAACCAAAAAAAAGGTCATTCCCGTAAACGCCGATAATGAAAGGGAATCATCATTGAAAATATTCGATAGAGATTGCTCAGAAAACAATAATGTTAATTTATCGACAGAGACAGTGTTGAATAACACTTCATCGTCTGATGGATTTGAAGAATCGTTTAATCTCAGCCCATCTGTTGTCAAAACAGTACCACTTGACAAAAGCAAAGAATTGCGAGATCTCAAATATCATATTGCAGGATTAACAACACAATGTACAGCGCTCCAAAACTACGTAGAACAGCTTGTAGACGATGTGACTGAATTGAAAGAAAATAACAACGCACTGAGAATAACAATTACTGATCTAAGAGACCAAATGACAAGCAGTGTGTCAAGTGACCTACGTGAGTTAAAGGATGTCATATTGCTCAACCTTGAGAAAGATAAAAGAGACTTGCAAATTGCCATTAACAGTCTTGAAGATAAACTAACAATCAGTACGGTTGACTCGCGTAAACACCATTCATTGCCAACTGGCGATAATCTAAAATTTCCTATCGAAAATAACAATGTAGTTAACGAAGAAACCGTTGTCAATAATTTAAATGACAATGGAGAGCATGTTCAAAGTAACCTCAGCAAGCTATTAATAATAACGGACTCACATCTGAGACACATTAATGTAAATAGAATTGCAAAATCCACAAAGGCAAACAAGGTTATGTGTCAGGGAACACCAACCCATCGCTTTGCTGATGAAATTGAATCACTCTCCCAAAATGTAAACACATTCGAAAAAGTTATACTACATGTCGGGTCAAATGACGTCCATGAAAAAAGCGAAATGTGTTCATTTAACGACTTGAAACACGTTATTCGTAAAAGTAAATCTGCATTTCCGTCATCGAGTATATACTTCTCAGCAATCATTCCAAAATCAGATTGCTCAATTATAAAAACAATAAACAATATAAATATGAAATTAAAATCATTCTGTGATGAGAACAATGTTGGCTTTATTGACCATACAAAAACATTCACAAGCATTCAAAATGATTCAGTGCAACTTAATAGACCATTATTCTTGAAAGATGAAATATACTTAAATGCACATGGAACAAAGCTACTAGCACGGAACCTAATTAAGGCAATCCATACAAACAGTAAAACGAAGCATTTAACGGAAAGAGGGATTTCACCAGTAGCTGCGCAAAGAGAGACAGAAAATAAAAGCAATTCAAATGAAATGACGATGGAGAATCAGATCAGTTTAAACAAGTCTCAGATGACGTCATCATCTACGAATAAAAATACGCATCAACACTATCAAGTGCAGCAACAACGACAAATGCCAAGTCATTTGAACAGTCAAATCCAACCAAATATTTCAGCTGCAACTCATGTATCTCCCAACCTTCCAATTTCTCAATACCCAATGATCCAACCGAACTCACATAATCAAGTATACGAAAATCACAATGGTCCCGACACTCTCAGGAGACAATTTTCGGGTCAAAATCAAGGACCCCAAATTTTGCAAAGATTTAATCAACAACCAATAGGGATAAATGGGAGGCAACACTATTTAACAGCCCCAGCAAATTATCCACAAATGTACTACCCACAGAATTTACAACCATGGCATAAAGTTCCTGCTCAATGGAACTATGAACAACAGCAAATATGTTATTAAAAAGATTTATGTATATCAAAGATGAAACCCTTCTCCTCATAGAGATAAGTATCATATCAATAGTAAAATTAGTAGTTATAATAGAATTAGAAGTATTTAATTTAAATAGAAATAGTTGTAATCATAGAAAGAATCGTAAGGGTACAACATATACGTATGTTGTCCATAATTGTGGGAGGTACATCTCATTACTAGGCGATCCAAAAAGTAACAATGGTCACCTCTAATAGCCCAAATAACCTAGGTATCACATTTTGGAATGTCTGCGGTCTTGGATCAAAACTTATGAACCCTGATTTTACAACATTTCTCGAAAACGATTTAATTTTTCTTAGTGAAACTTGGATCCAGTCTGTAACCCACCAAGATGAATTAGAAAATTACACTATAATACATAAATATAGAAAAGATAAAGTAACTAACCCTATCAGAGGGGCGGGGGGATTAGCAGCCCTAATAAAAAATAATATTAAAAACCATGTTATAGAACTACCTTCACAATCAGACGACATCATGTGGCTCAAATTAAATTAACGGTATTTTGGTCTTGATAATGACTTATACATAGCTTTCGTTTATGTCAGTCCCCATTGCTCCACTGTTAACCAAATCCATAAAAAAAACAGGTATTTGAGATCTTGCAGTGTGAGTTGATACAGATTCCATGTGATTGCGACATACTGGTTGGCGGCGACTTCAATGCCCGTCTAGGTAAATCGAAAGACTTCATATCAAATGATGACGAACTATATCTTGATTTACCTCCTTCATATTTGCCTGACTGTGATATCACTCATCGTAAAAGCCAAGATGACACTGTGAATGAATATTCCAGACATTTGATAAGTATATGCACCAGTAACCAACTTCGGATCCTGAACGGTCGACTGCAAGGTGATGAAGAAGGTTCATGTACATACTACGGTAAAAATGGCTCAAGTTTGTTGGATTTTGTTCTAGCCTCAGAAAACTTATTTTTTAAATCATCGAACCTTCTTAAATCCTTAAAAATCAACAAAAATGCTTTGCTATTTTCTGATCATTGTTCCATAAACCTATCTCTTGCTGTCAACAAAATACAGTCTAAAAATTCTCACCCTAACATTATATCCGAGGACCGACCTTCTCGCTACGTTTGGTGCAATGAAAAAATATGTGAGTATGCACAACAATTTGATAATAGGAACAATTCTGAAATTCTAAAATCTCTTTCAAGAAGAACTGTTTCATCCGATAAAGATGTCGACCATATGATCAATGATATAAACTTCATGCTCACTTCATCTGCGCAAGGCATCTTGAAAACAAAATCTTACAAAAAGTATAAAAAATCAAGAAATTTTAAATCACCATGGTACACGAAATCCTGCTCTAATATTAAATCTCAAATGAATAACATCGTAAGGCTGTTGAAATCACGTCCCAATGATCCGTTTCTACGCAGTCGTATTTGTCGCCTTAGAAAATTATACAAACGTGAAATCAAACTGTCAAAAAAAAAACACAATGCTTCAGCTTTACACGAATTAAATGACTCAATGTATAATAACAAAAATAAATTTTGGCAATTATTCAAGTCACGCAAAAACAATTTCCAAACAGGTAATGTACTTCCCGACGTTGATGAACTATATAATCATTTTAAAGAGTTACACGAAGTGAGCTCGGATACAACAACTATAAATAATTTTGCTAATCTTGACAACACCACAAAACATGACTCAGAGATCAGCTCTATTGAAGACCTTAATCGACCAATAGAAGTCGATGAAATATTTGCAGCATTAAAACTTCTAAAACTGAAAAAATCACCTGGAAAAGACGGAGTTCTTTCTGAAATGATCCAGATAACGATGGACAAATTTGTTGACATATATCAAAAACTTTTTGATCACATATTTCAGTCTGGTTACTTCCCTGAGTGTTGGAAGGAGTCCCTTATCTTGCCTCTCCATAAATCTGGCAGTAAACTAAATACTTCTAATTACAGAGGAATAAGCCTCACAAGTATCCTTGGTAAGCTTTTTTGTCTCGTCTTGAACGAAAGACTCAATTATTTTTTGATTGCAAATCATATTATTCACAAAAGTCAAGGTGGCTTCCAAAAGAATCGAAGAACGGTAGACCATCTTTTTTGCCTTAAAACATTAATTGCCAAATACACCAAGCATAACCAAAAACTGTTCGCATGCTTTATTGATTTGAGAAAAGCGTTTGACACCGTTTGGCATACTGGTCTTTTATCGAAACTTAAACAGTTAAACATCAATGGATTATTTTACAACATGATTAATAGCCTATACTCAGATAATAAAGCACAAATAATTTACAACAACCATCTAACAAAAACTATCTCCCCGAGTATTGGAGTCCGCCAGGGTTGTATTCTAAGCCCAAACTTGTTCAATCTGTACATTAATGACCTCGCAAACTCCATGACATGTCCATTGACAGATCCAGTTTTTCTTGTTGACACACCATTGAATTCTCTCATGTTCGCTGATGACATTGTTTTACTTTCACAAAGCAAAGAGGGACTTCAAAAATGCCTTGATAAAACTCTGCAGTATTGCGACAACTGGAAACTGAAAATAAACTATGAGAAATCAAAATGTGTCGTATTTTGCAAACAATTTAATGTAAAAAATTGCACATTTTCTATCAATAACAATGTTTTAGAAACAGTGGAAAATTATAGATATCTAGGCTTTTCTTTCAATAGTTCTTGCAGGCAGGCATTTGGCATAAAACAACTTTGTTTGAAGGCAGAAAAGGCATGGACAATGACTCGGAGGTTTTTGGGGCAGTCGTCAGCCAGTTATGTCGGAATTCACAGAACGTTATATAACAGTATAATAAAACCAGTCATTCTCTACGGCAGTGATATTTGGGGTGATACAATAACACAAGAGGAAAACAATCCCATCGAAACATTACAACGAAAGATTATGTGCCAGATATTAAATGTAAAGCGAAACAGTAATAGCACTGCTGTTAGAGGTGAACTTGGTTTCCCTCCACTCTTAATGGATGTAAAATTAAACATGGTAAAATATTTACTCAGAATAATAACTTCAGAAAGTGATAGTTTAATTTACAAAGCATTCGGAGAGCAATTATTGGACAATTCGTCAAGTTCATGGCTTAAAAGTGTACAAAAACATCTTGCCGAAGTTGACATTAATTTACCTCTGCTACTTAGTAAAGACATATCCCTAAGATGTAACAAAACAAAACTAATCACTGCAATAAAAAATCAAATTGAAAGCAATTATGCAAATAACTTTGAACAATCTAAATTAAATAAAACTATTCCAAGCTTGTCACATCAATTAGACTTTTACAAAAATATTAAAACGAAATTTGAGTTTGAAAATTATCTGCTGCTCCCGGACCGAAAGGCAAGGATAGCTATCACTCAACTTAGAATTAGCTCTCATAGGTTAGGAGTCCAGACTGGCAGATATTTCAATATCCCGTACGAAGAAAGGACATGTAAATTTTGTAAAAATAACAGCCTGGAAGATGAGATGCACCTTCTTTTTAATTGTAATTTTAATAATAATTTTAGAGATATATTTTTTAAAGGTATAGAAAAGCTATATTGTGACACTGAAAACTTCTACGTAAAAAACAACGAAGAAAAGTTGGACATATTATTCACACATCCATCTTTTGCAGTATGCAAACTGCTTGGAACATTTATTTATCAATCGTTTGAACAAAGAAAAGATAGTCTGAACAACTCTGTAACCTAATCGCATGCAGACTTATATTATATTATAAATAGCTAAGGCCAAAATGGCTTCTTGTATCTACCATACACCTCTGTTTAAAATTGGTAAATTGGTAATAAATGAACATAACATAACATAACATATTATTATTATTATTATTATTATTATTATTATTATTATTATTATTATTATTATTATTATTATTATTATTATTATTATTATTATTATTATTATTATTATTATTATTATTATTATTATTATTATTATTATTATTATTATTATTATTATTATTATTATTATTATTATTATTATTATTATTATTATTATTATTATTATTATTATTATTATTATTATTATTATTATTATTATTATTATTATTATTATTATTATTATTATTATTATTATTATTATTATTATTATTATTATTATTATTATTATTATTATTATTATTATTATTATTATTATTATTATTATTATTATTATTATTATTATTATTATTATTATTATTATTATTATTATTATTATTATTATTATTATTATTATTATTATTATTATTATTATTATTATTATTATTATTATTATTATTATTATTATTATTATTATTATTATTATTATTATTATTATTATTATTATTATTATTATTATTATTATTATTATTATTATTAGTATTAGTATTATTATTATTATTATTATTATTATTATTATTATTATTATTATTATTATTATTATTATTATTATTATTATTATTATTATTATTATTATTATTATTATTATTATTATTATTATTATTATTATTATTATTATTATTATTATTATTATTATTATTATTATTATTATTATTATTATTATTATTATTATTATTATTATTATTATTATTATTATTATTATTATTATTATTATTATTATTATTATTATTATTATTATTATTATTATTATTATTATATTATTATAAGCTACTGCATCACAAGTTGTATAGAATATCTAATATGGGAATTACTGCTGGAAATCTATTGTATGTACTTTCATAGCATCTAGATTGTAGTAATTTTCACCACATTGATTAACTCATTTTGACATAGCAATACGGTGCTTTTCTGCTAGTATATATAACTATCATTAGTTTCTTAAATCAATTACATTGTTACGTGAATATGCACACTCACATTGATAGGAGATGGAAAAAAGGGTTTCCCGAGTTTTTTATAGAAAAACTTTGCAAAAATGCTTTAAAAAGCACAGAATATCTTCCCAGAATGTCGTATTTTCCGGGGGGGGGGGGGGTAACTCCAAGTCTCGCATTGATGGGGGGTGCCACTTATCATTCAGAGTTTTGATAACACAACAATAAAACAACTTCAAACAGGAACATTTCATTTCATTTGTTTCTACGGCCTGTTTAACCATATACAAAACAAGTCAGGAACCGTTCTGGTTTGAAATTTTCATAAAGATCAACTCAATCATGATCCACTGAATTGAAATAAACCATACTCTACAAATTCCACGTGTGCTGTCATGTTTGCATACATAATTCGCAATTAGTCCATCATGCTGCTTGGATAATGAAATTAAATTAGATGTTATAAAAACAACAATAAATTGGATGTTTGCGTCAGGCTACTTAAAATTGTAAACTTACGGCTTTTGGCTTGAAAGTCCCAATATGCAACAAAATAGCAATATAAACAAAATGGCGTTCATAAGAAGCAATATCTTTGTTTGATAGAGTGCTTAAAAATATCCTTCAAATTCAGATTAACAGCAAGAAAATACAACTGCTGTTAATCCAAGTCAGAAATTCAACATATTCTACAAAACTGGCTTGTTTAATGTTTCTGTTCGTATTGCTACAGCAGTTTGGTTTTGTTGATAAACTGATGTTTAGCTGCACGTTACGTTACGATAAATGACAGCTTTTCACAGCTTCTCGGAAACACGGAGCGATAAAACTTTATATAGATAAAAACAAATTTATAGCACTATAGAAATTATGTCACAAAATGAAAAGATACCCCAAATATCATTTTTATGAATGACAGATTCAACGGAAACAAAAACAGAAAATATTGAATAAGCAAAATTTGTTTTGCAAAATGAAATATTGTAAAGTGTCGAAAGGGTACATCAAAACATTTTCATAACAAAGCATACCCTAAAAGTTTTATCTGGATTTTGAAGAAGGTACACTTTAATATTTGAATTCCCCCGTATATAAGTATGGAAGTTTACGTAGCCATGAGTCAAAAACCATTGTGGGACGAATGATATTATATTTCTCTCTCTCTAGCAAATTTAAATATATAAAGGTTAATATACCTACCATCAAAACAATTAATTTCTATATAGAAGATTAAAATTAAAGCATAGTAATTAGCAAGCAAACATGGAAGTTGTTGATGAGTAGATCAAAGCAAGATTCGAAGCTAACTGTTTTCGGTTTTCAGCGTCAAAAATACAAAAGATTAGTGGGAAATATGATAATAGTAATTAAGCAAAACAATTACAGTTTATTGATACACAATAGTATTATTGTTTTGATAAGCTATACAATGATAGTTGATTATGTACACTTCGGAATTTAATTTTGGCATCCCAATAAATAATGAAAGCTAGCGACAAGAAATCACAATTAAGTTCGACAAGATTAAAAAGAGATATTCAATGAAATTCAAGATAGAACATGTAAAGATGCTAGGATATAAACTTAACATTCTATTGCTAACAATATTAAAACATTGATATGGTGACAACTTTTCACTATCATTCATAAAAAAACATTTTTCAACGATACTTTAATCACAATAATAATGACTTATATGTAGTAGACATTGAGCAGCGAGAATTTCGAGGTGAAAGTAATAATGAAAATTCGTCTAGTGGAAAGCCTCCTTTTAGAAACGTTTTAGTTTAAAAATGTATAGGCTCACATGTGTGTACACTTGTAGCTTGTCGCTATCTTGAATGTTTTTCAACGATACTTTAATTACAATAATAATGAGTCTCAAATAAAGTTGAAGCTCAAAATAATACATCTGAACAGATTCTCAATGCTATTTAGGTTTTTCCAAATTATTAGCATCAGTCGTCAGTTATGTACTTCAATTGTATTATTACAGACTTATGTGTATCATGGAATGAATGGACTCGGTGCTCTATCAGTTGTGGTGTTAACGGTTACAGAATTCGACGAAGATTTTGTTATCATCCCTCGTGTGAATTTGATGGTCGTCCCTGCCTGCATAAGCATGAGGTTGATCATGGTGACTGTCAATTGGTTTCATGCATCCCAAATTGGCATGGTGACTGTTCTCCGTCTTCATGTGGATCACTGACACAAATTCGCGAAGTACTATGCACTGATGTTCCTGACAGCAACTGCAATGGGTTATTGACACAAGAAAGACGGTGTCCTAACCTTATGGGTAAAGTTTTACAAAATATGAGCTGATAGCTACAGCGGGGGGAGGGGAATTCTCCGAAAATCACAGTGGAAAGAAAAATTTGCAAAATTACGGACATAAATCACCAATTTCACGAATCACGATAGGCAGAAAGAGCCAATCACAGCTCTCAAAAGTGCTTTTTCCTCCCTGGCCCTCGCATTGAATAAGGATATGCAGTTTGTTTAATCCACACCAAATTTTGGTACAGATACAAATATTCTGAACGTCTATAGAATACAAGTTCAAGAAGACAGACATAAAAATCGTCTGACGATCACAGTTTAGGTAGTAAACTCAGAGTAGCCTCATCCAGTATATATCTCGTATTTCAATATTATTCTAAAAAACGTTATATATTCTATCGATGATCGTGCCAGGAAGCGTCCCACCATATCCAGTTCCTCACATTTTGTTCCGCTCATCTCAAAACCTATAGAATATCTTCCATCCTGTATCTTCTCTTCGTTTTCTCCTCCAATTTTAATTATGCAAGCTTCTTACAATAGCTAAAGCTATGTAAAATCAATTATTCTAGTATTCCCCTGGCTGCTGATCATTATACAAGCTGTATTTTGAAGTTATCTCGAGCGCAAACAAGTGTCACAGTGTCGTCATATTACCTTTTCGTTTCCTCTCCCGGAGGGACTTCCATACATCGGCTATAAAGCAATGTGCCATTTTTTGGGGTAAATTTTTCCAATTCAACCATTCACTATTTAGATTGCAGCAATCTGAAGTCATATGATATTTTTTTCATCATCCAGAACCTTTAGGGTCTGATTCTATCGTTATGGGGAAAAGATACACCCTCGATGATGGTTTACCATTCGACTATAGTGAAGATATATTATCCGCTGGAGGGACTCTTTCAGGTTCTCAACCTACGCCAGGCGATCTCGAAACGCTACCAGGTGGTCCAGCATTCGGTTATGCGCTGAAAATTGATAATGCTGACCAACAAGATGTTTTTGTTGAGATAAGTGGCTACTTCAAAGTAAGTACTAGTATGACCTATTGTATTTTCATGAATTTTACCTATTTTTTTACCCAGTGGTATGATATTTAACAACGTGATACCAAGCGAAGTAAATTATATCGTCTGTGAGGCTTTCCAGCTTAGTTCTTATTGCAGACATAATTGCTAAAATATGAGATGAGCGATGCAAATCATTTCCAAGCCCATTTTCTAAAATACCAGGTGGAGAAACGTCATTGCGGGTCTGCATATTACTATCTATGTTTATAAAATCATCAAATTGTAATACTGATTGATTGATTTTGATTTCAATTATCACATTACGTAAAGTTGGAAAAAATATCTCAGGCAAAGCATATTTATATAGTATCTCACTATACAAGAAAAGAAAATTACTGTAACAATATTAACCAGAAACTGATAGTATTCTTCAAAGAGATCAGCAGATAATTTGATCATTTTCGCAGCAAATTGTCTCATCAACCGCATGTTTAACATATCGCAGCTACAAAGTCAATCCACTGCAGCTAAATATATCAATTCCACACCAAATCATATCAATGCCGCATTTTTGTTACTTAATCGCATATAATTGGATCAAGAGTCTGAGGCTTTTTCAAGTAATAACTTTACTGTCACCTCGCATTGTGGTTGCTGATCCGATGTGGATTGTCCCAATATTGTCGTCAGATTCGTTGTCGCTCACAGTGTGGTAAAGCTGGGCGGAGCGATCCTAACGATTGCATCCCATATTACCTCAGCTCTTTCTTGGATTTTGCTGCCCTTGTGATTAAGGGTTACTACACGGCAGCCGTGTTTGGATCGCCTCATCCAAACACGAGGGGTGTTGGGAGACACGAGAAGGAATCAGAACAACAAGAACCCGTATCAGGCGAATGTTTTTCAGCTTTTATAAATCGATTCTATGTAATAAATATTATAAATTATTAGTATTTTTTTCAAAATATCGGACCACACTGCAGCACTATCGAAACTGATAAGTTCATTTTCTCCTTCCAAACTTTCATTTTCAGAAGAACTCAGAAGAATTCGGCCGACCAATCACAGCAACAGGAATAGCAAAGGGTCGGCAATGAGCCAATAGGAATCACCGTTTTTCCTGTGACGACCGCGTGTCTATGTTTTTGCAAAAACAAAATTTCAGATGATCAGATCAGATTTCAGAGTAATCAACATTTATAATTTTATCAACCAACATCAAATCTTTCTAAAAACCGTTTATATTTACAAACGATCTTATTTTGAAGATTGCATATTTATATTTACATTTGATATTGTACAATTGTTTGAAGATGGAACCGAAGCCTGAAGCATAATTAAAATCCATTGCTGCTGCTGCTACTGATCCATTTTCGCTCGTCGTGTTTATGGTAACCGAATTCGTGTTTCCTTGCTCTTCCTCACTTCTGCTACGAAATGAATTGCTTTCTGTACGTCCAACAAGTGAATCAGAGAGAACTGTACTACATTGTCCTTAATTGTGTGGTAGTTGGCCTCTTGTTGTGATGCTGCAATGCTCAGAGTTTTCACACCGAGTGGACGATTTCGGTAAAACTATCGATCTGAAGGTTTCCAGTTTTGTTTTGGATACTGAAACTAGGCCGAACGTTCTGGAATTGTCTTCCTCAAATAAATGGTATCTCAATGTCACAATAACATACTGTTGAAAATATTTACTGTATATTTTGTTTTGTACTTCTGTTATGCTAATGCGTATTACCATAATTAGACTAATATCGACTTCCCCTTTCCCCTGTGTATTGCCCTTTATTTTATTAATTACATTTGACTCCGTTTTGAAATCTCTACGAGAGTGGATGTTATTTTATCGCTCTCAATCATTTTACCCTCATAACATTTGGAGCCCGATAAGGATCAATTTTATTTTATTATACATTTTGTGTGTATCATATAATTAATATTCTCATGGCTTATTATTGGTTATAAATTTTATTCCATTCAATCTTCTACAATGTCGACAATTATGGATTCCTTAGTAAACTATATACGGAGAAAACAGAAGGAATATAAACAATTTGAAAATAGAATTTACAATGAAGCTGTTAACGAGTCCCGTGCTGAAACAGAACAATTTATGGCTGAATTACCTTCGAACGTAAAAGATTTCGAAATAACTTTGCCTTACCCTATTAAAATACTGGCACGTAAAATGGCAAGCGAATACAATTGTGTATATATTCGCTGCACTAAACCTTGCTGTTTCCAGTGGAGAAGGGAAACTACGCCTTCCGCTATAGCAGTCGACAACGATGTTAATAACGTTAATGAAAACCATGATATTAAAAATAACGTATTATCAATTAAAAGTAATGAAGATTTAAGTAATGTCGAATTAGAAATTAGTCCCATTTCAGACAAATGTTTGAAAAAATTATTAACAAATAAGCAATCGGATGGTACGATTGTTTCATTCACCAAAAAAAGATTACAACAAAATACAACTTCAAGTTGCTATGAGCTTAGTACAACCAGTAGTATTTATTTGATTAACACACAATTACATAAACCTAAAAATAAAGAACTTCAACATTCAAATATCCTAAATATAATTCTTCAGAGAAAATCGTTTTTGTACGCCCGACCTATAACGTGACTCTCGTAACTTTGGCATACCGGTAACACCAAAGACTACGAAGAAAAGACCAACTATAATATTTGAACCATAATTTTTATCTATTAATTACATGCAACTGCTTCATTGATTGGTTGTGATTGATATATTATCTATAATTTACAATTTTATTAAATATCTAACCATCCTATTTTACATTTATTCTACGTTATTTTTATTATTTCTATTTTACAATCATCAGTTATATTACCTTCATATAAAATTAATGTAGATGTTAAACACCGGGGCGGTGCTTTTTTAACAGTGGGGGTATGTTATGCTAATGCGTATTACCATAATTAGACTAATATCGACTTCCCCTTTCCCCTGTGTATTGCCCTTTATTTTATTAATTACATTTGACTCCGTTTTGAAATCTCTACGAGAGTGGATGTTATTTTATCGCTCTCAATCATTTTACCCTCATAACACTTCGTACTTTTCGCCTGTGTTTCATTCAGAAGGACATACAAGTCATTACTTGTACAAGTAGGTACCTTCGTGTTCTGTTGTTATCATTACTATTATTATTATTACTATCTGAATTTAATTCTAAACCAAAGGAGCAATTTTCTTTGTTTTGAGCTATTTTGAAACTTTAGGTAACAAGAAAAAGTGTTAGTTTGTTTTGATTTTATTGCGTTTATGTTTTGAACCTGGCCCAAATATCCCGCCATTGTTAGCATTGTCTGCACTGTGAGTTCCAAACATGACCATTAGCCAATCAGATTGCTAGAACAACATTCGACGATTTATAATGATTTTTCCAGCACCGGTAGAAGTGACAACGCTGGTGAGACCAGCGTCAGACAGCATTTATAGCATGGCATTGATTATCCATGCGGGATAAATTGCAATATTTATTGTATTTTACATGGTATTCCACCTTTTTGTCGTTTGTTTGTATGTAATAGCTAATAACAGTTCAAGTCATTTTAGCAGGGTGGGGCTTAACAGCTTGTTGATTCTTCTAAAAGGACTAGCTTTAGGGTGCTGGCTAGGGAGGTTTTACTTCTAAAAGTCGTTGTTGATTGTATTCATCATCTGTTACCACGGCCGTAAATCCCGCAGGTGACACCCCCTCCCCAAAGACATTGTTGTGTCAAACTTCAGGCAGTCGAGACAACAAAAAATACAGACTCTTTCAATTTTGAAGGTATTACAGTACCGAAGGTTTTTATCCGAAGCTACCAAATATGCAAATGACACTCCTTTTTCAAGCAAAATTGACAAATAGCCCCACATCCGGTCAGAAGCATGTATACGACTGCGTCTGCTCCCACCATATAGTCGGTTGAGTAAGTTTTCTTCTAAATTTGGGATATAACACGTTTGACCTATTTCCCTCAGGCCTCAAGTGGACCATAACTTAGTTAACATGTCAATAATTCTTTAGTAACTCCTTGCGATGATTTCTACCTTGGTTCACCGCTGCCTCTAAGGATTTTAAGTAGGCATTAACATCATTTTAAGCTTCTTCAAAATGACGTAGCGTTCCGCTGCTTAGTCCCTTCTGAATGTAGAGAATGTTATCTTGTTAGCAGCAGGAATATTCGCTGCCTGGATACCTGCATCAGTGTATGAAGCAATGAACCATCCTAGGCTAGAGAAAAGTAACTAATCTTTCCCTTCTTAGTTTCAATAGATGAAGGTTTTCTCTGACTGCTTCAATCAAAATTTGGATGGGTCTCCTTAATGTACTATATAGTAAATATGTCTCCTGTGTGTTGATGGAGATGTAGTAGAATTTTATCATGTTGATTTCATAGAATTAGTCGATTGTTCTAGATCGAAATTACTAAGAATTTATATACAATAGGAATATCAGAACTTTCATTTCCAAAGCTAAATACGAAAGCTATATATAATTGAGGCAAATGCTCATTTTAACTTATTTGTTGCTTTTAACTATTCATATTTGATAAGATTCATGGTGTGAATAGTTTTTAATACTGCATTCTGGTCCAATTCCGCGTTTTAAAAACAAGTCGTACGCAGTTGGCTACAGAGTCGAATTGTCGTTTGCCCACGCATCCAACAACGCTTAAATTCCGCATACAAAAAATTTTTGATAGAAAGCAGGATTTGGGATTTACCCTCAAGACAATAGGGTCATTGGCAATCTGGTTTTCAATTTCTTTTGAAATCAATTAAATAAAACTGTCTTCTCGATTCATAAAATCAATTGAATCTTCTATATTTTATAATGTATATCTCTGTAGAAATGAGATACCCCGCATATTACTCCGCATATTACCCCATGGTTTGATTCCATAGACTTATATAGACTGCTGAATCCATTGCCAAACTTCATGGAAAACACATAGCGACCATGGGCATCCATAATGGCTGACGCAAAGTACCAAAACAGAGGTTTGTTGAAAACCGCGAAATTTCAAGCCATAATTTGAGCAATTTTTGTTTCTAAATGAAACAGGATATTTATTTATAAAATAGTTATTTATGACTACCAATTTCAAGTTGCATCATACATGAGTTAAAAATTCTATTTTTTAATCGCATTTGAGGTAAATAGTTTTGTTTTTTTTTCAATATTTATATTTCCTTATATGTGTCTCGGTGTGATTTTAAATTATTCATAAATGTTTGAAAATAATTGTGATCCCATGAGCAAATCTCGCTTCGCTGGAAGGAAAATCCTATTTCATTTTAAACTATCTTTCCATGACAGTGAGAAGATATTGTTTGGAGTTTAGATTACAAAAGAGTTTATAGGAGAGATCAAATAATTTTGAAAATGTCAATGAGAAGAGCGCTAAAATAAGTCCTTTGTGTCAGCCATCTTTGTTCCCCATGTTGCACATTTTCGTCAGCAGTCTATGTAAGTCTATGTTTGATTCGCATGTGCTGGCTTTATACGCTCGTTGCAATAGAATGTCAAACTCACTCCACTCGCAGAGCCTCGCTCGCCTGTTTGACATTCTCTGGAAACTCATTTTATCACTTTTTATCGCCTTTTTATTTGTATTGAATTCTGTTTTTCAATCCAATTTCAAAATTCGTTTTCTGTTACATTTGTACATTTACTACAAATCTATTACTATATGCATAAAATGAAAAATTACAAAATTGATCGACTTTTAAACTGAACTTGATGGTAAACGCTGTTGTCTGACTAATGTTTGCTGTAATAACTTTTTATTTTTCATTTTATACATGGATTTGTAGCAAATATACAAAGGCACCAGATGCACTGGATGCAGAAAGAATTTTTAAAACCGGTTGAAAATAGAATTTAATACAAATAAAAACAGCGACAAAAAGTCATAACAAGTCCTTGTGTTATCCCTGATCTAGCCATCACCCTAAATGTCACCCTACTCGCAAAGATAAAAGAAATAATAGCTTGAAATCTTTAAATTAACAATCAATCAAGTTATAAAACAGAGATAGACTAAATAAATGCATTTATGAAATAGAATAAATCTTGAACAATACCGTAGCTTGCATGCTAATAAATTACGATCGAGAAAAAAGCATATAACAAAATATATTTGCTCTTTGGAACAGAATGCAATAGTATGGGCGTTGATACTGACACGATGTTGCATTTTGTAATAATATGACGATATATATATATCTTATAAATCATCAGGTATCATTGACAACATCACTATCATATTTTCAATTGTTTATTTGTAGCCTACTGTTGAAGTTGAAGCTTACTTTGGAATTGGATTTTGCACTGATATTTGCCAGCTTCAAATCATTGAAGGTGGACCTCAATGCAATAAAGTGTATACATCAAAAATTATCGAAGCAGAAAATGGAGTTCAAGCATCACACGAAGTAGATGAAGATAATGAGTAAGCGTAACATTAATTAGTCCCCCTGTAATGAATGATGAAGCAGTAGATGTATGTTTTGAGGATTCTCTGGCTTTGAGATGAGTAGTACCATTACACTACATCCATTGATCTGTCATCCATCCATTTGTCTGCCACTGCGCACTTGCAGGGAATCTTGCAAACTTGCAGGGCCATGCAGAGAATCAGCTGGCAGAGGAATTTGACTCAGATCTAATGATAGCGTGTTGTTGCCAACTCGGGTAACACCAATTTCTGCAACGACAGGGGAAGTCATTTTGGATAAAAGTGAAGCACCCAAAGAAGTTCCAAAAAGTCCTGTAAACGCTTCCCAAAAATTCCAAAACTTAAAAAGAAGTCCTTCGAATTTCCAAGTTCTCTGGAAAATCAAAAATCAAAGACCTAATAAGTTCCAAAATGCGAAACTTTTGCTACCCAAAAAGTGCTTTCTCAGCTTGAAAATAGATTCCCAAAAAGTTGCACGTTCCTCCTCGGCCATCAGATCAAATCCCTCCCCCTTGGGGGGTGGAATCTGATTTTTTAGCTCAGTCCATCAACTTTGATCAGATCATAGAACATGGTCTGGAGGTAATATCAATATGAATAGTTGCAACGTAACGTTGCTCCTTGATAATCGTATCTTTACCACGAAAGATAAATTGATAAAGTTATAACCGAATAAATATCGACAATGAAACTGAAATGAGTGTGCATAAATTAAAGGAGCAGAATTGACAGGCGGGATTTTACGCGCTTGGAGCCACGTTCGTATTTGTCGTTCGTATTGTTTCTGTATATGAAACCGTGCTGAAACTGAAATTTGAAGCCATGCCAAAACCGTTACTGACGTTGATCGTTGAATTTACGCTAAGCTTAATACAAATTGAGCTCGTATAGCAGCCACCTATCAATTTTGCTACTTTAAAGTCAGGTGTGATAAAAAAGTACAATTCTGAATTAATTTATTTTCAACTTTTCTCTGCAGAGACAACATTACGATAAACCTGAATCCAAGAAAACATTATTATATAAAAGCATATGTTCGTACTGGAAACATTGCACATGTTCCTTTCAACTTTGGAGAGGCAATTCTTGTTGGGGTAATATCAAATATTGGAAGAAATGCAGATGGGTTACTAGAAAATCCTATAACCCCAATAGATGCATAATTTTTTTAATTAAAGAATCTTGTGTGAAAAAATTAGCATGATCCGTGATAAACCTATATGAAAAAAATAATTTAATGGATAATCAATTATCTATTTGAACAGTGTCTATACTGAGATAAATATTTAAACAATAAATTGTATTTTGGTAAGCTTGTTTATTTTTTTGTTTTTGTTTTTTAAACAATAATTCTACAATTAATAAGTGAAGATGGTGAACACTAAAATATCCTTGATGTCATATTTTATTTTCTTATACGCGGATACACCGTTCAATTTAATTGTATTATTGTTTGGAAAACATAAATATATTGCACTCGATTCTCCCGGGGAGTTGACTTCCATTGCAAAAAAAATTGTAATGACCAACTGCACCATTTCCTTTGGGAGGTAAAAAATTGATTGCACTGCGTAGATAAAAGTTGTTACCATTCGAAGTTAATTTGGTAGGAAGTTCCCGCAAGGCACATAAGCTATATGATGATGTATCAGTTGCATTATCAGTTCCATTTGATCAATTGGGGGGGGCTAACTTTTTGTCAAGTTGCCCCCCCCCATTCGATAATTGGCGATACTTCAATAATTATTGATGATAATACGATGAAACCTTTTGATCATGAATTATCATCGCGTGATCATTCTTTTAAGCCTATTTTGTTTCAACCTTGTGGGTGATAGGGAAAAAGTTGAGGGGGCTAGCTATTTGTCAAATTGGCCCCCCTTTCGATAATTGGCGATATCTTGATGATCATTGATGATAATACGATCGACCCTATTGACCATGAATGATTATCGCGTGATCATTCTTTTAAGACTATGTTCAACCTTGTGGGTGATAGGGAAAAAGTTGGGGGTCTAACTATTTGTCAAGTTGGCCCCCCATTTGATAATTGGCGATATCTCAATAATTATTGATGATAATACGATGAAACCTTTTGATCATGAATGATCATCGCGTGATCATTCTTTTAAGCCTATTTTCAACCTTGTGGGTGATAGGGGAAATGTTGGGGGGCTTACTATTTGTCAAGTTGGCCCCCCATTTGATAATTGGCGATATCTCAATAATTATTGATGATAATACGATGAAAACTTTTGATCATGAAATCATGAATGATCATCGCGTGATCATTCTTTTAAGCCTATTTTCAACCTTGTGGGTGATAGGGAAAATGTTGGGGGGGCTTACTATTTGTCAAGTTGGCCCCCCATTTGATAATTGGCGATATCTCAATAATTATTGATGATAATACGATGAAACCTTTTGATCATGAATGATCATCGCGTGATCATTCTTTTAAGCCTATTTTCAACCTTGTGGGTGATAGGGAAAATGTTGGGGGGGCTTACTATTTGTCAAGTTGGCCCCCCATTTGATAATTGGCGATATCTCAATAATTATTGATGATAATACGATGAAACCTTTTGATCATGAATGATCATCGCGTGATCATTCTCTTAAGCCTATTTTCAACCTTGTGGGTGATAGAGAAAAAGTTGGGGGGGCTAACTATTTGTCAAGTTGGCCCCCCATTTGATAAGTGGCGATATCTCAATAATTATTGATGATAATACGATGAAACCTTTTGATCATGAGTGATCATCGCGTGATCATTTTTTTAAGCCTATTTTCAACCTTGTGGGTGATAGGGAAAAAGTTGGGGGGGCTAACTATTTGTCAAGTTGGGCCCCCATTTCATAATTAGCGATATCTCAATAATTATTGATGATTTTTTCATTTCATTTCATTTATTTTGTCAAAATTGACAGGCAAAACAAAGGAGAGTCATATAATATGATCTCTCACTAAAATGTAGCCTAGTTACAACTGATGCTAATAAAAATTGATATAAATTTAAGCATGCAAAATTATTGATCGATTTACATTACGTTGTTTTATAATTACTAAGTGCCGTAAATTACAAAAAAACCTTGCAAAAAGATGAGAGTCTTGTCTCATCAAGACCCCTTTTAAAGGTAGAAAAACTGGCTGAGGTTACAAGTTTTTCTGATAGAGAATTCCACCAAGGTATTACTCTACAACAAAACTGGTACCGATACTGGTATGATAATACGATGAAACCTTTTGATCATGAATGATCATCGCGTGATCATTTTTTTAAGCCTATTTTCAACCTTGTGGGTGATAGGGAAAAAGTTGGGGGGCTAACTATTTGTCAAGTTGGCCCCCCCATTCGATAATTAGCGATATCTCGATGATCATTGATGATCATTAAAAATTAATTGCTGATCATCAATGATCATCCACTGATCATCATTCTGAGTATGGTTTAGATCTAAATTTCACGGTTGGGGGGGCCAACTTGACAGAGGTGCTAATAGGGCAGATTCAAACGCTTTTTGGGCAGACATGACGCTTACATATGCCATAGGCATTCAAGCAAAGCTGCTATGACAATAAGGTCGCGTAACTTAGACTTGAATAGTCAATAGAATCTTCATATTACAACAACAGATCGATGAGAATATGAGAGGCTTTCTGTGCATAGCTGCGTGAAGTCTTCAAGCCGCCACTGCAAGGTATAATAATCATCAAAAAGGAATAGATAAAACTAGCATACAAATGAATAAATTGATACAAGGCCCAGTAAAACTATTATACGATATAAAAAATTTGGTATAGTTCTATATTTTTTGGCAATGTACCCGATATTGACATGGCATTGCCTCTTTGAATTCCTTTACTTATTTTTGGTTCTAAAAAAACAAAACAGGTAGATAATGTTGCGTACTTTTCCAACTTTCTCCTTTCGGCATCGTCTGAGGCTGCTCCTGCTTTCTCTTTGTTACTCTGATGTGACTTGGAGATAGGGTCTCACCCATGGGAAATCCTACACCATGTATTTTCCTTATTTCCGTGGTATTTGGGTTACACCGTCTGGCCTCTTGCCATCGTCTCTGCATCTGCCGAGTGGTTCTATTGATGATGGGACATGGGTGGAACTAAAGCACGATGGATAATCTCATTTACTTCGGCATGTCTTGAAAACAGTCCTGCGGATTTCCTGCTAGATAGTCCATGATAACCCTTTGAATTGTCTTGATTACCACAAATGCAAGTATGGGGCAGGAAAATATTCGACCCCAATCTCAAAGCGACTGCAATTTTTAGTTAAGAGCTGTCAAGCATTAGGCCGAGAGCAGGGGATGGAATTGCTTCTAGCCATAAGGTGGAATATTTGTTGTTTAGTAGCTAGTATATGCGAGGTTTCTTTACCAGGGAATCTGATGCCGCCAGTATTTGTTGCACTCTTCTGGCTATTCAGCTCCATCCAATTCGCTCTCTGCTTTGGAGAATAGAAAGGAGACGTGACGGTTGTTTTACCTTCCCAGAAGGCGATACCATCCTCAAAACCTTGTACAGTACAACATGTAGATGTTGTAGAGAGAATTTGTTTGACCAGGTCAGACGTGCAAATGACAGAGGAAAGAAGGCTGAAGCGAAGAGGTCCATGGCAGAGCAAATTCCTAGACCACCTGAGGAGCTATCTAGTTGAATGTTCAATATCTTTTACACAAAGAAGATTAGAAGACTGTATTATATTGTCCAATTCTACCAGTAATGGATGGTTGTGGCAGGGTGAGCTCCGTAAGACATGAAGCATTTTTGGGATACCAAGGGCCTGTCTGAGAAGAAAGAGTGCTTGATGAGGTAAGATCGAAGGCAAGCCTTGGCACATTGTTTTTAGCTTTCTGATTTTTCCCGTTAGAAATGTTTGCTTTGCCAGACTTCTTATTGGGCTCAAAGAAGTGATAAATCTTCTTTATTGACTATCTGGACGTTTTCTACAGGTCCTGTTGGAATGACACAAGAGGATTTGCATAGAATTTCGCATTTAAGCAATTCAATTCCAGGCCAATACTTCTACCAGTCTTTATGATTGTTTCTATATCTTCAATGACAATATCGGATGGGCCGGCAAACGTGCCATCATCGAGGTACCAGATACTGATAGGACTTTTAAGATGATCCACCAAGTTTTTCAGCAGCGTTAAACTGAACAGGAGTGGCCCGAGAGGACTACTTCTGATGATTTTGTAATGTACTGTGTTCCTAACTATAGATATGATTCGTTGGAATAGCGCTGATGTATACTTAAGCGTATACTTCAGAGAATAATCGCTACAGCTCTTCCAGTACAACATCTCTGCAAATTTGCTTGAAGGCGTTCTTGAAATCCACTTTGACAATAATATCCTTCGTCTGCAAATTTCTCACAAAGCAGGATTTTGCATGGACTGCTGCTTCTACTACTTTAGGAATGCTGCAGCCCAATTGATATGGGGATAGCATCTCTATTGCTTTCAGTTTGACCGAGTTGCAAGCCGATTTGGAGCTAATTCGTCTCAGTACGTTTTCACACTGCTATTGGCCTCAATCCTCCCCCTGCTCTTTGGGGAAATTAATCTAGCTCCGTATAGGATGGGGAGGGTGCTTTTGAGGACTTTACCAGTGCTCATTAAGTTAACCAGGTTTGCCAGTGATTGGATCAGGTGTGCAGATTGTGCTTAGCCTTAATTGTGTAGATATGAGGTCTTTTAGGTGCTGGGATTTCATTCCATCAGGACCCCCCGGAGAAGCCATTAGAAAGCTCTTGATTGCATCAACAACTTGTTCTTTAGTATAAACAGCCGACGGGGTTGACTCTACTGGCGTTGGTGGGGCTAAGTAGTATATAGGACGTGAAGGATGCTGAAACTTCATTGCTTGAGCTCTTGAGATGTGTTAATTTCAGTAATATTTTCTACAGAGGAAGCTAGTCCGGTTGCTCTTTTCGTATCACGCATGTTGATACGTGAAGAGATATTCCTGGCCAACAGCTTTTCGGTATTTGGCTCGGTCCAATTGACTTTGACCTTTCTGATACTGTTGTTGTTTCGGTGACTATGAGATTGGGTCTATACTGCTTATAGTATAGAAATACTTAAAAACTTTTTGTAAAACTTATAATAAAATATATGTTATAATATAATATACCTAAACTCTGCGATATGAAATAAAATATGAAAAAGGAAGCCAACTCTGAACCGCTAACCACTAACAGTCGGCTGAGTAATGATTACTAAATGTAATCATTATCAATATAATTATATTTTCGACAAAGTGAACGATATAATTACGTTGATACTAACACACTCGTGTTCAAGTTACGAATAACTGAGCTTGTTGGTTGTGTAATGAACTTGGAATTGTATAATCCACTCGGCGGTAGAAAATTCGATTGCTGACTACATAATCTAGAAAACTCTTCATCATATTTATTATAATAAACATATCCTTCAACTTATCCATACTCTCCTTCAACCTTCTTACAATGTTTCATTGAATAAAATACTCACACTATCACTCAGCTTATTTCAGTTATTTCTATTGTTTGTAAAAATACTTAAATAGATAACTATAATATTTACATTAACTGCTACAGACTCTAAATATGTAATAAATAATAATGAATAAATCATGTCCTCCAAGTGAACAAGCACATTGTGCTTTAAGGGGTGACTCCAGTCGTATTTGTATTTTGATATATTTATGATTGAAATACATCTTCATTCATTCATTCATAATACGAAAATGGTCTTGGTGACCAAATAACCATTGTTTCATTATCCTCAAACTCCTTCTCCGCGGAGCACTTTCCAGACTTTTAATACGTTTCTGGTCTATCTAGAGGCCTTTCACCATCTCGATGATAATTTTGTACAGCTTAAAATGCGATAAATTGCCTAAAAATTGCAATTAAAAAACTGAAATCACGTAAAAAATTTGCTTTGCCTCTGTTCTATTCCTTTTGTGTGTGTGTGTGTGTGTGTTATTTTATTTGAGTTCGTAACCAAAATGAGCAAAATGCTCGTTTATCATTAGACGCGATCTGACAAACGATAACTTCGATCCAAGTACAGGCTCTGATCATTCTATGCCGAAAAGACAAATAAATGTTAAATCAACGATAATTGAAATATTAAATTTAATCACTATAATTTCGTAAAAGTAGCATGCAAGCAACAATCCTCATAGCGTATCGTATTAATCAATAGAAATTAGAAAGTATAGAAAGACTATCGCAGATCGTGATAATAGAATCGCCGCGCGTGAAGATTCTGCTATCTCTAATAAGGCGTCAGCTTTAAACAATGCTTTCCGCGCACTTCCGCGCTTCCGCTGTTTAGACTCACCGTAGGGTCCTACCAAGATATTATAATAGAACTATTGGTTGATGGTTCTATTATAATATCTTGGTCCTACTAATCATCGAAAAAAGATTTGGGTTTGCGCGCAGGCTAGTGTCAGCGGCGGCGATGCGCATGGAATATTCCCACCCAGCGACCAGCATTCCACGGCGCGACCAGCATTCCATCAGTCTCGTTCTATGGAACTCATGCCTCGTTCTTGCAATGGAAAAGACCCGCGAAACAGACTTGAATGACAAATATTATTCAATCTATTTGATGTCACAACCCAGGTTGAATAGAATGGTCCGCGCGGGGAATGCAAATATTCATTATGATAATTTACTTTTCTGTTTCTTGTAAATCTTGGTTGACATCAAGTGGAAAGACGAGAGATTATAATTGAATTAATTCAGTTGTAGGACCTATCAATATAGTTAGAGATAGACTGATATTTATTGATAGCAAGGCTTAAACGATAGACTGTTATTCAATAGCGTTTACATAACTATCTGCATACCTGCTAGCAATTCCTCATACCCTTGACTTATAGAGAGCATAATTGAAAAGTAAAACATGTTATACTGTAGTAATATTTGAACTTGTGGATACATATTTTTTGTGTATAATCAAACCTGTTATAACGGTCTCCTCTATATAGCAGTCACCTGTCTGTAGTGGTCACTCTTGGTATGTCTAAAATAGTATTTTCTATTGATTCAACCCTGTATATAAAGGTCACCTGCATATAGTGGTCAATTATCTACATCTCATAGCTGGCTGTTACATACAGGTTTCACTGTATTTAATTATTGCTTACTGTTTTACAGGAGAAAATAAAGCAACACAGACCTGGTATGCCATTTCAGTTTTACAGCAGAGTGCTAGCAAATTTATGGAGAGGAAGAGATGAGGAAACTAGAAATGTGAGAACATTTGTATGTGTACCTTATTAACTAATAAAAAAAAGAATACCGTTTTACATGAAAAAACAAAGTGATGTTAAAAACCTGTAACACTGCATCTTTTTGTATAGTATCTATTTTCTTCGATATGCAGTGTCTGACAAACGTTTTAGCTTTCTAGAATGAACCCTAGAAAATGTTCAAGTGAGGTTTCAGGTTTGGCAGATCAATAAAATAATTAACAATGTTGTTCTGACTTTGCTCCAGCCTTTCGGGATCTACGATCCCCACTTTTGTCGGACTTTTGTCATATTGAAAGGCCCATACAATTATGTGCACGCTAAATTTTACAGAAGTCAGCACAATATAGCACATCGCTCATAAATATTTTATGAACTGAACATTCTGACTTGTTCATGAACTATTTTTTTTATGAACCCTGACATATTGCCCCAATTACGTCTGCAGAACACGATCGGTAGCACATTGAACCCTCAAGTTAAGAACTGTATTATATTAAATTGATGTTCAGGGTATATTTGCTTCCTCACTGACTTTACTGAAGTGATTACAATGTCTAGATAATTTTTCTGTTCTAGGCATACCAACTGAAAGCAAACGATGAAAATCAAAAACGTGAAGAAGGCAAAATTTATAAGTGTGATACATGTTGTTGGCAGTTCAGTCGCCTAAAAGAACTGAAACGTCATGTACGTGACCACATACTGGCACACAAATGTCAACAGTGTGGAAAGACATTTCAATCAAGAAATGCCCTATTTTCACATAAGAAGGATATGCATACTGTGAAAAAATTAGCCTGCAAAGCTTGCAGTAGCAGTTTCTCAACTGCTGCAAGATTAAAAGAACATGAAAAAATACACAATAGCAAAATAATAGCATGTGATTTATGCAACAAAGCATTTTCAAGTAAATCTAATAGAAACAAACACCTGAAAAGAGTACACAATTCACAAGTGGATAAATAGAAAACATCTTAATTTGCGTATTCTGGATATTGGAAGATTGCTTCTCAGTTAGAGAAAAGTTTGTTCATACATGTTGTTCTTGAGTTTTTCTTTGGACCATCATTACCACTACAAAATGCATTCGAATGGCAATTTTGTGTCTCACTCTTCTAGACAATGCCAGTCAGTAACACGTCTATTCTCAATAAGAGAGTTTACACTGGAAAATTCTAAACTTTTTGTTTCTGTCTCAAAAAACAAACGGCTGAGCCAAATAACTATCTGCCCTCAGAATGATTGCTTTGCTTTATAGTCATTCTGGAAGTAGATTGTTATTTGGTTCAGTCGCTCTTTTCGGGGACAGAAACACAAATATTTAGGATTTTTCTAGGGTAAACTCTCTTATGGAGAATAAATGTGATGCTGATATAAAAAAAAATAGTGAGACGCAAGATGGTCACTTCGACTGCATTTTTGATGTGATAATGATGGCGCAAAGAAAATACATTAGAGCAATATGCATGAATAGCAAATTTTTCTCTACGTGAGAAGAACTCTCCCAAAATCCGACATATATACTTTAACATTATTTTAATTAGTATTATGTTTATTGTTTTAACTATGTCCATTTCTTGTTGGTTTTTTAGTCTTGGATCCCATAGATCTACCACTTTTTTTTGCGGAGGGTATATTTCGTGCTACAATATCCTTGAAATTATGCTGACGCTTGCGACTCTCTCTGCTCTTTTCTGGAATAGTGCAATCTAAGGGATTAGTTTTGTTGCCTTTGACTGCTTTCCTACTCTTACTTTGGCCTTTCTTTCTCCGCTTAACAGCTTCTGGTAAAACATTGATTTCGTTTCGCTTGAACCTTTTTTTTGTCCCTTGACTCAATTTGAAGTTACTAGCTGTTGTGTGGGTGAACTTCGACCCAAAACAATGCAGAGCACTGGTCAACTTGCTTCGGTTCATTTTCAATGCTCTACTGGATAGTTTTATAACTGCTTTTTTGAAATTGTTGTCCCCACTTTTTATTTCTTTCTCCAAGATGCCTGTGAAACATTTCAAGGCTTGTAGAGCATCTCCTTCTGCATTCTCAGTGCAATCTGTGCTGGGTATTTCCTCATTGTACACTCCTTCACCCCAAACATCTTCACCTATGTCATGGGAATCATTAATGGCATTTGGCACTGACATTGTTTGTTCTGCAGTATTACTACCTTCTTCGATTATGATGTCAGTTTGTGTCAATGAAGCATAGTAATCAGCATGGAGGGTTTCACCATGTGCTATGGTTGCATATAGCTGGCGATCTTCAGCACTGAAAATTGGGAGGAAGTTATCACTAGGAAGCTGAAACTTTTTTACTGCTGCAAATTGATGCTTGCATGGGCTCCCATTACGACCAACAGGGCAGCTGCAGATCCCAGAGGCAATATCCACATCATAAGTCATTGTACCTGATGACGAAATTACATGAAATATGCCACTGTCACTATCTACTGCTGTGACATTTGCAGCAGGGATTTCTTTTTTTTCTGACACACACTTGTAGCGGCTACTAAATACTCCATCGAAGGATCCGTTTGAAACTTTGAGAAGCTTATCCTTGTAATGATCTTCAAAGTCATTTGTAATTAGATCTAATAGCTCAATGACATTGTATGACTTAACTCTTTGTGAAACTTCTTGTTTCATGACAAGAAACTGGGATTCAATGTAATTCTGAGTGTTGTTTCCTCTTACAGGCAATTGTGTTCTAAAGGGTGTACTCCATAATTTAACATTAGGGAATACATAACCATTCAAGTAGTTAGTTAAGTTTTGGGATTCTTTAGCTTCAGGACTCTCTGACAGCATTTTCACATAATCAGTAGCTTGACCTTCACTATCAGCATACATAATTTTTTTAAGGTTTGCTATGACAACAGCTCTGTGATCCTGACGCACACCATTTTTTTTCTCATGGAGCCATCTCCAAATAGCTTGCAGCACGTGGAATGTACAAAGTAGCAGTATTGCCATAGGCCATGCAGATTGGATGGTAGCCCTTTCTTCATCACAGTTATCAGTTAGGAAGACTTTCGGTCCTTGATCACAGCCACGACCATAAAATGCATCATTAGGTAAGCAACCCTTTAAAATGCTGAAGGCTTTGCTGAAAGTCTTCTCAGTCTCATCTGACATCAAAATGATAGCAAGTGGCAGACCGCCTGCCGCAGAATGCGTACACATCATAAAAAACCTCAAATTGTGCTCATCAAGGTTTGAGGTACTGTCACTGAAAACCAGCTCACCAGCATGTTTCACATATTTGTGGACTCTTGCCATTAGTGGCGTAACAATAACAACAATTAAACGGCTAAACTTTTCCCCGTCATCCTTTGTTATCGAAAACGAAATCTTCCCGCCCCTGTCTGAATTAGTTTTATTGTATAAGTCAACCTTTTCCTCTAGCCTTTTTAAAATCAACTCTCCATTGCGCGCATCATACAACCCATTGTTGAATGCTTTGAATGCCATTTTAAAGTCCGACTTCCTTGGCATTTGCTGACGGTCAGCAAACTTCAGTTCATACTCCTGTGGCGTGGTGCAGCTTTCTCTTAATAGGCATTTATATTTGTTATATGCCATAGCAGGGGTATACCGTTCTCCAAATAAAACAAACATTTTTTCTAAGCTTTCTGCACTGACATCGCGGAACGACAGAGCTTGCAATGATTCAATATTGTGGTTGTGATTGTACTGGAGATCTATTACGCATGACATCTTGTTAGTTGGTAACTCATCATCGCTTATTGTAAATTTCATGACAAAGGGGCACATTGTATTTTTTATCCTTTTACCTGGTGTCCATTGATTTTTATTATTTTTTGTGTTATGATGACATCGAAAGGTAAACATTGATGTAGACTTCTTAGAAGTCTTGTAGAGTCTTAGAGTCTCCTTGCTTAATACACTGTATTCGTGTACAAAGAGTCTTATATCTTCCTCCGAGTAAATGTCTGCCTGTATGGTGCTTCTGAACACTACACCCTGTGCTGTTGTAGATAGAGAAGGGAAAATGTCAATGATATTATGCGAGACATGTTCTGGTAACCTAGCCAAAAGGAACTTCTTACACTCGTCAACCTTATGCTGATCATTAGGAATATCAGCAGAATAGCAAGAGTCAACAGCATCAATAGCAGACAGAAGCTCTGAGGGGGTGAAGTGAGCTGTTTCAACGGAAGCAGAAGCAGGTGCTGTATCAATACTACTGATGGTGTCATCTTCTAAGACCTTGATTTGTTCACATAACTTAGATTGATCTCTTGAGGTTTTTGTCTCAACAAAATTGATAGCAGAACTCAGATCCTCTGAATTAAATCCTAGGCATTCTTTGTCAAATAAATTAACTTCCATTGTAAACAGCTATAATACAAAACTTATATCATTATATGGAATTATGGACTAGATAAACTAGAAATAAAAACAAAAACATGGACTTATTCTTCAACTAAATTAAGATTACAATACCATAGAAAGATTAGAAACATCGGGTAAACTTCACGTACCTAATAAGTTACTACAGCTGCAGTAGGCTATATCAAGATGTGATGTGGAACTGATGTAGTAGCCTACAGCTAGACAGTTGCATAGACTGAAGCGTAAAGTAATATAATTCAATAACTCAGCATTCAGTATAAATCAAATGGAAAATTCAAAATAAAGAGCTAATAGAACGAGTTAGAAGGCTAAATAATTCAAACCAGTGATAATTTGATAAATAACCGATACAGATAAGATAAGATAACGAAATAATATGTCGATGTAATAATATGTAAAGTGTCGATGGCAGGCCTTATCATTGCTTTTCTATTGCAAGAACGAGGCATGAGTTCCATAGAACGAGACTGATGGAATGCTGGTCGCGCCGTGGAATGCTGGTCGCTGGGTGGGAATATTCCATGCGCGGCGGCGATATTCAGGAAATTCGACCCAAGTATATTCCGTACTCCGCGTTCCGCTTCCGCGGTCCTAACCCGGCCATCGTGATAACCAGCTCATTGTGTTTCGGGCAGGTCTAAAACCCGGACACAGGTAAAATGCCGGATAAAAACACAGATAAAATTCCATTGTTCTTCCGTATATCACACTTCTGCTCCCGCGTCTAGTTAACTCGCGTTCAGCGGCAGAAAACAAGCATTTTAACGTTGAAATATTCAACATTCTAACGTAACAAAAACGTTAATTACAATCGAATTGTATCATTCAAAACGTATATCTATTTTAAATTATTATCTCAAGCAATACAATTTGTCAATTTAAAACCAATATACATTTACAGTTTTATATAATTCATAGTTTAATATAGTTAAATTTGTCAAAACCAATGAATCGCTGTTATTATTTCTATTTGCGTTACTCTTTATAGTGTGATTGTGGCTCCGTTATGCAGTAATTGATATTGCTATGTTTATGGAAATTAGATAAATAAGATTTGTTTTCGTGCATTTTATTGCCGGAACTTGCTGATGAGTCCTGATCTCTGATCTTTTGTTAAGCAGTGATTATTATAGCGCATATAATTTCGTATTTCTCAACTACTGTATTAAATGTACTAATTCAGATGCCTGCAGAGTTCTGTGTGCAGTCATAAAGTAATACACGAAGCAATAAAATCTATATTCTACCAGCAGACAAGACAAATATCCGTTATTAGTTTCTTTTTTCATAGATCAATTAAAAATTGATAACTGTTAAATATATTAACGATCTCAAAACAACCTTTTACAGGAATTAATAGATTTGATAAAAACCCTGTAATCCCAAATGATCTTATATCGAGTGCACAGTATCAGTGTATAACAGCACCCTTTATATGTGTATTCTTTCCGCAAGTATATTCTATTTCGAAATGAATGCGTCAGTATATACTGTCTCTATTTGTGATGTTGGATGATTGCTAGACCATAACTGAATATTTAATCGAGAGCTGAGTTACACCTTCTATAATGTCTATAATGCGTGATTCCAAATCCATCATCTCCTTTAGAAAAGCACAGGACATGTCCTTCATTGTATATGGCTTCTTAAAAAAGCCGGATAGAATTTTTTTGTTTCTATATACCAACAAGATGAACAGTGTTGACTAACTTTACTAGGATTGTCATTATACGACTCTATATATCCTTGCCATTTGATTGTTGTGTTAATTTCGCGTAAATTATTGTCTTACGGTGATTGATTGAGTTTGGAAATAAAGGCTTTACTTGTAACTTACTTAGAGTCAATGGATTTCTTTTGGCAGCCAAATACCGTTACAAATGCATGGTATATGTTTTCGCTATTCTAGCAAGCAAGAAGCTGTTTTCCAAAACTTCCGAAATCAAAAGTTTGGGGTGTCACGCACCCCTACACCCGTACTATTTTCGGCCTTGCTTGATATCAAGATATATAGTCATTAGATGTATACATCGGATATAATTGGAAACATTTCATGACAATATATCTTGATTGTAATCAGATACAGCCATTCAAGTTGATATGGGGATATTTTTAGGGGTTTTCAAAATACCGATAGTTCACTTTCAGCAACGTTAACGTGTAGGTCTCTCAAATTAGAGCGAGACATGCCAATGACTATAGTTATCACTGAATGTCAAACCTTAACTCTGAAGACGATATTGCTATCTTAACAAATAGCATATCTGATGCACAACAGCTTCTTGATGAAGTTGAATGGGTTGGTAAAACGGTAGGCTTGACAATTAACACGACTAAGACGAAATGTATTGCTTTAGGCATAAAACAGGCACACCTTGCTACATCTAATGGTGGCATAGAACGTGTAGATTCGTTCAAGTACCTAGGTTCTGTACTTCCATCTTCTTCTGATGATTTAACACAACGTAGAGGCCAGGCTTGGGCAGCCATTAGAGGTCTGAATAAATTCGGAGCGTCCGATGTCAACACTGACGTTAAGTTAAGACTGTTCAGACACACGATAGAACCTGTTCTATTATATGCATCTGAAACGTGGGTTCTATCAACCTCACTATTGACCCGACTTGACTCAGCTTATGACGCCATGCTTCGGCATGCTTTAGTAGTATATTGGCCCAACTTACTGTCTACTGCTAAACTTAAAAAACTTTCCCCTTCTCAGATGTCTTTTTTAGGTCACATCGAAAGATCAAAGACGTATGCCCCTCAACCTCTGCATGACATCCTTCATTGGCAACCGAAGGAGATGCTTCGACGGGGCTATGGGAGAGTAGTATCTTTTCATAATGTTTTGTATCGTGAATTGTGTTATTTACAAGTTTCTTTGTCAGCTATGTCTGACCGTGTTTTGTGGCGTTCTTTGTGTAGCAAATATGTAAGGCGTAAGAGGGACGGCACATTCCTATAATGTGATTGTCTATACTACTACTACTACTACTAATGTCAAACCTGGACATGTATGAATACAAATTAAAAGATTTCATGAAAATGAGACCAGTTTTGATAAGTATTCATAAGTTTTCAATGCTTGTATTCATGCGTCATTCAAGCAAGTAAACCACATACCAGCCGGAGATAAAACAAAAGGTTGTATACGGATTGTCATTTCACCTATTGTAATCATTGAACGCATATTTAAAAGAAAATTTTAAAAAGCCACATGGATTTACTTGCTACATTTGGGAATCAAATTGAGTTTATTTTACGACAGAAATTCGACACTCTTCACACTTCTTCAGAATAAGACTTCAGCAGCAGCTATATACAAAATGGCTACTAATATTCGGCACTATTTTAAACGTGTCCTCCCAGCATTAAAGCAGGCAACTCGTGCTACAAATACTGTTTTTAAAGAGAAACCATTTATTACTGGGGTTGGATTTTATATTGTAGCATTTTGTAGTGGTGATGTCTTATCTCAAGTTATAGAAATTAAAGTTTTAAAGCATAGAGAAAATTTTTGTTTCGAACGATCGAAAGAGATTGCGCAAGCCTCGTGTATATTTTCATTGATGAATGGTGTTTGGTATGGCGGACTTGATAAATATGTAACAAAAGGAACACTTAAACAAATTGTTATAAAGAAAATAGCATATGATCAGTTTATCATGTCTCCTGTTTTTGCATTTACGTTTTTTGCAGGTAAGAATTTTAATTCGTTCAACAATATATACTTGGACAAAAAATGTAATTTATTGATTTATTGGGTAACCGGGGGAGACTAAACCATGGGGCAGGGGTGCCGGAGCCATACGAGCACGACAGGGGTAGACCGTACATAAAGGGCACCTAGTAGCAGACATGTTTTCGTTGTACAATGTCGTTGTCACCCCCTTCCCCCTTTCCAATAAAATTTTGAGTCAAATTTCTAGGTACTTCAGCACTGAAGCTCCCAAATTTGCAAATGCCACACCTTTTTTGACTAAAATATACATTTCGTCAGGCAAAATGGACACCTACCGCCTAGGTCAAAGGCATGTATAGTTACGACCTTAGTTGCTGTACTGTACAATGTCGATTCAAAATAAATTGCCTGATGATCACCTTCCGGTGCGAAACTTAGTGGAAATTTAGCATGTTTCATTTTTGACTCTAATTCTATAGATGCTCAGATTAATTTCATTGAGTAGGCTACTAACTACTATACCAAGAACTGGTGTGGAACAATCCGGTTATTAATATTATTTTATTATTATTATTATTATTATTATTAATAATAAAATTTATGTTTATCTAATAGCAGATAATATAGGGCTCTATGTCTTCATTTGACAGAGCGGTAAATAATAATAATATATGGCGAAAGAGTCAAAGAATACACATTCTTTACTGTTACTCAAGTTTCACGCTTTTCACAGCGATCTTCAGACAGATTTTTTACTCAATGAAAAATATACATGATATCTACGTTCTATGATAAACTCTCCGTAATGCTGCTTTCTATTGTTTAATTAATACAATGCTATTGTTATTGCTATTGTTAATACAAGTGGTAGAAAAATGTGATGGTTTCCTTTATTCTCAGTAAATGATTATTTATTATGTTTTTGATTTATTAAAATTGGACAGGTAATATTTATTTTCGTGACGACATTTAGATATTAATTCAGTTTATTGTTTATTATTGGTTCTTTTGCGCATATAATATGATATTTTTCTAAGAGGCATAAATGGCATTTTTTCGAGATGTTGTTGTATGCTTTTGCATTAGCGATGGCTGACCATTCGATTTTGTATGTGATGTTTTTGTCTTTTAAATCCCAAACGTGTTTGGATAGTTGTGTGCTAGTGTTGTATTTTCTGTGTTTAAGTGTTGCCTTGTGTTGCGTGTAGCGTTGTTTGAACGTGCCTTCCGTCAACCCAATGTAGCTCTGTCCTTCTTGGTCAAATGGAGTAGTGACGTTTGCTTTATAGATAATACTTTTCATTTGGCATTTGTTGTTGAAAGGGCATAAGTTTTTGTATCTACAGTTGCATTGGTTGGTGTTAGTTGTGGTGTTTGTTGTCGAATTGATTATTTTATTGTTATGGCTCTTTAGGATTGAATTCATGTTATTTGTGCAACTATAGCTGACTTTGATTGTGTTGAGATTGAAAATCTTGTTTAATTTGTTCGATTTCGGGAAGTGTTTTTTTATCAAGTTAAGGAACGTACGACCGATGTTAGTTTTCACGCTCTTGTTGTAGGGTGGATTGAACCATATGGCTTTTCTTGATCGGCATTTTCTATTGTTGTTTAATGTTGTTTCTCGTGGATTGTATATTAGGTGCGTATCGTGTCCGCTTTTTCTCAAAGCGTCAGCGTATGGTTCTTTACTATTCTCGAATATTGTGGAGTTAGTGGATAAATCAGATAGTCTTTGATTAATAGCTGTTGGTATTTGTTTTAGTATATTTGGCGGGTGGTTGGAGTTGATGTTAATGTATAATGGTTGGTCGTTAGGCTTTCGATATGGCTGGTATGTGTCAGTGTTCAAGTTAAATGTTAGGTCTAAGAAGTCAATTACCTTTAAGTTTGATTTTGTCGTTATATTTAGTCCAATGTCTTTGAATTGTTTGATTATTTTCTTTCGGAGTCTTTCTGCCTGTGTGCCTGATTTATTCTTCAGGATTGCGATACCGTCGTCTCTGTAGAGCCCTACGTTCCCGTTCCCGAAAATGTTGCTTATTTTTTGTAAGATGAATAATCCGACCAGTTCACACACCTCAGCGCCGTCATAGCTGCCCATAGTGACATCAAATAGGCTGTTGCTGTTCTTTTTCACCCATACTGAGTCGTTATTAAATAGTACTGATTTCCTGGAGTGCATTATGATTTTTTCGTCTATTTCGGAAATTTGTGTGAGGTTTCTCGCGAAATTTATAGATTCTTTGAGGAGTTTTTCGGATATAGAAGGGTAAAAATTTTCTATATCGAAAACTAGAAAAGATAATTTGTGTTTGTCTTTTAAATTTTCAAACCATTTGATTACGGAGAAAGAATTTGAATCCCAGAATTGGAAAGTTTTGAATCTGATTTAATGAAATTGACAACAAATATCCAATTCAGGCCAATAAATGACAAATTCCAACGCCAACTTAGACAAGATATCAACGCAATCAAAACATCTTCGAAAGCGTTCGTCCCTGCTGACAAAACAAGAAATTATTACAAACTTGACAAAAGCCAACATGATAAATTACTACACAATAATATCACATCCACTTACAAGAAAACTAATGAAGCTACAGTGAACAAGATCAACAGAGAGGCAAAAGAGATTACGAAAGAACTAAGGATTGACAAGCGAACGGAGAGAATCGCCCAGCAAAAGGCTTTTATCACCATCAAAGACCATAAGGACAACTTTCAACATAACCCTACCTGCCGACTAATTAACCCTGCAAAAAGTGAGGTCGGAATTGTAAGCAAAAAAATAATCGAAAAAATTGTAATCGACATCAAATCAAAATCAAATGCCTACCAATGGAAAAATTCTTTCTCCGTAATCAAATGGTTTGAAAATTTAAAAGACAAACACAAATTATCTTTTCTAGTTTTCGATATAGAAAATTTTTACCCTTCTATATCCGAAAAACTCCTCAAAGAATCTATAAATTTCGCGAGAAACCTCACACAAATTTCCGAAATAGACGAAAAAATCATAATGCACTCCAGGAAATCAGTACTATTTAATAACGACTCAGTATGGGTGAAAAAGAACAGCAACAGCCTATTTGATGTCACTATGGGCAGCTATGACGGCGCTGAGGTGTGTGAACTGGTCGGATTATTCATCTTACAAAAAATAAGCAACATTTTCGGGAACGGGAACGTAGGGCTCTACAGAGACGACGGTATCGCAATCCTGAAGAATAAATCAGGCACACAGGCAGAAAGACTCCGAAAGAAAATAATCAAACAATTCAAAGACATTGGACTAAATATAACGACAAAATCAAACTTAAAGGTAATTGACTTCTTAGACCTAACATTTAACTTGAACACTGACACATACCAGCCATATCGAAAGCCTAACGACCAACCATTATACATTAACATCAACTCCAACCACCCGCCAAATATACTAAAACAAATACCAACAGCTATTAATCAAAGACTATCTGATTTATCCACTAACTCCACAATATTCGAGAATAGTAAAGAACCATACGCTGACGCTTTGAGAAAAAGCGGACACGATACGCACCTAATATACAATCCACGAGAAACAACATTAAACAACAATAGAAAATGCCGATCAAGAAAAGCCATATGGTTCAATCCACCCTACAACAAGAGCGTGAAAACTAACATCGGTCGTACGTTCCTTAACTTGATAAAAAAACACTTCCCGAAATCGAACAAATTAAACAAGATTTTCAATCTCAACACAATCAAAGTCAGCTATAGTTGCACAAATAACATGAATTCAATCCTAAAGAGCCATAACAATAAAATAATCAATTCGACAACAAACACCACAACTAACACCAACCAATGCAACTGTAGATACAAAAACTTATGCCCTTTCAACAACAAATGCCAAATGAAAAGTATTATCTATAAAGCAAACGTCACTACTCCATTTGACCAAGAAGGACAGAGCTACATTGGGTTGACGGAAGGCACGTTCAAACAACGCTACACGCAACACAAGGCAACACTTAAACACAGAAAATACAACACTAGCACACAACTATCCAAACACGTTTGGGATTTAAAAGACAAAAACATCACATACAAAATCGAATGGTCAGCCATCGCTAATGCAAAAGCATACAACAACATCTCGAAAAAATGCCATTTATGCCTCTTAGAAAAATATCATATTATATGCGCAAAAGAACCAATAATAAACAAAAAAACTGAATTAATATCTAAATGTCGTCACGAAAATAAATATTACCTGTCCAATTTTAATAAATCAAAAACATAATAAATAATCATTTACTGAGAATAAAGGAAACCATCACATTTTTCTACCACTTGTATTAACAATAGCAATAACAATAGCATTGTATTAATTAAACAATAGAAAGCAGCATTACGGAGAGTTTATCATAGAACGTAGATATCATGTATATTTTTCATTGAGTAAAAAATCTGTCTGAAGATCGCTGTGAAAAGCGTGAAACTTGAGTAACAGTAAAGAATGTGTATTCTTTGACTCTTTCGCCATATATTATTATTATTATTATTATTATTATTATTATTATTATTATTATTATTATTATTATTATAATAAAGAAGTCAAAGACTACACATTTTGATACTGTTACTTAAAGTTTCACGCTTTATGCGATCTTCAGACAGTTAAAACTAATCAATAAAATACATTATACCTCATAATTAAACTTACAAAACGCGGCTATTGTTAAATAATATAAAGGCTATTGTTTTGTTAGATGCGATAATTCTTTGTAGTTATTTCCTATGCGGTAGTTAGTTATTACAGATTATGTTTTAGTGGATTTATAATTAGAAAAATAAAATTTATTTTCATGCCTACACTTAGAGATTAATTCTGATTTTTTATTTAATAGTTCTTTTTTTGCGCATATTATATGGTACTTTTCAGCTAAGCATAACTGGCATCTCTTTGATTTGTTGCTATATGTCTTGGCTGTAGATAGTGCAGTCCATTCAATTTGGTATTCAATGGCTTCATTTTTTAATTCCCAAATATATTTTGACAGCTGAGTGTTGTTCGTTTGTTTTTCATGTCTGAATGTGCTCATGTGCTGTGTGTGGCGTGTCTTGAATGTTCCTTCTGTAAGGCCGATGTAATTCTTTTCCACCTGGTCTCCTGTCGTGACTTTTGCATTATAAATTACGCTTTCCATTAGACATTTGTTATTAAAGGGGCAATTTTCTTTTACGCGGCAATTGCATAGTTTGGTACTTTCGGTGTCATCCTTTTCTGTATTGATTAGATTTTTGTTGTGATTAGTGATTATCGTTTTCATGTTTGAAGTGCAGCTGTAGCTGACTTTGAGTGTGTTTGAGTTGAAAATTTTGTGTAGAGTGTGCGATGGCGGAAAGTGCTTCTTGACTAGACTGAGAAATGTTCGGCCGATGTTTGTTTTAACGCTTTTATTAAAGGGTGGGTTGAACCAAGTAATTTTCCTGCGTCGGTTTCTTTTTTTATTGTTTGATGGTGTGGTTCTTGGTTGGTAGTTGGTGTGGTTCTTGGTTGGTAAACTTGGGAAAGTATATGGTGACAATAACATTGGCCTTTACAGAGATGATGGCCCGGCAGTCATGAAAAACAAGTCCGGTCCTCAAGCCGAAAGGTGCAAGAAAAGAATTACGAAAATTTTTAAGGAAATTGGCTTAAAAATCACAACAAAACTAACCTTAAATCCGCCGACTTCTTAGACATTACTTTCAACTTAACCAATGATACCTTTCAGCCGTACAGAAAACCAAACGACCAACCTATATATATCAACACTAAATCTAATCACCCACCAACAATCTTGAAACACATCCCATTAGCAATCAATCAACGAATTTCCGATTTGTCATCAAACGAAACCATTTTCAAAAATAATAAACCTACATACGAAGACGCCTTAGTAGCTAGTGGCCATGAAACAAACTTCGACTACCAACCAAGAACCACACCATCAAACAATAAAAAAAGAAACCGACGCAGGAAAATTACTTGGTTCAACCCACCCTTTAATAAAAGCGTTAAAACAAACATCGGCCGAACATTTCTCAGTCTAGTCAAGAAGCACTTTTCGCCATCGCACACTCTACACAAAATTTTCAACTCAAACACACTCAAAGTCAGCTACAGCTGCACTTCAAACATGAAAACGATAATCACTAATCACAACAAAAATCTAATCAATACAGAAAAGGATGACACTGAAAGTACCAAACTATGCAATTGCCGCGTAAAAGAAAATTGCCCCTTTAATAACAAATGTCTAATGGAAAGCGTAATTTATAATGCAAAAGTCACGACAGGAGACCAGGTGGAAAAGAATTACATCGGCCTTACAGAAGGAACATTCAAGACACGCTACACACAGCACATGAGCACATTCAGACATGAAAAACAAACGAACAACACTCAGCTGTCAAAATATATTTGGGAATTAAAAAATGAAGCCATTGAATACCAAATTGAATGGACTGCACTATCTACAGCCAAGACATATAGCAACAAATCAAAGAGATACCATATAATATGCGCAAAAAAAGAACTATTAAATAAAAAATCAGAATTAATCTCTAAGTGTAGGCATGAAAATAAATTTTATTTTTCTAATTATAAATCCACTAAACATAATCTGTAATAACTAACTACCGCATAGGAAATAACTACAAAGAATTATCGCATCTAAAAAAAGAATAGCCTTTATATTATTTAACAATAGCCGCGTTTTGTAAGTTTAATTATGAGGTATAATGTATTTTATTGATTAGTTTTAACTGTCTGAGGATCGCATAAAGCGTGAAACTTTAAGTAACAGTATCAAAATGTGTAGTCTTTGACTTCTTTATTATATTTACAGCTCTGTCAACTGACATTGAGCACTGTTTTACTGCTATTAGATAATATCTAATACTATTATTATTATTATTATTATTATTATTATTATTATTATTATTATTATTATTATTATTATTATTATTATTATTATTATTATTATTATTATTATTATTATTATTATTATTATTATTATTATTATTATTATTATTATTATTATTATTATTATTATTATTATTATTATTATTATTATTATTATTATTATTATTACAATGTCGATACATGCATATTTTTTCATCTTTATTTAACGTGGTTGATCTGGAAAGTTTATGGTAATTATGCAAAAGGGCACTGCTGCCCCTCTTAGCTCTTAGCCCCTCTGTCGCAAGGGAAGGAGGGTCACCTGCCCCTCCTGTCCTCCAGCTGCGATGCCCCTTCAAATGTGTTTAGGGTTTGTTCAAATATTCTTGGACTGAGATTGTATATTATATAAGATTATATAAGAGAGATTAGATATTATATAATTGAGATAATGTTTAAGGTTGGCCACTGTCAGTAGCTAAGGGGATGACCTTGGATATGCGTATAATAATAATGACAGAGCCGCTATGACAAGGACTACCTGGAAATTTTAAACATACAAATTATCCTATAAAAAAAAGGTAATAAGAATTTTGTTTTTGAGATAGTGTTGTGTATCGTTCATTATCTAATTTCTAATATTTGACTTCTGTTATTATTTTATAGTAATGGGATTGATTGAACGTCGAAGTAAATCTGAGATTGAGAAAGAAATCAAAAAGAAATTTTTAACAACATTAGCAGTAAGTTAACTTTAATTGTTGACATTAATTTCGAAAGTTGAATATTCAAAATTATAAAGTGCATAGATTAAGTATTTTTACAGGCCTATTTGTATCTTAATATATCTTAATTGCATTTAATTTGTGTCTATAGGCCTACTGTTTTATATTTAATTTTTGACTGATGTCTCTAAATTTGATTGGTCAGGGATAAAATTCTAAAAATATATACTTTTTGAATAGATCAAGTTTTGTAAGTTCGAAATGATGTTCAAGCTCTTTGGAAACATGTGCAGAAACTTAAAAAACATTCTTGTTGTCAAAATTCTACGAAAAGGAAACTTATACCTATAGATGACGAATGATAAGAGAATATGAACTTGATCTGAATAGTTCATTTCAAATTTGATATACTTGGACAAGAGAAGACTGTGCTACTGTAGTTATTTTATCAGGCAGTTAGTATGAAATGCTTTTGATAACGTTCCTATCCTACTGCATGAGAGAGGGTAGGCTACTTCCATATAGGCGAGATCCGCAGGATGTGCTATTTTTATGGGTATCATTTTGGCACCATGCTGGCAATTTTGGGGTATCAAATTTAAAGTTTTGTAATCCTAATCTGAAATTCTGGTTTCCAGCTGCGAAACTGGGAAATATCATGCTGTGAGGCGTCCAAATTTAATTTTTAATGCAAAACGCCAGGAGATATTACATTTTTGGGTATGATTTCCAGCAAAACCTGCAATTTCGGAGTGCTAGCAAGATTTTTGAAATGGCACACCCCGTACAAACAGCATCGAAGTACACCCACACCCTGGGTCCTACTGAGGACTTTCTCAATTGCTATTAGATAACATGCAATTATGGAAATTGAAGTATAAATTCTTATTTATTTATATGAATATATAATTTTTCATTTAGTAATATCAAGGTACTTATGTTTTCTTTGCTGTTTCAATAGTGCTCAATGCCATAAATGCAGAGCTGTTTAATAATTAATAAACGAAAAAATCGGGCATTCATATTTGCTACTACCGGTACTAGTTTCACGCCAAGGCGATCATCAGGCAATTGAAACAGATTAAATTGCCTGATGATCGCCTTGGCGTGAAACTAATAGTAGCAAATATGAATGCCTGATTTTTTCGTTTATTAATTATAAATTTTTTATTTACATTCTTCTAGATTGATTTCTGTGTTTGGCCAGGCATCCAGGTAACTTTATACACATATTTCTACCCAATAAATTACCATGTTTAGAAAAGAAAATAAAACTACTAGCTTTAAGTGTATATCCCGGATATTGGGAGATTGCTTCTTTAGATAGAGAAAAATTTTCTATTCGTACATGATCTTCTTGTGTTTTTACTTTGCACGATCATTTCTCCTTCAAAAATGCAGTCAAAGTGACGATTTTGGGTTACTTTTGTGTCTCACTCTTTTTCCTCGAACAGGAACCCATTTAATTTTAACAAGAGAGTTTACACCGGAAAAAACACTAAACTTTTTACTTCTTTGTCTCTAAATCAAAAACGGCTTAACCAAATGACAATCTGCTTTCGGAATGAAATTTTCAACGTTCAGCTGAAGATTTAGAGCTATATTTGATCAATATTCAAGATACAGGTAAAGAGATATAAGCCTCTAAAGTCAAAAGTTTTTAGTTTTGGATTTTTCTCACTCAAGTGCTCACTCGATTAACACCTCTTTGTGGCTTCGTCTAAGCAGAGTCGGCATAGTTGATGCGTATTAAAAATAGTCACACACCTTCAATAACCAGCAGCGATAACCTGCTCAGACGAAGTCGTAAAGAGGTGCTAGTCGTGTGAGCACTTGAGTGAGAAAAATGCAAAACTAAAAACTTTTGACTTTAGAGGCTTATATCTCTTTACCTGGATCTTGAATATTGATGAAATATAGCTCTAAATCTTCAGCTGAACGTTGAAAAATTCATTCCGAAAGCAGATTGTCATTTGGTTAAGCCGTTTTTGATTTAGAGACAAAGAAGTAAAAAGTTTAGTGTTTTTTCCGGTGTCAACTCTCTTGTGGAAAATAAGTGGGTTCCTGTTCGACGAAAAAGAGTGAGACACAAAAACGTAACTTTGATTGCATTTTTGAGGGGGAAATGCTTGCGCAAAGTAAAAATACAGGAAGAACATGTACTGATAGAAAAATTTTCTCTATCGAAAGAAGCAATCTCCCAATATCCGGGATATACACTTTAACTTAATATGATTAACATAAAAACTTTTACGCTATTAGCATAAGGAGAGTGTAGGCCTACTGTCAGCACAATTCATTGCGAATTCAGTTGTTCCTTACACCGAGGTTTCCATCCCGCTGGAAAATGTTGTCATCGATGTTTTTTTTCGCTGAAAAAGTAGCTTTTGGTCGGAAAATAATTTAGTGTTCTGGACACTGCCGTAACTATGTGATTCTGACTGGAGTGTTTATCAATTTGGCTTGGACGAAATGGAAATTTTGCCCAGAAGAAAGGCATGCCATTTGCATATCTGTAAGCTTCGGTACTGTTAATACCTTCAAAATTGCACAATTGTGTAATTTTTCATCTCACAATGGCCCAAAGATGTAAGAACACTTTTGACCCCACACACACCATGCCTCCAGGATTTATGGGTGCGGTTCAGAATGCTTTTTTCAATTCAATCGTTTGATACTCACAGAGATTGTACAATATGCGGACTCTTTTGGTGGCTTTCAGATTATTTCTTTGTTCGTGAAACTCGAGTTTTTGATTTATTTTCGTTAAAATCCATTATAGCCTACAGTCAATCTAGATAATTTTCAATTATTTTTAGACTATTAATTACATTGAAATGAGCTGATTCCTTAGCTGTGTGTTTTATACCAATTCTCACTTCAAGGCAAATAATGGAATTATGCAATTAATTATGACAATTAATTATGTATGCGCACTTAACATCCTATACTATATGCCTCAACCCAAATCGCCCTTCTTTGTTCCAAATTGTTTCAATTTTATTTTTTCTTCTTGAGTGGTTTCAAATTCAATTCACATTACTGGCATTTCGTAATTTTAATGTCACAACGCGACTTATACCAATGTATATATAGTTGTAGTTGTGAGATAAAAGTAAGTAAACGAATAAATGATATACTATGAAGTTAAAGAACATATTTAATATAACATTTATCTAAAACACGACTGTTTGTTACTCAGCTATACAAAATCTAATGTAAACAATATTTCAACTGTTTTATAACTTATAACGATATCCGTTGTAATATTGATCTAGATGATCAATATTGTAAACAAACTTATTAACTATCATTAACTATTAACTATCATTAATTGTACTAGTGACATTAATCTTGCCAATACTATTTTTTCTCTAGGCTGTCAATTTCATGTTTGTACCTATTCATTTACGTATGGTCTATATCACATTATCATCAATGTTTTGGGATTCATTTCTATCTTACATGAAACATACAGTAAGTCTAATTAACAACTTATAACAAGATGTTGAATAAGGCCGGGTTTATTATACGCCGTTCTCTACATATGCCCATCCTAAGGTTCAGAACCCAGGGGGGTAACTTCAAATGGTTGGTATACGGGGACGTGCTAATTGTTGAGGGTACCTTTTCATGGTCTTTCAACATTTTTGAGGTATCTATTTTAAAATTTTCAAAATATTTAGGGTAGGCTATCAATTTTGGAAAAAAACAAAATTTTGGAGGGCAAATTTCTGAATTCAAATTGGCACTCCCCCTCCGTCCCTGAAATTTCTTGAGTTACCTCCCCCCTCTTTGGCTCAGAAGGTGTTCGGAACTCATATGTTCAATCTTGCTTGATAAGAATGTCCCGTATGCAAGCTGTTACAAAGTACAGGCTCATGGGAGCGTAACTATTAATGTTCTTTATATTTCAAAACTTTTATATTTAAATTCCAAATTTATTTTTGTTTAGAAATTAATGCCATAAATGTGATTTTTTGAGTTACCTAAAGAAACCTGCCGTTTTAGATATGTAGCGTTTGGTCTATTATAATCAATTACTTGTTGACAATGTTCTATAGAATAATTAGGGGTGATTAAATAAGAGGTGATTAGCTCAGTTGGCAGAGCAACCAAACTTCAGATCGTATCATATCTGATCGACTGTGGTTCAAATCCCCCTCAGGTCAACTCAGCCTTGACTTTATCTGAAACATCAAATGAGTACCATCTAAGGATGGCGGATGGAATGGTTCAGAAGGAATTGCATTGTGAGTAGCTGCGGCGCATCGTTGCGCATTGACAATCAAGGCCTATCTGCCATGAAATCTGTTGAAATTGATCTGCAGTGTCGCGGCTGAGATCTAAGGAGCGTTTAACATCATTGCTCTTAGCGAAAAGAGCCACTTCTCTAGAAATAGAGGAGTGGTACGGGTGCCTTCGGTAGGGCGACACCGTCCACATTACTTACTTTATAGAATAATTGGAATATTATTGACTTGTGTATGAAATTGACATTGGTAATGATCCAGTTATCGTCAGTTACACTTTCACATATCTTCAAATGGAAAAATGATGTATCGTGTATGTTTAATATTAAAAAAAAGAATAATCTATGATGAGCTTCAGCGATAAAAAACCATAGAGTTATTGCAGTATTTCAAATAAGTCGTTAATCATCACAAGGCAATGCAGTAAGGGAATAAATAACAGCTTTACAAGATATTTTGAGACTTCTATATAGTTATTAAACTTAATATCTTGTATAACTGTTATTTATACTTTTCTGTATTACCTTGTGATGATTAAAGATTTATTTGAAATATTGCAATACCTTTGTGTGTTTTTATCAGTGAATATTTACCATGAAAAGTTTTACGAAGTTTCTAAGGACATTTGTTTACAAGTTCATTTATAGACATCTACAGAAATTTCTAGTTTCTTAGCACTGTTTACAAAATTACATTGGAAAGAGACAATGAATATTCCAGTGCGATCTAGCACGTCACTAGCCTGCACACATACTATATGTAGATCTAATTGGATGCGTATTCTAGAAACACTTGGTCATTGTTTGCCTGTCATTGTTGTCCTTTAATTATCATTTTGTAGGATGACGACCGAGGGAAGGAGATAATTTCTTTAAATACAAACGAAGAATCATTATAGTATTGTATTAATTAATAATCTTTATTTAAATTGAGGTAATTTATAAAATGTAACATAGGTTTCTATCGATTGGTTTAATAATATATAGAGAATGTATCATGGACTCTCAGAGATTAGGTGTTAATTAATTTGTTTCATATTTCTCCGCTTTTTCTCAAATGTGCATCAAACGAGTTTATGTGTGCAATAATTGCACAATAACTACAGAGCCAATTGACATTCTTTCAGCAATTTAATATTGACATTCAAATACTAGAACATTGCGTAAGTTTAACTCTTTCCTGTTATGATTTCGTCGCTATATATCTCTACATCCATTGAGAACTTTTTTTTTTGATGTTAGGAACTAAAACATTTTTTGTGTTTTAAACCTTTCTAAAATTTCAAATTCGTCATTTGAATCTTACAAAAATGCTGAATTTCCTCAAAACGCCCAGAATAAATAAGATCATCTGAAGATGAAGGAAGTACAAAACCTAGATACTTGAACGAACGAATCTACATGTGCTATATCATAAATTGATGATATACGAAAGAGGATGATGATGCTGATATCTGGTCAACTGTGATGAAGTTCAACCTAGCCTTGACTTTTGACCTTGAGCCTTGACTTTTGACGCTTATATCCATAGCCCAGGGGTAACTCCAGCTATTCGGGAACGGGGGGTGCCACTTTGGAAAAAGGTGACGCACCCAAAAAGTTCCAGCTTGTTGATTGATTTTAAAGTAAATATACAAAAAATGGTGCAAAATTTTTTCAAATATTCTCGAAAAAGTCAAAAAATAGGATAAACAAAAGTTCCAAAATTCGAAATATCATACCCAAAAAGTTTTTTCTCAGCTGGAATATGGTACGTCCCCGTATAGCCGTCGTATAGAAGTTACCCCCCGGGATCCATGAGTTGTTTCTACTGAATACATATTAACTAGCCCGATATTCAACGTTTTCATAATTATATTAATATATTCTACAGTATTAAACAATCCCTAGCAGTAGAAAGAGAATGATCTATTTCTTATATTCCAATTCTTGGATCGAATTATCTATGCCTACAATTTTGATGCCATTTCGATGTTTCAAGCTTCATTATTCTGAGAGATGAGATAAAACATGCTAACCGAAAGATGCTTATTTGTTCGTGTTTTCTGTAACGATAAAAGTAAGTTTGTTTTGTTTTTATTTGAAAAATGGTTAAAATTTCCAAAAATAAAACTTTTTACTTTTTTGTGTCCATTGCAGAAGCATCAAAATTACTTCTAATCAAGTCAATTTCAAAAGTAAATGGTCAAATGGATTTCAGACAAATTATCTGCAATTGAATCGGAAATTGAATTGATTGACTGTATATAGAGGTCAACAGGGATCACAGCTGATTTTATTGAAGTTGTTAATTTCTTTCCAGGTCAACAATATATAATGAGTAATCATCGTGTTATGTCAAACTGATTCAATTGATGTGCTGACATATCACTAAATGACCTCTGAAAAGATAGTGTCGATATGTTTTTTTAGAATGTTGAATGCTTCCCACTTGATATGATAATCATTTATGTACCCTCACTCAATCGCGCCAAAATCAGACAATGTATCAGGGACAAGTATTCACAATGCACCAATTTAATATCAACAATCTTTATTGATTGCTACGCTCGCGAATAACCCAATATGTGCATATATTTGCCCGGGGGGTAACTTCCATACTTTGGGTATACGGGGACGTTCAAATATTAAGGGGTACCTTTTTCAAAATCTTTTACTACTTTTATTGAAACTCCATAACCTTGCACATGATACAAGCTATAGTAAGAGATATAATTGGAACGAGAAGGTGAATTTATTTTCTTGAATAGTGGTTTCATGATATCGCTACTTTCCATACATACAACACACACAGCAAAAATGCATAATTCGGTCCCTTGCCGGGGTCCCTTGTTATCAGACACCCTCCTCTCCGATCACAATTTTGTTTTACGCCCCTCCTGAATAATTAAGGAAAAGAACACGTTGATAAAGCAACATGAAAGATACCCATAACAATCGATAAAATTATAATTATTTAAATAATAGACACAGTATACTCTATACAATTATACAAAATAAAAATATTGCTGCTAATATTATCTGTTCCTATATGTAAAAAGGCATCTCTATCTTAAAGATAAATTATTGAGAACATAAAACATATACATACAAATATATGGCATCCATAATTATGCACGTTTTAAATTATCTTAATAGAATTTTAAACTTCTTTCGAAGTAGTAGTGGTAGAACTGCTCCCAGCATTATCCTTCTCTCGGTTCAATTCTTCTGAAAACAAAAATTTTAAAATTCATAATAAATACAGAACATATTTAAGGCTTTTTCACGACGATCATATTGATGTTCCTTAACAAAACAGTACATTGAGTAAATTATAGGGTCACGAGCTTTTCAAACTACACAATCAGGGAGCATGGTAGTCAAATATTTTGTAGCCATTTTGAAATTTTTTACCTTAAATATTTTTGGTATGAAAATGATGCAGAATTCTTTGGTATGATGATATAAGTCAATCCGGAAAGAAAAATATTAAAAATGCAACAACAGAACTAGTGCCTGGCTCTTTTCGTCCAAATAGAATGGGTCTTCTTGAAAAGGTCGGGTGTAAAGTCGGGAGCGTGACTGCTTTTTGAAACTTCAAAACACCACTACTGCTTTGTTTCTTCACCAATCAAAAAGCACACGGTCGAATCCAAGCAAATATGTCAAGGTACAATTATCAGCCAAAATAATCAAGATTTATGCAAAGCAATTTTACACCCGATCCTTTTAAGAAGACCTATTTTAGTTGGAGGAAAAGAGCCTGGCACTAGTTCCGGTGTAACAATTTTAATATTTTTTCCTTCCGGATTGACATATATTATCATGCCAAAGAATTCTGTATCATTTTCATACCAAAAATATTCAAGATTGTTCTTACTCTTAAGCATGCGTTATGCGCATGCGTATAGTATACAACAGATTATTCCTATATCAACTGCGCCATGTAAGTAACTCGAGACAACAGAGAGAACAACGATGTAAATGCTGTAGTTTATTATACGTCATGTATTCTAGCGTACAAGATATGAATGAGTGTTCTTACTCTTAAGCATACGTTATGCGCATGCGTATAGTATACAACAAAGATAAAAATTTAAAAAAATGGTTAAAAAAGATTTGACTACTATGCTCCACCAGGGTTTGAACAACCTATCAAATATATCCCATGACCCTGCTCCACGAAGCCATATGAAACTGAAAGTTGCGACACACGGTCTGCTGAACGTCTGATGTAACCATACAGGGTAATGGAGTTTACCTAGAAAAGTAGGGTCCGACAGAGTCACAGAAGCAGCTGGTACCCTGCCATTTTAGATTTCAAAAGGATATAGTAAGAAAAAAGTTAAAATTTTCTGACAATTTGAAAAGCTCCACGTTCATGAATCACTACAGTCAAAATCTAACTAAAATCACCTCTTTTATTATCCCACTTTACTTTATAATATTTTTATGATTTTCTGGTCTTCATATTTCAAAACCGTACAAACTAATATATTTTTCCGTGCTAAATATCTCTTTTCGCTTGAAGTCTAAAATCCAGTTCCATTAAAGGAAGGATATTAGAACAATAGCAGTAGGCGAGTTCGAAAGTAGCAGGCAAGTTCGAAAGTAGCTTAAAATACTTCATATCGAATTTAAAATACAGTAGGTTAAACCTTGATAACGACCAGAAATTGGCTTATTTTACACCTATCTCCACAGAAAGAAGTTCCATTATTAACTAATTTCAAGTAATTGTGAATAAAAGAGGACCTTTGGTAATCGCCTCTGGCAGCTCGAACTGGATACAGTATTGCGAAAAGTTACTTTGGTTCCCGCGAGTTTGAAATAAAATTTTCGAGTTATACTTATTGACTTTTGACCATTTTATTAAAATGTTTTGTTTTCTTGCGCTCTAAATTTGTGTTCTATATTTTAGGGTAATAAGTCTTTTTACTGTATTGTTTTTTCATTCAATTTGTATTGTCTTTTTTGAAGGACGATTAGCTCAGATGTCAGATCAACCGAACTTCAGATCGGACCATATCTGATCGACTGTGGTTCAAATCCTCTGAAGGTCAACTCAGCCTTGACTTTATCTGAAACATCAAATAAGTACCATCTGAGGATGGCGGATGGAATGGTCCAGAGGGAATTGCGTTGTGGGTAGCTGCGGCGCATCGTTCCGCATTGACAATCGAGACCTATCTGCCATGAAATCTGTTGAAATTGATCTGCAGTGTCGCGGCTGAGATCAACAAAGAGCGTTTAAAATCATTGCTCCCAGAGAAAAAAGCCACTGATCTAGAAATAGAGGAGTGGTACGGGTGCCTTCGGTAGGGCGACACAGTCTACATTACTTTTTTGGAGAATTCAAAGTTCTATTTGAGCGACCCCTTCAAAGCGCAATGGTTACCCCCGGGTCTTTGGTATCGAACATAGTGAAATACTTAGTATAAAAGTAGGTAAGGAAACGTCTAAAACATATATAATTACCTAATTGTTCCTGGGGTTGAATCATTTCAAATTGCAGATCATTCTTCAGATCTCTTATTGCATTTCTTTCAGCCACTTTATATTCAGCTGGTCTTTTAAATGAAATGTCTATTGGTAAACCATGAAATACGAACATATGTGATTTTGAATAACAAGGAGTGGATCCTCGACCACCAGCTTCGGCTATAACGAAAAAAACATTTATAATATTTTAAATTTACGACTAATATTGACACTTATTAAGAGTCGGACATGCATTATTTAGACTAGACGTTAGATAAATTGAAAATTCGTGCATAATATCTGGTTTCTTAAAATAGTGCCCATAATAGATATGGCATTCGTTCTTTGTATACTTGGAAATGTCTATCAAAGGATCAATAAACGTCATAACTTGTATACAAACTTTTTTGTTTGATGGACTTATTACTCCAGTGGTTTCTATTGCTAGAGGCTGAATAATGTGCGTGTCTACCAAACTTTCGCATTTCTTCAATTTTTAGTTTCTGACTTCAGAATCCCACTAAACTTGAAGTCTTTTACCATTTATAAAATATGACGTCCTAATCAAACGTAATCCTGCGATTTCATTGGTTGGTTCATGTGTTTGGAAATTCTAGGACAAACATCAAAAATTCCCGTTTCGAAATATGGCGATATAATTTTGTCAAAGGCTCAAAGCTGAAGAAGAATATGAAACTACAACGTATAATTAAAGAAACTAGTAGTTAAAAAAATGATCTGTATTATTTCGCCAGTGAGACGTACATAAATCGCGGACAGACCCCAAATAATTTATTTACAAACAGACAATACTATTAATATAGAGATAAAATCAACAAAAACTATCTCTATATGTAACAAAGTTAACCTTACGAAGTTTTCATTTAATCCGACGACACTCTAATAGCAAGTAAAAACATTAAATTAAAATTGAATTTTAAATCAGTATTTCAAGATTCGAAGGACCTTCTGTAATATAAAAAAGCTTGATTCTGAAATTTGTTATATGTAGAAAAGGATTACCATCAAACACTTGCAATGTTTGTATTTATATCTACTACAAGAGGAAAAATTGGAGGGCACTCGAGAAGTGTTGAAAGCACTCGCCTCGGAGGTTCGAGCTTTCAACACTTCACTCGTGTATCCAACATTCCTCGTGTAGTAAATATGAATACAGTATAAACTGTTTACAAACACGGCAAGTGTGTGGTAATCTATTATTTACAACAAACATGATTATATTAACAATTAATTACTGTATAGTGGAGTGTGTTTCCAGAAGATGTTTGTGAGAACCAACAAGTCATATCCGAAATATTAGTGACTTGTCAAAAAGTCTGAAAACATGTTTATTCCACTTAGGCTTACTTTCAATCAACAATGCTGGGCCCAAACATACAGAGAGCCCAATTCAGTAAAAAAAATAGGAAGGAAAAAATGAAATTGTAACTAGACCTAACTACAATAATAAAGCCAGTACATCATAAAACGATGAATTCAGCTTTATCGAATAACTCTCTCATGCTCTCATGGTTCGTAACAGTTCCTTTTGCTTTTCAGAATGCAGAGAGGATCTACAACAAGACCGGGATAGACCATAGTGACATACCCCATTTAGCATTGAATAACTGTCGAACATCTTCTTTTGTCCAATCACGAACTTCTATAAAAATACAAATATTCGAAATCTCAATTCAATGTTGAGAAAAGACACAATAATAACTCTTAGCTACAATCATTGTAGCAGTAGGTCTATAGTCACATTGGAAAAAGTAGTCAATCACAGGGACACAATCGCTAACCAGGTTATAGTCTACCATTATTCATTATAATGTGCTGCGCTGAACCTTTGTAAAAACGTTGAGGACATTTCATTAATTTTCATGGACTGTTCATGAACTTTTGATGAAAACTTCATAAATATTGGAGCATTTTTACGTTTTATGAACTCATGGACTTTTCCAAAAGAGAATGTAGTTGAAAACTATTTTTAAATGAGTATTGGGAATGAGAGCCGGAAACCATTTCCATGCAATGTTTGATGCAAAGATCCTAGAACTGGTTACGGAACTTCAGGTGTACGTTTTAAACTATTCACAGTGTCCAGAATGTCAACTGACGAGGCTGCTATGACACGTGTTTCGTCCCTGCCAAGGGACTCAGCAGAGACCTTTCTCATGTTGTAGCTCGTCAGGCATAGCACCTAAAATCCCGCTAACGTATAGATGGTGAAAACCTCGGTGCATATCACATGCGCAGTCCCGGTTGAGCCACAAGGTGATTGTTTAATCACAAGAATATTACAGTGAATACCTTTTTTTCAAGCGATCAAATTGAATTACAGAAATGTTAAACATTGAGCATATGCAGGAGGGGAAAAGTATAATCCATCGACATATTTTGTTGCAGTACCATTTTTACATAAGTACTATATTTGAGTTGTATATCATTAGATTTACAGTCGTGGTTCAGACGGACTTCGACGATGACGGACAAAGATGTCCAATTATAAAGGACACATCAACTTCGTTGAAACATTTATTACTGTTTACGTCAGGTCATTAAATTAACCCAGTAACAGGGGGGATTTTGATTCATTGCTGTGGTAATAATATAAGTTTAGACATTAGTAGAAGTGATGGCAGGTAACTTTTACACTGAGGTGACCCTCAAAACAGGTTGATTGTTTTAAAAATAATAAAGATACTAAATAATATAATATAAATAATATTAGTGTCCCCAATTAGTTTTGTAAAGCTTAAGACATTGACACTTAAATAAAGTTAGTGAATTGAATTGAAAGAAACCAAACCTTGTGGAGCCAGTGATTTCGAAGCAGTGACATTACAATCATCAAGACAATCAATAGCTTTTGTGTTTCCCATCTCACGGAATGGTTTTCCTTCATTATCAACCACGATACAAAATGCAGGGTAGCTTAACTGTTCAAGCTCATCTAACTGAAATAGATACAGAAAACTGAAGAGAAACAGAATTATTTTTAGAAGACTTATACTGTGAGACCTACAAAATGTTTTCATATACATTCAATAATATATTTCCAATGTTTCCTATAACTATACAATACTACAAATCTTGGATATACTGAATCACAACTGAATTCTTCTCATTCTATTGGAAAAAGTAGCCGTTTCAGTAAGTTTTAAGTATGTTCTCAGTATGTTTTCAAATTTACAAAATTCGTAGTGCAATGATACATACCAATACTTTGATTGCTTTGCAGTTACGATTGGCTAATTCTCGCTTCCCGGGTCGTGAAAGTCCTTTTATTTCAACTTGCGTTGGACTTAATAATGATATAGCTGAATTTGTCAAATTTTCTCGTTTGTCTTCAGGCATGACAGAAAATTCATCTGCAGCCACTTGGCATTTTTCTTTAAAAGTGCTCTCTTGTAACTCCTCTGCAAATAAAATGAAAAAAAGGTAAAAATAGTGAGACACATCCTTAGCAAATAAAAACCAGCCTGCCAGTAAATAAAATGGTGAAGATGATTGTCATGGACGTTAAATGGCCTAATTTTCATGAACTGTTCATGTGCTTCCATGGACAGTTCATAAACAGTTCATGAAAAAGTCCATGAAAGTTAGACCAGTCTAGAAACAGTCCAGGAGTTCATGAACTCAACACATTTTTTGCAGGGGCATAGTTATTTATGTTAACAAAATAAAATATCTTGAGTCCATTAAACTAACACAATCAGATTTCAACACGATGCAACATCAAGACGAGCAACAGGAAGAAAATCAAAGGAGCAGTATTTCTTCAAATACAGTTGTGAAACGGAGATCATAAACTCAAGCAAAGTTATAATAGGATAAATAAGGAAAGGAAGTAACCAGTTATTAGACAGAATGTATTTGTTGCAACAGAAGAATAAGACCATAGGAACCTTCTTGATGTTTTACGTGGTGATGCTGATGGCTAATTTTTAATTTTTAATAGTCTATTGCCTTGAATTACTGCCGTTTACAAGGACAGAAACCACCCAAATCTTTACTACGAGCAATATCATCTTTAAAACGCAATAAGAACATTGTAATAACTAAGCCGGATAAGGGTAATGGTATCGTCATTATGAACAAAGAACATTATAATAGACTATTGATGGAAGCATCGATTGACAAACGAGATAAATTTACCTTTGTAGACCCGAATAAAAAACGTAGAGGGAGGCCTGCAAAACATCCCCACCCTCTCCTTTATAAAGAAAGAATGGTAAATAAATGTATAAAAAAAATTTTACCAGAAGAAATAGGCCTACACTTATAAGGGCTAGCACATTTATATGGCCTACCAAAAACACATAAAACTAACTTACAAATGCGACCAGTTCTATCGGCAGTGGGATCTTATAACTTTCTTTTGGCAAAATGGCTAGATGACAAGCTCAAACCTTTGGCTATCAATAGTTTTACAATATTAGATATATTAAATTTTAGCGAAGAAATACGCAACGTAAAATTCCGAAAAGGTAGTATTATGGTCTCTTTTGACGTGAGTGCTCTGTTTACCAACGTCCCCCTACTGGAAACAATTGAAATTTTGGTTACGGATGCATTTTCTAACAATTGGTTCAATGAAAAGTATTCCTTGAATTTAACGCCTGACGATCTGCGTGACCTATTATTGATCAGTACCAAAGATCAATTGTTTCAATTCGATGGTGAGCTGTATGAACAATCAGATGGAGTGGCAATGGGATCACCATTGGGACCTTTATTAGCTAATGTATTTATGTCCAATATTGAAAAAATTTTATCAGAATCTAATAAATTACCAGACTTCTACTGGCGCTATGTAGATGACACCTTGGCAATTGTCAACAATAGAAAAGAAGCAGAAAACTTATTATCGATTCTGAATGCAGCACACTCGTCAATAAACTTTACGATTGAGTTAGAGGAAAACAAAAAGCTACCTTTTCTTGGAATCAAAATGATCAATACCGGCACAGAAATATCAACGAGTGTATATCGAAAAATAACAAACAAAGGACTTCTTTTACATTATCAGAGTCATGTAGACCAAAGGTATAAAACCGGTATTTTGAAGACAATGCTTCACAGAGCGCATCGTCTTTGTTCCTCTGAAGCTGATTTTAATATTGAATGTAAAGTACTTTTTAACATTTTTAGTAAACTTAAGTATCCACCCCGTGTTTTTAATTCTATTTTAAATAAAATGCTAAGTAATGATTTTAATTCTCCAGTTTTACCAGACGATAATTTAAAATATGTTAGTATAGTTTTACCTTTTAAAGACCAACAATCATGTGATGAAACAAGAAAAGAACTGTACCGTTTAAATTGTAAAATAAGTGTAAAGTTTAATGCTATTTTTAAAAGTAAGAAGCTCAACGATGACTTGCGTACCCGTGAGGAGAAGCCAGATTTGTTAACCCAGCAATGCGTCATATATCATTTTAAATGTGGTCTGTGCGAAGCAGACTATGTTGGCTATACATGCCGGCACTTATATGAACGCATAGATGAACATAACATAAATAATTATTATTATGCCTAAATATTAATAATCATGTCTAAATAATAATAATTATGCCTAAGTATTAATAATTATGGCTTAATAATGATAATTATGTCCAAATAACAATTTGTTTAACACCACTCAAAAACATAACAGCTAGATACTGGAGATAGATGAATTGACCGCTATACGCAGGTGGCCTTTATATACAGGATTGGCTCAATAGAAAAATACTATTTTAGACATTGCAAGAGTGACTATTATAGACAGGTGACCAATGTATAGAGGTGACCTTTATATAAGAGGATTGACTCTTGACTGTAAAAAAAATGTATTCTGCTTAAATAAGCATGTTATTTGGAGTATAGGTCACATATATATACTTATATACTTTATTATACTTTATATACGTATATACTTTATTAGCGCTCATTAATACATTTCAATTATCGCCCTTCAGTATAAGCGTGATAATATCTCAACTACTATTTATATTATCAATCAACATACCCCTTTGAAATACTTCAGCGCAGTGTAAATTATAAGATGTCAATGTCCTCCTTAATTTTGATGGTTTTCTAGACAAGATCATCGATTTTCTAGATTTTCTTCTTCGATTCATTATCCATGTCTAAAACGAAGTATTGGTAATTCAATTTTGTAACGAAGACTGATCTGATTGCAGTAGAAAAACACAGACAATCTAGTTGTTCACTTGAGTTATTCATGTTGCTCAAACAAGAAATTAATAAAATTAGTCGCATGGACAATGGACATTTATCTGTATATTCAAAATATTACGGCTGAAGCATAGCCGTTGTCATGTAATAGCCAAATCATGGCATGCAAATTAATCTCGAATCAAAAAACAGTTCAGGAGATCATGAACAGAACAGTTCGTAAACAGTTTATGAACATTAAATGGCCCAATTTCCATGAACTGTTGATAAGCTGTTCATGAATAGTTCACGAACCCTAACGAACAGTTCATGACCAGTTCATCAACAGTTTACGAAAATTTGGAGCCATTTAACGTTCATGTACTGTTCATGAACTCCTGAACTGTTTTTTGCATAAGAAATTGAAGAGTGCTTTTGTGGCATTTTATTGACACCGTTTTGATATAAAGGTTCTGATGAAAAAATCCCTCATTCTATTTAATAATAATACATATTAATACATTGGCACATTGTGTTGTTTACATCACAACAAATATTCAAGTCATGAAATTCCCACAAAACCGCTCACCTTTACTTGAATGAAAGTAATACCACATTCGTTGGCAATGTGTTGCATTTCAGGTACACATTCGGCACCAACAGTATGTAGCCCGTCATCATATGCATCGTTCAGAATTTTCACCTGGCGATCTGTATATTTCACCTTCCCTAAAAATATACAAAAACATAAGGTTAAGCCAATAGCCTTGAAGAGAAGACTCATAGACGATCTGTCAATTATAATGATTTATTATATTATTAATTATATTACAGTCAAACCTGTTATAATGGTCACCTCTATAAAGCGGCCACCTGTCTATAGTGGTCATTCTTGCAATGTCTAAAATAGTATTTTCTATTGAATCAAACCTGTCTATAAAGGTAACCTGTCTATAATGGTCAATTTATCTACCTCTCATAGCTGGCCGCTATATACAGGTTTCATTGTATTAACTGGAAATCATTTCTAGGTTAGGTAAGTCTATGAATGTTCTTAGGAGTTTCTAGTTCATGAAGGTCAAACAGCACAAATTCATAAAGAGATCATGACAGGCTCCTGAAAATGTTCATGATAAAACACTATTGAATGTTCATTAATGTTTCAAGGCTCAGATAAAGGATTTTTTATTTTGCCGAAATTGGTAGGATTTTAGAAATTCTACCAACGATGGCGAAATAAAAAGTCATTTAGTCACCCACACAATGTTGCATGCAGGAATTTCACTTTTTGAAGATGTTCAAAATTTTGTCAACATTGATTATGCAAATGTTCTATTGTTCTCGATGTAATTCTACCAATTTTGGTGAAGTAGCCGAAAGACTTTATATTTTCGTCAACATTGGTAGGATTTGTGAAATATGAGTCTCCTTCTGATCGGTCAACAGTGACGTAGCTCGACTAAGAATTGATGGGCTGGATTGACTATTCACTAACGTTCTGAATATCGCTGATATTGACAGAAATGAAATAAAATAAATCCTACTAATATTGGCGAAATAAAAAAGTATTTTGACCTTCATGAACTGTTCATAAACCGTTCATTTTATAGAAGCGTAATTAAATGCCTGTATCTTATCTTATCTGAGTTAATTGATCAAGCATTAACAACTATTTAACTATTTTACATCGATGCAAAAGGAACCGTCATCCAGTTGCTGGATAAATAAATAAACATGACAAACAATCAACAACATACTTGATGGGCGTATTTCACAGGATGCGTCAGCCATTATCTATGGCAAATAAAAAACAGAATGATATAAAGTTGTTTATTGCCAAAACCAGATTCAATGAAAGAGAAAAATCCAATGACAATAACAAAACACACTCATTTTCTGTCTAACATTGAGCTCAGACAAGCTCAATTTCAATGATTAATTTAATTTTCTTATTTGAAATTACCACTGTGGGGTTTCATATTTGAAATTATCACTGTGTGATTTTATATTTGAAGTTACCACACGGGATTTCAAACTTTGGAAATGATCCAAGTTTCGGCACAAGGAAGGATCCTGAATATTAGATTGTGAAAAAGTATCCCCTGCGAAAAACAGTTCAGGAGTTTATGAACAGTTCATGAACATTAAATGGCTCCAAATTTTCCTGAAATTATCATGAACTGTTCATGAACTGTCCGTGAAGGTTTATGAACTGTTCATAAACAGTTCGAGGACATTGGGGCTATTTAACGTTCATGAACTGTTCATGAACTGCTCATGAACTCCTGAACTGTGTTCGCAGGGGATCTGAGCAAAATTCACACGTAAATTGTATATGATATTCCCTATTTAAGCCAAAGTTAAAGTGCACATGTCAGCAACAATCTTAAACAAATATTCGAAAAGCTGGCGTTAACAGAGAAAGAATGGATGAAAGGAGCTTTCAGCTTTGCACAAAGATAGATACAAGTTTTAATAAAATCTGATTTCCCATTTTTCTCACAGTAGGGCCTAAGCCCTCTTGTCATTTCCACTGTTGTTCTGAGTTTAAAAAATATGAATGATCAAAAACAGAATAGGTCTCATTGATCATTCATTGTTTCTGGTTATATATATGAGTCCAAATTCATAAAATCCTTTCCATCATTCTTCCTCATTTGACATAGGTCTATCACAATCTGTAATGAAAATTTCGGTGTGACACTTTAAAAGAAACCCAGAAGCATATTCCGTAAGGTCATCTGACCTCTTGTCAGATACGCTACTGTTTGGATTGTTGAAGTGCTGTTGGTTTAATTTCAAAAGCTTGACTTTTTCAAAATCATTGAGACATTTCTAGAAATTGTCAAAAACTTTTGTGACACCTGGTTCAGATTTATTTAACTGTCATTATAAATCTTGGATGTACTGAATTACCATTGAAAATCTATTGAAAACATACTGAAATGGGATTACTGTAAGTACTGAAACCATACTGAATTTCACCAGACACTTAAATCTTGATGAACTTCTCATTCTACTAAAAATCTAATGAAACACATCAAAAAATTTGAACTTACTGATGGGCCCAATTTAGTAGCCTATTTAGTAAGTTTTCAGTAGGTTTTCAGATTTTCAAAATTCGGATGAGGACCTTGAGGCCCAATCGAAATAACCTAGCATGTATTTGTAACCTGGTCTTTATCTAGGTTGAAAAAAAATGAAAAACTAACAGAAAAAAATTATGAATGTCCCTGTCATGAATAAAATTCAGAATGTGATGTCAATGTAGAGATAATAGGCATATAATGTCAGATGATGTCATTGTGGAAACACGGCCACAATCAAATGAGTCAAGCTATAAGAGTAGGCCAAATATAAAGAAAATGCAGCATAACTTTATTCAAATATTCAAGTTACAATGATAGTATCAGAGGCGTCAGAGTGGAAATCGAGTGGGGAGGATAGCAGCGAAAAAGAGACCTTATCCAAAATTTTCCTTTTATAACTCTTGCACTATATATTGGCTCATAATTCTATTGTTTTAGCACACAAGGCGAATAAATCAAATTCTCATAACAGAATCCTGAGCAACTAGCATTTATTTACAATTTTTGTGTGATACATCATTAAGTTTGATTAAAAGGTATTAGCTATGTCACTATTTTTGAAAAAGGAGTAGGCCTACTTTGCTGCCCTGCACTTTGAGGGGATAGGACCAGCCTCCTCTCTGCTCTACCCCTGTGGCACCAGGTGCGACTGGATAGCATTACATGAACACCGTTTAACTTTACCTATTAGATTCCATTATGCGATTCTGCATTGTTTACAAGAGAATTTCTGCATGAATTGAAATACTAATGAAAATAGGTGTACATTCAAGTATTCAAGTAAGAACATTTTAAACTTTATCTCACAATTTTATCAGATTGAGCAGCCGCAGTTGAGAATCTGAGGCTTTTAAGTCTGGCGAGCAATGGGTATATTTCCGCCGGGCACAACAAGAATTCAAGTCATGACAATCTATCAAAAAGGGGCGTCATAAAATCGCAACAAAAAACATTTGTAGCCTACACTACATTTTTCCAACGAAACTGTTTTGCTCATTTCTCTCTGCTAATAAAAACTCAAAACTTACTTCAGAAAATTATTTTATGAGCCAATTGCTGAATCATTGGGCAATTTTCCATAAAGTCATTATAGTAGCCTACGACTAATTATATTACAACACAACAGCAGATGATAATGTAAGTTGCATGGAATCGAATATCTTTTTGACACAATAAAAAGTCCTGAGTTTAATAATAGCTTTTTAATCTGTGTGTCCTACACAATACTCCCTGAAAAGGCCTAAGCCTTTACGCTATGTAGACACGAAATGAAGACAAGGAAAGCGGTTTTAAGGTCTGAATCAGAACTGAGTGGCACTCAGTCAGATACTCTACTGTGACACTGTTTTTGAGCTCAATCAAATGCTGAGAAAAGATATACTGAATTGAAATATTAAGTTCATGTAGTTTGTAGTTAATCATATTCTGAAAGATTTTACAAAAGCTCATCTTCAGTTGAATGATGGCATATGAACAAAAACCTAAACTGAATATAAACCCTATTTAAATGTCTGTTTTCCTATCCAATTTACCTTATATGTTATTATAGTAATTAATCAGTCCTTTGAAAAAAAGTTTTATGTAAGTTTTAAAAGGTTTCTGAATAAATGATGATGATGATGATGGCATATGAACAGTGAAGAACAACAATGCTGAAGGCCTAAAGGCAAGTCAAAACATAGCTAGCCGAATCTTATCTAAACTAGTGGCTATGCTCTTTATCAATCAATTGAGTAAATAATTCATCTTTCTTCATTGCTTACCCTTTTAAACAGCTCAACCAGGTTACAAAATATTGGATGAATATTTCGATAAACGTAAGATTGAAATCGTAAGCTGGGAGAAAACGCAGGCTTGCGGGCCTCTCGCAAAAGTCTCGCATATCAGATCAGCAACAATTTGGGAATTTTGATGACAAAAATCGGTTTTCAAACTGAGGCACATTTCAAAATGTCAAAAGAGAAGATTATAGAAGATTATGGAAGTTTCCAAAGAAACGAATTTTATTTTGATTTAATCCAATTTCTATTGTTTTTACCGTAAAATTTTCAATCTTGTTTTAATTGAATTGCATTACTGCATACTATGTGTGTACAGAATATATCGGTACTCGACCGAGAGAAAAAAAATCTCATTGTATTTGCCGGTAAACAATTATTTTTGAGTATTTCGATGTTGACTATATTATGTAATAAATCTATTGTGAAGACCATAGCCATATTATCCATATATTTACATGCTATATTAATATGATATGTTCCATTGTTAAATATGGCTTATGTTGTGGACGTGCCCCCTTTCTCTAACGACAAAGGGGTTGGGTGGATACAAAATCAAAATTTTCAATTCCGATAATGCAGTCAATAATTGACTCAATAATATGTATTGAATTTTTATTTGACTCAAGATAATTTCGACGAAGGCAAGCGGTTACTCCTACAGTGCCAGGAGGAAAGGGGCTGTGTGTTTAATATTCAATATCGTTGATAGGCAAGTGGTTACTCCTATAATTCTAGAAGGGAATGAGTGTACTTTGAAAATAACAACACACCGAAGAAATTTACGCAATGAGTCAAGTCAATAATAATTTAACTCATATCCATAAGTCAAAATACAGGCAGGCAAATCAGGTGGGGGAACTGAACAAATTGTGGATGAAATCTCAAAGTTGACGGGAGAACGGGACGGTACTTCCCGCCAAACCCCCTCAAAAATGATGTATCATGCACCAGCATTACAAAAGCGAAACTCTCTAGATATGATAGTATCCCGTATTTGATTATCCAATCTTGCCTAATATACATACCCGTGGATATTCTATTTTGATATTCCATCCCCATAAAAACTTCCATATTTTCCCCTTGCTAAATATCCCTCTATAATGCTCGACTTTTTAATTGTATAAAAGCAAGTTGAGGTAGGAATGTAAGGTAAATTTACTTATACCATGTTATACTGTAAATGACAGTAACTGTTACCCAAGTATATTAACAATAATATTACTACTGTATTACTGTATCAATGTATTGGAAAAAATCAATAATATGTTTTATTAAATTAAATCATTGCTATTTTACAAGGACAATAAATTTAGAAAATAAATTATAAATAGCATTTCGTTTTATCGAAATCCAAACTTCTGCAGAAAGCATTTACACAGCGACATATATATACAATATACGGCCGCATACATTTTCACATCTTTAAGTAGTTTGAAATAAAATTCAAATTTTCAAATAACGTAATGTCTATTACTGTAATGTATTATAATATATGCAACAATAGTCAATAAACAATATAAATTATATAAATTATTTATTTTTACGTTTTTTCATTGATGTGGTATTAAGACCATAAGCAGCAAGTCTATTTGACGATAAACGTGATAATTTATGTCTCTTAGCTCCTTTGAACATTTTCTCAAGCTTTTCACGTCGTTGTTGGTCAAAATCTTTATCTCTGCTATTAAATTTGGATTTAAATTTAGATTGAGGTAGTCTTTTCTTCCATCCACTCGTTGTAGCTTCTGTAGACGGTTCTTTGTCTTGTAAACGATCTTGACTAGTACTAAGTACTTTCTCGGTTTCTTCGTCAACATTGCTCCTGAGGAAATAAGAGAAATGTCCAATAAGATTCACATGATGTCATAGGGGGACTTCTTCATTATAATTAACGTCAACAATCACAACAACAATTTTTTTTTTGTATTTATCATTTTTCCACGAACCGGGTAAGCTTACAGCTTTTTTTCACCGGGGTGGTTGGTTAATTTGTTAGTATTTTGAAGCTTGTGTGCGTTTAATAGCCGGATGCCCTTCCTGACGCCAACCTATAGTGCTTCGGACAGGGATTGAACCCGAGACCCTGCGGGCCGTGGTCTAACACCCTAGCCACTACACCAAGGCCGCACTTGCGAGCTACGAGTTCCTCCTCAAGCAAAACGCAAAGAAAATAAAAACTTCTAAGATGGCGTCAAGATTTGTAACATGTGGTATATGCACGCTTTGCATTATGATTCTGCCTGCTGATAATGCAACATTGCTTATATTGCTTATATTAATTATCTTGAAACCGATTTCCTTGTCTTCATTTCATGTCTCCATAGCGTAAAGGCTTAGGCCTATTCAGGGAATATTGTGTAGGACACACAGATTAAAAAATGATTGTCGATACAAATGAAATATTGATTATATCCAAGCAAGGGTTCAATAAAATGAGGGATTCTGGGACCAAGAGTCCCGAAAGGCTAACACAAATTCAGAAGGAAGGGATGGAAATAGTTGCATACAAGTTCTATAAGCAGAAGGCACATAGTTTTCCTTCGTTTCGTCAGAAGATAAAAATGAAAAGATGTCTTATATTTTATTAAAACCTTCAAAAATATTTAAATGATTCAATCACCCAAACAGTATGGGAAAAACTAGAATCCCGGATGGAAAAGAATCGGAATCCCTGCATCCAATTAAGCTATTATTTGTATACAAAGTGATTGCTCGATTCAGATAATTAATTTGCAACGTAACTTACTGTGAATCAGTCGCCCTCTTCATTATACATGTGTAATTGATATAAATACTGCTGGGATCAATCATACATTAGCTACACATATTTACATGCGAATTAAAGTCTCTATAACAAAAATCGGTATTTACCACCGATTCATTTTTGATTTGGTAACGTAACTTACTGTGAATCAGTCGCCCTCTTCATTATACATGTGTAATTAATATAAATATTGCTGAGATCAATCATACATTAGCTACACATATTTACATGCGAATTAAAGTCTCTATAACAAAAATCGGTATTTACCACCGATTCATTTTTGATTTGGTAACGTAACTTACTGTGAATCAGTCGCCCTCTTCATTATACATGTGTAATTGATATAAATATTGCTGAGATCAATCATACATTAGCTACACATATTTACATGCGAATTAAAGTCTCTATAACAAAAATCGGTATTTACCACCGATTCATTTTTGATTTGGTAACGTAACTTACTGTGAATCAGTCGCCCTCTTCATTATACATGTGTAATTGATATAAATATTGCTGAGATCAATCATACATTAGCTACACATATCTACATGCGATTTAAAGTCTCTATAACAAAAATCGGTATTTACCACCGATTCATTTTTGATTCAGATAATTAATTTGCAACGTAACTTACTGTGAATCAGTCGCCCTCTTCATTATACATGTGTAATTGATATAAATACTGCTGGGATCAATCATACATTAGCTACACATATTTACATGCGATTTAAAGTCTCCATAACAAAAATCGGTATTTACCACCGATTCATTTTTGATTCAGATAATTAATTTGCAACGTAACTTACTGTGAATCAGTCGCCCTCTTCATTATACATGTGTAATTGATATAAATACTGCTGGGATCAATCATACATTAGCTACACATATTTACATGCGATTTAAAGTCTCTATAACAAAAATCGGTATTTACCACCGATTCATTTTTGATTTGGTAACGTAACTTACTGTGAATCAGTCGCCCTCTTCATTATACATGTGTAATTAATATAAATACTGCTGGGATCAATCATACATTAGCTACACATATTTACATGCGATTTAAAGTCTCCATAACAAAAATCGGTATTTACCACCGATTCATTTTTGATTTTGTAACGTGGTAATGTTGACGTTTGCACCATGTGTATTCGTCATTCGTAAAACTGGAATATTTTCTTAAATCATCAAAGATTAGGATAATTAAATCCCTCTTGTCAATGGGTATACTGGTTGTATAGTTATACCCACTCGTCCACTATTAAACCACACACTCTCGATTACATGCAACAAATTCTGCTACCCTTAAAGGCATAAAATTAACCGGCGACATTTGCACTCGATCTGGATATGTATCGTGATTGACGCTACTCGAGGTTTGAAGAATGGCATTCATCATTCATTTTTCAACTTTGAGCCCGCAATAGTTGATGATATTATTAATTATCTTGCAACGATGATATCACCTAGGATTACCTTTAATGGACTAGATTATTAGCCGTAAAAAAGGTATTGGTTGCAACTGCAAAATGCAGATGGTGTTAAAACTAGCTCAACATTTTTTTACACATGTTCAACACGCAGTACTTACTGTTCTTCGTTGATTTTTTGTTTTAACGATGGTAGTAGATCCAACTTCTTCTGTTGGTCTTTTGCTTTTCTTTTAAATTTTGTCCTGTAACGTCTTTCTTCATCATTAGTACTACAAACACAATGTTTTAATATTTAATGATTTCATGTACTTTCTGCCTCAGCTATCGCTCATCAACGTCGGATATCTTTTTTAGGTCACATCGAGAGATCAAAGACGTATGCTTGCCTCTCAACCGCTGCATGACATCCTTCACTGGCAGCCAAATGAGATGTTTCGACGGGGCTACGGGCAAGCAGTATCTCTTTATAATGTTTTGTATAAGCTATATCTGATTTGTGGCGTTCTTTGTATAGCAATTATGTTGGAGGCTGTAATTCCTATTAAGTGACTGCCTATGCTACTAATTCACTTGAGAATCACTAGTTCTCAGTAAGTTCATGGTCACGAAGGAGATTATTCAATCTTGTAGCTCACACCAACAACAAAGTATTCAGCACATATGAAAAATACTCACAGTTACAGACACAACACCAGTGACGTGCGTTGTCTATCGTGCATCAATATAGCTCTGTTTGTAGTGAGTGTTTGTAAAAAAAGTGGGTACAAAAGTTTGGGATATTACATTGATGCACTTGAAAACCTTTTACTTTAGAGTCATCGTCATTTTTATGAAAATTTTAGATTTTATTATTGAATGTTTATAATACAGATCCCACAAATTTTTGGGTAAAGGGTAAATTCTAATCTAAATCCCAGTTGTTGTCTTTTGTTGTATTCGTATTTGTCATTTTTCCACAAACCGGGTAAAGCTTGAAGCTTTTGTTCACCAGGGTGGCTAATTAATTAATTAGCGTTTGTGCACTTTTTGGCCGGATGCCCTACCTGATACAAGTCGCAATAGTGCGTCTGTCAGGAATTGAACCCAAGACCTTGCGGGCCAAGGTCTAAAGCAATAACCACTACACTAAGGTATGTGGTAAACAGAGAAGAGTCAAAATCCTTGTGAAAAATTGACTTAGTTTGATATGAACAACTAATGGACTGTTCATGAACTATTCATGAACTGTTTACAAGTGGTTCATGAACGGTAAACTCATGAACTTTTCATGAACTGTTTACAGGTGGTTCATGAACGGTAAACTCATGAACTTTTCATGAACTGTTTACAGGTGGTTCATGAACGGTAAACTCATGAACTATTCATGAACTGTTTACAAGTGGTTCATGAACGGTAAACTCATGAACTTTTCATGAACTGCTCAGAATTAAATTATAAATAGTATATGATCAACTTTTACATGGGCATACAGCATACATAAATCATCGAGGAAGGAGATGGAATTATTTTGGACTCAAAAATATATACAGAAGCCAATAATTATTAATAATATTATCAACTCACTAATATTTCATTGCTTTCTTCACAGAACACCATTGATTCAGTTCTTTGTCTGGACATATCAATACCTAGTAGCAATAGATACACTATTGATAATCTTATATTGATAATATAAGATTAATATTTAGCTGAATTATTAAGCAATAATGTAAACAGTGACAATTTTTGAAAAGACTATCCTGCTGAAGTAGATGATTAACTACAATGAAACATGCGCAATCCTAGTGTTGATATATTACATTACCAGCATATACCAATAAAATGAATAGGCCCTTGTAGACTGGTGGTCTCTTTATACAGGGTTCATACAATAGAACATTTCAATTAAGGGTGTACTACTGAAGTCACAACTGTAAAGCCTGGGGTGTGTGTGTTGTGTCATTATCTTTTAACTCGTAATTTACAGTAAATATAACCGCATGAGCAATAAGCTTGTTTGCATGGGAACGAGTGCTTGAAATGCAGTCAAATTTATAATCATCGGAATGAAATTACAATGCGCTTAAAGTGCACATGACACAAAAAAACGTTTTTCTGGAATCGAGTAGCCCATGCAAAATAAATAAGAATGATGACAATAATTTTGGACTCGATTTGGACTCTAATAAGCTGTGTTATTTAATGTTGAAAGTACCATATTTCAGAAATAGTGCTCCTTCCAAAGTCGGAACTTATGTCACAATGACAAGAGAGCCCACTATGGATCAATAGCAAAGTCTAGACTTCAATAATCGTAACTTTTTTTTCACGAAAAATAAATTGTTCACATCACAAGGGATTAAAGACTCAGTACTGAAGCTACCAAATATAGAAATGCCACATCTTTTTTTAAGGCAAAATTAAGTGGCTGGGCACTAAAGGCAGGTGACTGTTATATAGAGGTTATCACTATATCAAGTGTGAATACCAACAGTGATATAGCGTTACGAGCAGGGTCCAACAAAAGGTTCAGCCTTCTGGAATACTCAAGAGTCATTTCTATACTTTCTTCAGAATTTTTTGTTGCAGTTTGACCAAGAAATCATTTAAAAAACTTTAGAAAAGTACAGTTGTCCACTGTCTGCGTTAGACAGTGTCCACCGCTTACAGCAGTGGTAAACCTATTGAAATTGTCATGTCCGGTTGAGACATGTTCTACTGTATTGCTTTAATTCCAAATATCAAAATATCAATTTTCCTTTGAATTTTCTTTAACCTTTCAGAATCTAGGATTTCAAGATTCCTACTATTGTCAGACCCTGGTTGCTAGACCCACTAACCTCTTCTGTTGATAACCCAAAGTCATTTGGCATAACTTGACGATAATTGAAACGGACAGGCATATCTCCAATGATGTCTTCATAATCGAGTTTATAGTATTCATCGAAATATTCCTCAAACGTTTTCTCGTCTATTCATAATAAAAAATAAAACAAGAATAAATGTAGAAAACGTTAATATCATGTTATACCGTTTTGAAATTAGTACAATCAAGAATATAAAAAGGCCCAGATAGGGGTCTCTGCACGTATTGTTTGCGATTAATGAAAAAACTTAGAAGGCATGCGATATAACTATGTTATCTGCTCACTCTGTTGTCACAAAAGAAGACTCTAGTTTCAGGAATTTTTCCTATTTTGTCTAACATAGATACAGTAGAAACTATTTATAACATCACTTTTTATAATGAATCACTGTTTATAACGTGAGAATTTAAATCAAATGATGTTCCTTGGTATCTTTTCTCTTAAAAATAATTGGCTAGAAAGGCACATCACGTTCACACTTTTTGAAAGTTCCCTATATGTACCATTATAGACAATTTCTACTGCATAGATTTACTGCCCCAATGTGATTTCTCAATTTAAGGGGGGTTAGCTGAGATGGTCAACCGAACTTCCAATCTGATCATGTCTGGTCTACTGTGTTTCAAATCCCCCAAAAGGTCAACTCAGCCTTGCCTTAATCGAAAAAAATCTCAAATGAGCACCATGGCGGATGGAATGGTCCAGAGGGAGTTGCATTGTGAGATTGTGAGTAACTGCAGCGCATCGTTGCGCGTTGACAATCGAGGCCCATCTTCCATGAAATCTGTGAAATTGATCTGAAGTGTCACGGCTGAGATCAGTAAAGAGTATTTATTATCACTGATCTTAGAGAAAAAAGCCACTCCTCTAGAAATAGAAGAATGGTTAGGGCGATACCATCTCAATTACTACTTGATTCAACCGTTGCGTAAACTCCTGTAGGGCTTGTTCCCAAAATGTACAATAACGATTTCAAATCTTTTCAAAGGGATGATTTTTCAAATGAATCCCTGTAAAAAAATTTGTTGAGTTCAAGAACAATCCATGAACAGTCCATGAACGTTAAATGACCCAATTACATTACATAGACTTTTTCATGAACTGTCGTGAAGGTTTATAAGCAGTTCATAAATTGGGCCATTTAGCGTTCATAAACTCCTGAACTGTTTTTTGCAGGGGAAATACCTGGGTTATATGTTGGTTTTTTGTTTTCTACAGCATCAGCGAATTTTGAACTTTTCTTTCTTCTCCCTTTCTTTCTATCTTTCAAAGATTCTTTTTTATTTGTTTTAGTTCCAGCAATGTAATCACAATCCATCTGAAAGGTAATCAAAAACATCAAAAAATCAGTAGTTGTGAAAACCAGTGACTGGTCAGTAACTTATGTAAGGTACTGACTGAGAAGAGACAACATTTTTATTGCCAGACTGATTATAGTGCAATTAGCTAAGTCATGTCAAAATGAATTTTTATTTCGCATTTATTGGTAGCACTTTAATCCTAAAGTTGCTGTTGTTGTTTTACTGTTGTTGTTGTTGTTTTGCTAACATTGTTTGGGTGGCCAAATAAACTTTCATTTTCGCCAAATGATATCTACAGTACATCTAAATGAACTAATAACGGTAGGATATATTTTATTTCATTTTTGTCAACGGCGGTGATAACTGGTTGGTGACTAGTCAATCTAGCCCGCCAATCCTGAGTCCAGCTATGTCATTGTCGACCCATCAGGAGAAGGCTAATATTTTCATCAAATGCTACCAATCTTGGCAAAATAAAAGTAATTTGGCCATGCAATACAAGCCAGCAGCCAGCAACAGCAAACACCATAAGGGTGGCCAAATTACTTTTTATTTCGTCAACATCGTTAGGAGTTGGCCAAATCCTACAGATGTTAGAGAAATAAAAAGTCATTTGGCCGAGGCTTTATGGGAGATTCTAGCTCAATTACAATCTGCTTTCAAAAATATCACGCTGCAATGTTCCTGTTGCAGTTTCTGGTGTAATATGCACGCACAGTGCACAATTGTACATCCAGATAAATGAGTCCAGTATCATATAATAGGCAAGCTTGACTTGCACTCAAGTGTGTTACACTGTCACACTTGAGAGATTGATTAAGGAAAACACTTTACAAACACTTAATAAACAGTTAATAGAAATGCCATAAAAAATGTGTCCTTTCATGATCTAAACAAGAAAATCCATGGAAATGTTTGTTTATTGTGTTAACAAATTTTTACTGAATTGTTAATGTACCAATTTAAAAGTATGAAAATGATAGATACTGAACAAACAAAGATTATAATATACTATCCATAATACTTACATTAAAGTCTTCTTCTTCACAATACTGCTGTGTGCCATGTTGTGCATCTTGTTGCGCTTCTACACAAAATAGACATTAGTAAGTACACATTAACGAATCTCAATACATTCATTTAAAAATTAGAGTTTTCTGAGAAAGCTGGCTCTATTTTCACTGATAACAATGTATAAGCTTAAGCTTTATGTAAGGTTGCAAACCGTGAGAGGCTATCGAAAGAAATATAGCGTGTAAACTGCTCAAGTAAACGTCATAATTGACAATGATGTCCGCTGCTTGACAAGGATTTGACCACAACAAAGATTTTGAGTTCCAGAATGTAACTGTAGGCTACACTGCTTTAGAAACAATGGAAATATTTAGTTGACAATCTTTAGTTAGACAACAATCCTGTAAGCAAAACTGTAGCAGGATACATCGTAATGTGAAATTTGACTGTATTAGAAATGAAACTAGTGTTCACACTGATAGGAAAAACTTTAGAATAGTACAGTTGTCCGCTGTCTGCTTTAGAACAGAAGTATTTAGACATTGCCCACCGCTTACGGCAGTGGTAAACCAATTGGAATTGTCAACAGCAGACCTCAGGGTGTCCGTCCGGTTAAGACATGTTCTACTGTATTGCTTTAATTCCAAATATCAATTAATTATCAATAAAATTCAATAAAATATAACTTGAAAATAGGTTGTTGGTTAGTTGTGTCAGACAGTCATTCTTTGAGTTGGGAAATATAATTTGACCTATAAATTGAATTTGGGTCACAATTATTAAAGAAATCGTAATATGTAGGAGTATGCCTAACACTGAATGCAGCATACCTTCATCTTGTCCTTGCCATTCGTCCCAATTTTCTGTGAAATGACAATAATGAAATGAATGAAATATAGGTGAGAACGGAAGTATTATTAGAATAATACACTGAGATTGAACAATCCTTCAATCTTCATAATGTTAAGATTGGAATCTCTCAGAAACAGGGTCCGACAAAAGTAGGAATCTTGGAATCCGGGAGGTTTGAGCAATTCAGGAAAATTGATATTTTTATGATTTATAGGTCAAACTTTAACAAAAAATTTCTGAAATATATTGAAATGCGTCTAGGTTTCCAGAAGACTTGTTCTTTTGTCGGATCCTGCTCAATAAGTCTACAAAATTTTAATGTCTCAATGTATTCTCAATTTTTCTGATTACTATGGTTACTTAAATCAAGAAAGTTCCTAAAGGTTGAATATTCAGGGAAATAGCTCAGCAACTAGGAATTGAAACGCGGATCACAATGGAAGAAAATGCAATAACAAGAGCTTAAAACGGCAAAAATAATGCCTGAAATCTGCTAAAAGTCTATGAGGGCGGATTAGCTCAGATGGCAGAGCAACCGAACTTCAGATCGGATCATATTTGATCGACTGTGGTTCGAATCCCCCTAAGGTCAACTCAGCCTTGACTATATCTGAAACATCAAATGAGTACCATCTGAGGATGGCGGATGGAATGGTCCAGAGGGAATTGCATTGTGAGTAGCTGCGGCGCATCGTTGCGCATTGACAATCGGGACCTATCTGCCATGAAATCTGCTGAAATTGATCTGCAGTGTCGCGGCTGAGATCAACAAAGAGCGTTTAAAATCATTGCTCTCAGCGAAAAAAGCCAATCATCTAGAAATAGAGGAGTGGTACGGGTGCCTTCGGTAGGGCGACACCGTCTACATTACTTTTTTTACTTCTCATGCCTGATGTACAACACCCTAGAATGTTTTGGATACATTATGAGTAAATTCTAGAACATTTCCATTAATGGTTTTCATTTCCAAATGACATTATATTATGGAAATATTCATACCTGCAACTAATTCTTCATCGTCACTGAATTGTGGTTTTTCAGTGTCATCAACGTTATAGTAATCATTATTGAAAACATCCTTGAAATTAAAGAATTAGAACATTGTTAATTCAAGCAATAATTTATGCATCACTATATAACAAAGTAAAGAATAAATCTGAATTATACTTCTAAAGTTGAAATCATTTCAAAAGTGAAAGTGTTTTTTCATAGCAATAACGTCTTATGGGAATAGGCCTACTATAAGAATTATACAGATCGCATCAATTTTCATGCTAAGTAACTCTAGTAAGATCTAATGAGTGGTTTGGATTTTGATTTGTTAGTGTCCACCACTTCTAAATGAACACAGTTGATTGGTATTAATAGATGGGGAATAGACACACACATTACCATTGAGATATTGTCGGCCCGATCTTGCCAGAAAACACCAATACAAGAATAAAAACGTTAAATTATATTTGAAGACAGATCTCGACAAGTTTATACATTTTTGAACGTGAAAGTCATCTTATGAATGAGATTTAAAGGGACAACCGGCCGTTCATATCAGCTTGATTTTGAATCAAGCTTAGCGTACTTCAACGATCAATGTCAGTCAAGGCTTCAAGTTCCAGCATTATTCCAGGCACAGAAATAATATAGACGACAATCGCAATGTAGGCCTAAACACGCACATGATTCCTAATGAGTAGAGCCCACAAGTCATCCCCCCTATTTACGAATATTGTTTGATTAAAACCACAATGTGGGAATTTACATTCGCAATGTGAATTATATATACAGTCAAACCTGTTGTAATGGTCCCCTCTATATAACGAACACCTGTCTATAATGGTCACTCTAGCAATGTCTAAAATAGTATTTTCTATAGAATCAAACCTGTATATAAAGGCCACCTATCTACAGTGGTCAATTTATCTGCCTCTAGTAGCTGGCTGTTATATACAGGTTTCACTGTACCAGTATGCCGAATGGACACATATTCTTTGCAATTCTATAACAAATCTGCCCCCGTTAATATTTTACCTTCATCAAAGAATCATATTTGGCGGGGTCAAAATTTCCTTCTAAATCATCTTCAAGAAATCCAATTTTCTCGTTACCAGTGATTTCTAAAATTTAAACGAACAATTCATTAATGACAATGTTTAGAATTTTATTTTCTATTTGCCCATCAGCAAGAAACTGAACAAATCCGATCAGAAGATTTTTGTGTGCCAGTAGCATTTCTTGGACACAAAAATTAACCACAAAATGGTGACATTAAAAAAGTATTAAGTAATGTAGACGGTGTCACCATAGCGAAGGCACCCGTACCACTTCTCTACTTCTAGAGACGTGGCTTTTTTTCGCTAAGAGCAATGATTTTAAACGCTCTTTACTGATCTCAGCCGCGACACTGCAGATCAATTTCAACAGATTTCATGGCAGATAGGTCTCGATTGCCATTCCATCCGCCATCCTCAGATGGTACTCATTTGATGTTTCAGATAGAGTCAAGGCTGAGATGACCTGAGGAGGATTTGAACCACAGTCGATTAGATATGATCCGATTTGAAGTTCGGTTGCTCTGCCATCTGAGCTAATCCTCCTGACATTAGAAGTAGAGTAGTATCTTTTCATAATGTTTTGATTTGTGACATTAAACCTGTGTGCTCTCAAATTTAATTAGATAATCTCATCTTACCTTTTAACCTGTCCAATTTCTGCATGATCTCCTTTCTTTTCAATTTCTTCAACTGTTTTATTTCTTCTTTTTTCTTCTCCTTTTCCTGGAGAAGTGAGAAAATGTGTACGTAAAAATAATTAATGGATATAGAACTGTTACCAAAAAATGTATTAGAAATAATTAATTTCATTTCCTAGAAGTGCATTTAAAGTGAAAGCTCTTTACGTTCATAATTCAAAACAAACTATTTTCAATTGAAAATACGTTTGATTTTTATCGATATAGCGAGAATAATGTAATAATGATAATTTTTGTACAATGAACATATTTTTTGAACGTTAGAACATTATACTAACTACCATTATGGAACGTTCTACCAGAAGATATTGTCAATGAAAATAATTTACATACGTTCAGAAGTGGTTCAAATACCGGTAAGTTAGATTTAACAAAATATTGTTTAGTTTATCCGTAAAATTCTATTTAACTATCAAACTGTATATTATAAATTGTCATCAATTGAGGCTGTACATCAGTGGATGTCCTACGCGTCCCTGTATTTGCAACAGGTTAATCTTTTTTTAGATTTGGCAAATTAAACAACAACAACCACCAACAGCATAATTATCAATTCAAAATGGAATTCTTATTACCTTCTCTTTTCTTTCATCTCTTTCCTTCCTTTTTTGCTTTCGGCTTTCATCTTTCGTACGCACAGAACTTGCAATTGTCCTAGGATAGCTTTTGATCTGATGAACAACAAATTTAATTATAGATATGAGCGTAATGCAGCCTGATTATGTTATAAACTCTTGGCAACATGAAGAAGTTATCCATATATAAATTCTATATAATTTGAAAGATATCTCAAAATTACAGATATTCAGCCTGAGACAAAGCAAATTAGCAATATGCGCTGTAATGTGGATATCATGTGAATTCAATTGTATCTGAAAGTTTAACAGCAGAACTATCGAGTGAGGAGCTTGCTAGTGGTGCATTTATAATGGATGATGACAGCCCCTCCCGTTGAACATAATCTGATATATATACATATACAGCGAAACCTGATTATAACGGTCACCTCTATACAGCGGCCACCTGTCTATAGTGGTCACTCTTTCAATGTCTAAAATGATATTTTCTATTGAATCAAACCTGTATATAAATGCCACCTGTCTAAGTGGTCAATTTATCTACTTCTTTTAGTGGTAATTATATACAGGTTTCATTGTCTATATATATATTTATATTTTTATGTGTATTGTTTTCATGGAAATTAAACATTTTTGAACTTACATTTGTTATGGTTAGAAAAAATCAACATTCTAGATAAATTGACCATAATAGCCAGGTAGTCTTCATATAAACATTGAGTCAATACAATAATGTATTTCGTACATTATTGGTGTGGCCACTATAGAAAGGTTGTGTAGATGTAATAGCAGGTTTTTGTATACTTACAAATTCAGAATCTGGTTCTTCGTATCTGAAATTATATTTTCTTTCAAACTGTTCTTCTTTTTCGACTTCACTGTCCTAAACAAGAGAGAATAACAAAAATATACAGAAAAAAGGATAACTTCAAACCAAACACAGGCAGGGTCCGACAAAAGGCTCAGCCTTCTGGAATCCTAGAGGCATTTCAAAATTTTCTTCTGAATTTTTTGTTGATGTTTGACCAATAAATCATGAAAAACATCAATTTTCTTCAGAATTTTGTCTAGCCTTCCGGGATCTAGGATCCCAGGATCCTCACTTTTGTCGGACCTTAAACACGGGCAATTGGACAGCACCTTCAGTGTTTTACGGTGTTGTAAAAACAAAGCAGATTGCCTCATACACAAAAGACTCTATTAAGTCAAAGTTTTTTAACATTTTTAAAAAATGTTACCAATGCTGCCATTTTTAATATTTCTAATGTAATGTAACTGTTTTCATATTGTTATAAATATAATGTTGATCTTAATAAATTATGTTGTTACAAATTGCTTTTTCTGTCAAAAGGAGGAATGCTATAAATTTACGAGACATCGACAATGTTCCTATTTCAATATAATTTTGAAATAATTGAAACTGTTTTTACAACAGTTTCGATATATCTTATATCATTTTCAATTTTAAAGCGTATAGAACGAGAGCCACAGAACTAAGACGGCAGGTTTCTCCGGGCAACTATAAAATCACATAAAAGTGTTCATAAAAATATGCTAAACAATTACCTATTTCTTGTTTAAATCAAATTCTATTGTAAGCCCTTCAAAAATCTGATTTATATTTCATGATCAACGGTCAAAGCCTAAACTGTTGCAAACAACTGTGTTTTTGATTTATCGCCGATCTACATGATGAAGAATAATCAACATATTGCTTATTCTACAAAATGCTATTCACAGCACCATCAAGAAACTCCCAATTATCAAATGAAGATTTTGACCAATTTGGAAGTCGCTTGATGGTGCTGTGATTAGCAACTTGTACTTATTCTAATAAGAGACATTTTGGAGGCAAAAATTGCTTACGGTATATAATTGAGACGGTATCGCCCTATTGAAGGCGCCCGTACCACTCTTCTATTTCTAGGAGTAGCTTCTCTTGCTAAGAGCTGGATGATGCTACTTGTTTCATGTTTTAGATAGAGTAGGATAAGTTGGCGTGCGAGGGATTCGACCCACAGTCGAACAGATATGATCAAATGTCTGAAGTCAAGAGTATATCATTAGAAAATATATCGAACAATAATGCAAATGAAAACGCTACCTCTCCGTTCTTTTCGTCATCATCCCAGCCACCAACAACTTCATTATATGTGGGGATTCTAATGATTTCAATGAATAAAATGTGAAAGAATATGAATATTACATGCAAACATCTATTGTTTAAGTGAGTTCTGATTACAACTTTACAATCAAAGCAAGACGGTTGTCTCGTCTATCCGAGTTACTCGCCTTCATATACCCCAGTTGCCAGGACAATGTTTTGCATTGTAAACACAAACACTTGGGTAGGGGGGTCAATTTTTCGATTGCTTCGAACGTTGACATTGCTAAATCTTCTGTTCTCTAAGTCATTCAATTTAACACACATGTATGAAATGGTTTTTAAATTATTCAACACAAAACAAATTATAACTCAGTAAGGTGAGTAACTCGTTTACCCAGGTAACTCGCCTTCCTTGTAAACATGGCTAAGTTAGATTGGCGTATTTGGCGGTAAACATGGCGGTATTTGATCTTGTCTGTTACTACAGTAGAAACTGTTTATAACGGCACTCCTAGGGACCTTCAAAAGAGTACCCTACAGACGACATGCCTTTATAGCCAATTATTCATAAGAAGAAAGATACCAAATTTAACCAGGAAAATTAGTTATACCCAGCACGTGGTAAACAATAATCTGCTATAAAACGTGACGTTATCAAACATTGTACATTTTCTCTAGGGATGCACCGAAACGTCGTTTCGGCCGTCATCGAAATAATACAGTTTCGGTTTTTTTAGCCGAAATTTCGGTTTCATTTCGGCCGATTTTTGTCCCCCTGTTTTGAATATTTCAAACTAAATCCGAGTTAAAATCATTTATGTGTTCCATTGGAATACAAAAAGTTTTTGAAAACAAAGTAAGTAACTTGCAACAGAAGATAGATAATGATGCTTTTCCTGGTGATTTTCAGATCATGTGTTTAGATCATGCCATAACGAGCAATTTTATTTGTCCTCGATCTACTCCAGTATTATTTTCTTTTGCCTTGTGAAGAAATCCATTATGATTTGAATAACATTTGTTTTCACTGAGAACAATAAATAAACAATTAAATTAATCCACTTGTTTCTTCACATCATTGATTTAACCTTATTGGAGAAAACAATGCTCCAAATATTATATATCAGTCAAAAATAAATACATCGGAACATAAATTCACGAAAACAATCATGGCCGAAATTTCGGTGGGTGTAAAATACCGACCCTCCGACTCGCCGACCACACAGACCAGATTGATTTAATCTAGAATTTCCGGGTTGACATGACGAATACTTCACGGCGTTGTACAGAATATTTTGTATGAACTTTTGATTCATATATACGATATTTATTATTTCTCCAGTAAATATGACCGATAAGTGTGATAAGCGTCATATTTAGTGACCCTTAAAGCATGAATAGACTAGAATTGAAACTTCCAAACCATACTGTATATGATTTTGATGGGAATGTACACATTCGTCCGACGGTCCGTGCAAGTGCAACTTTTGCTTCATTATTTATTATCTTGCAAATAAATACGATGTCTGTTGAAGTCCTGAAGATTTATAAATTTTCTTTAAATGGTGGTTACAATTTTAATTTAATTACAATTTTAGGCTGAATTAGACTCAGACACTGTTGTTTGCCATTGCATGAAACCCCCTCCTTTCTAGTGGGGCTAGCTTTCATTTCGTAGGTGGGAGTTAGTTCACATCCGTTAGATTACGGACGTAAGTAACAAAGTTTAGATAACAGCGTGGGAAGCTATTTTATACCAAATAAGGTAAGCAGCACAGATGGAAGAGCCTGGGTAAGAAGGATGAAACAATGTGCTACTTTAGGCACACCTTGTTTTGGGTTAGTCACTCCTTTAGAGGAAAGCGTTGTTAGCGGTAGCAAAAGTTTAATTGAGCTTTTTGTGTGCAAGTTTTTTGGCACAGCAATTTTTACTGTTATTATTATTCTTAAATTTTTTATTATATATATTATTCACATAACTCGATTTCCCGATTTCACATAACTCGAACTCATATTTTTAACTCGTTGTATTTGGTATGTTAATTTACTATAGTCTGGGTGCTTGGTCATGTTTGGTGGGATGTCCAGGCTTCCTGTCCCTCCTCTCCAAGCACTTTGGAGATAGTTTGGAGTGTGACAGGTTCGCCAGTAGCAATAGCAGCATAAAAGCATATAGAAAGCATAAAAGCATATAGAAAGCATATAGAGCATAAAAGCATATAGAGCATAAAAGCGTATAGAGCATAAAAGCATTACAAAAGCATGAAAGCATACAGAGCAATAGAGCATAAAAGCATGTTGAAAGCATAAAATATATAGAGCATAAAGTATATAATAGATATCCCACCAACCAAGTACCTAGGCCAGAGCTCATCAGTGGATGAGTTTAATAGGTATGTTCTCTGTCGAATTAATTCTTCTAATTTGTTCAGCTCAACAATTCAACTGGGAAAGCATCGACACATTTATGGCACGCACATCAATCCACGTTGTTTATGTTTCGTAGTAATACATAGGCCTATTTACGAAGATGCAAAGGTGAACAAGGACGATACTTGAGCATTTACGGTATAATATTATAACGTTGGTACTAAAGTAAAGGAAAGAATACAGAAAATTAAGAAAAGTGAATGTTTTAAAACTTGAATAACTGTTTAAATTTACATGAAATTTACAGTCAAGGTTCCACATAACAATAACACGAATAATAACAATCCACATCTCGTAAATATGTATTACTACGAAACATAAACAACGTGGATTGATGTGCGTGTCATAATTGTGTCGATGCTTAATCTTCTAATAAAGAAAATTTATAAATCTTCAGCAGAAAGTTCTTACAAAATATTCTGCACAACGACGTGAAGTATTCGTCATGTCAACCCGAAAATTCTAGATTAAATCAATCCGGTCTGTGTGGTCGGCGAGTCGGCGGGTCGGTATTTTACACCCACCGCCGAAATTTTTTGAGCACATGGTCAGGTGAATTTTTGAAAGCGAGGATGACTTGAAAATGAGGCAAAACTTGATGATGGCTGCGATCAGCGAAAATCCTTGTTATAATCCTATCGAAGACTTTATGATGCATTGAAAGAAATATAGTATCGAACATTATCTTGATTTAGATAACCAAATGCGATTATTGGCTACATTTTACTTGTTCTTAAAAACTGGCCGGAATTAACCGAAACAGCCGAAATTGAAGGCCAAATTTCGGCTGAACCGAAATTTCGGCCAAGAGGCCGAAAAACCGGAAATATTTCGACCGAACCGAATTCGGTGCATCCCTAATTTTCTCCATAAATTTTTGCCTATAAATCAGGAGATTATCAATTTTCTTCTGAATTTTCTCTAGCCTTTCGAGATCTAGGATCCCAGGATCTCCATCTTTTTTGGACCCCGTTGTGACCATATAAAGTTATGAAAAGGGTCAGACAGAAGTAAGAACCCTACAATCCTAGATTCCAGACGGCTACAGCAAATCCAGAAGAAAATTGATATTTTGATTCTTTAAGACATCTTGCATCAACTCACATCCATAAAAGTGAGATGTTTTGAGATTCCACAAGACTAAACGTTTTGTTAGACCCTGGCCATTATAAACAGGTGGTCCTTGAAACAGGTTTCATTCGGTGACAACTTACGCATCATCATCCTTGTCTTTGTAACCCTTGTTCAAAATATAATCTCTCAAGAATCGTTCAGAATTATCTAGCTTTGGATCAGTCCAGTATGATTTCAGTGCATCCTATTAATTAAAGAAGATATTAACCATCGTTCATCCCATGACAGATAAGATAAAATGTTCCTGAAACTTAACATTTTAACTCCAAACAAGTTGAAGGCATCATTAATACATGTTACATCAATGACTGATTAAAACAACAAATGATATGATACTATGGTTGGGGTTCTTTATTGTTAGTCAATTTATTAATGAGTACAACTAATTGATTCACAGCACTGTTGTTTTATTACTACAGTGAAACCTGTATATAACGGCCAGCTCCGCGGGGTAGATAAATTGACCACTATAGACAGGTGACCTTTATATACAGGTTTGATTCAATAGAAAATACTATTTTAGACATTACAAGAGTGACCGCTATATATAGGTGACCGCTATAACAGGTTTGACTGTAATAGTGAATTAATAAAATCTATTATTGTAACTCTAACGAAAGGAGTCAAAGGATGTGTTTACACGACAAGTGGATTTATGAATTATTATTTTTTGGCTAATAAAGGTATAAATATATATATATATATAGTTTGGATTGCCGTTGCGTCTAGACATAAACAGGAAACCCGGGTAGAAATTAATTCCCTAATTTAATTAATCGAATACGGCTTTTCTCAGTGGTGGAATATAAAATAAGTCTCCGTTCTATGCTCTGAAAATTGCATACCAAGTCTTTCTTTTCATCTGCTGTTAAATGTTTTCCTTCACCCTTTAGCCAATTGACATAATCGTCTTCTTCTTTTTGCTAAAACAATAAAACACAACAATAACATCATTTAACCCGTAACTAAGGGTTAAGTTTCTTTGCTTAAATATTTACAAATTTTTCCTGGTTAATATTTATTGAAATAACGAACGAGTAAAACATGGGCTTCACGAATGCGTTCTTTGTATTATAGAAACTGGAACTGCTTCCATTTGTTTTATTCATTTATGTTTTCAGTTGACTTTCTGCTTAGTGTACGAGAAGAGTCAGGATCCCAGAAGTCTGAGCTAAATTGACCAAAAAACTAAAGTTTGTAAATTTTGTTAAACAAATTAAGTAGGATTTCTCTAGGCATTCTGACTACCATTCAGAAGCTGGGCCTCAATATTTTGTCTGTGGTGTAAATTGGATTTTACTATCTTCAACATTCTCAATTTCAAGACTTCGGAATTGGAATGAACAATGCCATGGTAATTCTGTATTTATGTTCATTTGGAGAATGGTTCATGTAGCATATCTAACGCTTCTGTGCCAGTTGATGTCTCTTGGACTCTACTGAAAATGAATATTATTTAATGAAGAAATTTATTGCTTCTTTTGAGAAGTTGTGGGGGCAAAGCGTAAAAACAATTCTAGAATGTTTTAGATACCTACTTTATCAGACCCTACTAGTTCTGCAAGCTTTCAAAGATTGTCAATCTGTGGTTCCCTAGTACACTATGCTGCACAATGACAGATAATAAGGATATTTTAATTTTAAACATGACATTGTTTAGATAGCATCTTACCCTTTCACCCGCAGTTTTGACACGCTTCTTTAGAAATCCATAGCCATCATCGTCCTCATTATTTTCATCATCGCTGTTTGCTAGAACATTCTTAAAACTGAAACAAGACACAAAATATAAAAATTCTGAGGATTTGAAATATTAACAAATCCCCTTACTGATGGAATAAATAATACTTTGGTTATACTTCATCATGTAGATCGGTGATAAAAAAAAACAGTTATTTGTCACAGTTCCGATAACATCTTCAAGCAATTTGTAAAGAAATCGACAAACAGTTTTATATGCTATATATTGTTCAAATTCTAATTTGCATAATAATTAATCTATTGTTCTATGGTTCTGTTAATATGCTAAACTTAACACACACTATGATGGAAAACAGAAAATTGATAATTTTCCGATTTATGGGTCAAACGTCAACAAAAACTTAATAAGAAATGTACTATATTGTTCAAGATTCCGGAAAGCGAAACCTTTTGTTGGACACTGCATAAAGCATAATTATTCATTTTCAATTAAGCCATGTCCGTTCTGTTCCGTATACAAATTAATTGCAACCTGTCAATTAATTGCAAAAATACATGTACACACATGAAACATGGGTAGCGCAAACATTTTGGTAACAAAATTGTTGAGAAAATGCATTCTAGCTATTCACAACACTGCTGAACAACAAGCTAAAATTATTTTAACAGAAGCGAGTCGATAAATCTGATTCCAAGATTCTTAAATGCATTCCTCCGTGCCACATCCTTACTATATAGATAAAATCATTCCGTATAATCCGCAGAGCAACCGAACTTCAAATCGTGTCATATCTGATCGACTGTGGTTCAAATCCCCCTGAGGTCAACTCAGCCTTGACTTTATCTGTAACATCAAATGAGTACCATCTAAGGATGGCGGATAGAATGGTTCAGAAGGAATTGCATTGTGAGTAGCTGCGGCGCATCGTTGCGCATTGACAATCAAGGCCTATCTGCCATGAAATCTGTTGAAATTGATCTGCAGTGTCGCGGCTGAGATCTAAGGAGCGTTTAACATCATTGCTCTTAGCGAAAAGAGCCACTCCTCTAGAAATAGAGGAGTGGTACGGGTGCCTTCGGTAGGGCGACACCGTCCACATTACTTTACTTATTCCGTATGTTAGATTTCAAATCAAAAGAGGTTTGACAGTATGTAGTATATAAAGAGAGCTAATTCACTACTCAACCTAGACGAGAATAGATGTGTTTCAATATGTTTTATTAATGTGAATAGACCACAAACCTGTCTTTTAAAGCCTTTTGCTCTTCCACATAAGACATTCCTTTTCCCTGTAAAAAGCAGAACAAATATACATTATCATTATATATTATTCCAGTTGTGAAGAGTGTCATTTAGTTACAGTCAAACCTGTTACAGCGGCCACCTGTCTATAGTGGTCACTCTTGCAATGTCTACAATAGTATTTTCTATTGAATAAAACCTGTATATTAAGGCCACCTGTCTATAGTGGTCAATTTATCTACCTTTAGTAGCTGGCTGTTATATACAGGTTTCACTGTATTTCAAATTATGAATTAATACTGCCAATTTATAAATGTATCGATGTTTAATTCATTAGCCACCTTTTCATTTGATCAACAAGGAATGGCAGATCACTTTCTTATGACTGTATTTGTGGCTAAACGTGGATTATATTTCTATTACAGTACGCACGTAGACCCCTGAATAAGTGCTGTGTAACCTGTTGGAATTTATCTATGTCTTTTAATTGACGTTATTCATTCATTTTTATTCGATAAAACTTATATTGCAAATGTATTATCATCGTTTGTTGCATATATACGTGTTTCATTTTAAACAAAGTTAATTTATGCCTTTATAGAAATGTCAAGACTTTTTGTTATCACTTGTACACAAACCGGGTAAGCTTGCAGCTTTTTTATACTGGCGTGGTTGGTTAGTGCTTTTTTGTGGAGCGTGTGTGAGTTTATTTGCCAGATGGATCTGATCGCCTTTTTTACCCGGATGGTTTGTTAGTTTGTATTTTTGAAACATTTGTGAGTTTTAATGGCTGGATGCCCTTCCTGACGCAAACCAATGTGCTTCTGCCAGGGATTGAATCCAAGACCCTGCGGATCGACATCCAATGCGCTACGCCATGACATAATATAACATATATGACATGACATAATACGCTATGACATTTGATTTACCTTAAGGTGATCTTGTATGTTACCGTCTTCATCACTCTCATCATCACTGATAAATGCTTCACTGAAATAAAATAATTAGGATCACATAAACATAGTGGATAGTATACTGGTAACTCAGTGGTAGAGTGACTGGGGTTCGATTCCTCGTCAGTGCACACATATATGTTCTTTGCATCTGTCTGTAAATTTGTGATGTTCCTCAAATAAACAAGTACTTGGCTTACGAGGTGGGGTGACTATCAATCATAATTATGTATGATTGAAAATCTTACATAACTATTATTATATGAAAGTAGAATACAATGTAGCAGCATAGATGGGAATAAAAAATGTTTGAAGATGTTGCCTAGCTTCACTGTAGTCTAAATTGTTTTTACATGACTGGTCTCAGACCGAGCCATCTATTTATAAGAGTTAGGACACGCAGTCGCAAGTTTTTGAGGCCTGAAAATCGCAATTTTCATTCCATTGAAAACGACATTTTATTTTTAAACAAAAAGTTTTTCGAATTCATGGTATTATTTTTGCGGGCATTGTTCAAATTTCGAAAGCCTGGGTTTAGCCTTCATAAAATCATCTGACTGGCATCTGTCCAAAGGATGCTGAGAGTGGCACATGAACGTGTGTCCAACTTCTTGTAAATAGATGATGGCTCTCGTCCCAGATGCAGAACAAAGCTTAGGGGAACTGCATAAAGAAAAACCTTGATTGCCTCCACAAGCTTTAGAACAGAGGTCAAAGAAAAGTACTCCAATGCAATTACAGGACTCCTGTTTTACTGATACTCAAACAACTTGGTTGGCTTGGCATCAGAGACGAAATGATATTCTATCAGCTTTCCTGGACACAGAAGATTAAATTCCAGCATGCTCCTTCACTGTTATCCACCCTTCTCCTTTTCACATTACAATTTTATCTGCATTACGATCCCATTCTCAAAATAGGATTTATACTTTCAGTGATGTCTAAAATGGAATTAGAAGAATGTGGTCTCACTGGAAGCGTTTGAGCTGTGTATCAATAGTGGTCATGTGACGGAACCTTGGGAGTTGATAGGCCTATAATATTTACCTTCCTCTGGTCAAAAGCTGCTGCCTTTCATAATCTTTCAAGTGCATAGGTTTAAGCGCTGTTGCTTTCTTTCGTGAGATGTTTTCATTTGATTCATCTAGTTGAAAATAGGTTTGAATAAATGTATTTAAGAAGGTTGAAATTTGGTATTATGGAAATACGCCAGGTATTCATTGAAATTAAAATTATTTATTCAAAGGTATCCACTGATATCAACATTGGATCATTGAATGATGCCACCACTTACGTTAAATTTGCAAGGCACGAGCCAACATTCCTAAACTTTAACTATTAAATCATGGTACATAAAGTGTGAAAAAGAACATAACATAAACATAACTTAGTCTACGCAGCATGTTTTATGGTCTGCATGATCTTTCCAAAAGCATGTAGGCCATATAATAGCAAGACCAAGACATGTCCTACCATTAAAAAATGTTTCATCTTTATCATATATTCTTGGATCTTTGCTTTGTAACATTGATAGAGTCTTCAAGAAATCTCTTTCAATGCCAGCAGTTAGAGCCTTGAAGTTTGAAAATAGGAAACATTGTTGAACAATTAAAAAAAATCAATAGAACCAGGTAGACAACAGCTAATCCTTTTACAAGATTATTCGGATTGCCTTGACAAGGCAACTGAATAGAATTTCTCAATTTAGATTTTCTACGAAAGTAAAATTTTGTATACAAAAAGCAAACATAAACTCTTCATCACCTTTGACAATACAATGTAAAGGCCGGTAAATTGACGATTCTTGCGTTCGTAAAAATACTGGCCATGCAAACTCTCTGTACACGGGTCACACAGATTATATGAATGACTTTGCCAACAACGAAGAAATTTCCTGGCAACACTTTTACTTTCGCCAACATTGACAAGATTTGTGAACTATGAGCCTTCTTTTGATTGGTCAACAATGACGCCAGCTTGTTTCAGGATTGGCAGGTTGACAAAAATTAATTCCGCAAAATCCTATCAATGTTGGTGCAGGTAAAATGTTGTTCGGCCACTCCTATTTGCCAGGAAATGTCTTCCTTGTTGGCAAAGTCATTCATAATATCTGTGCGACTCATGTATAGAGAGTTTACTATGGCCAAGGTTTTTTTCAGAACGCAAGAATCCGCAATTCAAACAAAATACCACAGTGGTAGTAGAATTAAAGATACAGCGTGACCACTTGCATGTTTGTGAGACACTTTGACACCACGTCTAATCTTAGCAAAGCTGTTGTTGAAATCAACCAATGATATTGCACAATATTTGTCACTTTTGGGGTGAAAGGGACACTAAACTTATCCTCGTTGTTTAGAAAAAGTATGCTTCCTTACAGCACTTTGAATAACCGCGTAACATTTGTGGTTAACAAGAAAACGCCGAAGCTCATAATGAGCTGGTTAATTCATAGCTGTAAGTGGATCACAAAACGCATGTAAGTGGGTTACCTAATTGGGTGTTGATTTTTACAAGTTGCATACGATAAAGGAATTTAATAAATTAAATCTTGTACATAAGGTATCATGTCTAAAGAAAATGACGGCAAGGAAATTTTATTTATTATTGTTAAGAATTCACAGAAATTTTTACGTTTTTTGCGTCTGATTGGGGAACAAGGCGGAGTGTAGTAAGCGAGTCACTGTTCTTCAACTCTCTCTAATTTATTTGATTTTTTATATCTGTTGAATTATTTTGAATAACAATGTTCCTCTTCTCCTGGAGTCTGCAGAAAAGGGCAGTTTTCGCCCAGATCTCGGGTGCGCAACAGCAAATACTTTGTTGACATCTGACCGTAAAATATCTAAATATCGTTAAATCTCGGGTGGGCCATTGCCAGGGTCCGACAAAAGTGGGGATCCTGGGATCCTAGATCCCGGAAGGCTAGACAAAATTCAGAAGAAAATTGATGTTTTTAATGATTTATTGGTCAAACATCAACAAAAAAATTCAGAAGAAAATGTTGAAATGCCTCTAGGATTCCAGAAGGCTGAATCTTTTGTCGGATCCTGGCCATTGCCATAATCTGCAGACTGGCTGTTATCAATCCAACCAACCGGTAGCAAATGAAGCAAATGTTAAAATAATTTCGAAAAACACTCTGTGACTTGTAAGTGGGTCACAAGGGCATTGCCCTAATCCTAAAGTAGATGTAGTGAAAATAATCAGCATTTTCAAGACTGTTGTCAGTTGCATCAACACTAACCTCGGCATTTTCATCTTCAGATTCGGATGTTGAATCATCGTCATCCTCCTCATATCTTGTATTGTAATCACCATGTTTTTCTTTCACTGTAAAAAATTAAATTAAATTGCACATCACTAATTCTAGCAAAGATGTTTCAAGAACGCCTTCAGACTAACCTTAGTATAAAATACCAATCAATGTCTATGAGGACAAGATATGAGGACAGGATATATCTGCATGCAGATAAGCTAACCCACCCTATATTACAGTTTACATTCAATATTCAAGTAGAGAAGTTTACTTTAGCTAAGTATCTAAACCAGGCAGTTGGAACTTGTAAGTTAGAAGACTCAGCACAGCAGCGCAGCAACGCAACGCACTATAATGGGTAAGGCTTATATATTGAAAATGAGCAGGGAGAGTGGAATATGACAAATTGACATTGGGATTCAGATCATTAGGATGATTTTGCATAGGCCTATAGCAGCGAACAAAATAATGTGGAATATAATTTGAAAGTTAGGCTGAAGGATTAAGGATTAAAGATAGAATATCCTAATTGACTCGTTTATTTAAGTTCTATTGCTATAGATATACAAATATTCCTATGGTAAATTTAATCGGCTGCACGTACATTGAGAAAGCTCTTGCTTTTCTTTGAAATTGTTGTATTTCTTTACATAGTCTTTGTTGACATCAAATACATAACTTCCATCTTCTTCATCTGAGCCAAAAAGATATTTCGCCATCTTGTTTGGGAGACCATGTGAAAACAAATCAACGTGATCATAATTCATAGCCTCTATGTCAGATGATGTAGTCTCACATTTCTGTTGTGGTCGCTGGTCGTCAACATGGTCGTTAGTAGCAGGGTAGTTTTAGCCTCATGAATTCACTTCATGAGAGCACGTTAGTTCGTTCAAGGTATATACTATAAAGAGTTTATAATTGATTAGCAGTATGTTTCAAATGTGTATTTCACCCATCCAGGGTACAGTAGTCATATTTGTTTTGTACAAACTATTTTGTTGAAATATTCTGATAATAATGTAAGAACTTACGGAAATCCATATGATAATTATCAACTGATAAAAGTTAATAATAAATTAAATTGGAAGGGAGTAATTAATTTAGCAACTATTAGCTAGTAATAAAATAACTATATATATGTAACTGGAAGATATTTAAATTGTAAGTGCTTACCAAGTTTGATCTATATCCTCATTTTGAGAAAAACGGAATCCGTGCCACTAACATGTAAAGTCTTGTTTTACGTAAATCTTAGACTGCGAGGGTCGAGGGACGCTTGAAATTGGCCTTAAGATATAAATACGCATTTACTAATATGTCTCATTTTGAGAAAGTAAATGCTTAGCACGTTTGATCAATTCGATTATTTCATCATTTTGAGAAAAACTGGTACCAACGTTGTAGGAGGAGGTGCCCAAGATGTGGATGAAACAGATTCTTGTTAGCCTGCGTGCAGATTGACTTTTTCTTCACATAGTCCGTCTGCGCATTAGCGTTGGGTATCGCGTACCAAATGTTTGTACTGAATTCATATTTATTTATGAAGCGTGGTTTCCTGCCATTTACTCAATTTCCAATATTTTGAAATACTTCTCAATTGTTCACATATCTTATTAACCAATCACAACCTATTACCAAAAATGTGGTAGTGGAAAGAACAATCAGTACGCTAAATTCGGCGCTAATGTGCCGACAGACTATTCGAAGAAAAGGTCTATCTGCACGCACTGGCTAAGTAAATGTCTGCTTATCAACATAGACTAGCGCCTTACCCTTACTCAAAACGTCTTACTATTTTGATTTTCATCATGCAGTAATCATAACAATCTAGAATGCTATACAACTCTGATAGACACGGGGGATAACTTCCATTGCGCTTCGATAGGGTTGTTCAAATGGAACTTTGGCAGAAATACCAAAAACATTTTTCACATAATGAAAAAGATACCCCAAATATATTTTTATGAATGACTTTGCAATTGCAAAGGCGTCAGAAGGATACCTCAAAAATATTCCACGACAAAGCATACCCTAAAATTTTTTCCGGATTTGGAATAAGGTACCCTTTAATATTTGAACGTCCCCCGTATACCAAAAGTATGGAAGTTATCCCGCGGGCTGATAGGTTACTTCTTGCAACAACATTTCAACGATTAAATCATTTAGGAGTTAACCTGCAAGCATGCAGTGTAATAATTACATTTAGATCGCTCCATCCTAACAAATAAATCAAGAACCATTATTTCAATCATCTTGGACACAAACATAAAACAAGCATTTAATAATCAGGTTCAAATTCCACGATTTGATCAATTGTCTAGCTTGCCAAATGCATTGTACAATATGTTAGTAAAGATAGTATTACTTTAGTATAACACAATTAAACTATTCATTATTGATTTTAAAAACAATTAGAAATGATACAATTCATCAACTATTACCTTATTATAGACATACAGAAGTTGTATAGGCTTTAATGTATAGGCTTTAATGTATAAATATAATTATATTATAATATATTATAATTATTAAGCATTTAAGGAAGAGCGTGGTAACATATTTCAATCTAAATAATAAATCCCAATATAGACTATTCCAGAATCTATTTAACTGATGTACTTGTTTGAGAATTGTTGAAATATTCCCCAATTTTAGGACAGATTATAATTGTCTGTGATAAATGTACAGTTTTGATCTTCATTTATGCTGATTGTTCTTGATTAATTCTTGTACGCTTAGCAGGAGCAGGACGTGCTTTTTTTGACGGTAAGATCTCAGCATGTTTTGATGTAGGCTGAGCTTGTATATGTCTTGAAACTGTCGATAAACCATCAACAAACTTTGTTTTAAATAAAACATTAGCATTATTAAACATGCCATCTTTAAGTGAAACAACAATAAATTGTGAGCTTTTAAAATGTGCTCTTAACATTTGTCCAATATTTTGTGTATGTGATAGATCTAGAGCAGCATCTACTTCATCTAAAATGTAGATTGGGGCTGGCTTGAAGCGTAACATTGCAAGAATAAGTGAAAGAGCAACCAGTGATCTATGAAAAGAATAATTACACAAATAATTAAATTAATCTCAATCCAAGCATATTGCATATATCAAAAGTATTGAAATACTTAGATTGTTATATCATATACTGATCTATATATTTAATATGTAATAATAAATAAACGCAACAATCATATTTGTTACTAATAGTTTCATGCCTTCGGCATCAGGAAAGCTGAAATATTTTCGAATTGCATTTGACATGTGCTGACATTTTGACGAAGCAAAACCACTGTTTCGCATGCGCAGTCTCGGAAATACCTCTATGTGCAACTACCTTTTTTGTATAACAGGCATAACAGGATAAACAGGCTTTCCACTATACTTTATGTGAATAGAGTATCTTTCTGCTGATTTGATATGCTGGACGGATTAAAGGGTTGTACATTTTATGTATTTTTTCATTATCCAGGGGATCATAATCGGGTCATGGGGAGGCTAGTTCCATATTTCTGCTATCACCCTGAAATTCTTTATAAACTCGTTATAGAGGGACGTTCAAATATTAAAGGGTACGTTTCCAAAATTCTGTCTGACAAAAATTACTGTTCGCTATCAACATTCTTTGAGATATACTTTTTTATCATTAATATTTGCTTAATTTTTCAATTTTTTTTTCAAGGTAATATATTTGGGACATCTTTTTCATGATTGGAAACATTGTTAATTTGTTATGGCCATTTTACCAAATTCAATTTGAACAACCCCTCGGATAGCGAGGTGGACCCTGGCAGGATAAGAACAAGTTTTCTCCACTTACCGTTGTCCTCCACTTAATTCTGTGAGACTTTCCTTCCATACATTACCAAATGCCACTTTCACTTCTAAACCTTCGAGAATACTTTGACCTTCAGGTGGTGATAGCTTAGCATTTGTACCAGGTAACAATGCTGAGAATATGCTGCCAAAATCCTGAAATTAGAAAGAAAGATAGATTATTAACAGCATTGGAGGATCAATTTCTTTCCAAATGTCCTATTCGTGTTCATTGTTGCAGGACTTCTTTTTGGATTTATCATTTTACAACAAACAGGATAAGCTTTTTTCACAGGGGTGGCAGTTGGTCAGTTGGTTTTTTTGGAGCATGTGTGAGTTTAATGGTCGGATGCCCTTCCTGAATCGGAGACACCAACCAATCATATGCCAGGAATTGAACTCAAGACCCTGCAGGCTGATGTCCAACGCCCTAACTACTACACTAAGGCCCGTTAGATTAGCAAAATGCATATTTACAAACTACAGCTAAAATTTATCTTGCCATAAAATAACATCCCAAGATATTTATAATCAGGGTTCGACAAAAGTGGGGATGCTTGGATCCAAGATCCGGGAAGGCTAGAACAAATTCAAAAAACAAACAACAAAAAATTCAAAAGAAAATATTGAAAACTTTGCAAGTATCCAGAAGGCCAAACCTTTTGTCGGGCACTGTATACAATTGAACGGGGCGTACAACAAACAAACACAAACCTATATATTTATAGCAATCTATGGATTGTGTGTTTATTCATTTCAGCTTGTTAAAATTCTAAAGCTGTGATGCCTTCTTATGGATATAACTCAATTATCGGTTATAACTTGAATATGGTATACTAGCAATGGGTTACCCTCCCTAACCCGCGTTGCTGGTGGTCTACAGAGACTGAAATTGATCTCACATTTATTTGATTGTAAATTATATAGTGAATGGGGCTGCAGAATACATGTGTAGGAGAAACTATAACTGCATTCAAGTCACAAATTGTTTTCTGTTTTGTGAAGTTCAGTGAAATTTCCATATTAAATATTTATGCGTATTTTAGCATGCACATTTTCTTAAATTGAGTTCTGCTATAGCGTTGTTCACATGCTCAGGGATCACGATCTGATTGGCTGAGAGTATGGAGAGGAACAATGGTGGGATGACATTCACAGAGTCAATGATGCATATCCGTGAATATGGTAATCGAATAGGGGAAAACCTCTGTTTTGGTAGTTTGCAGCCGAAAACCGTAAAAATAAAGCTATGGAAGAGTTTTTTTTTCATTTCGATACAAAAAGGATAAACCAAATATAGTGACATAGCTTTGACATTAACCATGGTTTGAAAATCAGCGGGTACAATGATAAAATTTACAAAATATTTTGTTGAAAACTGGTGTATTGAAGGGTGAACATACAGTTTTGTGAACTCTCTTTGTTATGTTAATTGATTACCTCATTAACTTGTTCCCATGCTACTCGTAGAGCATGATTTTTCTTTTCATCTAAATCTGTTATGACATCTTCAATTTTCTTTCGGTCACCATCTACAATCCTTTTCTTTTTCATGATATCGTGATACTAAAATAAAACGCATAAATGTAGTCAAATTATTATCTAGTATAATATGCGTGTTTTGCTAATGTTTGCAAACTAATATTCTTATTACTTTCCTTGAGTGGGCGGTTGTAAGTACAAAAAAGTTATCAAATTAAATCAAACAACGCACATTATCATACTATTCATAGGAGGATTAGCTCAGATGGCAGAGCAACTGAACTTCAGATCAGACCATATCTGATCGATTGTGGTTCCAATCCCCCGAAGGTCAACTCAGCCTTGACTTTATCTGAAACATCAATTGAGTACCATCTGAAGATGGCGGATGGAATGGTCCAGAGGGAATTGCGTTGTGAGTAGCTGCGGCGTTATGTTGCGCATTGACAATCGAGACCTATCTGCCATGAAATCTGTTGAAATTGATCTGCAGTGTCGCGGCTGAGATTAACAAAGAGCGCTTAAAATCATTGCTCTCAGCAAAAAAAGCCACTCATAGATAGAGGAGTGATACGGGTGCCTTTGATAAGGCGGCACCGTCTACATTACTTTTATGCTATTCATTAAAAGTCATATATATTCAATATTTCATGTTTCAAATAAAAATGACAATGCTTGACTGTATTTTCACTTTTTGATTCAATTGTTACTTTCATATTAATTTTAATTTCACATCTTTTTCTTTCTTGATCAAAGTTTTTGATTAACTAAGCAAAATTAAATTTAGGTCTTGACGTAAATTACAAAACATGTATCGTTACGTAGATGTTATTTATAAAATAAAAATGGCAAATTTAGTTTGATCGATCACTTTGGATGATCAATTATATGGTGCATGTATGAGAGGTTACAATACCTTCCTTTACAAACTGTTGGACCCTCTGTGAAAACAGTTCATGAAAACAGGCAACTTGGCATTATGAAAATTTCATGAACTTTGTAAAATTTTCCACTGTAGATTGTTGTAAAACAAGCTTCTCCTAGTTGAGAATCGAATTAGAAACCTCTGGAATTGGCTTGGAATTGTCTGAAATCTAATTGGAAATGTCTGAAATTCACTTGGAAAAAGTGTAATGTTTTAGCTGAAATGTACTTCTCGAAGAAAAAAGAGTGCTCTTAGAGAAAAAGAACACATCAGCTCATTGAGTGATGCTTTTATGCATGGCAGAGGCGGTAGTCATTTCACCCAAAAAATTTGTTCATGAAAAGTTGAACGATTATCTAGGGGGTTGAGCATACCCGCCATGTCTATACTGCCATGCCATGTCATAAATAAATTACCTTTTCTTCAGCTTTTCCGAGCATGGTCATTGCTCTTGTGTTGACTTTCTTCTTTAATTTTTCTTTAGTTTCTTGTAATTTATCAAGACGTTTTAATGCATCTTTTGGATCATTCACATTAAAATCATAAATTGTATTTGCAACACCAAATTGATTTTGTTCGCTAGCAATCCATTCGTAATCAGATAGTAGTTGTTCGACCTTTAAACAAGAAAGAATAACATCATTGACAATTTGATATTTCATAGTCATTCCAAAGCCGCTATTGCATAGTTTATTAAATAGTCAATCGAAGCTATCCCAATATTGTGGTGAATATTAAAAAACATTGGCAAATTAACATTTTAAATTTAACTGTGTAAGATATTTGGAATCTATTGTGAGCAGCGAGCGTAAAAACCAACAGAATGCAGCAGAATCTGATTTTGGAAAATTAGAGCAAATTTAGAAGAAAATTGATATTTTTATGATTTATTAGTCAAACTTCAACAAAAAATCCAGAAACAAGGCTGAACATTTTGTCGGACCCTCAATGCAGGATTTGTAGACATAAAAAGCCTGAAAATTCTTTTGTCTCGGTAGTAGCATGTGTTTACTGAATAAAGAAAAGTTATATGGTCAAACATGAAATTGTGACTTACCCTGTATGCAACAGCCTCGCTCTCTTTGTTGCATTTCGTAATTTCATGATTAATCTTTTTTGTTTGAAATTCTGAATCGGAAATGTCTTTTGCACATTTAGATTTTTCTGCCATTTTATCCGATATTTCTTTACCACATGCTTTCAAAAGATCTCTGTGTTCTTGTAATTCTGATTCAAATGTTTGAATTTCAGTTTTACTTTGTAGTGATTTTTCTTCCAGATCTTTTGAAGCTTTTTCTAACGTTGCTATGCTCTCCAACGTTAATTTTACCTAAAACACATCAAACGTCACATGAATATGAAAAGTTAATGGCATGACGCTTCCAAGTCAAATAAAAGTACAGGCAAACAACCTCCCAAATGGCCAGTGAAATTATTTATTTAATAGTGTAATAATGAATAAGGATTAGTTCTCGCTTCTAATTCTACAACCTGTTTTGTTTGCCTGTATGTATTTTGCATTTGCCTGTATTGCTATCATTGTGTTCTTGGTAAACGACAGCATTTGGGAAGTGTGGCATTCAGCAACTCGTTCAAGGATTTCAAGTTTCATGTTGTAATTGTGATTAAGAGTGTAGAAGATTTTAATAGTATAGCATATTAATACATTAAGGAGAAACGTACGTATATCTACTACAGAGCCAGAGTAGAAACTCAATTCAAGCTATTTAAATCTGGAATCAGGGATTGACTGTCAAATACAGTCCAGTGTTGCTATTATACAATTTTTGAGATAAAACATCACTTAAAACTTGCAAAGATTAGTTAAATATGCTAGGATTGAAAGTGACTAGATGGAGCCTACTTGAAATGAAAACACTGTGCACTGGTAGCTCACTGGCAGAACTTTGTGCGCAAGGCTGGGGTTTGATTCCCCGTTGATGCGCGTATGTTTGTCTTGTTCTTTAAATGTGTTTATTTCCCCCAATAAAGGAGTGCCTGTGCTTACGAGGTGACTATCAGTTATCATGTAGTTAAATAAAAACAGAATACAGTCAAACCTGTTATAACGGTTAACTCTATACAGCGGCCACCTGTCTATAGTGGTCACTCTTTTAATGTCTAAAATAGTATTTTCTATTAAATCAAACCTGTATATAAAGGCCACCTGTCTATAATGGTCAATTTAACTACCTCTCTTAGCTGGGCGTTATATACAGGTTTCATTATATTATTCTATATGTCTATGGATTGATTCATCATGTATAAATAATGATTAACGTTGCTGCATCCTGATTTGAAATAAAAATAAAGTTTAACATGAAATTATAAAACCCTTAACTGATAGTCACCCGAAAGCATCGGTGCTTGTTTATCGAGGGACATTTATAAACACATTTACAGAAAAATACATTACAAACATGTGTGCAACAAAGAGGAATCGAACCCCAGCCTCCCATTCAAAGTATGGACACTCTGCTGCCACTGAGCTACCACTGTGCGTAAGTCACTGTACATACGTTAGTACGTCACTGTACGTACATTACCACTCTGTCACTGAGTTACCAATGTACGTCAATTGGAATGAATAAAACTGAACTGACCTGTTCATGGAGATTTTCCATATCACTTGTTAATTCTTCTGTTTCAAGTTTCAGTCCTGTGATTTCCTAAAGAATGGATAAAAACAGTTGTGTAAGAATGGAATTGATTTATATTATATGGAGTATATATAGATTATATTAGATGGCGTAATAGTCTAGTAATGCATATAATTAAGGTTTCGTGTTGTTAAGAGATTCAGTCTAGCTTGCTAACTGTCACAAACGCTTGTGTTTTATCTGCGTATATTCCATGACCCTAATATAATCTATATATATACTCCATGATAGAAGTTGAATGTATCTAATAATTTGTAACCAACAGTAACAGTTTCACAATGAGGGTTCATATTAGAAAATTTTGAAAGCAAATGAAGGCCGTTCTGTAAACTTAATTTTTGGGACATCAGTACGAATCTTTCAAAATGATTGCAAAGTTAAAAGCATTGATTGTCAATTAGAACGTAGGGTGCAGACGTATATTCCTTTTGCGATCTGTGCTGACGTTCTGAACAATACTCTTGAGAAAAATTCCTTGAGTTCATGAACCGATAAACCGAACCAATGAATTTTGGGCGACTTTATATTCATGAACTTAAACATTTTTCTGCAGTGTAAGTATCAATCAATTGAGTAATGCAGACTAGTATGTGCAGGTTATATATGACAATGCACACATGTCGAAGATAATCATGTGTACATAAGCAACAAGTAAGAAGAGATATAGATAATGATAAGCAATTGGCGCACAGTCTCCTGTGAACTATCGATATTTGGCGCACAAGAGGGCACGTAAGGAGAAAACGAGAAGGCATCAGAAAATTATGAGTTTTATCCATAGTGACTAGAACTGTGCGCCAGTTGCTTTGTATTATAACTTATATGGTTTATTTTCACAGGACTTCATCTAATGTTATGTAGCTTTGAGGGTTTTAATCGTAATTTTTGAGCAGTTTATCGTATTTCAAGCTGTGAGTGTGAAAACTAAAACTTGCCTAGTCAAAGGCCTATAGTTGCGCCATAAATGAAGTTTGGAAAGTGAGCAGCAGAAAAGGAGTTTAATGATAATGAAGTCTATTGTGTTTGTTGACTGAGTCGGTTAGGGTATCTATTTCGAATAGATAGACTTTTACAAGGACAAATATAGAAAATTCTCATGTCTGGCAACTACCTGTTCTTTTTGCTTGTAGTTCTTCTTTGATTCGTCAGCTTTGGATTTGGCTTGTGTAATTGCATTCTCGGCAGCGACTAATTCTTTTTCACGATGTGATTTTGCTTCCTAAAAACGAAACACACAATAGATGAATCAGAAAACAAGTTTGCTCCATTCAAAAAAAAAGGAACCAATTTAAAATAGACAACTATTCTGTTCAAATAGCAGACCTTTGAAACTTTGATTTCAAACACAATGTTGAGATAGAACATTGAACTTTATGTCGAACCCTGATTATATTTGATTAAATTTTCAAGAGTAAGTAAAAACTGTACCGAATTGTGTTATCTAGCATCATAGCACGTGATCTGGCGTTTCAAATGCAAATCATGATATCATCTTACCTGAATCCAGAAACATTTCAGTCAATTTTCACATCAAAAGTTAAATCATTAATTTTCTGAATTATTTGAGAAATTTTCTAACCTTCATTTTTGCTTCTAAATCAGTAACCTTTTTCGTTTCCTGCTGAAGTATTGTTTCCGACGAAGTAATTAGCTCTTTTTGATCCTCTGAAAGAGATTAAACAAAATTAATCATATTGTCTGGTTTTTTCAACATTGGAGTATAGGCTACTGCTACAGAATCACATGCTGTTGTACATGCTATACCTGTTAAAAGAAGTGGAAGTCAACACACTTCTTTATCGATGTCATGAAAATAAACCCACAGCATAATAGACACATTAGGACATCAATATCTCCAGTCATTTCGTTTCGGGTCGGTTTCAATCTTTCATTCTTTTCAGTGGATACACAATATACATCAGAATCAATCATTTATTTTTTTCAGTAAAATCCCTTATTTAAAGTTCATGAACTTTTTTCACAAGTGACCTTCAATCCCCTTTTAAAAATGTAACATGCCACCATTGAGATAGAAACAATAGTGTTTAAAAGAAAATTAACAAGAACATCTTTAAACAGAGAATGCAACGAATCATTGGACAACAATAAAGATTCAGTTGGCCTTCTTTCCTGCATAAAATACTAACCAATTGCTTGTTCGAGTTGTTTGACTTCTTCTAGCTTTGCATGATGAGTGCTAAGGCGAATTCTTTCTTCTGCTAAACCAAGTTGTTGCTTGAGTAAATCAAGGCGGTTAACAATGTCCCCGTCCCTAATGATGTAAAAAGATAGGCACAGAGTTAAACTACAACACATCAAAGGACTTTAAAATTAATTCAAACTATTTTCTTTAAAATTCAAAATAGGATTTTAGAAAAAGCGTCAAGCAAGTGAAACACAGTTTTTGGCAACGTACAAGCCAAAAAAATTTAGAAAAATTCATTTTTTTTCATTGGTGTTTTCACAACCAAGTAGGTCTACATTTATTTGCAGGAAAGCGGCTGTATAGTATTGAAAACAATAAACATTACACACTTTTTCTGGGCAGCTTCTTGATTAGAAATCTCTTTCATAACTTTCTGTAATTCTTTTTGTTTTGCTTTTAGACTTTCAACAGCAACATGAAGATTGTCAAGATTTTGAAGAAATGAAGGTCCTTGTCTTCTTGAACCTGTCAATAGAAGAAATTAAAATAATACACTGTGAAGCTCGGATAGACTGAATTGCACTGAAAATCTACTGGAATGGGTTGGGTACTGAAGTTCACCAGGCACCTAAATCTAGATTCTTCTCATTCTGCTGAAAAATTGCTGAAATGCACCTTGAAATTTGAAAGCTACTGAAAAGTGCCCAATTCAGTGGCATATCCAGTGAGTTTTCAGTAAGTTTTCAGATTTTTAAAATCTGTAGTGATATCATATGAAATCCATGAAATGGCTATTTTCAGAAGAGTCTAGAGGTCAATACATTTAACTACAAATCCTAAAGCTGAAACTTTGGATTCTATTATTGGGACAACGTTTCAACTTTTAATAAAAGCCAAACAAATTGTAACTTTTCGAAAAAAATTGTCCCTAAAGATTATGCATGGAAATAAAGTTCCATCAAAAAGGAGGAAAACCCTTAAACACTAATTAAAACAATAGCTAGATTAGTGTTTCCTTGGAACTCTCGCATGCATGACGGCATAAGACTGAACAATTTCATGACTGAAATATTAATGTCTGCATTTACTTAAATGCATATTTTGCCTAATTGAAATACAATTAGTAATATTTTGTAAAGATGAAATAATGAATGAACTAGATGAAATAACAAGACTTAATCCAATTAACAGTAAGTCTGATTAACACGTCAATAAATAACATACCTCCAGATAGGGTTCCTGCAGGATCAAATACATCGCCTTCTATTGTGACCGTTTTATGGTTGGTTTTGAAAGCAGCCTTTAATAATAGAAACATAGAAATAATGTATCATATATATTAATATTGTAACCGTGCAGACTAGGATTTGTTATTTACAAAGAATGTTTTATATCCAATAGGAAATTTGTGTAGGATTAGCTATTTATTATCTAAAAAACTATAAATTACATTAATTTTTACCTTTGTATTTAACTTGAAAATGGGCTCAGTTGAAAACCCGAAACGTTGCTAATAAATTTATTTGCTGCTAGTTATTGAGTAAAATTATCGTCTAAGAAGACTCTTATTGAATTTCTTGCCTATTTCATAATTAAATAAATCATTTTACCTCTTTCGCCTGATCAAGTGATTCGCAAACAAACGTCGAACCAAACACAAATTTCATGGCTGCATCTACTTCTTTCTCATAACCAACAAGCGACAATGCAGTGTGACAATTATCAGCACCGACCAATGATTTTGCTTTATTTACAATGTTAGCATCTATTGAACGGGAGGCGATCTTGTTTAATGGTATAAATGTCACACGTCGTTTCAACTCGCCTTTTTGTAGCAAGGCTTTTCCTGTCTTTTCATTATCGATAACAACATTGAATAACTGAAGAAAGAAAACGTTATTATAATCATATTAAAATATTGACCAGACAATGAATGAATGTTAATATTTTGTAATTGGATTTTATTTTTCTTAATCTGAACCTTGCAATCTAAGAAACACGATGATTTTATGTATTGACAGGATCCAGTAAATATATGACTGCTAACCTCTGAACCGTCCATGACAGATCGTCAATTTAGGCTCATGAACACACAGTTCATGAACTGAAGTTTTGGTTGACAGTTCAAGAACCTTTTCTAGAGTTCATGAACTGGTTTATGAACATCCTTAAATGGTATGATAAATGAATTTCAAAACTTTTAGTTATATTTCTAAAATTGGGATTTTTGACATTGTGAGTTATTTAGGGCTTACTGGGAATAATTAGCGTTAAAGGGGCAAAATTGACCGGCGACCGCTGCGAGCTCAAGTTGAATTTAAGCTTAGCATAATTCAACCGTCTCGCTTTGAAACTATTGTTATACGCAGGCCTAATTTGTAATAAAATTCATGTCAACAATGAACATTGTGTTTTAAACAATAGACAAGCACGTGATCCTAAGTTCGTAGCGTCTGCCGGTCATTTTTGCTCCTTTAAAGGGGGCTGATTCCACAGTAAGATAGTAAAATACCTTCCCACCAGCAATAACTTCCAAACTGGTTGCCATTTTTACATCTTTCACCTTAATCAATCGACATACCAATCCTTTCACCTGTGAAATATAGCGAAAATAACAATCAAATCGGAATTGTAAATAATCAACCTTTTTACCAAGGTTGAAAACTACTGAAAAGTCCTCAATTCAATTTCTTGTCCATAAAGTTTTCAATATGTTTTCAGTAGGTTTTCAGATTTTCAAAATTTGTAGTGATACCAAGTAGTGTACACACAGCCATGTAGAGTCATAGACACAGAAAGACACGCCAAATGGTAGTTTCCCTTCGTAATTTCATGACTTCATAAATGTGAGTTTGCTTGAATTTTCATGAACACTTCACAAATGCCTCAAGAACTATTCATGAAAAGTTACTTTTGTATATTTTAATTCGAACACTAACAGGCAAGGAAATTCCTTTGCTTGGAAGGCTACCTGGCATAGTGGAATCATCAAAGCCTAACTGACACTTACTGAATCACGCTTGAACCCAGGTGATGGATCTTTGTAATCAAATTGAAGTTGTGGAAATCTATTAAAAAAGGGAGAGTTGTCAATAGTTCAGAACAATTAGGTTCAGATTTCAACAAACAGTAGATACGGTATATAGCTGCCAGAAATGATATGTGGATAAATTGACTGATATATACAGGTGGCCTTTATATACAGGGTTGATTGATTGCAAAATACTGTATGTATGTATGTAAGTATGTATGTATGTATGTATGTATGTATGCATGTATGTATGTATGTATGTATGTATGTATGTATGTATGTATGTATGTATGCATGTATGCATGTATGCATGTATGCATGTATGTATGTACGTATGTATGTATGTATGTATGTCCAGAACAGTTTTCTCCGTCAATTGTAGCTCTACAACTTTGAAAAACATATCATAGTAATGAGTATGATCAACATATTATTATGATGGGTTTCGTTTTTTAGATTTTGCTTTCTGTTTCTCGCATCAAAAGAAAACGTATCATGTGATTTAGCTTTGCGTTGCGACAACAAATCAATTTTGGCTTCTCATTTTTCACACGCATTAAACTATAAACTTTTGAAACTTTTACTTTTGATATCAAATTTCACCGGGTGTCTCGCCATTCAAAAACACATTTATTATTGTTTACCTAACTTATTTCTGGGAATCAGATTTATCGACTTGCTTCTGTTAAAATAATTTGGTTTGGTGTTCTGTTTCGAATAGCTAAAATACATTTTCTCAACAGTTAGTTACTGTAAAACTAAAGCCCAAATTCACCCAGCAACGCGGGGACTCATTGCTAGTTTACAATATACCCTTGTGTGCTCTGTCCCAGTCACATGATTTCATATATCCAGGGATACTAACGTTATCTCACTTCAAGGATTCTGTGTCTCAGCGATTGTCTCCGTGAACAGTAGTGTGAAGACTTAAATTCTACTCATACTTCCTTCTTGGGATGGTAAGAAATTTTTGCATAAGTTATTGAAATACAATTGTTACCCTTCATACATGTGGCGGGGAAGGGGGAAGAGTATATTAAAGACGTTATCCTTTCAAGGATAAATTGGGCTTATGATGCAGGCTAGCTTATTGTTGGAGTGACTACTTAACATTGTTGTCGGTTATGGCATGTTTGTGTTAAAATCTAGAAAATTGTTGTGAAGCAGAAAAGCATATCCGAGCGTGGGAGTCAAACCAATGAACTCTGAATGTCCAGTCCAGTGCTCTAACCTTTGAGCTACGCAGTCATCTGATTTAGCCTCACAACAACTGCAAGTCACTCTTTCTTATGCCAGCTGTGAACTCAACTAGTTACAAAGCACACTGATAGTTTAGTCTATCACATGAGTTGATTTGCCAATTGTCTAGTGACGACTTGCATTTTCCAACAGTGTGACTGTCCACAAACATGGGTTACAGGTCTACTGAGTTTGTCGAACCTGCTTCTATTTTATAAAATCTTTACCTGGACTCGATGGAATCAACATCCTCTTGCAAATTATTTATTTCTCCTCCAAGTGCATTCCTAAATACAAGGAAAAGTTACACAAATCTTATAAACCAATATAGAAAAGGAAGAACAACCTTCATTCATAATAAACATTCTATTAACAACCCTGAAATGTATTCAACTTCGATTTTTATAGTCTCAAACACACAGGGATATCTTTAAAAATTAGGAGGAATTTTATTCTATCTTTCAAACCTCAATGTTCGGCCCTTACCATGCTAAGTATTTGATATTCTGCATTTGTAATCTTGCCTTTTGAAGGAGCGGTTGACGGTCCGCAGCCATCAAATACCCTACAAAGCTGTTGTGCCAGAGCCATCTATTTACAAGAGTTGGGACACTCATGCCATTTTTGTTTTGACGATAGCGGCACATGAAAGCGTGTCCCAACTCTTGTAAATAGATGGCTCTGTGTTGTGCGGGTGATGTGACATAAACTGAAAATCCTCTATTGTTGAATCAATAATAAGACTTACTTTGAAGCGAGTAGATCTTCCAATGTTTGTTTATCAAAATTACATTTCTCTCTTTGGCTCTATAAATGAGATAAGATGACTATAAGACAATGTCAAAGCATTCAATGTTAGATGTGGATTAGATATGTGAGGGTCGTGTCCTGTCAAAACCATATACAGTAAAACCTGTTAATTATTAGCCAAATTGACCACTATAGACAGGTGACCTTTATATCCAGGGTTGATTCAATAGAAAATACTTATTTAGACATACCAAGAGTGACCACTACAGACAGGTGGCCGCTTTATAAAGGTGACCGTTATAACAGATTTGACTGTAGTAAAAAATGAATGCATCAAAATGGGCTGAAAACAAAATCATTTATAAATTAGATACACTGTGAGTTTTTAAAATACTGAAAACCTACTGAATAAGTATTAAAATTGTAAAGAAGTACTAAAAAAGACTACTGAAAAAGAATTTAACTAATACTGATTACTTCCAGTAGGCCTACTTTTAAAGGCATAATAGTGATTACAGGCTCAAACTTAAAAAATGAATGCCATTCGTCAAGCCAGGAGTAGTGTAGATCATCAGTCAATTTTATGCCTTTAACCATCATAGTGATACTTGGACCATACTCAAACTATGGTAAACAGGTTCATACATACATCTAACTTCTTAATTTCATTCTGCATGGTCTTCAACGAAGCAGAATCTTTTTCATATTCCTTTTCTGTTGCTTTCAAGTCATTACGCTTTGGTTTAAGTTGCGATTGGGAATCTTTCAATCTAGGCAGAAGTAAATTAAGTCAAATTAATTTTAAGACAACTGTAATTTAGATTTTCTATTACCTTTTGTATGTGATCTATTGACAGAGTAGTGTTTATTTCTTACTCTGACCTTTGAAGATTTCGATCAGCAATATTTTATGTTTTTTATGTCAAAAATCAAACTACAGTCAAACCTGATATAGGGGTCAGCTCTATAAAGCGGCCACCCGTCTACAGTGGTAATCAAACCTGTATATAAAGGCCACCTGTCTATAATGGTCAATTTATCTACCTCTCGTAGCTGGCTGTTATATACAGGTTTCACTGTATAGTTAAAAGTTTGTAGCTGCTCTCTCGTTACAATTAACTAAATTTTCCATTATTTTCTTAGGTTATTTATTAAAATTTTGTATGAAGTTAATCACCATTGCAATTGATTTTGAACAATTGAGTGACTTTCTCCATGACAACTAATCTTTCGAGAATACAAAATGCCAGACAAGACTTGAAAATTATTTGTTAAGAAATGTAATGTAGTCACTAATAGGAACTTTTCATTCCCGTTAGTAATGCTTACGAGTATTTTTGAATTTTGGACAATTAAAAGGAAATATCAACAGCCAGAATTTTCAGAAATATACTTATATTATAAATATTATATTATATTTCTGTATCTTAATTCCTAGTGTAAATATGATGGGAAAACTAGGATTGCCAGTTGCTGAACTTCAAAAATTGAAGAATATAATATTTACAAACATTTATGAACTGTTCTTCTGAAACTATGCAATGATTCCTAACAATTTGATTGGTTGTTGAGCATGCAGATGAAAGTCAATGAAGGCATGCGGCACCCTTTGTTCTAAAATAATAGAATGATTCATACCAATTTGATTGGTCGATTGAGTGTGCAGGTAAAGCTCGATGAAGAGCGCCAGGGTTGAAATATGGTAGAACACAAAACAAATAATCGAAATGGCAGAACAACCAAACTTAAGTTTTGGGCATGATTTAAATAAATTGAAAAGAATGATACTAATAACAATGGAGTCTGGAAACTTGGAAACCTGGTTTGCGGAAGGCTAGCAAAATTCAGAAGGAAAAAGCAAAATACTAGATATAAAGTTAAAATAATTAGAAAAATATGAAAAAAATAAAATTTCAATTTTACATTTTTATGTCAGTAAAATTACTCAAACGTTCATCTGAAAAGTTGAGGTTTGCAGAAGGTAAAACGTTTGTCGGACCCTGATTATGGAAGCAGGTTTCCCCAAAAGAATGTTGAAAAACTTTACAAACTTAAATGAAAAGGCAAAGGCAACAAAGTATTTCACGCTGCCACGGCTGCAATGATTTATTTGAATAAACAGTCTAGATATAGATATATCTCAGTACTTCAGTTATTGTTGATAAAATAAACAACTAAGTAACTAAATAAATAAATAACAGACCAGAACCATTAAGTACTAAATATGTTTTGTTTTAGAAAAGCATTCATGCACAGGATGGTGTCTGACACTAGGGAAGCTAGAATAAACTTGCATGTGGCTTGTTTATTCATTAAGCTTCACTAGTGGAGAAATTTTGCGATGAAGCATGACAGGCCTTGCATGAAACCCCTACATAAAAAATGGTATCATCGAGTTGAAAATGTAGATAGCAAGTGAAATCAAACAATGTATGGAATTATATTTGATAAATTGTCAACTTACTTCAATTTTGCTTGCTTTGTATCAGTTTCTGCATTGCTTATTCTGTTTTTACAGTCTATAAAGAAATATCAATAGACTCAACATTCTGGGCATTTATATTTTTGTTCTATATTAATAACTAACAGCTAATTGCAGAAATGTACTGAGTCAGGTATATGGCCTTCAGCAGCATCGTTAATATTGAGTTATACCGCAGTGAGGTACAGTATATCAAAGAGGTCCTGCGTGTAGACTAAAGCCTATTTTAACAATCCTGTGTTACGCAGGCAGGATACTATCTATGCTATTAAATGCATTTGAAAAATCTACTTTCTTGTACTACGAATTTTGAAAATCTGAAACATGTTGAAAACATACTGAATAGGCTACTGGATTGGGCAGTTTTGAGCATCTTTCAAAATTCAAGTTGAGTTTTAGTAGTTTTTCAGTAGAATGTGAAGAATCTAGTTGTTTAAGTTTGTGGTGAATTTCAGTATGGTCAGTGGATATTCAGTAGTTTTTCAGTAGAATGTGAAGAATCTAGTTGTTTAAGTTTGTGGTGAATTTCAGTATGGTCAGTGGATATTCAGTAGTTTTTCAGTAGAATGTGAAGAATCTAGTTGTTTAAGTTTGTGGTGAATTTCAGTATGGTCAGTGGATATTCAGTAGGTTTTCAGTAGCGATTCAGTATATCCACGATTCATAGTGTGATGATATACATTGAGATTACATTAATATAACATAAACAAGAAAAAACAAACAGAGTTCAGTCATCTATAATTCACCTACCCATTAATTGATCAGTCAATGTTTTATCTTCGCCATCATCATTTGACGATAAGCCAGCAGAAACAGCATGATAATGACTTTGTGCATTTAATACAGAAGTTTCATCATCTTTACTTTGTTTTTCAAGATCCATTAAAATCTTACCACCATCCAATATGGCAGTTTCCTTCTCCTTCAAATGCTTTTCATGCTATAAGACAAATAGTACAAGTGTTGGTAGTTAAACATTTTATGATTAGCGAGAGATGCTATTCGACGTCGAAATCACTATTCGTTTATTCAGATTTTTAGAATTATAGTACTCGAATAATCCTCTGCGAAAAACAGTTGAGGGGTTCATGAACAGTTCATGAACGTTAAATGGCCCCAAATTATCATGAACTGTTCATGAAATGTCTGTGAGGGTTCATGAAAATTTGGGCCATTTAAAGTTTATTTAATATTCGTGAAAACCCCTCAACTGTTTTTCGCAGGGGATCAGTATACGGATAGTATTCAAATAATCATATTGTTTGCTGAAACAATGATTCATGTGTTATTATTGACAATGATTGTTTTCTTTGAATAATTTGATCCCAAAATAGCAAGGCTGTCATCAACATTTCGAGACAGGAAGAAAATTCAAAATATTAAGACAATTAAAAACTCAGCCTTTGCAGACAATTTGATCAATTTCGAAAATACATGACCAATTTACTTGTAAATAAGCTAAAGCCTTCAATCTAATTTTTTCAATATTTTTTTCTTTCTTTCAAGGGCCTATTACTACCTGTGGCCCAAGGCGGCTGCCTAAATCCACCTATTGGTTAATCCGACATTAGTTATCAGTAATTAGATGTCAGAATAGAGTATGTTCACCAACCTCTACAATTTGATTCTTAAGCTTAATCTCTTTCTTTTGTTCTCCTGTTACAGCCAATTGGGCATGATTAACATCAGAAGATAATTTAACATCACACTAGAAAAAGTAAGAAATGTTTGTAGGCTATAAACCTGCAATCTTAGATTCCGGAAGGCTAGAGCAAATTCAGAAGAACATTGTTAACTTTATGATTTATTCGTCAAATCTCAACAAACAAATTCAGAAGAAAATGTTGAAATGCCTCTTGGATTCCAGAACACTGAACCTTTTGTCGGATCATGTCTGAGATATTGGACAATAAACTGAATAGAGTAAAGCACACTTGTTAACAAACCCTGTGTGCAGATCATGAACAGTTCACAAACTCTGAAAATGTTCATAGACTGTTTACACATGGGCAGTTCTGATCATATCTAGTTGACTGTGCTTCAAATCCCCAAAGGTCACCTCAGCTTTGACTAAGTTATCATCAAATGAGTGCCAGTTTCTAATGGTGAATGGTTGAGAGGAATCAAGGCATATCTGGCAATGAAATCTATTGAAAATGATCTGTAGTATCGACGCTGAGATCAACAAGAAGCATTTAACATGATCATTGCTCTCAGCGAATAGAGCCACTCCTCTAGAAATAGAAGAGTTGCAAGGATGCTTTTGGTAGGGTGATACTGTCTTAATTACTTCATTCAAGTGTATGATTTTGCAGGAAGAATCAAAACTAAGATCCAGATCCTCGAGTTTATATTTCCGAACACCGGTAGGCCTACAACCTATGGATCAGGGATATTACTGGTTGACGAAGAATTACTTTGTATTGTCATAATCATACCTTAACCATTCCATCAAGTTTAATTTCTCCTTCTTTTAATTTTCCGCCAGATTCCTGTATATTATGAATAATATAAATCTTGAGTTTAACAATGTTAAGTCTCAAAGGATGAACCAGAATAAATAAAAGTCACAAGAGTCACATAAATTAAATAAGGGTTTGCCTGCCCTCCTTACATTTCGGCATTCCTTTACAATTAAATGTAAAAAGCAATCAATTTGTTGATGAATTATTTTGTTATTTCTATGTACATACAAGTTGAATCTGAAATTCATGCAGATTAATTGCAATAAAAATACACCATTCAAGAGAAGTTGTTTTGAAAGGACAATAAAAGTATCAATATTAACATAGTCTTATGAGTTCATGAACAAATCATGAACGCTTTATTTAAAGGTTCCTCCAGGTTTCATGAACAGTTCAATAACCGGTTCATGAACAGGAAATTGTCAGTGAACACTTTTATGAGCTTTTCCAACAACTGGGAAATTTCATGTTTAGGAGTTCAGTCATGAACTATTATTTACAGACGCATAGTGATTAGAATTCTGTGAATCTGATCCGAACAGATTTTTTTCGAATTATGATTTGATAGTTTATTCTTGGATCCGAATTTTCTAGGATGTCTTTGGATCAGATATTTAATATACTTGATATTAATATACGCTGAGTTATTTATGTTATTTTTATGAAAACTTTACAACATTGTTTTTCGTATTATTATGAATGTAAATAGAGTAGAAGATAATAGATTGCTCGGGTTCCAGATTCTGTCAGACCTGATCATTCATAGGAGGATTAACTCAAATAGGATGATTAGCTCAGATGGCAGAGCAAGCGAACTTCAGATCGATCATATCTGATCGACTGTGGTTCAAATCCCCTTAAGGTCAACTCAGCCTTGACATTATCTGAAACATCAAATGAGTACCATCTTCTGATGGCGGATGGAATGGTCCAGAGGGAATTGCATTGTGAGTAGCAGTGGCGCATCGTTGCGCATTGACAATCGAGACCTATCTGCCATAAAATCTGTTGAAATCGATCTGCAGTGTCGCAGCTGAGATCAACAAAGAGCGTTTAAAATCATTGTTCTCAGCAAAAAAAGCAACTCATCTAGAAATAGAGGAGTGGTACAGGTGCCTTCGGTAGGGCGACACCGTCTACATTACTTTACTTTAAACCTGATCGGAATCTCGACACAGAATCTGAATATTTTGGATAAAAATGAACTCACATCGGATTTGGATTGTAATCTGTTTTAAATATTTGGATTATTAATGCCCAATCCGAACCGAAACAGACATATAGTAGTGACATTGGTAGTTACCACTTCAGCAGCACCTTGAATGCCATTACAGCCTTAAAAAGAGTTATTTCAACAACAACAAAAAGTTCAGTTGATCAGAAATCAATCAAGGGAATCACTCACCGCATCTTTTTTCCTTTGCAAATCTCTAATTTCACCATCAATTTCTTTGATTCTTTTCTCCATCTAAATATTTTTAGAATAGAAAAGGTTATCTGCATTAAAGGTTTTCGAATTTGATCTGAGTCCGATCGGATTTTTATCGGATTTGGACTGATTTTATCGTTGGAATGGATTTCTTGTAATCGATTTCGGATTGGATTAAATTTCCTTTAAAATATTAATAATTTATTGGATAAATACTCATTTTTAGATAATTGATTGGAATAAAAATATGTTTTGCCTCAATTTACTGCTGATTGATCAATTACTATGGAAATATATTTACGAAATTACAGTTTTCAGATTCAAACTTTGTATATTTATCATTCATGAACAGGTCATGAATTTAAAAAATCTGGTCTGGACTGCACTGAGTCTATCTGGACTTTGCGAGCCCCGGCCTCCCCGCACAGAGTACAGACAATCTGCCATTGAGATACCAATGCAAAAAATTAAAGAGGCACCAAACAAGGAAAGAGCGCCTACTGATAGTAGAAGATAGGATACATTAAGGACAATGTTACCTGATCTGATTGTTCTTTCAAAGTTTGAATTGACAAATTCATTTTTTCCAATTCTTCAACAGATTTCGATTGGTATTTCTAGTTAAAACAACAACGACAACAACAACAAAATATCAGAACATATGGTAGTGAGATTGGTTTAGTGGCTTCAGGGTTCAACAAATGTTATTACGTTCCAAAAAGCTTTTATTTTTTAAAAGAATTTGGAAAACTTTGGACCTGAAATGTTCTTTATAACGCAGTCATTCCTCTTATTTGAGAAGAAAAAGGAAAAATCAATTTCTTTCTGAATTTTCCATTCTGGAACAGTTTCTGCTGACTGAAGAGCAACCTTAGTGAAATGAGTCTGAAGATTGTATCTCTGAAAGTCTGTCAGGCTTATAGGATCACAGAGCACAGAATCCTGGGAATTTGGCTTATGGAAGGCCAGCTCAGAATCAGAAGGTTTTCTAATAGAAATCAGAATTTTTCCTACAGCTTTGATAAAACTTCTTCAGAAATTTAAATATTTCTGAAACCAATTGTGGAAGGCTCCCCTATTTGCAAAAACCTGTGTGGCACACCGAAACCTGCATTATTATAAAATAAGTTATAATGTATAGGATATTGTTAATAACTGGACTTCTACATTCTAAAATCCAGAAAGAGAGTAGGTAGAAATAGTCTGAAATCTCCCAAAATTCAGAGAACTCCCTAGTCTTATTACTAACACTTGGACACACTCATCTAAATAAATAATTTGAAATTCGTTTGAATGACTAACAGAGGATACATCTAGAAACACATACCTTTGCCTTGACGAATTCATATGCAACAGTGAGTTTTGTGAGATGTTCCCATTCTCTGTTAACTTTTTGATATTCCAAGTATGATGCTCGTTCCTAAAGATGCATATATAATTACAAATATTAGATAAACAGTAAGAGAGACAAAAGAGAAAAGAGAAAAACGAATATCTCTAAACACTCTTTATGAACAGTTCATGAATTGAACCATTCATGAGCTTTTGGGCTGTTTGTTGCGGAGGTATACAACTAAACTAATGGCAGCATATGCGTTATGTTTTTTGGCTTATATTATTACTTTGAAAGTTTCTTTCATAGACATGTGCTCGAGGTATGTTTCCCAAAACCAAACAAGAAATGAATTAGAATTTAAAGGTAAAGAGTAATTACTGGTACTGTAAACTCCATAAATTTAATCTCAATTGCCTAAACCAAATTGGTCAGTTTAGAAGGGAAAACATTCTGAAGCACACTACTGACACCAAAACTATGACAACATGTGTGAAATCTCATAGTGTTTTCATGGTGTTTTCATAGCATTTCCACAATTTAATATTGTGAATATGGATGTTTTCATGGTTTCAAACTTTTCGTGGCTTAAATCAATCTAGTGAAATGTACTTACCTCTTTGAGTTTTTGAATTGTTGGATTTATTTCGTCATCAAGAATCTAATGAAAGCCAAACATAAACATCAAATTTATTTTATAGTTATAATCAAAGTACTAGCTAGATGTCGGTTAACTTGTATAATATTACTCTCGTTTATCGAATTGTTATCAAAATGTCTGCCGTTTACAACATTAGGCCATACCGTTTGCAATTCATTCAACTTTGTCTGTTTCTTCTCCATTGTTTTCATGGCAACCTGTTTCTTGCTGTCGTACATTTTTGTGCCAGCTGCTTCTTCAATCATTGCAAGGATCTAATAAATAAAATAAAATTAGCAAATCAAGAAATTGTTGGCTAGAAATGGACAGGTGTTAAGGAGATATAAGACTCAAACTACAAATATATAGAAATAATTTATTTATAAACAGATAGTATTATTAAGTAAGTAGATAAGACTCTTAACTAGTCACGTTTATGTAGCGCCCACTTGTCTATAGTGGTCACTTTGCTAATAAAAGAAAAGCATTATCATATAGGTCATATAATCAACCCTGTAGACTGCCTGTATATAGATAATGCTGTGGTCAATTTATCTAGATTTTAAAGTCGGCTACTATATACACATTTCCTGTATAGAATGTTACTTTCAATGCTAGGGTTTGGCCATACAAGTTTATTCAATTTGATGGAATCTTGTCAAATAAAAACACTGTGTTGAGGCCTTGCAAACGATACGATTTTGTTTTTGTTGTACATCATTGTACTTCTTTTGTTGTATTCAACGTGTTGCATCGTCTGCCCACCCTATTTATACATTGCTATACGCAATGTAGGCCTAGGCCTAATGAAAAATATACTGTATTGAAAAACACGAATACGTTCATGACTTCAAAACATGGACATTGTCGTTGTTGCACAGAAGTCGTGGAATTTTTACCAGGCGATTCCTCTGAAGCATTCATTTAAAACGAAGCGGAGGTGCAAGAGCCTGCGTTACCACATTTACAAAATAATTGCGGTGTCACAGACATCAAATCATTTTCAAAGAGGATATCATGGCATATAGAAATTAAAAAAATTGATCAGTATATAGGCCGACAATTTTTCAATATGACGGGAATATAAATAATTGTGAATTTAAATTAACATGATACTTTAAAAGGCATTAACACGACGCCGACGGAAATGGCAATTTGTTTGGATCAGGGCAAATTTTGATCAAGCGTGAATCTTTAGTCTTGATATGAAATTTCATCAAACTTGCTGACTTAAGTGTGACGTAACATACCTCTGGTGGTTTCATATTCAATACTTTTGTAATTCTTCCCTGGAAACATAAAATACAAAATATTTTTGATTAGTTGATAAACACCAACAACAGCGTTAAGGTATTAACATGTGATCGCGCTTGGTGAATTGTGCCATCTCTGCCGACCTTACTGATTATTGTTTGGTAGGAATGCTATTTGACGTCGAAATTGCTATTCGAATATTAGGATTTTGAAATTCAATAATCCTATTGTTTAACGGAACAAATACCAAAGTAAATTTTTAAAAAATAATCAGTAGTAGACATATCTCAATTTTGAATTTTTTGTTTTTCAAATAAAAAGGATTCACAAGAAAATAAATGTATTATTGCAGTGTTAGAAGGATGGTTTCAACTAGCATTTTAAAATATTTTAAATCTCAGTTATGTAGGTCAATCACAATGGTATTGCCTGATAAAAAACATACCGGTATTGATAAAATATCTCAGTATTAGAAACATCTATAGACCTGTAAATTACATTTGATAATTCAATCAGATCAAGCTTTTCTAATTAGACATTAGATCTGTTTTGTGTTTATGTCTCAAACCATGGCTATAAAGCAAGGGTCCGACAAAAGTAGAAATCCTAGAATGGAATCCTACAATTTGGAAGGTTAGAGCAAATTTCAGAAGAAAAAATTGATCTTTTTAATGATTTATTGGTCAAACATCAACAACAAAAATTCAGGAGAAAATGTTGAAATGCCTCTAGGATTCTATCTAGGATTCCAGAAAGCTGGACATTTTGTCGGATCCTAATAGGGCCTATAACTACTGAGACCAAACCATGAAAATAATCGTGAAATTTCATTGCGTTTTTATCGCATTTTCACATTGTTTCATGGTTTTTTATGGCTTAAAAAATTTGAGCTTTCATTTTTTAGATTTCCATGGTGAATTAAAACCCTTTTATGGCATTTTCATGGTTTTAGTGTTGAAAGTGTATAAAGATTATCTCTAAGGACCGTTTATAAAGGATTAAAGACCATTATGGCAATATAAATATACTATCTCACCTGCATAATAAGAAAATGTGGATTATTGACATTCAATTGAACAGATCTGAATAAATCCTGAACTTGATTGTTTTTGGCGTTACTTCCATTGATCAAATATTTATTCCTTCCACCAAGGACAATCTGTAATTAATAATTTAATATAAATTTACTCTTGGGGTCGATTTATTTAATTTGAATATTTATACATTATTAATCAATTATGCATGTGTTGTTTCCTCGCACATCCTCTCCTTTATGGCATACGGTTAGTATAATAAGGCATTTCACTGATTTAGCAGTGTGATTGGTGCTTGGTTGGTAATACAAGTAATGTTAGATGTTGGATCTGGTGTCAGGTCTGTGTTTGTTAATGGGCACTCACATCTTACTATGTTTGCCGCTCACCAACCAAGTAGCCTTGGGACAAAAAAAATTATATGTATAATGTATATACTGGTAATGCTACTATGACCAGGGTCCGACAAAAGTGGGGATCCTGGGATCCTAGATCCCTGAAGGCTATACAAAATTCAGAAGAAAATAGATGGTTTTAATGATTTTCTGGTCAAACCTCAACAAGAAAATTCAGAAGAAAAAGTTGAAATGCCCCTAGGATTCCAGAAGGCTGAACCTTTTGTCAGACCCTGACTATGACGAGTGATTTAATGGCAAGTCCTAAATGTGGAATACAAAAGACACAGAGAGATTTACAGAAGAGTTAAAATAGAGGCATCTATTGCATATTTGAGTATCATAATGGGACTACGGGAGAAGTTGAGTTTTATTCATCATCATCATCATCATCATTTATTCAGAAACCTTTAAATTATACATAACTGTTTTTCAAAGGACTGATACATAGCTAAGTTAACAGGAAAACAGGCATTGAGTAATAAAGGGTTTAAATAACAGGAAAGAGTGGTAAGTATAAAGTATCTTAAGAACGTAAGTGCTTCTTGTGTGATTTATGTTTAGATATATTGCGTATTGTCCCTTCCTGTGATCATAGCCATGATGTAATTTATGATGTAATGTAAATTTGTAAAGTCTGCCAGCTGACTGCGGAATCGCAGGTCAGCAGTGATTGTTATTGTATAAAACAGAGTTTGAGGTCACTGTGCATGGACTCGCGTTTAGAGTTTGTTGAGTGACCAGTGATATGAGAACTACTTGAAACTATTACTGTGTCGTTTATGTCTCCCTCACACCGATCATAGTCTTACACTTCTCAAGGAAACATTTGATAGTAGGCCTGCTTTGGACTTCCTTCATTGCAGACTGTAGATCGTTCCACTTAAGCGCATCATCATCTTGAAATGAATGGAAGATTAATTGAATATTGAAACATTTCTATTATATAAGATGCAAACTTTTATCAATCAATTTTTTCAGTCGATGTACATCAACATATTTTTTTGAAGTTAAATGAAATTTTACTGAGGCTAAACACTATCTTTGAATCCCGCTGCTTAGCTCTTTGGTTAACTGGCACAAAGTCTACTTGTAGACAAGCAATCTGCCTTGCTGCTGAATTGAGCACATGTAACAGCATGACCCTGTTAGTTCCTACTTCCTAGGACCCTAGATTAAGCCACTTATCAGTGCAGTTCGGGACTATATTGTTCTTTAGTTGCTTTAACGCGCCGCTGGATGGTTTAGGAAAGTTAATGAGGAGTTTATGCTTGTCGAGTGGTTTGTTTGATCTCTGACTGTATTTATCCTATGATCAGTTATGTCAAAGCCATTCATCTCAACAAATGATGTCTAGTTTGTATATTGACACAATTTTAATGCTGTTGCTATTGTTATTTGTTGATGTGGTTAATTTATTTGCTGCTGATATTTTACGTTGTTTATTATTTACTTTTTACCTCCCTTCCCATCCCTTGTTGGTTGACACAGGTAAGTATAACTAGGAATTCCACTGACTTGGCAGTGTGACTGGAGCTTGGTTGGTGGTGTCAGGTCTGCTATTGGTCAACTAGCTATTGTGTTTTGCTGCCAACATCCCACCAACCAAGCACCTAGGCCAAATTATTGTGATGTTAAGGATTTGAGATAAAGGGTTTAACATTAGAACGCTCTTCTATTGATTAGAAAGTCTTACCTGTCTTGATATTGTGATTTCTTTATGACTTTCATAACCGATAGGGCTTTGATTTCTGTCTGTATTATCAAATGTGATTGTTACTGTTGCCTTGGTTACACCAGCTTGTCCATTTTTATAAATCAACTGTTGTAAATTTGTTGCTCTGACCTATTAAAGAAAATCAACAAAATAGTCATTAACAAACTTAACAAGGTCCTTATCTTAATTGTTTAAATAAAATACAGCCGGTTGCTGTTATTATTTATAACTTCGTTTGAGTAAATTATCGACATGTTGTTAATCTGAATAAAAACTATATACTTTCACTTTTTTTATCAGATTCTTATATTTTAATTATTATTATTTATGATCATGATTTTGTTAACATAAAAAAGATTTCCTACAAACGTATGTAAGCTAATAGCTCTACAAATTCTCCATCAAAGTCATAGACCTATATAGACTGCCAATCTGTGACATCACACATAGCCATTATGGGGATCCAAAAATCTGCAAGATAGCTGACGATTGTGACCGAGCGTGCATTTTTAAACATTCTTTTTACTTGTAATAATACTTGTAAACTTGACTGTACGCTAGGCTGCATTTGAATTACTGTTCATCGATCGTGCAGTGTGTAATTATCGGAAATGCACTATTTACAGCAAGATTTGTGATACATTTTGCTGTTTTGAATTTAATTGAAAACGTAAAAGCTAGAAAATTTGAAACAATGAAAATGTACAGATAAATTCAAATTCTGGTTCTTCAATCTTCTTATCTTCTGCTTGATGTGAATAGATATTTAGATGCACACAAATAATTATGCGATCCAACCCAATCCCTCTAAATACTTTCAAGCAAATGCTCAAAAAGATTCTAAGGAAACTTGTAAAGATTTAAATTGGCAAAATGCACATTTTTTGGTCGATATTATGGTCAAAATGAAGGCTTGTAAGTTGCCACGATCTACACATCGGATTATAGTTATAGCCATATGTCTAGTCATTGGTTTTAATTTCTTATCAATCTATCACCGTTTATCATCATCAATAGTTTATTGATCACATCGTTTTATACAAGTCTGGTCGATGACTTACTTGAGATAAGTTTGTTATTCCAAGCAAGAAGCAGATACTGTCCAGAATATTGGATTTTCCTGATCCGTTCAAGCCAGTTATTGCATTAAAATTGATATCAAAACCAGATATTTCTGTTCTTTGTGCATAAGATTTAAATCCATCTAATATAATACTTTTAATAAACATGATTGCAGTATATTCATCAGTTTAAAAATACAATTTATCATGTAAATTCCGCCATTTGTTGTAATCCTCGAAGCCTTTCTGATTCTGAAACTAAGATTTGGCGCCAAAATCGATGAGGTTTACATGATTACGAGACAAAGAAGAAACCTGCATGCAGACAAGCCAGAGCCATCTAATTACAATATGTAAATAGATGGCTCTGAAACAAGCAACTCAGCATTCTTCATTTTGTTCATTATAATATTTTGGTAAATACTGAATACAATATATAGAATTGAATAGAAATAAATGTATGCTGCTTGTATGCATACAAAATTAAATAATTACAGCATTTTATAAAACCATAAACTACAGTACAATTAGTCCAATGTAGTTGAATTCAAAATAAAGGAGAAAGAAAACAACTGATGTCTTATCGGAAGAGTGTACCAAAGACCAGCTTCCTTTGATAATTTTTTCTATAATTCAGCTAGCAGACTTCAAATTTGTTGCAAGCCATAGCTCTTCATAAATTGATTTGGTTTACAAACGTACATCCAAAGAGACAACAGCATTTATAGGTTAAGATCAAATGTAAGACAGATAACTAGAGGTCACATGAAAGTTCCTGTAGGTAACTACGGTACATCTTTTCCATTTCAAATATTTCAAGTGAATTTCAGACATTTCGAAGTCATTCCGAATTGGAAGATTCTGAAATTCACTTGGAAAAGGAGCAACTCAACGTTCCGCTTGGTATTGCCAGAGTTTTTACCTTTTCGACACGTTTATTAAATTTTAGAACAGTCAACTAAAAAATGCAGATAATCTGACCATTATAGACAGGTGGACTTGTATACAGGGTTAATTCAATAGAATACAGTAAACATTTGAATAACAGCCACCTAAGTAAATCTAGATAAATTGACCAATATAGGCAGGTGACCTTTATAAACAGGATTAATTCAATAGAATGCAGTAAACATTTATATAACAGCCACCTAAGTACAATCTAGATAAATTGACTACTATAGACGGGTGACCTTTATAAACAGGTAACCCTGTCTATAAAGGTCAATAATAATATTCAATAGAATATTTTCTGAAGTTTACTGGAATGGTTACTAAAGACATGTGGTTCCTAAATAGTGGTGGTCGTTCTAGCAAGTGTGAAACTGGATGGTCATTAGAAGCAATTTCATAGTAATATGTTCATACGATCATTAGGAATCAATAAGCAATTAGAATAGATAGATAGATAGAAGTTTATTTCAATCATTGAAAAGTACATACTGAGTAGGCAAGTTTTACATTGAGTAATTGAATTTATAATGATTGTTGTCATTCCTTAAGCAGTTTTGCTTGTTTATTGGGGGACAAAGTTATTTACATTTTGATTTACTTAACAATAAAAACAAATGAATAAAAAGAGAAAGTCATAAAAAGAAAGTAAAGTGAAAAAAAAAAATTAGAACATATTATTAATTGATCGATTGGTGTGTGTAACGCTAAGCAGTGTAGGAGTATTCTAAGATACACTTGATACGAATACAGTAAAACCCAGAAATAACGGTTCAGGATTTAACGGTATTCTGTGAATAGCAGTAATACCAAAAATCCAGGAATGAGTAATATAAGGTCAAACTTTGCTAAATATTTACCGTTAACAACGGATTTTGTCAAAACCGGAAAATGGTTTGTCTCCCTAGCGTACCTCGTTATTGACGGAATCAACTGTTGTTTGAAACTAAAAACCACAAAATAAGTTCAAATAAAACCATTTTTATAAATTCAGGATAACAATACATTATACTTAATAAAAGATATATTATACAACCTTAAAATATTAACAATTAACTTCATCAAAGTGTGCTTGGTATCCAACAACTATCTCATACCAACAAATAAATAATGTTATAATACAACAGATTAACACAAACAAATCTGGGTTGCTGAGAAATACAAGCTCATCAGCTAACCAACTTTGGCATCAACTCTACATATTTTGCTCATAATTACACCTGCAAAAAATATTTCAGGAGTTCATGAACAGTTCATGAACGTTAAATGGCCCCAATTTTCATTAACTGTTCATGAAACTTTGCGGACAGTTCATAAGCAGTTCATGAACATGTCATGAACAGTTCATTATCAGTTCGTGAAAATTTGGAGCCATCAAACTTCCATGTACTGTTCATGAACTCATGAACTGTTTTTCGTGGGAGTATTATCAAATTTGAAATTACTAGGCTAATTTTATGCTCATGAAAATTTGAATGAAGTTTGTAATACAAAATAATGACATGATTATGTAAACTAACGATATAGAATGCAATAACATTTGTTAAATTGCAATATTTCAATCAAATCAAGGACAAATTAAAGAGCTGGTGGGTTGGTATTTCCCATCAACTTAATTCATAACCTAGTACAATTCCAATAATTTTTTAATGATCATTTAGTAACAGATATAACATCATTTTACTTTACCGTATATCATCAGCACATATCTCTAACTTCCGTTCAGTTTTATCTAATATTTTTGTAGGAATAGCTGGTAATGAGACAGTCCGACTACCTATAACCCTTCTTGGATATTTCAAATGTACTTGCGCAGCTCTAGTTGGTGAAATCGGGGTTAGTGGTGGTGAAGGTACATGTTTTGTTGGTGCTGATTTACATGGACGATTGCTACATAAAAATAATAAAATACATTTACTCACATTATTAATTTAGAGCGTCACCTGTGAAAAACATTCAGGAGTTCATGTACAGTTCGTGGACGTTAAATGGCCCTAATTTTATGAACATTCACGGTTTATGAACAGTTCATGAAAATTTGGGGGCATTTGACGTTCATGCACAGTTTCCTTTTAGATATAGTTTTATATGATAACAGTGATATAAAGACATAATTTGTGCAAATTACTTAATATCTGAAAGTCAGTTATTTTCATGAATAAAATAGACTCACTTTAACTTTGCATTAACTGCTGTTTGTAGGTTTTTGCTAATCATTGAAGAACTTATCTTTGACTCAGGTGAACTTTTCAGGACCTCATGTTCAAGAATTGTACCAACTTTTCTTAATTCTGTTAAATCATACAACATGATAACAATTGAAATACTCAGTGGTACAAATCATAATAACACAGTATTTTTGATTATCATTGATTTGAAAGACTTAACTTACCTTTCAAGGATGATTTTCTATTAGAAACAGTTCTCTTGTTTGTATGAAGTATTGAATTCTACAAAGACAAAATATCAAATGTTAACAACAACAAAAATACTCTCATCGTTATTACAACGTTTCGAATTATCATCTACAATAAAATGTTTTACAAAGAAACTTCTAAATCCGTGGGAAAACGACGGCATCTTTTACGAAACAAATCTGTTTTTGTCTGACATGTGTTTTGAAGCAGTCTTTTTAAGAGCAGCTATAAATAACTGAAGTTCTCAAGAATTTTCTAGAAATAATCAGAGTGTCCTGACTGAGCTGGAAAGAAAACCATGGAGAAAGTCACAACATTGAAAGGATTACATAAATTTTGAAAGAAATGGTTCAAAAAAATGACATTTGACGTTCGATAGAAAACATCTTTGAAAAATGTTTGATGGTCATCAAACACAATGCGTCAAATAAGATACACAATCCAACATATCAGACCAAATCGAAAGAGTTGTTAAACAAAAAGGATTTTCAAACGTTTTAAAAGTTGCACAGATGTTGCCGTCGTTTTCCCAGGGCTCAATAAACAATATATCAAGTTTATGAGCAGAGTTTGAGTATTCCAAACTTGGTCAAGTTATACTGTAACAACTCACTTGCAAATATGTAACATCTTCTAGCAATGCCTTTTTCTCTATGTCAAGATAATCTCTGAAAGTAAAAATTTGCTTTTGAAATGAAATTGAAAATTGCGAAAAACCACAGCAAACTCACACGCACAAAGACATGCGCATTTAAAGGTTTTAGATAAGGTAGCACCGTCTTACATTGCCGCTATAGTCAATGAAGTTTTCCCAATACATTTGTATTGCTCTTGTTCCCATAACACAATGACTTAAGATGACTTCTTGAACTTACGACACACTCACAACAGCCGGAAGCACAGCGGATGATAAACCTACCTTGCAACATCTGCAAGTTCCTCTAGTTTGTTTCCACCATTACCATCTTCTTCTTTTATTCTAATCGTTTTTAGCTTTTCAATAGCTTCTTCATTGCTTTTTAGAGATAATAAATGCTGTTGTGGTTGTAGCTCAGATAAAATGTTACAATTATTAAGATGACTTTTACCGTACTCTGAAAACAAAATATTGCAAAGACATTGAAATTGTGAAAAGAGAATGAGTTGGTCTGATATAAATTAAAGCTGTTGAAGCAGGTTTTACATGCACATAGTTTTGTGAGTTCATAAACAGTGCATGAAAAGTTTTGAGTTCATGAAAATTCATGATTTCATGAACACTTCATGAACTTTGTGAACTTCATGAACAGCTCATGGATATTTTTTGTGGGTTCATGAAAACTTCATGAAATGCTCACAAATTTATAAACTTTTGTTCACAGGGGAATTTTCTCAAAAGTTCATGTACTTTTGGGCTATTTCACTTTCATGAACTAATGAACATTTTTATAGGGTAGATAGGCCCTCCAAAAATAACAAATTGTTGCGCATTTATGTTGATCATTCACACAAGTCTATATCGTAAAAATTTTACAATAATGTAAAATAAATTAGATACAACATAAACAAAATGTGTTTATCCCCCCAGTACGCTTGTAATTTTCAAAGGCAATGTATCAATATATCCTATTTAGAGGAATGCCAACAATTCGAATCACTAAGCCACTCCCTAGAAACTAAAATAAGTAGGCCTATTACTTGCAATTAATTTGGGTTTAATACAAGATACATAGTGTGATACGTATTTCATGAACATTTTCTTCTCTGCTCATGAATTCATTAATTTGTACAGCCTGGGGACACTGTAAGATTACATCAGAATTCAGAATGTATCATAAAAGAGTTTGCAACCATAACATCTCTTGTAAATGATGATGTGATGAACGTGAAATTACTCAAGTTTTCATGAACACTTTATGAACATTCCATGCCCTGTTCAGGAACAGTTCATGAAGGTTTATGAACTATTCATGAACAATTTTGCCAATTTCACATTCGAGAACTGGCAAACCTTTTCAAAGGGGATATTAAATTATTTTTCTGAAAACAAAATCGTCTTTATCAGACATTCAGCTCAATGAGCCTTACGTTTCATGAATAAAAATTCAAAATATAATTAAAAAACATTAAACCTTTGAAATCTTTGTAATCTTCAAGAATATTTTCACTAGCTAGAGATTGGAGAATATTCCTGAAATGAATAAAAAATAGAACAGATTATAAACTATTGTATACTGTAGTTCCTTTGTCGCATAAGATTTTATAAACAAAAATGATTGCAATAAATTATGATAAAGTTGTATAGGCCTATGTACATTAATCAGCAGTATTATTCAAAGACAATGATATTACAAATCTAGTAAAACAATGAATTTAAATAAAAAAGTTTATACATTATCCAGTTACATTATGAACAGGGTCAGACAAAAGGTTCAGCCTTCTGAAATCCTAGAGGCATTTCAACAATTTCTTCTGAATTATTTTGTTGATGTTTGACCAATAAATCATCAATTACATCAATTTTCTTCTGAATTTTTTCTAGCCTTCCAGGATCTAGAATCCCAGGATCCCCACTTTTGTCCCCAATCTTGCATATACTGAAAACCTACTGAAAACATAATGGAATGGGATTGGGAATACTGAGACCATATTGAAATTCACCACAAACTTAAACAACTAGATTCTTCACATTCTACTGAAAAACTACTGAAACGCACCTTAAAATTTAAAAGCTAGTGAAAAAAAGAGTCCAATTCACAGTAGGCCTAACCTATTCAGTAAGTTTTCAGTAGGTTTTCATTAGGTTTCAGATTTTCAAAATTCATAGTGTTATATATTCAGGTAAACATATTTTATCGTGTGACCTTGAGAAAATCATGGTAGAAGTAAAAAAGTATTTAAATATCAATGAATTCTCCAAAATACTGTATATCAAAGCTACAAGCAACAGATAACATTCAGGTTCGCCTACGTATCCTATTGTGGCAATAATATAGGTAGTAGATAGACCTGTTCCACATGCCCCTGTACTCCACTTTACTGGCGGCTGTTTCGTATAGGAGACATGAAACTTTTTAGTGAATGAAGAGATCCGCTCATTACCAAAAACCAGAATGACCAATCACTGCTTAGCATGTGCGGCCTTAGGTGGTGATTGGTCTATTTTCCAACTTGTGAAATTGTTTGTGATGTCTTTGTGAATTGCAACTTAGGCTTTAAAAATGATTGGCACATTGCGGGGCACATCGTTTCACATGCAAATTACACATGTGGCCTATTGTATTCTGTTTCTAAAATAGATGACACAACGTCGCTAGCGCATCATTTCATTCGCTGAAATTGTACCAAGGCCCAAATGTAGAGTGGCATTGTAAGTAAAAGTAAGTAAAATTGTATGCATTTTTTTAAGATTTGTTTCATATCTCCGTGATCAAAGATTGTAGGATACCTACTTTTGTAAAACAACAAATATCAGAACATCACAAATTGAATGCTTAATGAATTCGTCAAACCAAGTGATGCAATCCATCTTTCACCATAGCTCGCTGCGAGCTACAAGCAGGCCCAAAGTGTTACTAGACCTACTGTTATGCAAATATTAAACACTTGAATCTGTGCAATATGGGTTAGACGGACAGGAGTGTTGCGTCATGAGTATAACTCAACAAATTTGTTAAAAGCTTTTCAAATAACCAAATTAAGGTTTTAAATGTTATAAGTCCAAACAGTAGGCCTATTGATAAAATAGAAGGAGTGAAAATTTCATTAAAAGTGTTATATTGAAATGCTGTCCATCAAATTCCACATAAATTCTCTTTGTGATTCGAAATGAATTTGAATGTTAGGATTCAGCTATGACGAACGGTAACCCAGGTAAACAAGAACATTGCTTTGAATCACGGTTCGATGATTCAAGGTTTTCTTGTATTGATAATATGCATGATACAATATTGAATGATACGCTCGACCATCGTGGAAGAATTTGTTGAAACGTATAAAATATTTCTATTTTATAAATCAAGTATTAAACCATTTCTTGCGCAATATGGGTTATATAAACACTTGCGTTCCTATATGGCTGTTTGGTAAGCTATTCAAGTAGAGCTTTACCACAAATATTGAATCTTCAGGTCACAACTTGTTTGTTTGTTGATTATGCTTATTCAGAAGCCAGGCCCTCGCTTAAAACAATTCAGGAGTTCATGAACAGTTCATGAATATTCACAGACATTTCATGAATAGCTCATGAACCTTTACATGACAGTTGATGAACAGTTCATGAAAATTTGGGGCCAAACAACGTTTATAAACTGTTCATGGACTGGTGAACTGTTTTTCGCAGGGAAAGAAAGGGTAATGACACTTTCAATGACACTGCATAGGTTCTCTTCAAGCTATGATGACTGTGCATGACAGAGTCCAAGTCTGTAATCCTGGAATCCTAGATTGCGGAAGGTTAGTGTGATGTTCCCAATTAGGTTCAAGACAATAACTAGACAATCAGCTTTAGTAACAATGTAATTCATAGGACGTTAGCTCCCACACAATGATTATCTAGTTGTACATGGGTTTATATAGTAATGGGAAATGGACTAGTGACTAGTGTCCAGATCTCCACATCTCTCTTTCCTCCGAGACATTATTATTTTAACAAATTAATTAATGGCTAAATATGAATACAAGATTATAAGATTATACATTAACTAATTATAAATAAATACAAATCAATTACATTTATTTAATTATCAAGAATATAGTCATCATACCTCTGTGGACGTTTGACTGTTCTGCCTGAGCGAGTAGTTTTCGTGGTTTGGTCAGAAGACGGTGTAGGTGCAGTTACAGTTGTGTCATTTGTCTCAGGTACAGTATTGGGAGAGTTACTAACACTGGGTTCACTTATGGGAGAGATAATTTTTCGAAGAAAACGTCCATTACGAGTATAAAGTCTGCCGGACGTAGTCTTAATCTTATAAGTCCGATTTTTACAAACTTCAACGATCGTCCCTCGAATAGTCCACTCCTTGGTCTGGTGGTGCTGAATGGCAACCTTTGTACCAACACGAAAAGAGGGTAGGGATTTAGAATTACGACTATAATAGTACGCCTTGCGCTTAGTTTTGGCAATTTCAGAATCTGTTACAACATCATTTTCAATTTTACCTTTAGCAGCTGTATATGCTTTAGGATGAACAGGTAACGTGTCACAGAGCTTTCTACCGAATAACATCTCAGAAGGGGATAATCCACCTTCGAGGGGAGAATTTCTAAATGCTAATAAACCAGTACGGCATTTTTCGACATCACCTTCATTCTTTTTAATAATAGATTTCATCGCCTTAACGGCAGCTTCGGCTTTTCCGTTCGATTGCGGATAACGAGGGGACGACGAATTGTGAATAAAACCCCAATCTTTAGCAAATTTTTCGAACATTTTTGATTTAAATTGTGATCCGCAGTCACTAACGATTTCTTTTGGTACCCCGAAACGAGCAAAAGCATCTTTTAAATAAGATATGACATTACCGGATTTAGAATTTTCATTAAGTAACCAAATTTCGGGAAAAAACGATTTATAATCCGTTAAAATTAAGTAGTTTTGTTTACCATACGCGAATAAATCAGTACCGACAACATCCCAGGGACGTTCCGGAATAGGACGTGGTTGTAACGGCTCTTTTGTATGAGACAGTAAATAACGGAGACATTGTTTACAACTACGCACAACATTTTCTATATCATTATTTAACGACGGCCAATAAATACTTTCACGAGAGCGTTGCTTAGTTTTTTCGATACCTAGATGACCATCATGCAATTTTGTTAGAATCTGGCTTCGCAATTTACACGGAATTACAGTACGAAAACCATACAAAATAATATCGTCTACGATAGTTAATTCATGGTGAACAGGCCAGAATGTACGAACATTTAATGGCAAATCAATTTTTCGATCAGGCCATCCATTTTCAATAAAATGTTTTAGTGACTTCATGTCGTCATCAGAATTTTGGGCTAATTTCAAATTTTCAAGTGTTACATCGAGACCATTGTGCGTTGATACAATAGCATGAATAATGGCAGGATCAGATTGATCTTCAAAATCGTCCTCAGGGGGAGATGTCGGTGCGCGAGAAAAAGCATCGGGTGCACAATGGTCGGAACCTTTTATCCAGGACGTAGTAAAATTAAATTCAACAGTTTTTAGACGAATCTGTTGAAGACGAGGATTAGTAATTCATCTAAACAATACGAGTTAAAAATTGGAACAAGAGGTTTATGGTCAACCAAAATATCAAAATGAGGTAAACCTACTAATAATAAATAACATTTTTTAAGAGCCCATTGGACTGCTAGAGCTTCGAGCTCTATAGTAGCGTAACGTTTTTCAGCCGATGATAATAATCGAGAGCCTGCCTGAATTATCGTCTTGTTTTTGAGTAAGTGTAAAACCTAAGCCATTCAAGCGGCTAGCGTCAGATGAGAGACGGGTAGGTCTAAGAGGATTATAATATGCTAAGACGGGAGTAGAGGTCAGAGCAATTTTAACAGCTTCAAATGCACGTGCATGTTCAGGAAGCCAAACAAATTCATTTGTTTTTTCAAAAGATCACGTAGAATTTCCATGTGGGTGGCAATCTCAGACAAAAATGCAGAAAATTGATTTACCAAACCCTGAAAACTACGTAGATCAGTGATATTAGAGGGAGTCGGAAATTCGGTAATAGCTGACGTCATCTGTGGGTTAACACGGTAGCCATGACGATCAATAACATATCCACAAAAGGAAACTTCTTCTACACCGAAAATATACTTAGAACGTTCTGAAGTTACACCGTGTGTATTACAATTTGACAAAAATTTACGTAGGCGATTATTATGCTCCTCAGGAGATTTGCCATATATAATTACATCATCTACGATTTTACGAACACCTTCAAGACCTTCAATCACACGGTCCATTCTCTTATTGTGGTGTTCACTTATACTGCTGATACCAAATGGCGCTCGTGTACAAACATAACGGCCAAATGGCGTAATAAATGCAGTTAACAATTGCGATTCAGCGTCTAAAGGACACTGCCAAGATCCGCTAAGACAATCTACCTTAGAAAAATATTTAGCTTCTGACGATTCAATGCTAGATACACATTCGTGTGGAGTTACAGATTGATAATATTCTCGTTTTACAAATTTAATGAATTTTGTCAGATCAATACATAAACGAATTTCATCACTATCTTTTTTCGGCTCCACTACGATCGGATGACACCAATCAGTGGGTTCATCAATTTTCTTAATTACACCTAATGCTACCATACGCTCTAGTTCATTTTTAACAGCATCACGATATGGTAACGGTACACGATGAGGTGCCCAGACAGCAAATGGCACAACGTCGTCCTTCAATTAATTTTGAAAGGATCGCCCTTCATAGGAGTTAAATCTTCATCAAAAACAATTGGAAATTCAGCATAAACAGATTCTGTCAAACCTGTAAACAAAACGCAAGGGTCCTGAGTCTCAGATTGAGGGTGAGAATTATTAAATATTTTACTAACAGCACTGTTTACCTTGACCAAAGAGAGGGCGTTAATCGCTGGACGACCTAATAATAGACCTTTCATGTCTTTCAAAATATAGATCTGTTCAGTACATGTTTTGTCGTTAACAGTCAATGTCGTTTTCAGTCTTCCTAAAACCACTAGACTTGAGCCATCGGCAGAATGTAGTCTCTTGCCCGAGGCAGATAACTTGTCTATTTTAATTTTTAATCTATCTAACACATCCGTACCAGCGGCGGTTACAGCCGCGCCAGTATCTATAATTGCTTTAATTATTTTACGTGGGCTATAATCAGGAAATAATACTGTAATGATATGTGACACCTAGGCTTAGCACAGCATGATATGTAATGTTTGAATACGAATAAATCAGTCTTGAGTTGAACTTCTCACATGGCGCAGTGGATTTTATACGAACCGAATTTTATGTTAAAGTAACTGACTATTACTCTTATCTAACTGCTTAGCAGTCTATTATACAAACAGTATGCCACTACCAACAAAGGCGGACTTGGAGCTCGAGAACGCCGAGTTGCGTAGACAGCTTGAAGAGAGCCTTCATGGCAACGACACGGACTCAAACGTTTCTAGTACAGGTGCAAGCAGTGCTCCAATTCAAGTCGACCCCATGGTAAACTTAATGCAAATAATGATGGAACAGCAACAGCAGCAGCAAACGCAATTTGCTGCACTAATGGAAAAGATTATTACGCCGCAAGAGTCTCCTCTATCCAATCTCGGTAGAAGCACGATCGAACACCATGTCTCGTCTGTAGCGCCGAAAATCACAGCAAAACCACCACCGATGTTGGAAAGCGATACAACCTATCATCAATTCAAACAGTGGCTGAAAAGTTGGGATAACTACTATCAATTGGTTAACTTGAAAGAGCAATGCTACACACAACAAGTCGCCGTATTCGGAAGTTTCTGCACACCGGCGATGCTTGACAAAATGACCTTCTCTATGGCCATTCCCGAAGACAACACGAACACCCTCGCAGCCATAATAACAGCCATCAACAATTTCTTGAAAGCCAAACTGAACGTGGCCTTGGATCGCTTGAAAGTCGTTCAAAGACACCAAGAAGACAATGAGACATTTGATGATTACTACACAGACCTGTGGGTAAAAGCAGCCAACGCAGACCTTAGAAGTATGACCCACGACGATTGGATCGCTACCCTTATCATTATCGGTATTAACAGCAACGATACAAGACAAAAGCTATTGGAAAGGAGCCCTACTCCTACCTTACAAGAAACGCTGACAATATGTAGGAATGAAGAAAAGGGCACGATAGGTAGCCAATCACTGCGTTATCCAGCCTCGACAATAGCGGCTACAAATGGATCAACACCGATCACAAAACAGCATAACAAAGACGAAGTAAATGCAAAAATGTGTGGAAATTGCGGATATCCGCACTACTCAGGCAAAGACTGTCCCGCTAAAGGAAAAGAATGCAACAACTGCCAAAAAATTGGCCATTTCGCGAAGGTATGCCGTTCAAAGACAGCAAGCAAAATTTCTGGTGAACAACACGACTCTGTGAAATCGCTATCTTTATCACAAAGTTCGCTAACCATCTCGTCGTGTCAACAAAACACAGATCCGACTATCAAGATTGACGTGTATAATTCACGCACTGCAAGCTATTTGGGCACGTGTGACGTCATTCCAGACACTGGGGCTCAAGGTTCAGTCATGAGCGCATCACTGTTATCACAGCTAGGTTTAACACGCAAAGATTTAAAAGTAGACACCACGCCTACTATATCTGGGATCGAAGGGTCACCCCTTCGCGTAGTTGGTCACGTCACAGTAGACTTGAAGCTGTCAGGCAAAATAGCTTCAGAGAAAATATATATTTGTAACAATATTAAGAAGTTTTACTTATCGTTGACAGCATGTCGGAAATTGAACATTGTCCATACAACCTTCCCACAGCCTTTAGCTCAGACTATTTCTGCCACATTGACCAGTAACCATGGAAACAGAGATTACCCTATCAAACCGACAGAAAAGGAAATGGACATCATCAAAAATGAACTGCTGGACGAATTCAAAGATGTCTTTTGATCAGAGGATGAACTAAAGCCGATGAACTGTGAGCCAATGAAGATAGACTTGGAACCAGATGCTAAACCATATGCAATATACAATGCTCGCTCGATTCCATACGCATACCGTGATGAAGTTAAAGCAATGATTGATGAATTGGTAGCTAAAAAGATCTACGAGCCGGTTGGTGACCGTCCAATCGATTGGTGTCATCCGCTAGTTGTGATACCGAAACCTAATGGCAAGTTACGATTATGCGTAGACTTAAAACACCTGAACGATCAAGTCAGACGTCCCGTTCACCCTATGAAGACACCAAGAGAGGCTGTCTCTGGAATATCACCACGCGCACAGTATTTCACGACAATGGATGCTAAACACGGGTATTGGCAACTTGAACTAGACGAATCAGCTCGAGATTTAACATGTTTTATGACGCCTTGGGGACGTTACATTCATTTGCGCTCTCCAATGGGTTTCATAGCATCAGGTGACGCCTATAATTTAAGAGGCGACATTGCATTAGCTGGGCTACAACATGTACACAAAGTGGTAGATGACATATTGGCTGACGATGAAAACTTTCGTGAACACATCTTACGGGTCCGTAGCATTCTAGAGCGATGTCGTACTCACAAAATCACTTTGAATGCAGATAAATTTAATTTTGCTAAAGCCAATGTACGATTTGCAGGTTACAACTTATCTAGAGATGGAATCGCCACCGATCCGAAGAAAACGGATGCAATCCGGTTATTTCCACAACCGACGTCTCGAACACAATTAAGTTCATTCATGGGTTTGGTTAATCAATTGGGTCAATTTACACCTCACATCAGTAGCGCTGCGACTCCACTTCGTGAATTATTGAAACCATCATTTGACTATATATGGACCACTGAACATACCGCCGCTTTTAATAGACTCAAAGATTTACTTGTTAGTACGCCTATTCTAGCATCCTTTGACTTGACTGCAGAAACTGTTCTAGAAACGGACGCATCTCGTTTAGGTGGTTTGGGATATGTACTAATGCAAAAACATGGATCAGATTGGCGATTAATCCAATGTGGCTCTCGATTTTTATCAGATCCAGAAACAAGATATCCGACGATTGAACTTGAGTGTCTAGCTATCGCCTGGGCTGTACGAAAATGTCACCTCTATCTAAGTGGCTTGTCTGGCTTTACAATAGCTACCGACCACCGACCATTGATACCGATCATGAACGACTTCACACTCGATCAAATCACAAATGCTCGTCTGCTACGATTCAAACTGGCACTAAGCAGCTATCAATTTCACACCACATGGCGAAAGGGAAGCATACATTACATTCCTGACGCACTATCAAGAGCACCGCTGCCACTCGATGAGCTCTCTCATGAATTAGCGAACTGTGAACCAGACACTCACCTTCATCGTGAAGCCGTCATCAACATAGCAATAATCGCGCTCAATGAACAACAAGACAATAAATATGAAGATGATACTCTTAAACATTTACGACAATCAGCACAAGGTGACCAGGAATACCAGCATTTACTAAATGCCATTGAGAATGGTCAACCAACTGAACACACCACACCATACAGTAAAGTATTCCAAGAACTATCGACCGACGATGGCCTTATACTATTTGGTACACGTTTAATCATACCAAAGATTCTGCGCAAGGAAATATTATCTAAGTTTCATGACTCGCATCAAGGGATAGAGAGAACGAAACGGAGAGCTCGTCAAGCCGTCTATTGACCGGGTATCAACGCTGACATCAAAAACTGCGTAGAGAATTGTGACCAATGTCAGCAGAGACTACCAAGCTACCGCGTGAACCAATGCAGTATGATATCCTGCCTAAAAGGGTATTCGAAAGTGTGTCGTCTGATTTATTCAGCCACTCCGGAAGCACGTACATGGTATACGCTGACCGCCTATCCGGCTTTCCGTTCGTAACACAATGGCGAAGTGACCCAACGGCATCAGATGTTATCAAAATTGTGCGCAAATACTTTGTGCTGACTGGAGTGCCTGTAGAAATGAGAACAGACGGTGGCCCGCAATTCAAAGCCAAAGCGTTTAATGATTTTTTGACCAGATGGGGAGTCCGATGGAATCTGTCTACTCCGCACTATCCGCAATCAAACGGCCACGCCGAAAGTGCTGTCAAGTCCATCAAAAGTTTGGTTGTCAAACAGCCAAACGGCGATATAACATCAGAGATTTTTTTACATGGCCTGTTAGAGCTACGAAACACGCCCAGAGCTGATGGCAGATCCCCATCTCAAATTTTATATGGCCACCAACTCCGTTCCAAAGTCCCTGCACATTATTCAGCATTTGCCAAAATCTGGCAAGAAGCCGCCGAGGATGCAGACAACAAAGTTGAAGATATGAAAGTATTACAAAAGTTTTATTATGATCGCACCACCCAGATGTTGCCACGGTTAAACATCGGAGACACGGTCCTAATACAAGACCCTCGAACCAAGAGATGGACGTAAAAGGGAATCGTTATTGGCATCGGACAGAATCGAGACTATCACGTCAAACGACCGTCTGGTCGCTTGTACTGGCGTAATCGCCGATTTTTAAGACGAATTAAACAAACCAATGCCGATCAACCAAGAACATCAACCGACCTTGATGAGCCACCGTCAACTGACACGAACAAAGAAACCAAAGCAACATTACGTAGAAGTACGCGGCTGACTAAACCGGTTAACCGCTACGGACAGTAAACCTCAACGGACTTGAAATGGACTTATAACTCATAACAATTTAAATCTAATTTCTTTCTATTTGATCTAAAAGTATATAATAATTTCTATTTGTTTTGTGCTTACGTAAAAACGTATTGTTAAAGTTGAAATAGAAGTTAGGATACCTCCTTTCAACTAGAGGGAGGTGTAATAATATGTGACACCTAGGCTTAGCACAGCATGATATGTAATGTTTGAATACGAATAAATCAGTCTTGAGTTGAACTTCTCACAAATACATTAGCCTTAAATTGATCGTCTTTAATGTCTGTTCGAGTACAATATATATTTAAGACAGATTTGTCTGAACAAATTTGGGAACCTTTAAAATGGTTCGATTTTTTGCATAAATTACATGTCTTACCATACGCAGGACACTTGCCTCGTTCATGATCTTTAGAACAATATCTACAGTTCTTGATATTTTTAGACTTCTGCTTCTGTTCGGCTTTATTATTCTTGTCCTTTTTATACTGTGACACAGCGTTGATATCTTCATCTTTTGATAGATTTTTGAAGTGTTCTTTACTGGCTTCTTGGGCTTGACATATTTCTATTGCTTTCTTTAATGTCAAGTCTTTTTTCTCTAATAATTTCTCTTTTGTACTTTGATCTCTTATACCAAGGACAATTCTATCGCGCAAAATTCTCTCTCTGCAACATTCTGAATAGTTACACGACTTTTGATGTTCACGCAGATCAGTGAGCCATTCATCAAATGTCTCGTTATGTTGCTGATCACGGGTGTGGAAGCGATGCGATTCTACAACTTCATTGAGAATGCCAGCGGCGTATTTCTTGAGGGCGTCGACCAAGGTTTTGATATCATTTTCTTTTCCTTCCTCTATCGGTGTATTTATTAAAATCTTTAGCGTCTCATCAGCTAGGATCAAATGCAGCACGCAGACTTGCTCATCAGCGGGTAATTTAGATAACTTTGTCAATTTGACGTATCCTTCCCACTTCAATTTCCAGAGGCAAAATGTTTCATATTTGTCGACCGATAAGTCCAATTTAGCCGGAGGGCGAGCTTCGATTCTGATGTTGTGACTTCTTGGTAGGACCATTGGTGACTCAGTAGTATCAGGTTGTTGACTACTACCAGCTATAGACATGATTATTCTAGTATAATAATTATCTTTTATAAAGTTTCAGATCAACTGCGTCATGTGATGTTCCCAATTAGGTTCAAGACAATAACTAGACAATCAGCTTTAGTAACAATGTAATTCATAGGACGTTAGTTCCCACACAAAGATTATATAGTTGTACATGGGTTTATATAGTAATGGGAAATGGACTAGTGACTAGTGTCCAGATCTCCACAGTTAGGGCGAATTCTGAAGAAAATTCATATTTTTAAAAAAGATGAAAAAGATGTTGAAATGCCTCTAGGATTGCAGAAGGCTGAACATTTTGTCCTAATTTACAAGAATCTTGTAAATTAATTTAAACAAAACAATTCATCATGCTATGACACATACATTTTATTTGTTCCTGTGTTCGTTTCTAGTAATCCCAAAAATAAATCCATTTGGATGAATAGCTGTTCCCTCGCATTTGGTGGCTCAGGTAATTGCAAATTCACATCTCCTGGAAAACAAGATCAAAATAAAATTGACCACTATTTAACAATTAGACAACGAGTCCAAGGTTGGCTACCTTTAAGTTTGTAATATAAAAGTTTGTTGTTTATAAACTTTAGCTGACTAGCAAACTAATCTGAAAAAAAGTAGCGATGAAAAATTACGAGAAGATTGTTAAATAAGATTAAAACTGTGTATGCTAGCCTGCCATTAAGCATCTTGATCTCATATTTTGCTGCTTGTTTCCCTTTTTCGGGCGCTGAATTTACTCTTTTGTATGAAATAAATAAAATGGATTCAAAAACCTTGGCAAATCGCTTGCTTATCATTTGAACTTTGCAAGGGAACTTGCCTGCGTTTACTACGAGACAATAGTAAAAGATTGAGCAACCAATCAGAATACAGATCATCAAATAGTAGATAACTAACTGCCATAAAAATATTTTGCTTATTACATATGTGCGCTGATACAAATAAGATTGATTATTGATGTTTGATTAGTAAGACATTGATTAGAAACCTTGTAGGCCTATCAGCCTGATAAGGCAGTTTTATTGCTTAGTTAGGTTAGTTATAACAGCTTAGTTAAGGTTAGTAGTTCGTTGTGACCAATAGAAAAGCAACTATATTTATAGGCTAATTCACATTAACAAACTACCTGCATGAGGTTCTTTGCTTTCTTGCCAAATTTCATGAAGATGTTTAACCTTGAAGAAACATTGATAATATTACCACTGTGAAATCAATTCATGAATGTGAACAGTTCATGAACAGTTCAAACATTAAATGGACCAATTATAAAGGATTTATTGTATAACCATATCATGAAAAACGGGCATTTTAAAGTTCATGGACTGTTTATGATTGGCTAATAGATTGTTTATAGTATGTAGGCCTAAAGCCTTCCCCTGTGAATAACAGCTCATGAACAGTTCATGAGAATTGGGGCCATTTAACGTTCATGAATTCATGAACTGTTTTCTGCAGTGTGACATACAACTTAACTGTATGTAGCCTGAGTATGTGTAACTTGATATGAGTGCGACTGTTAATAATTATCATAACATGTAATGTAACCTATATTTTAGTTTATTCCCCTCGTGACAACTGTATGAATATGTTGTACTAAATTATATACTATCAATCTATCAGCCTGATTGTGACATGCAGGGGTTAGGAGAACGACGGCAACTTTCATATGACAAATCTGTTGTTGTGTGTGTCTAAGTTTGTGTTTTCAAGCAATCTTCTCAGTGAGTGGCTAAATGGATTCAACTTTCTCAAGACTTTTCTAGAACAACTCTGAAAGTAACAGCTTTAATAAACGTCTTTGGCACAACATAGACCTACATGTTTTCCAGGCAGGCACACTCCCATGCTGGAAGGAAGCCCAATTTTGTATGCATTTTGACAGATTTCTACAGTATTCCTAGCAGGCAGAAAAATGTTCTTATTAGATAAATAGTAATAATAGGGTTTACTGTAAGAATTTTTCACGGGCAGTTTGAGAAACTTGGAGTGGCTCTGCAATACTCTGCATAGGCCTGATCTGATGAATATCAGCCTAGATGCAAGACCTAAACATTTTCTTCTTGTAGGGTTTGTTTGATAGCTCTCTCTGCAGGATAGACAGGGGCAGGATAATACGGGCATTGAAGACTGCACATGCTTGGATTGTAGTTGATCTGATAGGACCTCTGGACCTGGATTGTCACTGGTGTCTGGCCGGCGTAAGTGGCGCTGGAGCAAAATATATTCAATTTTCCAGAAATATCATTTTGGCATGGCAAGACTAGCTAGTAGATATATGCGTGCTACTGTAAGCGGCATGGGCCGTGATTCAATAGTTTTTGCATTTTCCTCGGAATTTTAGTTAAGCGCGGGTCATGGTCTTAGGCCTACCTCTTCATGGAGTTCAATAATTTCATCAATAAAAGCATTTCCAATTATCACTTTCAATTCGTCTACCTCTATAGAGTCTAGATTGATACATATCTCTTCCCAAAGATTATTTCTTCCTTGATAATTACAGGACATAACTTTTTTGGTGCAAACAGTCTACTTCAAGGAGAGTAAATGTGCAAAATACAGTTCTTTATTGCAGATAACTTTACAGATATAAAGTTTTGCTGCACATTTCAATTCAGCCATTTTGAAACAACAAAATTGAGAAATCGTAACACTTAACCGTGACCGTTCTCAACAACGTCATTACTATCACGAATCCAGAAACATACAATCAGACATCTTCTTTGTCATGATACGATGAGTAAAGCTACTTGCTTATAATTATGCGAAAATTATATTGATTTGATATATCAGAGACATAAGAATTCAAATTTTGAAAATTGTAAGAAGGAAAATTTCAAAGTTATAATCACCTTGGTTATAATTAAAAATTTAAAATGATGAGTGGAAAGGAATAGTAACGACGAAGGTACATAAATTTCTAATAAGTAGGAACATTATCAGATAAAATGCATAATCAATAATCACCTCTACGAAATAATTCCCTTTGCTTTAGATAACCTTATCAATACTGTTGATCAAGATTTTGAAACTATGAATTGTATTACAGTGTAATCATCTAACTATACAGTCAACCTGATAGAACGATTGTTTACCGAGATCTTGGATATGCACAGCAACTAATTGCTAACGTTTGACCATAAAAAAAACGTCATATTGTTAATATCTCGGCCTCGCCATTGCCAAATAATCTGCAGATAGGTCAATTCCTCTGTCAGTGTTTGATATTAAAATAAAATAAATTATAATAAGGGATTCTACTGAAAAATATTTTTCAAAGTACAGTTCAATTCTAATATGTATAAACTGAAAAATTGATTGTAAAAGTTTGAGGCAGATCCGATAAGAAATGACGGAGATATCGATATTTTTAAAGAGTCTATTTTTGCTGCACGTTTGTTTCCGTGACGTAAATATTCAATTTTGTCTCAAACTAATATAAAATTATATTGATTATTGAAAGGTTGGAATATTTAAGTCATAACAATAAGCGTGCAACCGAAATAGGCTATGATGTATCCCACATTTCCTTCAAACTTCAGCTTCAAGGATCAGCTTCAAACTTTTAAAAATAATTTGTTTCACATCAGAATCAATCATTACTTTGTAAAATATTTTTTAGTAGAATATTTATTAAAAGTTTTTATTTCATAAATTAAATTAATATTTATTTTATAGTAAATCAAAATCATCCCTTATATCATTATATTCCGCAACGTGACGTTTAATCTTTGAACTATTTGTCCATGTAACAAAGTCTTCCATGTTCCTAGTAACAAGAAAAGCAGCATCCATAACTAATTCTGGTCCGACACGTACATGACCTTGTTCAATATATTTAACAGCATCTTTAACTTGTTCAGCCATTTTCAATTTTTTCATTACAACAGGTAATCTTCTTCGACAAAAGCTAGAAGCTGTTAACTTATCAATTTCAGCTAAATTCTTTTTTGATGTAATAACACCAATATTATATAATTTCTCTAGCAGCTGTAAAGTTGATTCAATTCTAAAAGGGTCTTTGGGATCAAGTTCTTTTATTTTTGCAGCTAAAGATTTTGATGTGCCACACAGTTTATTGTATGTTGTATAATCCTCACGTTTTTGAATATGATATTTTCTCAACACATGAGTTTCATTTGGGTTCGTATCCCCTTTCCATGTTATAAAATCTACTTTTTTCAATAATTTCTTTTCGTGATATTTCAATTTTCTTACCATAATGAATCAACAGATGTTATTAATAACACTTGAAATGGGTTAATACCTTTAATAATAGTGATATTGATATGTAAATTGAGAAAAGATCTCATAAAAACATTTTCCACTTCTCAAAATGTAAAGTTGCGAGAAAACCATGAGGAGAAACATTGTGTCTCGCTTTTAATTTACACGCATAAGAGGGTGCCACAATATGCCCCCGTCGATTTTGTAAAATCTAAAATCAAAATTGAATTCAGATCAAAAGTTTGTAGACTAATAATAGATCAGAGAAAAAATCTACACGATAAAACGATACGACTAGATAGGTTGGCCAATCGCTTGTTATCATCTGGATCAAAAATGTTGTACTTTATTGGACTTGGTCTTGGAGATGCCAAAGACATCACCGTGAAAGGACTTGAGACTATTAAGAAATGTAAATTTGTTTATTTAGAAGCATACACGTCTGTTTTGACTGTTGGCAAAGAGGAATTGGTAAGAGAAACAAGTATGCCATATGCAGTATACAAAAATATCCCTACAAGGCTGCAAGTACAAAATTGTAAATATAAAATAATCCATACATTTTTCTGTGACTGGGAATCTGGGATGAAGTCTGCAAAATACAGCAGAGTACACCCGAACCAGCCTGCAAGAGATCTCGGGGGACGGCTTCGCCGGAAAAAGCTGGGATTGGGGGTAGCAACTGATCAAATTTGATTTCAGGGGCGGCAAAATCCATCATTTCATCAAAAATTGTGAAGAAAATGACAAAAAAATCATTTTTAACTACTGGCTTCAGTCAGGGGCGGCTATAAGGAGAAAAATGTTCATCTCAGGGGCACAGATGCCATGCTTTTCAGACCGGCACCCGAGATGATATTTCATACATCTCAAAAATTTTTCAGGAAACCCTATTAGTACTAGCTATATAAAGAATATGCAAGTTTTTCCTCGACGCCATTGGGCAAATATTTTGTGTCCGTGCCCGAGTTCTCTTCAAAAAGCACCCTTCTCTGCAAACTGGAGGATGAAAGAAATCGAGGACTATGCTATGCATATTTCTTAGACTCTTATATATTCATTTTATTGCACATAGCCAAATGACAGTATTTAGGCCAGTTAGGTTAGCAACCCAAAAATAATATTGAAAAACTTTCTGGGAACCCCTAAACTCTTATATTCTTGGTATAAAACAATTGATTTTACTATTTATCTGAATACAATCAAACCTGTTATAACGGTCACCTCTATATATCGATCACCTGTCTATAATGGCAACTCAAGCAATGCCTTAAATAGTACTTTCTATTGAAATAGCCATGTATACAAAGGCCACCTGCATATAGTGGTCAATCTGCATACCTCTCATACCTGACCGTTATATACAAGTTTCACTGTACAATGTTTTCTGCCCACAGAGATGCAAAAATCTGTTAAATCACCATCACACGTAGGGTACTATTCTTAGTGCGTCCCGGCATCTCATCAAAAATCGTCCTTCTCTGCAAACTGGCACAACGGCCGCCTGCTGGAAATCCAGTCTGCAGGGTTGCCGAACTGCTTGTAATCCTACATTTTAGTATACAAACCAGCCTTGCATTCTAGAAATTTCCTCCACCTTTTATAACCCTTATTCTCCCGTCAAAGTTATTTGTAACAATGGAAAATGCAAATTTCCACAAAAATTATAAGAATTCATCTGCCGCCAAAGCACGGAGAGGGCAAAGCTTCAGTGCCTCATGCTGCCAGATATCTCAAGGAGAATGCACAGTCCCAGGTTTGAATGGGCGACAAATGTGAGAATCCTGCATTCCTAGCTCCCGAAAGGCTGGTACAAGTTTGGAAGAAAATTGACATTGTTATGATGTAGTGGTCAAACTTTAACAAGATGCTACTTGCCCATAGCCCCGTCAAAACATCTCCTTCGGTTGAAATGTCTTAGGATTCCAGATGGCTCAAAATTTTCTACCTGCTGGCTAACGTAGAACAATAACGTTAGCACCCCGGGTATATTTCCTGATAGCTTACAACTAATAGCTTACAATGCATAATCTATGAACTTAAGTAGATTGATTGATCCTGATTACAGTGAAACCTGTATATAACAGCCAGCTACAAGAGGTAGATAAATTGACCATTATATTCAGGTGACCTTTATAAACAGGTTTTATTCAATAGAAAATACTATTTTCGAAATAGCAAGAGTGACCATTAATATAGACAGGTGGTCGCCGTATAGAGATGCTGTAATTCAACCGCATCGGATCTAATCTAATTAAATTGAATTTAAATAAAGTTAATCCATGCCTAGTGATCTAGTCTTTTCATTGATTCATTGAGAAATTATTTTTGTTTTTTACAGGAAGCTGTCTATGGCAGAGAAGTTAGACTTGCTGACAGGACAATGGTAGAGCAAAATGCTGGTGAATATTGATTATTCTCAATTATTAAACTAATATTGGGATTTAATTTTAAAAACCTTTCTACATAGATATTTTTATAGCAGTAGACAAGTACTTTTGTCGGGCCATTAGCCGTTGGATTGGAAGGCATACTGCTCAGTAGGGATGCGAATCGAATATCGATCAATCGATTAATAATCGAATATCAATGAAATATTGATTATTTGAATAGTATTTGAATTAATTTATGTAAAGATAATCAAGTTGAACACCATGTTTTCAACACATTTCTTGCAGTTGTGGAAGAGGGTTTGTTTGTGTTTTAATCATCTACTTGAATGGTAACAATAGAATAAAAGATTTCGATTAATAATCGATTCGAAATACTAACTTGTTGAATATTCAATTACCGTTTTGACTGTTGATTCGCAACCCTACTGCTCAGTGAACGAAGGACTGACTTTGCTGTATAGATAACTCTGCAGGCATGCGCATGAAAGATTTCCTTTGAAAAGCTGATCCTTGTTTTCGATCAGCTCTAAAACAAAGGAAGTTTGATTGAAACATTGATTTTAAAATTGAAGTTTGAAAGAAACATTGATTTTAAAATTGTTTTAACGATTTTTTAAGGGGTGTTCCAGTCTTTTGACTGATATCAAGTCTCACGCCTGACTCTGAATATGATCCGCCTGGTCACTCTAAATATGGCTCAATTAGCAATGATGATTTGATAGTTTTTTTTACAGATTTTTCAAAATGCAACTTGTTTTTTATCAATGTTTCGCTTCATGAACCAGTTGTTGGAAAATGACAACAAATTGTACGTGTTGCATTTTTTTTGCAAGTCAATCCAATCTCCATAGTTTAGAAAAACAAACATTTTATTTGAAATTCGACTTGATTTTGTGCTGGGTTATGGTATTTTTCAGCTGATCATTCTGAAAACGGCTCAGTTAGCAATGATACGTTCAGGGTTTTGGATTCGATGCCTGACAAAAGCACTCTCGATTCTCGCCAGGAAAGGAATTGATGGTGTTCTTTGTGTAACAAATATCCTAGACGAAAGATGGACGGCACATTGCTATAATGTGTATTTCAAGAAAATTAGTCCTGATTTATCAGTCAATAAGTTATAGATTCAAGTTTCCAATATTCAACAACAACCAAGGTGTTACACTTGGCCTTTCAAAGAAGCTAGCATAGGCCGACTGTTTCACACCAAGAAACAATACCGTAAGGCATTGATTTTTTAACCGTGTTATCCCATTGTGGAACTCACTCGATGAAGACACTGACATCAGCAAATCACTGTTTACATTTAAAAAATTTCTATCTGATGATTGCTATAAAGGCATAAAAGTTAAATTAGCAGTATAACAATGTGTGGTCTCTGACTCCTTTCTATTTCTATTATTATTATTTACAGCTCTGTAATATATGACATTGAGCACTATATGTTCTTTGCTATTAGATAACATCTAATAATATATTATATCGATGTAGCTATCTAAGGTATCTTTCTTTCTTTCTTTTAGATGAAATTCTAAGTTCGGCAAAGGATGATGATGTGGCGTTCCTTGTTGTTGGTGATCCTTTTGGGTATGGTTTTTATATCATTGCTTTATTACTTTATTTTATTTGTAAAGCTTTTCAACTTTTTTCAAGAAATAGATTTCTAGAGAGGGACAGCAATTTAACAGCCATTGATTCTAAATGTCCAGCTATTTTTTAAATCTTAATATATAATAAAGACAAATATTTCTGTTACTCAGAGTTTCACACGTTCAATTGCAATCTTCTGACGGCAGACGATTACCCAAGTAACAGAGAAAGGCTTTGCCTCATCTTTGTCTCTTTTTATATATAGGGTGAGGCGGTATGAAATTTACCGATGTTCAATGCCGATTAGTTAGCCGCCGATTAGTCATAACAATCGATCGATTAATCGATTTTTGCCGATTGTTTCCCATCCAAACAAATCAAAACAAAAGAGCAGGAGAGAACACATAGCCGTAGATCATGAGTTTATAATACGAAGTTACAGTAGGCTAGACTCTATATGCAAATGCCAAGTCTGAATGAAACAAATGGAAATATGGATTATGGTTAAGTTTTCCAAATTTAATGATAGCAGAAGTTTGCCTGTGCACACAACGAATTGGGCAATGAATAGACTTTTCCCTGTAAATAATTTGTATATCTTCTCAGCGCTTTAAGAGTGTTTCATCCAAAATAATAATAAATTCAAACTAAATTCAGAATTTTAAACGTCAAACTACTTTAACTATTTTCAAAACTGTTTTCTACAAATTTAAACCCGACAGCCTCTTTTTCTTTCTTAGTAAAATTATTCATCCAACCATCGTTGTAAAGATTCAATAACCGCATTTTTCGTAATTCAAATCCTCAAAAATTTCAGATCCACCTTGAAAAACTATTTTGTTCTCTGTAGGCTATATTTATATGAAGCACATGTATGTGGGGTTGGTTATGTACAGTAGATCATTAAACTATTTCAATTCAGCACCTAATGACAGGCATTGACAGGTGTCTACAAAATATATTTGTGTCTGTGACCGAATTTTCCCATTTTAAAAATGCCTGCAAGTTGTTTAGGTTATGAAAGGACATAGTTTTAGTGAGAATAACATTGAATGAAACATAGCGCTTAGAATTTTTATCAGTTACTAATTCTGAAAAGTATTGTCACCCTAAATGCAGAAATTTGTGCAATCTTAATAGTTGTGCCTGCAGTAATTATATTGCTCCTAAAATGTGCCTGCGACTGGCGGTCCCTGTGGTCCCTGTTTTGTTGAGCTCTGACAGGCAATTTCTTTAACTTGTAATAGTTTGAATGTGGAAACTTCAAACAAGTTAATGAGCTTTACAATCTTGGATTTCTGTCTGTAGGATAATTAATAATCTACAGTAGTCCATAATCCATATTCATCAGCATCATCAATCTACTCTTGGAGAAAATGGGACAAATTTATAACATCTATTTGAAAAATCCCAGTCAACATATGGCACACGAAAAAAAATGTATTTACTTCCCTGTGTTAAGACGGACTGCGGAAAAAGATCTTTTTCTTTTCGAGGTGCACATCTAATGAATAAATATATCAATGTACATAGCTATAACAAAATAAAATTCAAACAAGAAATATTAACAAATTATTAGAGAAAGCAAATACCAAACGAAAGTAATTAGAATCGCCAGGCTTAAGAAACAACCGCAAAATTGTGTTGGTCTAAATTGTAATGTGAAATATGTTGAACTAGCTATTTATGTATTAAGTTGTTTATAAGCCTTAAAAATATACTAAAAAAAAAAATGTATTTCGGCTTTTTTTTATTTATTTAGAACTCTGATTTGTAATCTTTTTTGTTTGGACATTTTTTCAAAACTTTTAGATAATACTGATCATTTTTCTGTTATGTTTTGTAGAGCAACTACACATACTGATCTTGTTATCAGAGCTGAAGAATTAGATATTAAACATTCTACTATACACAATGCATCTATTATGAACGCTGTTGGCTGTTGCGGTTTACAGGTTAGAAATCTACACTCTACAGATTGATCAAACTATTTTTTAAAGAAGCAAAAATGACCGGCAGGCGCTACGCACTTCGGATCACGTGCATGTTTATTGTTCATAACACAATGTACATTGTTGACATGAATTTATAATAGATTAGGCCTGCGTAGAACAATAGTTTCAAAGCGAGACGGTTGAATTACGCTAAGCATAAATTCAACTTGTGCTCGCAGCGGTCGCCGGTCAATCTTGCCCCTTTAAGCAAATGTTACAGGATGACATTTATTTTATCATATGATGTCACTACCATCCCTGCAAAAAAAATCCATGAGTTCATGAACAGTCCATGAACTTTATGAACAGTTCATAAACATTTTTTGTTGGTTTGATGTCAGTAGTGCATATTTGTGTTTTGTATTTTTTTTTTTTTTTTTGTATTCATCATTTTTCCACGAACCGGGTAAGCTTACAGCTTTTTTTCACCAGGGTGGTTGGTTAATTTGTTAGTATTTTGAAGCTTGTGTGCGTTTAATAGCCGGATGCCCTTCCTGACGCCAACCTATAGTGCTTCGGACAGGGATTGAACCCGAGACCCTGCGGGCCGAGGTCCAACACCCTAGCCACTACACCAAGGCCGCACTTCCTGAAACAAGCCTTCCTGAAACATCTAGAACATTCTATAACATAGGAAAACCTACATGACTCACAATGACTATGCATGATCTATATCAGCTTCTAGCATTTATCTAAACATTATAAATACAGTAAATGAGAACTATGAGAACTATGAGAACTGAATGTACAGTCTACTATCAACATGTCAACTTGGAATTAATATTATTATTCATACGAAGAATTAAACAAATCAATTCAACCTATGTTATTATTATTGTTTCTTCAACATAAATCTACAGTTCTCATCAGTTTAAATACTTTTTATCCTTGCTTTTATTTCAGTTGTATAGCTTTGGTGAAACTATTTCAATTACATTTTGGACAGATACGTGGAAACCTGAAAGTTATTTTAACAAAATGATGGAAAATAATAGAAGAGGGCTTCATACATTATGCTTGCTAGGTGAATTTATTAGTGCAATTTATTATTATATAGTCACAAACATTTTATTGATTATTAATGACTCCCCTGTGAAAACAGTTCATGAGCAATTGAACAGTTAATGAAAATCAGGCCATTTGACGTTCATGAACAATTCATGCAGTTCATGAACGACTTATGAGTGAAGTGCCCTAAATAGATTTTCAGACTCATCTATCTGTCTCAAATGATAGAAAAGTGAAAGCATACATTTATTTATTGATATAGCTTTGGTTCAAAATGATTATTAAAGGGTTACCACACACCTGCCATGTTTTTATTCATATTTACTGAACAACAACAAAAAGCTTGGAGACACTCGAGTGAAGCGCTGAAAAATCACAATCTCCGAGCGAGTGTTTTTAAGCTTCCCGCGTGTCTCCCAACTTGTTCTTGTTTAGTAAATATAAATACAAACATTGCAAGCATGTGGTGAACCCTTTTCTAAAACAAAACATTTTGTTAGAATCTCGTTCAACTGCGCTCTTTCGACCAATCAGTTTGCAGAAAATCTTTGTGATATTTTAGAATTTTAATTTACTTTATGTTAAATACTTACTTACTAACTTATTTATTTATAATTTGATTAATTATGTTTTGGATTGATCACATACATAGTAGTATTAGACTATTATCTTGGAACACACGGTGTAAGCACGGCAGCAACTACATGTCTCTGACCGATTGGGGTTTGTCAATTTTGACCGAAAAAAAGGCGTAGCATTAGAATATTTGGAAGCTTCAGTACTGTAATTTCTTCAAAACAGCACCATTTTGCAATGTTCTTCTCAAAATTGCCCAAAATATGAGTAAAAAAAATGATTGGGCTGTGCCACCCCCTCCGCACCCCAACACACCCCAGAATTTATGGCAGTGCATGTAAGCTGTCTGTTGAAGTCTCAATCCTCACCAGGGTTCGATAAAATGGGGAATTCTGAGACTGAGAGTCCCCGAAAGCTAGTTTAAATTCAGAACGAATTGGAAGAAATAGTTGTACAGTGAAGCCTGTATATAACAGCCAGCTAAAAGAGGTAGATAAATTGACCACTATAGACAGGTGGCCTTTATATACAGGCTTGATTCGATAGAAAATACTAATATAGTCATTGCAAGAGTGACCACTATAGACAGGTGGCTGCTGTATAGAGTTGACTGTTATCACTGGTTTGACTGTATTGAAGTCTTTTCAATCTGAAGAAAAATCAATTTTGCTTTCTTTCATGGACAGAATAGTAAAACTGTGTAATTTTTATCATATTTATATGGCAATTATGTAAAGTAAAACTATGTGAAAACGTTTACACAATGAAATCACTCTAGAAAGTTTATAAGGAAAATGTTGAATCCCGGAAGTAGAAATATTTTATCAAACCCTGATCCTCACAACCAACCTATCCAACCAACCAACCTCACCTCTTAACTCATCAATATATATACAACTGAGAAAAATATTTTTATTTTCTCTAGATATCAAAATGAAAGAACAATCAATTGAAAATATGATGAGGTACTTAATTTTAATTATGAATGTAAACCTTGCGTAGTATTATTCAGTAGAATCCCTGCGAAAAACAGTTCATGAACGTTAAATGGCTCCAATTTTCCTGAACTGTTCATGAACTGTTCATGAAATGAACTGCTCCTAAACTGTTTCGCAGGGGAAACCAGTAGATTTATTTTTCCATGTTCTTCTCATATGCTCCTTAATGTTATTCTATTTTCCCATAGAATTAATGATTAGCAAGATTCATTTGTCAAATGTCATTGATTAACATTTCACACTTTAATTATTATTCAACTACGATTGATTTCGTAATATAAAATTATGCTATTGAATAAATTGGTCCAAATTTCTGCTACGAAAGTAAGACAGCTCTCCTCTATTTCCTCAAGTGTAAATGACACTCTAGCTTTCCCTGGTTAGTAATCACTAGGAATCATGGATATACTGAGTTCGTACTGAAAACCTACTGAAAACATACTAGAATGGGATTGAATACTGAAAACACACTGAAATTCACCTGACATATTAATTCCCATACTAGTTCCCAATTCAATTCTCTGTTCAGTAAGATTTTAGGTTTCAAGATAGATAGTGAATAGTGGGCTCAGATAGCTGGATGAATGCTAAAAACAGCTTTCATTTAAAATGTATGTGATATTATAGTTAATTCAATATCATCATAATAGGCAGGTCCACTAAAAATTTCAAAGTTGATTTTATTCGTGTTTCGGATATATCATACCCGCAGAATTCCATAAAACTGATAAAAATTCCAAAAAATATTCCAAAAACCCTTCATTTTGGAGTTTTAAATCCAGAAATTTCGTAGAACGTCAAAACGATTTGTGATTGGCTTGCTATATTATGACGTCATTTCGCGGACAGAACAAAATCACACTCCGCTAAACAATGGAGACTTTAGCATCTTTTGTAATTATTGGTATCGTTGAACGTCAAATTTAAATGTAATCATTTCCATTAGCACTGCTGTTCCTGTTCAAAATATTGAAGGCTGACTTCAAAAAACTTATTACGGTGACCTGAAATATTCATCAATGGAAATCGCTCTGAAATATTTATATCAATTTATATGTTGTTTTTGTCTACGTTCGAGCATGGTTCGAGTGTCGAAGCGAGAAGGAACAAGGATGGTAGACTAGCTTAGCAAATTATTTGAATTTCAAATAACACACATAAAGTTTCAAACAAGTTGGAAAATAAGTGGAAGGAGTTGTATGATCTACCATTTATTAGCAAATTATCAACGTTATTTTCTCGCGAATCATATGTCCTATTATAGGATCAAATTTATTGTAGCTATGATTCTACCATGATTCTACAAAAACTACATTCACTGTCTTCGCTGATCAATGGGATAAAATATATAGCTAAATATAGCTGCTACATCAATATCGTCCATTGCATCCACACAGACTGCATGATTAATCATTTGTCCAAGTAAATATTTGTTAATCAATGCAAAATGAATCATAAATTGCTTTTCGGTTTTCAGAAAATTATACGCCTCGACGTAAACTGTCGTAGCATGCGTGATCGATGCGTAAAATATTTCATTTAAACGGCAACTTTATTGAATTTGAATTCTGATTTACTAGAATAAATCCAAATCTAGAGCGTTAATAGGTCCATTTAAAGTGTTTGTTAATTCAAATAAATGCACACTGAATGCGATTTCACCGTCTTATATCTGGTGATAATAACACAAGCAACAGTTGATAAGGAGCATGACAGACGAAATAAAAGAACGAAGATTTGATAAATAAAAATAACACTACTTTGATGCTCGAGTGATGATCTAAGCCGTTTATATATGAATGAGGTTTCTTCTCTAAATATCAAATATATATATATACATTTCCAAGTGAATGCTGCCTACTTTTCGGTGATCGGCCTGGCTGAGAACTTTTGTTCGTTTGCGGTCGGGAACCGCGAGAGAAAGATATGGAAAAGATTTGTTTTGTTTCGCTACAAAAAGGACAAACCGAAAAAAGAAACAAAACTTCACCCTTAGTCTCGTTTAAAAATCAGCGGTTCTGATTATACTATTCACAAAAAATTTGGATAAGAAATGACGAATTGATGGATGAACGGTTTTGGATATCAAGTCATGATAATAGTAGATTTCTCACTTTGTCCGGATTATGACGTCACATTCCTTCATCCACCAAAACTTGCCGTTTCGTAACCATGGTTACGCAATGTCATTTTAAGTCAGACATCTCGATGGTTTGTCGATATTTTTGGAAAAAAAAATCGGGAATATTAAACTTATCCTTTGATCTTCGTATGGATATGTTTAAAGTACATACTTAAATTTTAGTGGACCTGCCTATTATATGGAAATCACCACGGTTGTTAGGCAGCTACAGGTAGGAAGAAATTATTAAAGAGGAATCTTTAATATTTAATTTTAATATTGTCATTCATTAATCTCGTATGATGTTTAAATTTTTAGGGGCAATCAAATATATGAACCTCCACGATTTATGACTGTTCAAAATGCTGCCAAACAATTGTTGGAAATATCTGAAACACGTAAAGCTGGAGGTGCTAGCCCTGAAGAAAGTAAGTCAGTCACATAGTTTATATACTATTTAACAATCAGACAACGAGTCCGAGTTGACTACCGTCGAATAGTCACAGAGGTACTGCGAGGTTTAGATGTTTGCAGTTTGTAATATAAAAGTTTGTTTTTATAAACTTTAGCTGACTAGCGAATTAATCTGCAATAAAGTAGCGACGTAAAAATTGCGAAAAGATTGCTAACTAAGATTAAAATTGTGTATGCATAGCCTACCATTGAACAACTTCATCACATATTTTGTTGCTTGTTCTGTTTTCTCGGGAACGGGATTTAGAAGAATCTCGTATAAAATTGGTTTCAAAAACATTTGCAGATCGTTTGTTTACTTTTATAAATTCGCAAGGGAACTTAATTGCCAGCGTTCACTATGAGAACATAGTTTACGATTGAGCAACCAAACAGAATGCAGATCATCGAATAGTACCCTAGTCGGCTTCGGCTAATAGCTATTAAGCAATTGGCGCACAGTTCCCTATGAGCTACCGATATTTGGCGCACAAGAGGGCATTTAAGGAGAAACGAGAAGGCATTAGAAAATCATGATCCGCTGCGGCGAGTGATTTTCGCCTCCGAGTTTTCTCCTGAAGTGACTCGAGTGTATCAAATATAAATAGCTCATAGAAACTGTGCGCCAATTGCCTTGTCTTATAACTTTAGTTAGTTACATAACATTTATCAACATTTACGTGACCTTTTCGCTCATAAAATGGTTTTTGAAAACTCCTGATCAAATTGGAAATTCTCATTCGTGATGTCAAATTTAAATTGTAAGATCGATTGTGTTTTCGAGCCTAGTTTTGTTATGGTGATTTGGCGTCATTACTCTTAACCAATCAGATTAATCGAATCAATTTCGTTATAATCGAAACGTTATTATAAGTCCTGAACTAATTCGTTTCTCTCAATATTGTCTTGAGACAAATAAACATATTCAAATGCACGCGATAAAAAAGTATGTGAAATTACCCAGGCTATTGTATACCATATATTGTATTCCATGATAATCATACAATGTACCCCTCACCCACTCCGATGTTGTTACAATGGGGGTATAAATGGAAAACCTGTTTAGTGGAGTCGAAATATCCAATTTTCAGATAAACATTCCAAATAATAGCGATTTAACGACATCTTTTGAGGCATTTTTGAATTCATGAAATTGTGTGGTTTGATAGACAGTATCTTTGTCATTCCTGAAAAGATTTTGACGTAGAATATGGATTTCCCGACTTTTTCTAAACAAGTTTTGTACATACTACATTTCAACAAAACCGGAGTGGATTATATGGTCAAACTTAACTATACGGGACTGTCAAAAACAAAAAGTTACATTTTTGAACCAATTGACATAAAAACGCACGGACCCATGCAAGTATATTTCTGCACGAGCTTGGAACATTGCTCATCAATACCTCTAGCGATGAACGAGCAAGGGAATTGGGGTCAAACTGTATGTTTGCCATGGAACGACAAGATACCAAAACACAGCCGGTGTATCTCTACATATTGTATTTGATTCTGGTCATTATCTGCCATCAGAGCTGCTTAGAGAACGACAAACTGATTTCGTCATCCCAAATGCAATGTATTACTTTTTATCTGTGTATTGATATCAGTTTAAGATTAGAAAATATCAGAAAGTATAGGTCCCGTCGGGGGATTTGAAAAGCGCAGTCGATTACATCTTAATAATTTTTTAGCTACTTTCCGGCCTGTTGGACATGAGTTTCACGAGTGTACACTGGCAGCGTGAAAGTTTCGGGGATGACAGGATTTAACTCAAAAATTATTGTTTGCTTGAAGTCGTGTTTTTTCCTCATAAGGCTTTATAAAATTGTTTTCAATTGGTATGGGGACATTAGCTCTGTCTACTCTGTGCATCCAGATTTGGTCCAGATTGGATGATGTGATTCTTTCTCTTATAGTTCAACCAGCCCAATTGATTGTGTGTGTCTACTATAAATGTTACTGTGTTTAATTTATTTGATCTCAACAGTTTTATCTTGTGAATCAATTGGCGTTGGTATAGCAAGAGTTGGTTGGCCAAATCAGCAAATCATAGTTGGTACATTACCTGAGTTGGCAGCATTTGATTTGGGACAACCTCTTCATTCACTCGTAATACCTGGAAAATTATTTTTTCTTGAAGTTGATATGCTCAAAAGATATTGTATAAGTGAGAGCACAATGAATATTCTTAGTAAAATTGGTACGTAAATATTTATATTTTTTCTTTCATATAAAAATGTTACAATACCTAAATAATAATTTTTGAAATCATTAAATTAGTTTTATTATCCTTATATAACTAATAAGTCTTTGATTTCAATGTAGATATTTTTTATCAGAACATTTTATTATAATATTTAAGTTGTTAAAAAATAATTAAGAATAAATCAAAGCAGGAATATTTATCATCATATCATCTAAACCAAAACGTTTTTGTTTTTCTACATACAGTGTGACCCAGAGCCATCTATTTACAAGAGTTGAGACACGCTTTCATGTGCCGCTATCGTCTCCAATTGGACAGATGCCAGTCACGTGATTTTTGGACGCCATCTTTGTTCTTTCAGAAACAGGTTGTCGATCATTTCAAGTGAAACGCGCGAAAAAATACAATCCAATATGGCTGAAAAAAACACACAACATTCTCCTGCACATGCGCACTGTTAAAAACGTGCTCGGGTCCAGGCAAAAAGATACAAAAATGGCAGAAGTGTCCCAACTCTTGTAAATAGATGGCTCTGGTGTGACCCGCTTAAGTGCAAGTCAAAATTGTCAAAGGTTTTCATTGCATTTATCCGAATTTGCGGTTATCCGAAATTGTTTACCAAGGACTTGACCAGAAAATAGTTTATAGGTTTTCAGATTTAGGTTGCAGATAACCGGGAATTTCACTTATCCGAATTGCACTTAATCGGGTTACACTGTAATACAGAAACAATTTATTTTAGAGGAATCTACTCACTCGGCCTGATTAATTCGGATCAAAATCTCCCTCGGATGTTCTCGTATCTATAGAACTTTTTCACATCAGCCAACGGTTGGTGTGTCATAACAATAAATCTAGGGGTCAGATCCTTTTCATAATACGCTACCAGGGTTATCAATCTTTTCTTTAAATAATTCTTGATGGATTCATTGGGAGCCTGTGAAAATGCTCTATTGTTCTCCATAATCTCCACGAAGATAAAAAAAAAACTTTTTTTACTTGAAATAATACCTCCCATGTGGTGTAGATAAATGGAAAAATTAATTATACTGTGAATATGTGACCTTAAGAAGTTTTGAATAAAATGTGACTTTAAGAATTTGTCATCAGCATTAATATTAGGGATATCATTGCAAGGTGAGATTTTAAGCAGCTTCAATTATTACGAGAGTTGGTATCTAATTACTAGAAAGTTTAAATCATTTCAAATCATCAGCGTTGGGCAGGGATATTGCAAGGTGAGATTTTAAGCAACTTCGATTATTACGAGAGTTGGTATCTAATTACTAGAAAGTTTAAATCATTTCAAATCATCAGCGTTGGGCAGGGATATTGCAAGGTGAGATTTTAAGCAACTTCAATTATTACGAGAGTTTGTGTCTAACTAATAGAAAGTTTAAATCATTTCAAATCATCAGCGTTGGGTAGGGATATTGCAAGGTGAGATTTTAAGCAACTTCAATTATTACGAGAGTTTTTGTCTAACTAATAGAAAGTTTAAATCATTTCAAATCATCAGCGTTGGGCAGGGATATTGCAAGGTGAGAATTTAAGCAACTTCAACTATTACGAGAGCTGGTGTCTAATTACTAGAAAATTGAAATCACTTCAAATCAGCATTATAGAATCAGCATTAACTATCGAACTCGTGTCTCTGATATGCAAAGTCAGCTTGGCTTGCTTTATGTCAGAGACCGAATAACATCAAATCAACTAATGTTCACCCATAAAATTTAATTTAACCAATCTCCTCATTTGCTTTCCTCATTATTTCAACGACCACATACCACCAGAACAAGATCCCACTACCACAATGACATTTACATCAGGCCACGCCATTGCCACTCATTTCAAAATGCTGCAGGTGCTCATAAGTGGAACGATCTACCGTCTACAATGAAGGACGTATCAAACATGCCAACTTTCAAACGTCTCCTTGGGAAGCACTTACACGGAATAACATAATCAAGTTAATCAAATCTTTCTTCAAATGTCTATCCTGTAAAATATATTGTTGTAAAATTGTATTGCTATTATATATGTATCTCTATATATTTATAAATCAGTCTTGTGAAAAAAAGCTTTTAGCTTATTCAAGTTCTGAATAAATGATGATGATGATGATGATGATGATGATGATGATGATGATGATGATGATGATGATGATGATAGGTATAATAAACATTAAGCAAGGTAAGTTAGTAATTGAGACGGCAATGCCCTACCGAAGGCACCCGTACCACTTCTCTATTTCTAGAGGAGTGGCTTTTTTCGCTGAGAGCAATGATTTTAAACGCTCTTTATTGGTCTCAGCCGCGACACTGCAGATCAATTTAACAGATTTTATGGCAGATAGGGCTCTATTGTCAATATCAATGCGCAACGATGCACCGCAACTACAAACAATGCAATTCCTCTGGACCATTCCATCCACCATCCTTAGATGGTACTCATTTGATTTTTTAGATAAAGTAAGGCTGAGTTGACCTTCGGGGGAATTGAACCTCAGTCGATCAGATATGATCGGATCTGAACTATGTTGAGCAAGGTGGGGTATTAATTAAACAAAGAGATATTAGGCAAATTTATTTGTATGGTAACATGTATTAACAATAATATGTTACATATCTAACTGATAATATTTTCGCAGACAAAATGTCCTGTTGTCGTTCTGTGAATGTTTGTAACTTTATAAAAAGTTTATATATCTCCCAAAGTTATATCCTTGCATCATTGTTAATTAACAATAACATATATCTATACATTATTACATTGTAAACATTACTAAGGCAAAGCTTTTCTTGTAACTCGGGGAGTTTTGCGTGTTTATTTTCATCAGACGCTAACGATAAAACGCGTAAAATTCCGAATTACAGAAAAGGAGTTGCGTCGTTCTTGTTTCCAATATAATTATTCTCTGTTTTAATAAACTTACAGTACTTACATGTGTTTGCACAATTGATTATTATTACTACATATTTTATAAGGTTTTGTTGTAGAATTATCATCAATGATGAGGCAAAAGACTTTTCCGTTACTCAGAGTTTCACGCGTTTATTCTTCAATCATCTGACTGTCCGATGATCGTAAAACCGTCAACAGTGTCTGGTGATCGCAAAATAAACATGTGAAACTCCGAATAACGGGAAAGACTTTTGTCTCATCTTTGTTTCATTTCTATATTATGCTTTGTCTTAACAAACATTGAGCACTCTCACATACATGTGATTATCTCATATTATGTGTTTGTTATATAGATTCTGCACTGCGTATGAATATTATAACTTTCTCCACATGCATTTTTGCCCAAATTCAAATTGCAACCTTTTGCCTTCAATTTTTCTTAAAATCTTCAACTTTTGATAATATCGTAATGTTCTTGACATTTTGTCATAAGACATTGTTGAACTGTTTTTTCTTTTGCCCCACAATTCTGCTAATCTTTTTGTATCTGTCAATCGGAATTCTTTTTTCACAGGATCGACCCATTCTATACAGCGATCTGATATACCGGATGTATTTAATAGTTCTTCGATAAATTCATAAAGATGCGTGCAACGATTAGCTAGAAAAAAACAAATGCACTTGTTCAATCCGATATCGGAAATAAACGGATTACAATCTCAGAAATGTCCTATTTCAATTTATTACTTGGTTCCTTTACTCAGTCTGGATATATTTAATGATCTATGTTTACAAGAGTGTATCAGCTTCAAAGCTAAATGTACGTCCTATGATCGACTATGATCGTATATAATAAAGATATGATTTTTAACCCGATATCTGGAATTACAAATCATCATTAATCCTCTTATAAATCACCAGTACTGCATAAATATAGCTCCTTAATCCGATATCCGAATATCTTAAATCATCAATAATCCTCTTGCATGTATAGTATAAATGTAACTCTTCAATGTCTGAAGTAGTTTATGATTATCCAAATTCTCATTAATCCCAATACACTTATAGTTTTCAAATGCAACTCCTTAATCCGATATCTGAAGTGTACTATAAATGCGATTCCTCAAGCCAATATCTGAAAGGATTTTCCTCATTAATTCATTTATAGTAGAAGCTAGAATATTTAGATGTTCAACTTCTATTTTCGATAACAAATGCAAACAACACGAAGATACACATTTAATAGTTTTATTTTATCAAAGTTGTTTTCCATAGGAAATACTGAGGATAGCAACTTTTGATAGAAATCATTTAATGATCGTCAGAGGTATTAAAATGATCATTATTTTTAAAAAGGGTTTACTGATAACTACTAGAATAAGAATAAAATATAATAGAATAATAGAATAACTACTGATAGCTACTATAATGTTTTTCTTGAACTTACGTTTTAATCTTGGTCGGTGATCTTTTCGCTTCTTCCCTGATTTTGTCACCTTTTTGTAATTTTCATGTGTTTCTTTTGAATCTGAAAACGAGAAAATATATCAATAAAGTTTCTGCTCAAAATTTATCAAACATTCATCCTATTAGGTCTAGATTTTGTAAAATGATACAATTGAAGGGACGGACTAGTGATTTTTCTAAAAGTTTTAATGTGTTAAAATCTATAATATATGCAAAAAAATATCAATAATATACATCACTTGATGCTTTGTGTACAGGTTTGACTGAAAATAAAATGTTTGGAAAAAATAAATAAATGATGATTGAAACAATTAATTATAATTCTGAATAATTAGTCCAACCAAATGTTAGAATTATAAGATCTAACATCTCTCTTAATTGAGCTCTCGTGTCTGCACTGCATGCGTTTAAATAATGCCAACGTTGAAACAAGAAATGTTCTGGTTCAAAGCAAATGAAAAGTACTTGAAGCAAGCAAATTATTCTTGCAGGAATTAAATTTTGATATGCGTGTTGTGGAGAAGTTTGCATTTTTCTGTTTCAAGAAAAGTTTGCTTATTTCAAGAACATGTTGTTTTTTACAGCTCAAGTTATTCCTCTGTGTATAGGTACCGGACAACTATAATCCTTGGATTTTTCTATAGCATTGGATTTTTCATTGTGTTCATAAAAGCTGGTCAGTGCAATTAACTCAATGGTATAAATGCAGTAAATTTTCAGTAGGCTAGATTTTCAAAATTCGCAGTGAAATAAGCTATACTTGATTAAAAAAGTATTTCAGTGTTAACAAGTGTTTACATATTAGCAGTGGGATTATTTTGATGAAATTGTTATAGCTATACAATTGCTTCAATTGCGTTAAACCGTTAAAAATTGAGTTATTATGCCCATTTTATCACCCGAAATTACGATTTTCTTAAAAAAGTTTCAAAATACTGGTGGATTCTTTCACATAAAAGATACCGTGCAACTTACACATTTGATTCTGGTATCCATATTCTTGTGAAGCAATCCTACTTGTATTTTTATCATCTTGTAAACTTTCATTTGTAGCATATTCATTATTTGGGTTCATCCAATTGATATTAGATGTATTTGTGTTTATATTTTTCAATGCTTCATTAAGAGTATCAATAGCATTTAACCTTTCGATTGTTGCACTGTTTTCTGTTACATTTCGTATAATTTCTAAACAATCTTCCAAATTATTATTCATTTCTGATTGTTCTAGGTTAAAAATAGATGGTTTGATTTCATCTAAGCTTGGATGGCTTGAATTTAATTCCATATATTGAATTTCTTCATTGGAATTATTTTGTATGATTTTAAAACTTTCATCATCGCCATTTAATTCTTCAGTAAAACTTGAACAACTTTTATCTTCAAAAATATCCATTGAATTTTGACGTATTCCTCCAATGTTATGAAAAGTATTTTGATTATTTCTTGTTTCATTTTCCAATATCATATCTTGCTCTTCAGTTAATAAATTATTTATTTGATTATATAAATCAAGGTTATTATTATTCTCATCTTTTCCGCGTATTATTTGTCCTATTACTTCATATAATTCTGTACAATTCAATCCTGTTACGAATGTAGGGCTTTCCATTGTTGCACGCTTATCGTTATAGTCACATAAAGTAACCATACGTACAAATATTCCCTGCAATTAATAGAAAAACAATTTTGAAATAGATAGCGTTGGCCAAGTACAATAACGAGGAACCTTCAGCACTGAGCTGTAAAATTTTTAACAAAATTTAAAGTATATCAGTTTTAATTATGTTAATCTTGATTTAAAATCTCAGGTGTTTTCTTTTATAATCTTTGGTGGTTTATCGGGTACGGTCCACAGACAGCTACCAAACTTTTCTCTCATGTTATGAATCTGTTCGGCATCAGGGTGAAGCCGAGGTGAAGTATATAGGGCCATACTATACAAGCGAATTGGCCGGTTTATATATGTATCAGCATTGAGAACATTCTTTTTTCTAAGAACACGTAAAATCGAGTTCGGTCTCGAATGTTCTTGAGTTTCTTAAGAAATGTCCGTCTGAAATGTTCTTAATTTTTGATTGAAAATGTATAGAAATATTACTGAAGGCTCAAAGAGTTCCAAATTGCTCAATTTAAAGTGTAGAAACAAATTACGAACATCTCAATTCATGAAAACTAATTTTATAAATAAATATCTTCAATTATTGAGTCTCAGAATGTCCTTAAATTAATTTTTTTCTTAAATTTTTCCAGAATTTGAGCCTGAATTTTCTTATATAAAATGTGTTCTTCTAAACAATCGGGTAACGCAATGATGTATTGAATTTCTTAAACTGATTATTTGTTGAAAGTAAATTTAAATTTGCGTATACTCTAACAAACTTAATTAAGTCAGACCAAGATCAAAATGTTTTCGAACCAAATTTTTTAATACTAGATACAGGGATTTATTAAAATAAAATTAAAGGTAAAATATTTGTTTTACTTTATAGTAGTAAGTAGGCCATATATATCATTATCTAATATATTTATTTGAGCTAAAATCAATTAAAACCTATTCATGAATTCATGAAAATAATGACAACACAAGTCGAAAGTATTTAGATTTATCGCACTTTCGATTTGAAAAATATAATTTTTTTTGGCTCTTATCTGGTTCAATCAACTCTTTATTCCAAGAACTATAACATTTCATGGTACAGCAATTTAATTTATAACTATCTCTGGCTACGTTACATAGTTTACTTAGATAATACATATATGCAAATTTATAGTAGAAAATAGGTCTATCGGTGGCCTTCATCTACATTTAAAATAACTTTACAATCCACCCACGCTCCGTGGGAATTCAAAAGAATTAGAATATATTTTTGAATAATGACTTAATAATAGTATCAATAAAATGAATGTATTATAAAAGTTATAGTATCACTTACTGTTTCAAATTTGTTTCAAAATACTCCTCAAATGATGATGTTATGATATGACTACTCTTTGAAATGAATTATTTGTAACTAATTTTTTAACTTTTAAAAATGAATTTTTATTATCATAACCGTTACGTCACACATACAAGATCATCTTCCTGTTTCCAGACTCTTGACTCTTGTGGTCATTCATTTAAAAACAAACAATCTTATTATGGCAGTCGAAGGATATACTTTATTTTACTATTAATACCATCTATAATCAAATTGATAACTTGATACTCGTTATCTTGATAAAGGAAATGTCCTTACTAAAAATTACATTGAGAATAGATATTTCAAATAAAATGTGTGTTCGAAGTTTTGTTGTTGTGCTCATGGCCTTATTCATGCTAGCTATATTATACTGCATATTTTTGTCGACGTTGTTACATTTAACCGTTGCTTGTTTTCTTAATTAATAATTAATGCATTTTTTGTGTTTATATTTATCATCGTGTAGTTGTATGGCTTAGGCGGTTTAGTTACGTGCAGATATTTTATTTATGCAAACCGTTTACTTTCTTTTATGTTTTGAGATCGTTATATGGAATACAAATTCGGTGTATTTTCAACTTCTGGTAACTAAATTTATTTTTAAGATGTCTGTTTTATTTCATGATAATTATGATTTCATTCAAGAGCTGTCAACAAATACATCTATCATTTGATTAAATTGTGATAATTGAAAAATAAGGTTGAAATTTGGTTTCGAAACCCTACGGAAACCATCTTGAACTCACCGCACCTTCCGTATATCAAAACCTTTGTGCAATCATTTTTAAATACATTAGTAATATTTCCATCCTATCTTACACTTATGACATTAATAGCAATTGATAGAAATTAATTATTTTGATAATTACAAATTTAAAACTTTTATTCCATGGTAGGCAGTAGGGTAGTTTATGTGTAACATCGATTGAGGTGGAATCCCCCCCCTAGATAAAGATTTAATCATGATTTAATCCGAAAGTAATTTACTTTGTTATTTAGAGACTTGTGAATCGAAACAAATAGATCACGTTCTTTATAAATAACTGATTAAGATGTTCCACATAAAATCTCAGCAGTATATAAAAAGTATTCTTAAAACACGTTAAATAAAAGATTGATAAAATATATATATATATATATAATATAATATAATATCATATAATAAAAAGAAGTCAAAGACTACACATTCATAATTGTTACTAATAGTTTCATGCTTACGCAATCATCAGACAAATAAACTAAAAAGTCTGTCAAAAATTTAGCTCTGTCAAATGACATCGAGCACTAATTTTGCTATTAGATAATATCTATAATAAATATAATATATCGCCTAAATAAATATTTATTTGTAAATATAATCTTTGCATGTTCTTAATGAATGTTGTTAATCAATTTAATTTATTATTTGTTACTATTGTTATTTATTTATTTATTTTTATTTTATTTTTTTGATATATTTTCTATTTTTTATTTTTTACTCTGTTATGTATGTATATATATAAAAAAAATTATTACTTTAAATGTTATAGTGTCCCCAATTAGTTTTGTAAAGTCGAAAACATTGACACTCAAATAAAGTTATTGGATTGAATTGAATTGATACATTTGTCGTCAAAGGCTTTCATTTGACATTTATTGATGTTAGATATTCATTTCATTTTACAACAACACACTTTAATTTATATATGTGCAAGTTTATCAAAGTTTCAGGGCTGAATCTCCCAGCTTTGGAACAATATGATAACAATTTGTTTGGCAGATCGTTCAACCACAAATTTGTAATCTATTTATTTTGTATCATATACCATCTATTGCCCATAGTACATTATTTATATACGGTACTTTATTCTCAAAAGATCATTCAATCCGCTTAAATTGAGATACATGTAATTGTGGCTAGTTGGAAGGACTGCCACAGTATTTGTAAATGTTTTTACGACCTCAAGGTCAATGACGTCATTTAAGGTCATATCTTTTTGTAAACTCTTTTCAAGTTGTCCATTGTTATTACCATGGGTGTGGTGAATAGTGCCTTAAGGGACAGATCATACGATGCAGTCAGTATAATATACACTATGAATTTTGAAAACTGAAAAACCTATTGAAACCTACCGAAAACTTACTGAATAGTTTTTTCACTAGCTTTTAAATTTTAAGGTGCGTTTCAGTAGTTTTTCAGTAGAATGAGAACAATCTAGATTTAAGTGCCTGGTGAATTTCAGTATGGTCTCAGTAATCCCATTCCAGTAGGTTTTCAGTAGGTTTTCAGCTGAAATTCAGTATATTCAAAATTCATACTGTAGTGTTATATTATGGTTTAGATCATTTCCAATGCTGTATGCATATTTTGAAACGGTAAACGAAAGTTTGAATATAACTAAATATAATTCAATGTAGATTTCTCTGATAATTCGAATATACTGTATATTATTATAAATTAATTGTATAGGCTAAACATCAATGTGAGTGCTGATTTGAGTACTGGCAAAGTTTATTGGATGCTTGAATATCGGCAGCAGAAGATACATTTTAATAATTTGAATAGTCTAAAACCATGCACATATTCTGGCCTTTCTAGTGATATATCATGCATCATCTTCCGTGCAGTAGCGATTGCGTGATGATGCGTCATTGAACACACAGACGATTCAAGGTAAATTTAAAAGTAGATATATAAATAGTTCTATATAATGAATAATCATTTAATGTATCAGTGAATAGTGTAATATGACATAGCGGATTTAGAACGTTATTTCTACTCGTCATGTCACTGTTGCATTTTCGCCTTTCCTCGTCAAAATTGGTCTTGAGCATCGTATTTTGGAGATTGTCGTGTCACACTTTTTGAAAACAAAAAAGAAACGATATTATTTACCACAAGAGAGTTTTACCATGATGTTCGGCCGACATCACTACATTTTTACGCACAAAGTGAAAGGCGAAATCGTTACATTAAATATTTAACTGTTAATTCGGATCCTGCTGGCTACTTTTCATAAAGTATTTGAAAAAGAGCTATATACCTTCAGAGTTGAAACTTTTCCTTGGGGATGACAAGAAGCCAATTCGCACATGTTACATTTTCATTTTTCAATCATATATAATTGTGATTGGCATTTGTCATTGACCAGGAGAGGTTTGATTGCTGTTTTGGTATAACCGTAACAATGGGATGATGAAGACATGGTAGTAGGTAGTCGAAACGTTGCATACATAGCAAGAAGATCAAGAAATTGTGTCAGTGACAGATAAAACTCAACCACAATTATTATAAGTATATATGTTGAACAAAAATCAACTATATATATTGTACTGCAAATGTAAACATTTAAATTAATGTCAACGCAACAGTTATTGTTATTTTATCTGGGATTTTGAATGATTACAATTATACAAGAAGCCAGAAAAGTTACAATGAACAGATGCCTGGATTAACAATACTACAGCTATATATTAAAACCAAAGTTGTAAAATATTTTTTTAAAGGTTTACTTGATATAAATTTCAATATAATATTTATGCGATAAAAAAAAACTCAAGCAGTAATTGGTGCAACATTTTCGATTTAAATGCCTGAAGATGATTTTAGATTAAATTGAAACTGTTGCATCAATTACTTTGTGTTTTTATCGCATATACCATCATGAAATTTGTAAAATATTTCCAGAGAATAATGATTATAGATCATCTATAACTGTATAAAGTAAGTCTTTATAAAAGGTTTTTGCGGGGATTTTTGTCATTTGAATTCATGTCATGTTAGCTTTTTTTCAAATTGTTTTAATCTTGTTGGATGATATAAAATTTTTGTAGACATATTTCCACAACAATCTTGTTTGCATTGTATCCATGTGGAGAGAATAATCTTTCCTTTTTCCAGTTTTGAAAATATTTCTCCTCTCTCTTGTTGTTTTCAAATACAAAATATAATATTTGAAAAAATACCTTCTTTATAATTTAGTCCATAACCTTGCTTTACCAAATCTAAAATGTAATCTTTTCTTTGGCACACGCTCCAATATTTGTAATTTGTAATAATACCTCATTGTTCTTGCCATTTTTTCGTATGTCATGCGACCTCGATTCTTTCTTATCCCCCATAATTCTGCTACAGCTTTTGTATCAATTAAACGAAATTCTTGCTTTTCTTTACATGTCCAACTTATTACATGTGTACCATAATCATTACTTTCAAGTAATTCACGTAGAAATTGCCATAAATGTATGCATCGATTAGCTAAAAATGAAAACAATATTATCAACAACTTTTTCAAAAACATATATGTGCTCAAGCTTATCATAATTAATTTTAGTTAAGCAAAACAAATGTATGGCTGCTTATAAGCATAATTGCACAAAAAACCATGTGCTCAAAAGCTGCTCGTTAAGTTTTCGTTTTAGAATATAAATAAATATTAAATTATACAATTTACAACCTTGGTTGTTGACTTATAGAGCTTTTTCACATCGGCCAACGGTTGGTGTGGCATAACAATGAATCTAGGGGTCACATTCTTTTCATAATACGCAACCACGGTTATCAATCTTTTCTTTAAATAATTCTTGATGGACTTGTTGGGAGCCTGTGAAACAGCTCTATATGGGTGGGAACCAAAACCTCAATATTAAACATCAAAACATTAACCTGTTTTGAGCGACCGTTGTGCAATGATTGCTAGACCATGTAGCTTTCTCCTCCTTCAACCCTTCGACCTTTATCCACGTGCAACTGCGTGATGGATCAGCCGAATAACCTGCATGCACAAGGTTTCGTGCGTGAACCAGCTGAGTAGTATAGTGGACATGCGGTAAATTGGATGTTGTTTAATAGCGTATGCTTATAGAGTTTCACTTCCGAAACCTTTTTGCCGCCAGAGATATCTCACAAATAATGTCATCTAAAATCGAATTTGTTTTTGTTTACTCACGCTGAATCCTTATTTTCTTGTGTTTTTTGCCCTTTCGTGATGCTTTCATGTTCTGATATTCATTGGGAGCTGAAACGAGAGCGAATTGAAAAAAGCATTAAAACAGATAAATAAGTGGTAATATTCTCGTTGTCTACTAGTATCCGAAAAGGCCTTCACAATAATACTGTATGCTGTAATATCTTGTGTGTAGAAGCGCATGACATCGTAACATACTTTTCGTTCATGATATATATAATAAAGTAATATTCATTTCATAATAATAATACAATGAAAGAAAACAGTTGAATCCGACAATAACGGTATGTTAGGGAGACAAACTATGTTTCCGGTTTTGGCCAAATCCGTTGTTAGTGGTACATATATAGCAAAATTTAACCGTAAATTACGCGGTATCGGATTGGTTGGCATACTGTTATTGACATAATACCGTTAAAGTAGGAACCGTTATTGCCAGATTTTACTGTATTTATGTGTGACGCTGATATTGCGATAGAGGCATTGTCCCCCATAAGTTTATTAAGGGAGACAGTAAACCGAATTCCAATGTGAAACTGATATAATTATCGAATATTATACCTTCAAGTGCACAATGTGGGCGATCCTCAATAGTTAAATCTTTCGGTTGTGTTAATTGAAAAGTAGTAAATGGGCGCATGAATAAATTTTCTTGCGGTTTTGTAGTATTCGAATCTTGTGAATATAATAAATCATTATATAGTAATGACACTGATGAATCGAGAAGTAGATTATGTGATGTTTGAAATTGATTTGAAAATGTGTTCAATGTTGGTGAACATGGTACACTCGAAGGCGAAGGAATAAAATTCGAATTTTCACAAATGTTTTCTAATGTAGTTATATCTTTAATAATATCTTCATAAAGCTCTTCAGGTGAGCTTGAGTGTAAGGTAGTATTATCTATTAAAGGGGGCGTTAACGTCGTACAATTCGAATTCGCTGGATAGCTATTTGTTGACCATGGAAATGTTGACAAGGCAAATTTTTCAGCAAGAAGCAGATCATCCAATGCGATCCTCATCTTCAAATTATCTTAATCTTTAATCCCAATCTGGAATAGAAATTTTCAAATAGGATTATATCTAGATTATTATCATTTTATTAATGTCATTTATTATAATTAATGCAATTTTCGTATTAGCGTCTCTGACATGTTGAGCCAACTAAATTGGTTGAATGTCAGGGACAAAATAAAATTATAGAGGCTGATTTCCTGTGTATATTAGATGAAATGGAGAAGCGCTCCTCCTTCCGCCATTCATACAGCAATTCACAATTCTCGTACTCGTTCTCATCACAAAAACAATATCCCATCAATCATGCTATCACGGACACTCTTTAATGCGTCGCTCTCAGCGCTCATTGGACCTCAGATGCCAGTCACTTGAATTTTATGGACGTTGCCATATACGTTCCATCAAATCCTGGTTTGTTCAAAAGCAAAACCTCATTTTCAATGGAACGAGGAATGGCGATTTTCCATCCTCAAAAGTTGCGTGTCCTAGCTCTTTTTTACTGAATAAATGATGATGATGATGATATTCAACCATCATATCCAACCAGAACTCCCAAGCCTTAAAATGTTCAGGGGATTTTTTTCTCGGAGGGGTACTCCAAAATGAAGGCTATACGGGGACGTGCAACTTTTTTTGGGTCCATATTCCAGCTGACAAAATAATTTTTGGGTATGAGATTTCAAATTTTGGAGCGTTTGGGTATCTTATTTTTGACTTTTTCAAGAATTTTTGAAACATTTTAGCATCATTTTTGTGTAGTTACTAAGAATAAATCAACCTGCTGGAACTTTTTGGGAAGCATCACCCCCCGTCCCTGAAGAGCTTGAATTACCCCCCCCCTGCGAGGGGATCGCACCCCCTTATCCCACTGTTACATCCTCATTGTCGTTTTCTTCTAGTTTCACTAGCAATTTTTATTTGAAAAGTATTTTCAAATCCTAAGTAAAATTCCTTTTGACGAAAATATACCAATAAGATTAACCCGATATCGAAGATAATTTCGATTTTTCTACCCGATATCAAAATGATGTTGCCATATCAACGTGTCGGATAGCGATATCGGTATCTCCTTTTTCTATTAAAATAATGACGTTCTGCACGTACATAAAAGATAGAAGCTTTATGCTATCATGATTCGATGATTTATTCTGATTATTTCTCATAATAAATTTATTTTTAAAGAAGTTAAACAACTATAAGAAATATGGACTAATAAAAAGAACCTTCGATGTTGAATCTAAATAACTTATTTTTGATAAATTTAAAAATCATAAAATGTATAATTATAACATGAAATATTACTTTTATAAAAACAGACCATATTAAAAAAGCAGACCGCAAATACACTTTGGACACAGAATATCGAAAGGTTATATTTAGGTCCTTTCGAAAATTGAAAACAATGTTTTCTTGTCGAGTAATATAGAGTCATTTTGTTATTTTGAACATTAACTCTCACACGGTAAAAATCATATACTGCAGGTTAAATTTCAAATTTTCCTGTCTGCAAACTTAAAAGCTGATTAAATAATGCAGTATTGGATTGATTTGATTCTGCAGTTGCTAAAATGTGCCAAAATATGCCCAAGAAATGGATGCTATCGTTTGCCAAAAAGCGTTTTCGATAAGCCTCTAATCATTCCAAAGTATTCAAGTTTTCCAGGAAACTATTGGAACTATAATGGAATTTTTTTTGTAATAAATTGAATAATTAAAATAACATTACACAAAAAAGGAATTTGCAAAGATATGAGTTTTTAACATTTTTGAAAATATATTTTTATTGATTCCCCATATCGTACGGATGAGATATTTACAAAAATTTCGTTGCACAGCATATATTTCAGATTTTTGCCTTTTAGTTGAATACGAATACAAATTAATTGTCATACAGCAAATTAAATTAAAGGATATTTAATATAAATTTACATGAGAATGATTAAGCAAGAAATATATCTTGCATTTTATAAAAAAGATGAACATTATAAAGACAACATTTTGTCTATTTTATCTCCTCCCTCCAATCATCAAACAATAAATTATTTATAACAAATAAAAATGAATTCAACACTTACCAAATATGACGCAGTTTCGACACTTTATCAACAAGAAAATCCAAAATAATTATATATCTAAAAGATCATAGCAAAACCAAATATATCTCAATATTTCCTCCAACTGCTATATTGTGAAATCAAACGAATTATAGAAATATTATTTTTTGTTATGTAAAATGAATTTACAGCTGAGCAAAACTTGTCTAGCTAGTGCATTTGCATCTGAAAAATTCTGTTTACTTGCAACGCCACTGTTCTAACTTTATTTGTCATCGAACTATACTTGTCAATCAATCAATCCTCTGTTGTCATATTTCGAACGTACTCAAGAAGTAATTTGATCTAAGGAGTGTATAAATGTCGTCATTGTTAAGGTTATTTGATAGGAGATAGATTAGCTAGGTTATAATATCTAATCGTCAAGTTCGAATATAACTTAGCTTCGAGTAACGTAAATGTAAAGTAAATGTGATTCTTTTATTAAAAATTGTGTGTCAGCTATTTTCTAGACTTTTTTATTGAACTTTTCGGTATCATTTTCAGCATCCAAAACTCGTCCCCGCACCCATAGCAGGTGTCAACAGAACAGGACGTTGACAAATTATGAACTGTATAATCAATCTAGAGGAACAAAGCCATGGAAAATAATACTGTTGCGATCGACACGACAAAATCAGTTATGGTACACTTTAACTGCGGTTTAGATGGAACACAATTACATCCTGCACTCCCGATTCGTGTATTTACATTAGATTTGAAAAATGGTTAGTAAATGTTCCATGATCCATGGAATAGCTATATTGGGTTTGAGTTCGTATTCGAGTTTGTATTCGTGAAAAACTATATAAACGTCTAAAACATGATGTATTATTATTCACTTTATTATACCGCGTCCGATATTGAATAAATTAAAAAACTGTTTTTCATCTCTACATTTTATTCATGACAGTTCATGACAATTCTGTCCAATAGCAGTTGAAATCATGTTTGTGACGTCATATTACGTCATAATCGATATCAAATTTCTCATGGCAGCACGTTTTTCACTCACTATGACAATTTCGTGAAGTTCCGCATTTGAAAGAATCTTTTCATCATAATTAATATTTTCATTCATTAATTTTTATTGCTTAACTTTCGTAAGCATATGATATGTGTACCATATTGTTCCATTGTTTCATCTGTGATAAAGCTATTTGAGTTTCGAATGTTTCAAGTATAAAAACATTGAAGTTACATGATAATAATAGTCCTATTTATAATCGTGTACAGTATATAAATAATGTAAATTTATGCTTTTATTTAATTGGTCGATGATAGTTGGCTAATTGATAAATGATGGAGTGAAATGATTTAAATAGATGATGTGATAATTCATGATTAGAAATTTGATATTTTAATCGTCTAGTTTAAGTGATCAATTTGTGTCAATAAAACAATTCTATTTTTATTCTGCGGACATGCCTGCAGATACATGATACGATAATTTATAGATAAATTTACTCACTGCCAGAATTGTGCAGACTGTATTCACGTCTTTTCTTCTGTGCACCCACACACGAATTAGAATTACCCGTTCTATCAGAGGCTCTATGCGTTCTATTTAGCCTTGGTTATAACAATGGCACGCCCGATGTCCTATTTATGTCACGACTTTTAGCAGGAAATCGCATTCACGACCGTAGCTACATGCTTTTAAGCTCTGACCGTTTCTTGCCAGTTTTGCCCTACAAAATGGGCATTTTGCACAAAAAAGGCATGGCATTTGCATATTTGGGAGCTTCAGTACTGTAACAGCTTCAAAGTTGCACCATTCTGCAATTTTTCGTCTCAACATTGTTCGAAACATGAGTCAAAGATTTGTATTGGGGGGTTTCTCACACACCCCAGGGTTTACAGCCGTGATCGACTTTGCTTGTTTTTCATAGGGTGAAACCAGAGGGTGAAACATCGTCGTATGAGATATGTTGTATGTTGTAGATAGATTATGTAGGCAACATGAGCAGAAACCCATCAGAAACATGAATATACAATGATCGTTGTGATATAAAATAATCCCATTAAAGTGCCGCTAATTCCCTGTCGTCTGAGGACATGACCAACAATATTGGACTATGCGTACACTGTATTACCTGGCGATGGGTATTGAGAATACCATGAGAATACAGACGGCAACAAAAGGTGGATAATGGTCTATCAATGATTCTTCTCTGTAATTGAAAATAAATTAGTTACATAAGCGCCGAAAAAACCATGCAATATTATGTAACTCATTAATTGAAACTTTGAAAGTACGACTTTAGTTGCCGCAACTCCAGTAACATATATGCCGCTATAGTAACACCAAGATGATCAACCAGTATAATCAACGCAAAACGTGATATTTCTGATTGGCATAATACATGATACAGAGTTGTTTTGCCCAATGTTAAGCTCTCGCTACATGCTCTAACATATAAATCGTTGATCATGAGAAGTGTCCGGCTGTCCGAATGAATCAAACTTATTTGCACGTGCTAAATATGACGTTTTCGTTTCGAAAGTCAGAAATTGTTACGATTGAGAGTAAAACTTTTCGGTAATGCTTTACCGCAGCACATCGTATCCACTCATCACGGCATTTTCGATGTAGGATTATGTTCAGGTGACCGGATTTCAGATTTGATGCTGCAGTACTGAGACTGGGATATGTAGTGTATAAGATTTTAGCCTCTTATCATTAAGCCTCTCAATCATGTATTCCAATATTTAATCATCAACTTCACTTATATAACAATATCAAATAACAGTCATCTGCCTACCGTCATTAGAACAAGACATAAATAACGATTCATCGCCGTCTCGTCTATGTGTATTTGGCACTACGCCAACATCGATAGAATCTCTTCGAGAAAAAATGAAATTCAACAAAATCCTAAAATATGAGGATGGTCAAATGACATTTTATTTCATCAACATTTCATAGGATTTTTTTGAGTTATGAATGTTGGCGAAATAAAAAGTCGTTGGCCGGGGCTTTACTACGCAACCTGCCAGAATGGGAGAAAACAATGACCTCAAGTTGAATGCAGCAGAGACGCAGTGAAAATTATATTTCTTCAAGTCAAACGCATGCTATTTACATAAGTGAATGAGTGTCACTAGTTATAATTATGTTGGCAATGAAAGTCCCTTAACAAGAAAATATTTGTTACCTTATACAGGCTATGCATTTTGTGATTCTAACATTTCAATTAAAATGGGTGTATGTATTATACATATATGCATTCAAATAATTATTTAAAGACCTCGTCGATTGATATGTGTTATTTAGCGATGTATAACAGTGTTTAAAATCAATTAATTAAATCAATAGCATCCGTAGGTTCAACTTCAATCAATACATATGCACCGCCATCTTGGACAAATTTCTCTGAACGTAACTCAGTGTGAGGTGAAAATTGCGGGAAACCCCAACCAGGATTTCGTTCTCCTTTCTTCGGTTTACAGAAACTTGGTGAAGCTCTATCTCCAACGAGTTTTTCACATTTTCCTTTCTTCAGACCACCAGCTCCATTCTCATTAAACTCCATCAAAGTCAATTTTACTTTTTGTTGAAAAGGCCATTTTAAGACAGCATCATAATCACTGCTATGAATCATAATATAAAGTGATAAATGCGTATCTTTACCACTAGCTGTTCCCTCGGGATAAGCAATCGCTTGTAGTTTATAACCATGACGACCAGTATAAATATAATTACTATAAACAATCGGTCTATCGCGATCTTCTTCTTTTGATTCTGTCTCGTTTTCATCTAATACTGTCTCGATACCAGGTATCCACCATAATAGTTTCCCATCTTTTGATGAATGAATATCATACGTGATATTATCAAAACGTAGATCTAATTCTTCAACTCGATCAAACATCATTTCAACATTATCTTCTTCATCTTCCTCAGTTCCTTTTATTGTTTCTCTGTCATCTTCATGATTGGAATTTAAATCTTCTTCTTGGATTTGATCTTCAACAGAGCTTGGTGACATCTACAGCAAAATAATATTATTAATTGTTCTCATCTTAACAAATTAAATAGAGTTTACAAAACCGTTGGTTTATCCATCAGTTAACCAAATATTTTGTACATAGGATTATCAGAACCGCTGATACTTGAACTAGGTTATCGGATACGTTTCGTTTATATTTGCGGTTTATCCTTTCGTAGGGAAATAAAACCCATCCTTTCCCTGGCTTTCTTTTGCAGCTCATGACCGCAAACTAGCAAAAACAAGGGTTTCCCCTAAAGGTAAATTTAACTCTGCTCAAATTAACCCAGCAACGCAGGAACCTAATTGCTAGTTGTATATAAATGCCTATTCGGAGAATTTTAAGTGTATTCATTCTAATCTTTGTTTTTCATATAGCATTCTTTATATCATTTTTTATAATTTATATCTTTGACAGAATTTTGCTGAATATAATTAAGTTTAAAATGTGATAAAGTATTTTTGAGGAAGATGCAGTCAAACTTACAAATTGCCCGGGTGGAGCGGGTGACTGCGTTGGTACTAGTACCAAATTCCCAACGGGTGCCCTGTCCAATCGTTACTGGTGACCGTGCGGTATTGGTCATCTTCAGAGGTTATCTGATATAAGGGACTACTCATCTTGAGTCCATTCAGATAAAATTAAACTAACTAGACTTTTAAGGCGTTGCACTAGTTAAAGTCCCTCCGATTGGCTGTTTGCCGGCTATTATAGCTGTTATTGTTGCAGCCTCTTTCATCATTGATGTTGACGAGGCCATAACTCTGACGGCTTATCATCATCATTCTACCAGAACCTTACTATATATATAATTAAGAAAAAAACAAAATAATTTCTCTGTACCGATGTTGCATTTGCCCCATTATGCATTGATGAAGGTTTCTTTTTCAATTGATGTTGGCATTCTAACTGTAGATGATCCTGAGAAAATCAAAAACATATTTAAAACAATCTTTTATTTTATAATAAATATCTGCTAACAATATATGACAAAACATCAATAAAGTGCTCGATGCGGATATGCAGAGCAGTAAAGAAATTAATATAATAATTGATATTAAAATAAAAATAAACATATGCTTCTATCTTCAAAAACATTAACAAGCCCATCACAGAAATTATAAAATATTATTACAGTATTACCATTATTATTATTATTTTAATGTGAAGGATAGCGACAAGACAAAACTCTGAGCATTGCAACGTTTTGATAATCATCTATCATTTTCAAGCGAAACAGAATAAATTTAAAGTTGATATGGTATCTATAGTTTTAAAAATTAATCTAATTATCTAATTTACATAATCTAATGTATATAATAATAAGAATGCAATTCTACGTACGGATACAAGACAAACAATGACTATTGTTATTATTATTATTATTATTATTATTATTATTATTATTATTATTATTATTATTATTATTATCATTATTATTATTATTATTATTATTATTATTATTATTATTATTATTATTATTATTATTATTATTATTATTATTATTATTATTATTATTATTATTATTATTATTATTATTATTATTATTATTATTATTATTATTATTATTATTATTATTATTATTATTATTATTATTATTATTATTATTATTATTATTATTATTATTATTATTATTTTCTCTATTCATCATTACCTCTAACTCTTTAACTGCTCCTTGCCACTGGCATCCACGAACATCATGAGGGCATCTAACCTCGACATCATCAATAGTTTGCATCCAAGCGAGGTCTTCAAATACCTGCAAAGAGGATTGGCATTTTTGATCTACAAATCTTGTCGCAAATAAATCTTGCATAATTATGAAGCTTCAATCTATATGCATACAATGTTCAATAATATTGAAATTAATGCTAGAAAAACAATTCTACAGTTTGAAATTCTTAAACTATGAATAAACATTGAATAATGTACATATATACCTCCATTACAAATTCATTATTCTTAATATAGAGCTAAAATTGTGCAATATTCTATCTTAAACGCATATAGCCTACAATTCTACAGTATAACAACGAGTCACCCGCGTTTGCTGATTAAATCTAAATAACAGATGTGTTCTTCGAAATCGACAACTGATGAAGTTTGACATCGAAAATGAAAGCCATAAATTTAATACAGACAGTATATTTCCCTTCGTTATGCAAAACAGAGAGAGAAATAACAAAATCGAACCCCGGCTGGAAAATTCTGATGATATATAACTCAAATATAATAGATATCGTTTAAGATAGTCTGCGTTGTCACATGAACGCATCATATTATTACAATTCGTCCGGAACGATGATGATTATATATTTCCTTATTACCCTTATCTAACGGCCATTGCAATGACTGTTTAACACAGGTAAAATCGTGTTCATTAGATGTTCATTACTTTGATACATCATTTGTAGTACTTACTTTCACTTTATCAATGATATTACCATCACGTGGACATTTGATTTCAAAATCTGTCTTCCTAGATAAAAAATAGACATTTACGGTATTAAATGGGAGAAATACCAATATAGCATTAAGGACATTAACTCCGGTTTAAAGAACTGTTTGTTTATGTAATAACGAATTGACTTTCTGAAGTCTCACTTTTGTTATGCCGAATTTTAAGGATTGGGAAGTAGATTATCGCATTCCAATCAAGAAACTGAGCATTATCGCATTCAGATCAAGGAAAGCAGGATTTGAGCGGGGACTTGAGCCAGTTAAAGTGCTATCTGAAACACAAGTCCCACTACGAATTTGATAATCTATACGTCTGATAATTCACTACAACCTCCTTTCCTGAACTTAGCAAATTTACATGTTAGATGATACAGAATTTGACTTCACGATAGGTTCAAATGCGTTTATATGTGAAATATCAGGCCTAACGTCGAATGTGATAGATTTGTAGAGTAAAAATATTTTATAGAATTTGAAATAGTGTAAATATCACATTTAAATTTCGAATAATTATCGATAATTTCAATATTGGGACCCCAGGAAGGCTTCGATAACCCTTGACTATCAGCTCCATTCTGTAAGCATACATTTCGATTACATTTCGCATACTATTATTTTATTATACGTGTAATAAAGTATCTAAACAAATTATTTACCTTGCATAATCATCAAAACATTGTTTACAGAAACGATGGCCACACGTTGGTAGTTGAACAGGTCGTCTTTGTAGTTTTCCACAAATAAAACATAAATAACGAGCAGGAACGGTTATCTCGAGTTGTTGCATCAATGATAAATTACGTGGATTTTGCTGCTGCTGGACATGGTCTGTTTCGTTGCTAGTCGGTCTTAAAGATTCATTCGAACTTGTTGTAGCAGATCTAGAACTAGAAGCACTTCTTTGCTTTGTCAATACTTTTTTAGGGGGTTTCCATGGAGAAGTTAACATCTTGAAATCGTAAACATGTAAAGGCCCTACTATACTAATTGCTAATTACAATATGACTTGTTTTAAAAAACGCGATACACGATTATAATGTTTGCTTAGAAACACTTCTGTTAGATTTATTATACATCAATCGTCACTAAGGTTACATTTTCAATTGTTTGACGGGTGGCAATTGCATTTTAACAATACTATATACAGCTGTATGCTTCTAGTACATAGTTACCGTTTTTATAGACAGAAGAATGGTTACGTTACCAATGACAACGTAATAATTCTGCATTGATAATGGCGGACATAAGTTTGATTTATAAATGATCTTTCAGGTTTGAGTATTAAAAAGGACTCTTTGCAAGTTTATTAATTAATCATCTATTATATAACAGAACATTTATTATCATAAAATCAATGAATATATACATCCAGTTATAAACTGGTTATAAATCCTAAATAGGCCATCCTTCGGAAGTACTGAGAATCTCTAAATTTAACCCGTAACTATGGTGACATGTCAAAAATAAAGGTCTATATAATTTGAAGCAGGCTGACAGCTTTTTCACATCGGCCATATTGGTGACCCCTAGATTTATTGTTATGCCACATCAACATAGGCACGTCTTATTTACGGAAAACGGAAAGAAAGTTACGGAAAAATATAAAACGAGGTCCATTGTATTCTGCTTCGAAAATAACACAGTCTGCATAACGGCAACGATATATTTTATAAAAAATGATTTGACTTTTAAATTATAACCTATTCATCATAGCTTGCAATAACTTTGATGTTATTTAAAAATAAGTGAAACATTTATTTATAATACAAAACCATTTATTTCAATTAATTCAAGATATGAAATTTCTTCAACATGAAAATATTATAATCAAACTATTATTCATAAATCATTACTAAATTATTATTATTCATAAATTAATACAATTAAGGAATGTATAGCAACCAAACATTTTAAAATAAATTTTACAAATTACATAGACAGTTTGTAAGAATGTAAATTTAAGGATTATTTCCAGATCAATTATTAAACATGAAACTACATGGATCGATCTATAATTTGTTAGGATTTGTGGCATTTGCTTCAGAATGAGATGAGAACGAGTTGTTTTCCTACATTTTTTGTATGAGTATATACAGTAGATAAATTAAACTTTAATGGTTGTATTGTATGCTGAAGAGGGGATATATACCGTGGGTTTAGTGGGGCCTCCATCAGGTACAGAGAAATATATATACATTACAAGTGCAACTATTAATATAATAATTAAATTTAAACGTAAAAATTGTTTAGCTCTACGATTTTGTTTCAAAGAAATGACTTCGCGAAGATGTTGTCTTTGTTCTTCTGCTGTTTGTTTTTCATCATCAACGTCATCACTAATACCACATGCAAGATCTAAAATACGTTTCCATCTTGGTATTTCAGTGATTGTTAATACCTCACGTTCATCGTCTGTCAAAGAGAGGGATATTCTGATTGGCGAGTGGATTGATTCATTGTAAATGTTCACACATGCATCAACAATTGGTTTATTGTAGCCAGAGGCTAGCCTCGTACACCACAGCCATCTATCAACACGCAACTTTTGGGGCTAGAAAATTGCCATTTTCGTTCTAGTGAAAACGAGGGTTTGCCTTTGAACAAAAAGATTTTCGAATTCATGACATTATTTTCGCGCGCTTTGTTCAAATTTCGCGAGCCTGGGTTTGACTAGCCACGGAATAAAAATGCGTTCATGAAATCACGTGATTGGCATCTGTCCAATTGGAGCTGAGAGCAGCACATGAAAGAGTGTCCCAACTCTTGTAAATAGATGGCTCTGCTGTACACACCGTATATGACGTCAGAATAGATGCATAATTTAAAATAAATTAGTTGCCTTTGTACTGTTTTGTTGTTACTTTTTTTTTAGAAGAAACGATGATTTGAAAATACAGAAAGCTACTAAGTAATTTTATGAAATCGAGCAGTTTGAAATCTGGCCTCAGCCTCAGATACTGGCCTATTCTTTTTACATCTTCGATACACAAGGAAGGAACATTTTGACTAAATTTTAATAATTGAAGGCATACAATTGACCGGCGACCATTGCGCTCGGACTTCGAATATGGAATGGCTACATATCTATATTAATATCTATACTTGGTGGCAAAATAATGCGTACCTGGTTTCTACACCGCTCTATATATGTGCCGGTATTACATTCACATTCAGAATGCCCTCCGATCGACTACACGGATAACTAATTTGCAGCCGCTGATCTAGATGCTATTCTAAAGATTGTATGCACAATATCATACAAATCGAAGTAGTTCAGAAATAATAATAATAGTCCAGTCAATCTAAAATTTGACCAAGGACAAATTGCAACACAAGCTTTTTTTATGGAATATAGGGTAGAATTTTATGCTGAACAACATATCAAAAATCGAGAAAAATCAAAGTGGCGTTTTAGAAAGGGTTAATAATTTGTGACTTTAAATGCAAATAAAGTAATGTTCCGCCACCTCGATTTTTCTCGATTTTTCTCGATTTTCAGTATGTTGTTAAGCGTTAAATTCTGTTCTAGAATCTGGTTCTAGAATCAATTTGTCCTGGGTTCCGTGTTTTTTCGATCTAGATTGACTGGACTATAAGGCGTTTAGAGCGTCTTAACACGATCCAATTATTAAATGCGTTCCGACGTCTTCCGAAATCGATATTTGATTGGTTGGACCAACATGCAGAATAACGGCGTTTGAGCGAAAATGAAATCCGGAAGTATACAAGACAGGGGTGTCCTGTTTTTTTCTTCCAGAGAAAGACCTTGGAAATGATACCGCAACTAAAATTAATTAATTTGAAAAATGATCCCCAACATTTGAATACATCTTACAAACCTAGACATTTAATTTTTCAAACTTCTTAGAAATAATCATCAAACTCTTGTTCAATTTAGAATTTGATACTCCCAAACAATTTCAGAATCTCAAATAGGATTCAAAGTGGCACATCCCTCCCTGTATAGCGATCGTATATTGGAGTTATCAACCAGGACATGAAATATTCAATTTTCTTTTCTCCCGGGGGGGGGGTTAACTCCACTAAGACGGCTATACGGGGACGTGCCACTTTTTTGGGGTCCATATTTCAGCTGAGAAAAATTTTTATGAGATATGAGATATGGATATGAGATTTCAAATTTTGGAGCTTTTATCTTATTTTTGACTTTTTCAAGAATTTTTGAAAAAATTTGCATCATTTTTGTGTATTTAGTTAAAATCAATCAACCTGCTAGCACTTTTTGGGTAGCATCAACAGGATTTTTGGAACATTTTGGGTACTTTACCTTTTTCCAAAGTGGCACCTCCCCGTCCCTAAAGAGCTGGAGTTACCCCCCCGGGTCTTTTCTGTATGCATTCTTACCTGGAGTGGCTGCCTCTTGATGTTTAGTTTCCAGTTCCATTGATTCATGCTGATGACTAAAACGTGATTCCGTACGCACGCGTTGTTCGATAGCGTCATTTTCTTTTGCTTCATTTTCTTCTTCCATTTCATCGCTACGAATCGTCGTGTTATGACGCGTCCAGAATGTCGTGCGAATAAGCTGGTAGAAAATCAGTAATGAAGCAGTTTATATATCACTTACTAGGAAATGTTATATTACATGATCAGCATTACAGCATTGCAGGGTTCTATGTGAAGAATGGATCGATTAATTTCTAGTTTATGAGTGTTAATCATTGTGGAATATTTCAGTGACCGTTATCGACAGGTGGTTGCTGTATAAAGGGATCGTCAGAAACATCTTCACCCGTAGAATAAACCTACAGCAAATGCAAATATATATTCTCAATGTCAATAAATAAATAGAGTCAATGACTACACATTTTTTCTGTTACTCAATGTTTCACTGTCTGAAGATCGCATCAATCGACTGTGGTTCAAATCCTCAGAAGGTCAACTTAGCCTTGACTTTATCTGAATCATCAAATGAGTATCATCTTCTGATGGCAGGAATGGTCCAGAGGGAATTACATTGTGAGTAGCTGCAGCGCATCGTTGCGCATTGACAATCGAGACCTATCTGCCATGAAATCTGTTGAAATTGATCTGCAGTGTCGCGGCAGCGAAAAAAGCCACTCATCTAGAAATAGAGGAGAGGTATGGGTGCCTTCGGTAGGGCGACAGTCGACACCGTCTACATTACTATTTTTAGCACTGTAGAGCACTTGCAAAGGATGAGTTGTGTGGGATGGTTAAATTGGCCCAGCAACGAGTGCTCTACAGAGCTCAAAACTGTGGAGCAAATGTTGAGAAAATGTTGCGTTCATGTAGCCGGGACTGTAGTGTAACGAGAACTTCCAAAAACGAGCAAGATTTCAAAATTGTACATAGTTTTTAAACAATTTGATATAGAAATAGTTTTCAATAAGTTAAGTTAAATATGTAAGAATTTATATCTAAAATTATATTTTAATTGTATGTAATTTAGTTAATCAGCGCTGTGAAAAAGCCTGAAAGGCTTCTGAGGTTTTTTACTGAAATAAATGACGACTTTAAGCATTATGGGATCGTTGATTTGAGTTTTAGATGGTAGTTTTAAAGCGAATGTAGTTTTATAGTAAGATATTTGTTTAATAATGTTTTTTAATTAGTGTTAAAAAAATAAAAAATAAAAATGATGATAATGATGATACAGTCGAACTCGGTTAATATCCCATCTTGCTTAATATCCCCACATAAAACTGATTTCTATTTTCTAATCTCCATACAAACTCTCATAATCCTACATCGCTTAATATCCCACCTCGCTTAACGTTCCGCTTTTCATCTGCACCAGAGGGGGGATATTAAGCAAATTCGACTGTAATAAATGAAAAGTTTTGAAAGAATTAAACCAAAAAACTTACTTTCTCGTCATCAACTGGATCTGTTAACAAACTCACAACGATGCAAACAATTCCAGTTAATATGAATAATAGAAGAGCAAAATACATGTAATGGAAATTCTTGACAATGTCAGGTCTTGTATCTTCTTCATTGCAAAGAGGTCCTTGATACACAAAATCAAGTATCATTCGGATTGCACCAGCTACAAAGCCAGCTAACATACCAAAGAAAACACCCTTGAAAGCAAAATAATTCAATTAGTCGCAATTAACATTTTAGTTTTAGACTCCGAATCCGAAAAAAGTCATTACAGAAGTGTCTGACTCCGAGTCCGGCTTCGCAAATTTAAGAAAAATAGACTCCGACTCCGGCTCCAAAATATTTTAGAAAAACCCTTGTAAAAAGTCCGAAAACGGATTATTAGGCCTATTGTGCGGCATTGGTGTAGTGGCTAGGGTGTTGGACCACGGCCCGCAGGGTCTCGGGTTCAATCCCTATCCGAAGCAATATAGGTTGGCGTCAGGAAGGGCATCCGGCTATTAACGCACACAAGCTTCAAAATACTAACAAATTAACCAACCACCCCGGTGAAAAAAAGCTGTAAGCTTACCAGGTTCGTGGAAAAATGATAAATATAAAAAAAAAAAAAAAAAAAAAAAAAAAAAAAAAAAAACAATTATCAACCCAATATTAAGTAAACATAGACAAGTGGCATCAATTGATCATATAGCCAATCAAGCCTCTATGTAGGAATATCCAAACAATTTTCAACTTTGCAATGCTTATTAAGAAATTGCTTGGACTTTGGCTTTGACTCTTGTTCCTGATTGGAAAAAGTTCACTCCAGTCCTGCTCTTATATTATATATTGATTTCCAAAAGGTGTTTCACTCAGTTTCTCATAAAAAACCTTTATCTAAATTGTATTCATATGGAATCCGATATGAACTTCTAGCATGGGTTGAAGCTTTCATAAAAGAGCGTATAAAAGCTAGATCTGTTGGTTCAAAATTATCACTGAGTTACATGTAACCCGTGGTGTACCCAAAGATCTGTCCTTGGACCGCTGTTATTCATTGTTTGTGTAACTGACTTATCAAATACAAACATTCCCCTCCCAATACAAATTTGACTCAATATTTCGGGCAATTTTGAGACAAAAATTGCAAAATCGTACAATTTTCAAGGTAGGTATGCATATTATGAATATGCAAATGCCATATCTTTTTCAGGAAAAATTGAAAAATACCCCCTCGATCAGAAGCTTATAGTTACGGCAGTGCCTGTCTGATCCATGTATGGTCCATGTCAGAACCATAAAATTCCAAATTGACTTATTCAAATGGTTGTTAACCACAGGTGGTCACTAATTGAGGATTTCTGGGTGTACCTACCTTTTCATTGCTTCTTTTCCAGAATATAGCAATTAAATAAACAGATGCAATTGGCGGTGCAAGATAAGCACTAATGGCTTGAATATAAATGAATAGCTGACCACCTTGAAGTTCCTTGATGATTGGAACCCAAAGAATTCCAATTGCACACATAACAAGAATAAATACCCTGCAAATAAACAAATAGTCGCGTTTCATTATTTTTGGAGCACAAAAACTAATTATGAAGTGTTCACGATAGCAAGAGCACTATTGGTTGGCGTCATAAATGGCATCTGGCCACTAAAACTCCCACACGCTTAAAAAAACTAACCAACCACTTTGATGAAAAAAAGCTAATACCGGTAGCTTACCCAGCTGTGGTAAAATGTTAAAATAAAATAAAATATATAAAAAGCATTGTTTTAAAATTATTTTGACCTGTAGCCTACTTATGTGTGTGACTCAATACAGTGAAACCTGTATATAACGGCCAGCTACGAAAGGCAGATAAACTGACCACTATAGACAGGTGGCCTTTATATACAGGTTTGATTCAATAGAAAATACTATTTTAGACAGTGCAAGAGTGACCACTATAGACAGGTGGCCGCTGTATAGAGGTGACCGTTATAACAGGTTTTACTGTATAACATTTATTTAGATACAAAATTAACTAAATAATCATGACTGTATTTAGTTACCAGTCTGTTGAACATACCTGCCAACTATCATCAGTTCTCTGGTACTCGCATGTTTGCGAAATGATTTCCAAATATCCAACGTGAATAATGTAGATGCACTGTTGAAGATTGAGGTGAGATCACTCATTAATGCTGCCATGGTAACAGCAAGCATCAGACCACGCAAACCTATGAAAACAAATTTTGACAAACATATAGTTGGAATTTGAGAAATAATAATAACATTAATAAAAATAATAGAAAAAATAGAATAAAAATCTGATATCTGAGAATAATAATAAAAATCACACAATTAAAAATACTTTTTTTGATTTTATTCTAGCAAGTTTCCACATGTCAGTAGTAATGGATGTCAAAAAATTTGATCAATTTTACACTAGACCTATTGCTCTTATCGAAGTTTTGGAAATTTTTCGAAGATATTAGCATTCCTTTTGTTAATACCCAATTATTCAGGAGGGTAACAGTTGTTTTGATATGGTTGCTTATTAGTATTTCATCAGGGGGTTGCACCGGAAGGGGCTATTTGAGCACCCTTTCAGGGCTACCGGTACTCATTTGACAAACAGGGACTTTTTTGCTAATTTTAATACGTTCTTTAATTATTTTCTATAAATAGCCCTTCTTCGGGGAAGGTGGCACCCTTTGTCAGAAAGATCTGGCTACCACCCCCTGCAAACACAGTCCAGGAGTTCATGAACAGTTCATGAACAGTTCATGAACGTTAAATGGCCCAAATTTACATGAACTATCCATGAACTGTATGTGAAGGTTCATGAACTGTTCATGAACTCCTGAACTGTTTTTTGCAGGGGCACTCCTAGATGTCATGACCTATGAATATTCTCTATCCAATGTCAACGGACAAACTTCCATTGGATTAGAATGCAGAATCATCATCAGATCAAAGTAAGGTTATAATGTTAGTTGATGTTCTTTCTACTTATTCTATTTATCCACCTGGGGCTCTTTTGATGTAAATTATTCTTGGTTAGTGTCAATTAATGCTGCAAATTTTCAATTTTCGGGAGAGGTCAACTACGCAGCCTCCAGATGCTGCTATGGTGTATTCTAGATTATTATTCTTGGTTAGTGTCAATGAATGCTGCAGATTTTCAATTTTTGGAAGAGTCAACCACGTAACTACGTTAAACACAGTATATGAGTACTAAAAGTTTTCCCAAAGTATTCAGAGGACATACCAATTAACTCTTTTTTGCAAAGGAAGTAATTAATTACTTACCTGAAGGCATTATTTCCAGAACTAATTTTGGATATGCAATGTTAGAACATCCAGCACGGCTTTGGCATACTTCCATGCACCTTTCAGGAGAAGCACATCCAACTTCATCTAAAAGAAATGTAAAACATTAGTAAGCCATTACGAAACATTAAGTTCATGAACAGTTCATTAAGCTCATGAACAAGTCATTAAGTTCACGAACAGTTTATTAAGTTTATGAACCGTTCATTAAAATCATGAATAGTTCATTAAGTTCATGAATAATTCATTAAGTTCATGAACAGTTCATTGAGTTCATGATTCATGAACAATTTATTAAGTTCATGAGCAGTTCATTGAGTTCATGAATAGTTCATTAAGTCCACGAACAGTTCATTAGGTTCATGAACAGTTGATTAAGTTCATAAACAGTTCATGACAGTTCATGACAGTTCATTGCGTTCATGGACAGTTCATTCCCCTGCGAAAACAGTTCAGGAATTCATGAACAGTTCATGAACAGTTCATGAACGTTAAATGGCCCCAAATTTTTATGAACTGTTCATGAACAGTTCATAAACAGTTCAGGAAAATCGGAGCCATTTAACGTTCATGAACTGTTCATGAACTGTTCATGAACTCCTGAACTTTTTTTTGCAGGGGTTAAGTTCATAAACAGTTCATTAAGTTCATGACAGTTCATTGCGTTCATGGACAGTTCATTAAGCTCATAAACAGTTCATTGCGTTCATGAACAGCTCATTAAATTCCTAAACAGTTCATTGAGTTCATGAACAGTTCATTAAGTTCATAAACAGTTGTTCTTGGAAATGACAACTAGTAAATATTGATAACAAAAATGAAAGCCAAACAATTAATACAGTTGAAACAGTATTTCCACTATACGAAACAGATAGAGAAATAAAAAATATTCGTCCGTGCCACGACTGGAAAACAGCGATTCTAATGATATGTAACTCAAATATCTTACAGTAGGCTACTTGAAAACCGACCGAGTCAAAAAGCGGAAAACTGGAGAACACACACAGACGCAGACAATCGCATTGGTAAATTCAACGTATCTGAAATTGCTTATGATCATTGCAAAATGTACAAAAATAGAAAACAACATTCTATTCAATTTGAACACTAGCCACAAAAGTAAACTGTAAGGCGAGGATTCCACTATCAGCTATAAATCGTACCAGATAAGTATTGCATAATCAGAATAAAAATTATACTGGATTGATTGTTGGAATAAACTAGTATCCCTCTGACAAATACACAAATCGAACCAACTCGAGTTCTATAATTATTCGCTAGTTGCTGATTGGCATCCTCATAGCAACCAAAAATCTGTGTATGGCAACGTGATGGCATCAGTACTGGATTAGATCAATTTCATTTGATGCTAGGCAGCAAAGACCTACCTGATCAATTTTTATCCCTCGTTCATAGCAGAGTGAATTTTGCTCAGCAAAAGAAACCCTCGAATATAGGATTACTTTGGTATAGTGTAATTTAAAGGCCTGAACAGCAGTATGAAAATAACTAAAATAAGCTCAAATGTACATCTGGTATATTGGAATCCCAATCTAAAGCATCGCAGAAGCTTTTATGTGAATTTTAAAAATATATAAATACATGAAGTGAACAAAGTGTGTGAAAAATGAATAATTACTTGGAAATAGTACTCTACTGATCATTCCAGGCATCACCATGATAAACAATGGTAAAATTTTGATGTATCCAGCCAGAACAGCACCGCCCTGTGCATGTGACAAACTCTTTGCTGCAAGGGCTCTTTGGACAATCACCTTGAAAATACGAAGAAAAAAAAACATGTCGATTCAGTAGTAATAGTAGCATAGGTAGCATTTTCTGCACAAGGAACGTCACAAATCACGGTCAGACATCGCTGACAAAGAAACTGTGATCTCTCCACACGACCTATATCGATTCAATATATCAAAATAACGACATATAATTGAAGACGCATAATGCAACATTACGAGAAATATTATTTTACTTCTCTTCCATCCTGATCTTTAGATAAAGTTTCAGACAAGCTTGATAACGATGTAAACAATTTATAGATGTAATTTATAAACAGTTTAAAAGTCTGACAATTCTCATGTTATTCAGTAAGAACAATATATTTATCATGCGTCAATCAGAAACTTCTGCTCTAGGTTTTCGTGGAGCGGTGGGATAAAGAAGTGAGCAAATCACACAGACCATATTCTTTTGTGAATGGATTGCGGTCTGTGAAGCAGACTAGGTTATTGGAGGCCTTTACAACATTGACTTAAAATAACTCCTATAACTTACCTGATCTGCGCACCAATACCAAATAGAGGCAGGTGTCTGGCCAAGAAGAAATCCAGGCCATGGAATATCTGAATTAACTGGATCTCGTAACATAATAAATGAATCTGCTCTCGGTATACCACAACCATGAGATGTATTACCTCTTAATACCTCATCAGCAACAGCATTCATGTATTTTATTCGAAGACCAGAATAACCACCTATCTTTGAGAATCCTAAATTGCAATTGGATTGGTTATTGCACGTGCACTGCGTCGCAGGGTTGAATGTAGCCTGCATGTTGTAGACCCAATTCTATTTCTAGGAGTAGTAGGCAGGGTCCGACAAAAGTGGGCATCCTGGGATCCTAAATCCTGGAAGGCTAGACAAAATTCCGAAGAAAATTGATGTTTTCAATGATTTTCTGGTCAAACCTCAACAAGAAAATTCAGAAGAAAAAGTTGAAATGCCCCTAGGATTCCAGAAGGCTGAGCCTTTTGTCGGACCCTGTTAGTAGGGTATGCGTAACGCTGACAGAAAACTTGCGCAGGACTGAATTAGGGGGTGTAAAAGTGTGGTCTTGAGAGAACACGATCAATAATAGGACTGTACTACTATGTACTATATTATTATTACTAAGATTATCAACAATCTTATTCAAATGGCTATCTACAGGGGGAGTGGCTGAAACATGAAAAACCATTGTCTATCTATTGTTCATCAATAGATCACATACATCTGGTTCTAGTTTGGCAGAACTCACTAATGATTAACTGAATGAACAATAGAGAACAATTGCATTCTCCCGTTCCAGCCACTCCATCTAATGCAGTCCTGCGCGGTAGTTCCCCAGATCACGGTATCGTTGATGTGGCACAAAATCACAATGCTACAATGATTATTATTGGCTCGTGTGGTCAAAATGCTATCCGCTGAGAGCAATGATTTTTTCGCTGAGAGCAATGATTTTAAACGCTCTTTGTTGATCTCAGCCGTTCATTGTTATCGCAAAGCAAATACGCCTCAAGTCACTAGAGATAATCAAGATGTAAGCCTTGACTTCCCCTCCCATCCAGGTCTTATTTTAAGTTATATTTCTTATGCAGTTATTTTAGTTTTAAATTATTTTGTAATTTTCTACTGATTATCAATGTGACTGGTGCTTATTGGGGGTGGTGAAAGGATCTCTGACTGGTCTAACCCAAATCTTAATTATACACACCCACCGTTCAAACACAAAACGCCAAAACACATGAATAAGATGTGGTTTTAACTCTGTCTACCTTAACTGCTTTAGTTTTCCTTCAAAGCTTATGCAAGGCTGCAAGCAATAATTCCAGCTGCAGTTTTCAACATTTCCTTGCTAAGAGAATTTTGTATAACAGCCAGCTATTATGTGAGGTAGTTAAATTGCCCACTATATGCAGGCGGCCCTTATATACAGGGTTGATTCAATAGAAAATTATGTTATAGACATACAAAGAGTGACCACTATAGACAGGTGGTCTAGAGATGACCGTTATAAAAACTTTGACTGTATAGGATGTTGTAGGCTAATCAGGAAAGTGAGAAAAATTGTAAAATCTTTGCAGCGTAACATCATAATTAGCAACAATTTTCATGAATAATTTAAGCATGGTCAATTGGTCATTAACCAGAAAAAATCAACATTAAACTTTTTGAGTTGTTCATCCATTACTCTGACTGAGCAAGCCTGGCAGATATAAATGTACACATTTTCTATAGACTAAGCCTGGTACTTACCAATTATGGTCATGATTGTTGCACCGCTGACCATCAGAAACCCCATGAAAGTATCAAGGTAGATGACAGCAGCAAGACCACCTTCGAAGACAAATAAAAAAGTAGACCTAAGAATCTGAATTCAAAGGTATTAACTTCAAAGAGTCCAGAGTACGGCAAAGTGGGGATCATGGGATCCTAGATCCCGGAAGGCTGGAGCAAATTTTCTAATTTCCTGATTTATAGGTCAAAAAACCTCAAAAGAAAATTGATAATTTCATAGGTCAAACCTCTGCAAAACCATTCAAAAGAAAAAGCTGAAAATCTTCTAGAATTCCAGAAGACTAAAATTTTGTCAGACACTGTAATTCATTTTAAATTTGTCAGTGAATTATGTGTAAACGTTTGGAAAGTAAAGTTTCCAAATTGAACAATCAAATGCATTGCTCTGAAAGTCTAGCTCAGCATAAAAACAGTTCATGAACTTCTGAAATGTTTTTCAAAGGAGTACGATTGCTGGGTAGGCTATCTACTTTCATTATTAATGGCAAGTTGTTTTTTCAAACTTTTTCTTGCTTTCTGTTGTAATCGAGCACTGAAAATTCCTAGTGTCTTCGGAAGTGATGTAATAACCTGATTTTTTTTGGGGGATTTATCATTTATCCACAAACCGGGGTGGTTGGTTAATTTGTTAGTATTGTAAAGCTTGTGGGCGTTTAATAGCCGGATGGTCTTCCTGACGCCAACCTTTAGTGCTCCGGACAGGGATTGAACACAAGACCCTGCGGGCCATGGTCAAACACCCTATCCACTACACCAAGGCCAACTCCATTTCGCATGACACTGAGAATTTATCAGAATGAGGCGCGTGTTATCCGTCTCGGCATGATAATTCTCAGTGTCACACTCAATCTTGTTCGATAATTGTGTATTACAATTGTTAATTGTCAGACTCAGCCTATCGTGCAGATGAAATATGACGCAACGTTGGATAATAAATAAATTGACTGTGGTGTAGGCAGCTAATAAATCAAATCATGCAACTTACACTACCAACACCAAATCCATAAAAATGTCATGAAAGTGTTGTGAAAACACCATGAAAATGTAAAAAAGTGAAAGCCACAAACTTTCTAAGCCCTAAAAAGTTTGAATACCATGAAAACATCCATATTCACAATATCAAAATATGAAAATTTCATGAAAAGCCATTAAATTTCATGTTTTCTTTCATGGCTTTGGTGTCAGCAGTGTTATAAAGGTCAAAAATTAATTAAATGTGATCAAACCTGTTATTGTGCAAAGACCAGTTAAACCAATTAATAACAAAACAGAAACATACAGATCCCATCCGATTGACTGCTGTATAAAAAGTGCCCCAGAGTACATGTTCACCTAGTAAAAAATAAAATAAATCACTATGGATCAATTGTAAATCCAAATTTGTTAAAAAAATCTTCTCCTAACGGATATATGTTTATACAGAGAACCCCTTAGGACTTGAAATTGATCGGCCGCCTTACACATATACACTGATTCACTACACTACTTTTGACTTGAGAAATGGCATTCACTTTTCAATTTTGAGCCCACAACACGCAATGGTCAATTTTATGCCTTTAAATATCACTAACCGCTGATATCACAACCCGCTTAATAATATCAACAACTTAAAATTGACTTGACTATCAAACTTGACTATTTAACTTCAGGTAATAGTCTCACAATCTGCTTCTTGTCATGATTTTTGACTGAACCGTAACAGAATGCTTAGCTAATATCAACGAATAACAACCCTGTAAATCGTCACTAGGGAAAATATTCATCAGTTCATGAAAAATTTCCTGCTGAACGGTTCATGAACAGATTTATGAACGTAAAATTGCCCATATTTCCATGAAAACTTAAAAAAAAAACGGTTTATGAATATTCGATAAATTGTTCATAAAAGTTCATGAAAATTGGACAATTTAACTTTCATGGACTCATAAATTGCTTTCACTGTGCTTAATTTATCAATGCCAAAACCATAATTGTGTTTTTAACCTTAATTTTCCATCATCATTTATTAGGATTTATCATCCAATGAACAAGCTTAGAATACAGCCAAATACGCAAACTCCAGTTTATATTTACAAACTTGAAACTCAGTGATTGAAATAGAATATATTAAACTTTCTAGGCTACTTACAGATATTTTTGTAAATATATATAATAACAATGACAATAACGCCAAGAATATTCTGATTCGATTACCACCAAATCTTTTATGAATGTATTCTGGTAACGTATAAACCTAAGAACAGAATAGATTATTGACACATTTGAAATTGTTTATTTTTGCTTGTGTTGGCATTGACCTGGCAAACATATTCACCAGAACACTACCAATACCAATACGAAAAGATGCCATGAAAGTGTCATGAAATAATGAAAACACCATCAAAATGTAAAATTGTAAAAAACACAAATTTTTAAGGCTATGATAATGTTTGAAAACCATGAAAACATCCATATTCACAAATTTAAAATGTGAAATTGCCATGAGAACGCCATGAAATTTCAAGCTTTTTTCATAGTTTTGGTGTCAGTTAATGGAATGTGTTTGTTTCTTCATCACCTGCCTGGCGAGGAAAGACACAATCAGTGATTCCATTGACCACCTAAATTCACAATGTTAATATGTTACAATTAGCCTGCTATAAATGGCTATCTCAAGAGTATTGCCACCTGTCTATAGTATTAAGATTTTGATAGGGAGGGTATGATCTCCCCTTCTCCCAAAACATTGTCTTCATCCATCTCTTTCTCCCAAGCAGAAATGTTGATGCATCCTTGAATTTTTCTCTCATCTGCAATGACGATACAGTTTTCAAACTCCAAACTGTTAAAAACAAAATCCCTAATACATCATGAACGTCTCGCTTGAATTTACTGTTTCCTCACAAGGAATATGACATAGTTATTTCATTTTTCTCACTGCTCCTGCTGGTCAGGTTACTCCCTGTAAAAAATCTATGAGTGAATTCATGAACTGTTCATGAATTTTATGAACTTCATTAACTGTTCATGGACGGTTCATAAAGAATTCATGAACTTCGTGAAAAGACCATGGGCATTTCTTTGTTGGTTTATGAACAGTTCATGAACAGTCAAGAAGAGATCATGAACACTTTCTCGAACAAATGAACAAGTTGGTTGAGTTTTGGGGCAATTTCACGTTCATGAACTCATGAACTTTTTTCGCAGGGAAAGACGAATCTCTCTTGCTACCATCCAATTGCAGTCAGTCTCTCCTGTTCCCGAATACCCCTATGAAGAGCCACATTGGTCATTTTCAATAATGTTAGAAATGGTAATTTTATTCAATCGAATTAATCATAGTATGTTATTTTTAAATATAACATACGAAACAGCAAATAAAACATACCCCACTAGCAATATAAACAGGTAAAAATACAAAACCAAGTAACTGCAAAAGTAGAAGCGCCTGAAATGACATAAAAATCAAGAAATAAAATTTATAAAAAAGAATTGAACGAATCATTTAGCTTTTGAGAGTTAATGATTTTGCATGTGTCAACCTTGTGACGTCACGCGGACGCTGCGTTAGTTTACAAACTAGAGCAACTTGGAGACCAAAAATATCATCCTTAAAACCATCAGATAAAACATTTTATTTTCATTTTTGCGATATTTAGGTCGACACATCAGCTTCAAATAATTTATGTGAAAAAACAGGGAGAGGTATAATTAAGATGCATATAGGCCTTTAAGAGGGAGTTATTTGGAGATCAATTGACGCATAAGAAGAAAATGTAGGGAGACCCCAATTGAACCTTGCAGGAATAGTTAAGAAGGAGATAAGATAAAGACGCATGGACGAGGATGATGCTTGCGACAGGATTAAATGGAAAGAGGCAAGTAATAAAGATCATAGGAGAAGAACAGAAAGACACACAAAGGAGCCAAAGCATCTAATGAACTATGTACTATAGCGATAACATGTAAATAAAATATGTTCCCAAATACAAACTAAGAAAAATAATTGTATATTTATTCTGGATAGATTTAAATGTGTCATGTGACGGTTGGTTTGGTGGGGCATGTTAACTCATGTTTCACGTATGATTCCATTCCATGACTGAGTTCTTGGCTCAATTTCATGAATTTCAAAGTGAATTTCAGAAGTCCCAAATTAATATCAATATTTATGAATAAATGTTTGAGTTGAATAGTGTGACGTAGCTGTGTATATAGATGTGTAAGCTAATTTGAATAATAAATTTGATCCAGTTTAGTCATTGTTGTGTTTGCTGGGTCTCGATGTTGTTGTAGTAAATTAAAAGTCAGCTATACGACAAATAGGAGGTTAATTATCATCAATGTCAATTTTGACTTCTATTCAAGAAGGAATTTCTTTTGTGATTAGTTTTGCTTGCAGTATAGGCTGATCGATATTTATCAAAATAATTAGACAGACAACCTACATTACCCTAATACTTAAGTTAATGAACTGTTCATGAACTTTACAGACATTCATGAATTCCTCAGGAACAACATATAAACAGCTGTTCATTAAATTGGGCCATCTATAGGGCCTACCTATAAATGCCAATGTCTTCATGTATGCGTTTGTGGCAGTTTTACGCAATTTCTCAGCCATTTCAAAACCAAATGAGTAGCATATCATCTAATAGATAATTTCAAATAGTTGTAGGCTACCTAACAGACATTATTTTCCCAAATTTTTCCTCTGCTTTGCAATATTAGCCTACACTAGAATGTGCGTGTGACACGCTGATGAGGTAACCACATTACATTAATCATTTGTTTGTTTTGACAACAAGAGAACATCAAAGATAGTTTTAATTCAGCCAAAACTAACCCAGCAGCGAACCCCATTGCTAGCTTAATTATACAATGTTCATAAATTCACAATAAGTTAAATGGTTGGAATATCCACATGAATTGTTCATGAACTGTTCATGAACTCCTGAACTGTTTTTTGCAGGGGTAGTATTGCACATTGCAATATAACGAAAATGATTTGATAAACATAGGCGTAGGAGCTGGGAGGCAGGGAGGGCAGTTGCCCCCCCAAGCGCATTTGAGAACAAAAATTTGGGCACTTTTTTGGGCAAATCAACAAATTACAAGTTTTTTGTGTTACAGTGAAACTGTTCAGGAAATTTACTCTGTATTAATAAAATTCAACACTTCACAAAAAAAGTTTTATGAACAGGAGTATACTATGCATTGTAACTACTGGCAAGCCTTCTTCTTATCATGTTCCAATCTAATATCCATAATTTTATACAATAATAATGGTTGCTATATCGCTAAATTATTTTTAAGATTCCATCCCACCCGTTTTGCAATATAAGAAATCCAGAACTCAGCTACACGCTTTATATATTAATGTCTAAAAAGATTCAAGACTGTGATGACATGAGCACTGTTACATTGACCCAAATGTGTAAATGGAAATTGTTTAGATCAATTTTCGGGGAGATCAAGCTATTTCTTTTATCTCTTTGCAATGAAATTATTCAGTCATTCGATATTTCGCGGGTTATACGTAACATTGTCCTGAAAAATATAATTAAATTAATCAGTAAACAATAATCCAAATTTTCTTGCTCGCTCTGCTCGCAACAATTCTTCGCATCAGATCATATAGGGATTAGTGAAGCAGATCAATAAAGTGCCAAAGTAGCAGAAGCTGTTTATTTAGCACCAAACTCTTTTCAGGTGCCTATTCCTCTTCATAATTGTTTCCATAATAGTTTCATTATTGATTGTTGCTAAACAATTTGAACTTTGGTATTTCTTCCACGCGACGTGAACCTTTTCGCTATATTAACTTGCAGGACTTGATTAATTTAAAAGACTACTATTTAAGAGCGGTTACTATCGGTTCACTATTTGCCATAAAATAGGTGTGTCTCGCTCTTTCAAATTTAATACATAACCCAGTGCTGCATATAAAAGCGTTGTAGTTTTATTAGTTTTAACTATTACTTTAATTATTCTAAACAATGCTAATTCATATATTTTATTAGAGGTGTAATTTATCAGCCTCGTTCATTCGGTCTCTCTTTGAATTGCATAACAAGGCGTGGTGCTTGAGGATATGAGGTTAGATTTCTGGATGTCCGTCTTTGGAATTAGACGTGTATTTTCTGACGAATGTTACATATTTTATGAAGTTTAAACGCGGCTTAAATAAGCGTTGTATATTGTACGGGTTCTATTCAATTTGAAGGCGGACTGTACAAACCTTCCTTAGAGACCCATACATTGCAGCTATTTACTATATTGATAAGAAGACTCACCAATAACATACGAAGTGTCAAGGACAGCTTCGGGAGAGATACATAGAGTGACACCAATGAATACACCAAATTCTCTTCTTTTGTAACTTGATATTGATTTGATATATAATTTCTCTTGATTTCGTAACATATAAAACATATATTCTCATACATATATAGATCTTCTGGTATACATTCAACTCTTACTTTCTATCTTTCACATCTTTATAGTTAATTTGTCTTGTATTTATACTAAACTATATCTATTATTAGGTAAGGTTCCACGCAAACAATACGTAGGCATATTAAACATAACGTGGTGTATTTCATCCTTGTCACGCAAACAATGCGTAGGCATATAAGCATTACGTGGTATATGTTATCCTTGTCATCCTACATAACATCATTAGGCTACTTTCAATTATACGCTATTATCCACGCAATGAGTCATCTATGTTCGTTTTAATTTAAGTATTATATTAGTCATTATTATTTCAATGTTCATCATAATTTTTAGTATAGTTTTCTTCTATTAATGTTTCATTTATTTACTGAGTCCAATCGCTCTCAACATATATCCTATTGTGAATTATCTATATTATTAGTTATTATTCTTCATGTATTATTGATCATTGGAATTATATTACAATTTACCATCTGTTCTATTCGATCAGTTTGTTAGTTGCGTTATATTGTCATAATTCATCTTACAAGCGTATTTTACGGTGCCTAAAATACACTGTTATATGCTGCAAAATATTCTGCGCAAAGGTGTCTAAACAGTCTCAGGAAATGAAAGTAAATGCCTAAAATAGGATGGCCTACTTGACGAACGAGGTATGACTAAAACGGTCTTTATAACGATCCACTACAGGGAGAAATCAACATTATTATTTACACCGTAAAGCTAAGTTGCAGGAGGAATGGAAAAGCTGATAACGGCTTTTTGAACTCCGCAAAAAAATTATATAATCCTATAATTGCTTAAAATGAATGTAGGCCTAATATGAATATGTTTCAATTATGTAATGACGGTATTAAGAAATTTGTGGGGTTGAAGGAGGCCTATGAGTTTTGTGATTGTATCCTGTGATATATCTTCTGCAATTTTGCATGTGAGTTACCTCTTATAACAACATTTCCCGTGAAAAATTTTTCGGGCAAAACCGTTTTTGCCCCCCTGATTGGAAATGTGCCCCTACGCCTATGTTGATAAATCTGATTGATTTGGATTATCTAGCTAGGACGCCAAATCACCATACCAACGCAGAACAAAACTAAGTTCAAACACACAATCCATCTTGCAATTCGATCAGGGCTTTTCAAAACATTAACTTTTGAGTATGAAAGCCATGTAAAAATATATAAAATTGTGCTGAATTATTATACAGAGCAATTGGAGTGCACAGTTATTTGCATTATTTGGTGCACTCAAGTCACACTTAAGGAGAAAATTTGAAGACCAAAGTGACTTAAGTGTGCCAATATCAATAGCTAAAAGTGCATCAATCACTTAAATAGATAGCTCAGTTGGGTTGGCTAACTGTTACCTAGATATTGTGGGACATGTGAGGCTAATGTATTCAACTCACATTAAACTCAAAGGCACCAACCCCAATACCAGCGGCAGCTCCGGAACCAGCTAAACCAATGAAATGCTCACTGCCAATATTGCTTGCAAATAATGACATTCCAACCTGAAGGAAATCAGAAAATTATAATAAAAGAGGGGCAATATATTTAATAAAGGGAGTAGCGGTGTGTGTGTAGGCCTATTGCGTGTGATTTTATTTTACTGTAGGCCTAATTCGTAATTTACAGTAAAGATATCCAAGTGAGCTGATACGCTCGCATATGTTTGTAGACATAATGATTTGTACTATGTAAAAATCAAATCTGAAATCTTTCAAGTAGATTAAAGCATTGTTGTAGGCTAATAGTCAGATATAAGCTTCTCATCAAGCTGCACAGTCAACAAAATGAATTTTATTTGGAACGAAACTGGCTCGATTTGAATTGGACTGACCCTGTGGAAAATGGTTAACAATGTCTTTTCACGAGTAAAAAATTTTGATTCATATTTCGGGTAATTTGAATTTTGAGACAAAAATTGCAAAAGCGTGCAATTTTGAAGGTATTACAGACTAGAGGGCAAGTTACTCGCCTTACTGAGTTAAAATGTGTTGTGTATTTACAAGGGTAACTCGAGTAACCCGCCTACCAGAGTTGAGTAATTTAAAGCCAAAATGAGCATGCACTCTGGAATCGAAGGATCAGAGAACAAAAGATGTCAACAACAAAAACGTTTGAGACAATAGAAAATTTAAGTTACCATTTTAATTTATCTCATCTACCCGAGTTACTCTATTTGCGTTTACAAGACAAAAAGTTGTCTCGGGTGCTGGGGTAACCCGGTCCGCTATGGCGAGTTACTGGGGGGCGAGACAACTTTCTCACCATGCTTGTTAACAGGGCCCAAACCTTCCAAATATGCAAATGCCACGCCTTTTTTCTTGGGCAAAATTGACAAAAAACCCAGGTTCGAAGGAGATATATAAGTTTGATGACATAAATTGATCAATATATCTTTGCTCACACAACTGGTTACATACAGGTTTCAATAGTTCAAGAGTTTTCAATAAAATCCTTCAGATTTCAATGTTTAAATCAAATAAATGATGTTTCAAGTTTGCAAACATTTGCAATATCAAATGTTTACATTTAATAGAACTCACCGGGAAAAATGTCATAAATCGTCCGGCGAGAAAGTATCCACTGACAGAACCCCTTTTTGATTTGAACAATGACTGCAAACAAATATAAACAGAGAAACAATTGAGCTTCAGAATATGAGTGGTCACACAATACAAACGTCAAACTTATTGTACGCATAAAGTTCACTATGCTGCTGAGGCATTCGCCATTCATGAAAATGTCATTCACAAAGTCAAAACATGGAACTTCTCACTCACCCATAAACCAATCATAACAACTCCAATGAAATATAAAACGATGACTATGATATCTGCAGAAGTTAAACCTTTGTAAGCCATGTTTGTAAATAAGTATCTTTAACTTTAAACTAACTATATGTTGCGTGTATATTTGGCGACCTTTTCAATGTATCAAACAAGATATAACGATACAATATAATAGACCATGAATAGACCGCAAATAAAGCTGTTTACCACTTCTGTTCAAGTTTCAAGCTTTTGTAACACCTATAAGCAAACAAGAAAGAGTGGCAATTGGGGGGGGGGGGTGGGGTTGGGACAAAAAATAACACATACAATTTCCAATTTGTTTTTATTGAAGATGTGCAGTATATAATTATATTATTTATTTATTCATGTTGATAACAAAAATTACGTGATCACATTCACACTTACACTGAAATTGGATGTAAATGATCTCATTTAATATGGTCAATCAATCATTTTAATACAATCAGTTAACCACATTATAAATTATGCAAAATTTGACAGGTAGGCGGCAGTGATTGTTTAGTCACAGCGGGTAGTTACAGATTAAAAATTGTAATGACCTTGCAAATTATTCCTCCTGCTGCCGATTGCCGAAAACAATTGTGAAAACCCGGGGGTGAAAAGCAATCCGAATGTTCTAGATTGTTGCATGACAAACTCATAATACTTTATTTCAATGGATTTCAGATTGCACTGAGCAGTTCATTTTGTCAAATCAGCAATTTAAGTGCAATAAAGTGGTTTAATTGAACAGCTAATGTTCATCCTAGACAACAGACGATGACATCATTTGAAATTACATTGTTTGATTTTGCCAGACAACCATGTACAAACGAGGCTACATCGATAGACTTGCTAGCCAACCACATTTAACAGGTTGTAGTTTCACTCAGTAAGCGGTAAAGTACGGTCAAACTTTTATCAATTTCTCAAAATGTCTTCGAATAAATCAGGTTGTTTCCCACATTTTGGAACCGATGCTATTCATGCTGGTCAAAGTCCTGATAAATGGAATTCAAAAGCTGTAGTGCCACCAATTACAATGGCAACAACTTTTAAACAAGAAACTCCTGGTGGCGTTGAATCTGTAAGTGTAATATAGGCCTACATTTCTTTACAATTTCATTGTAATCTGACACGTCATCACCCTGACAATGTTTTTGGCTGAATTTTTTCACTTGCTTGTGGCGGATCAATATCAATTTAATCTCAAATACTCAGATTTATTATGATGTCAGTATCACTTGCATATTAGGCTATAACGTCTCACACAGGCACTAAAGATAAGCTGACATTAACTGAAAAACCTTTGTATTTTTACTATAGTTTATGCCACATATTTTCTAACTAAACTCTGTGGTCGATTGAACACTTCCATTGAAATATAGAACGAATTTACCTAACTTTGTGCATGCTTTCTATCCTTCAGTTTTCAGCGATACCATCTAGGCCTATCGAAATCACCTTAATACCTTTTGAGTAAAATGTCGATCTCTGTAATCTTGCTCAATAATTTAATCCTATTGTAAATGTTATGTAGTGGTTTGTTTGTTGTATTTAGATATTGTAACTGCTTTTACTATGATCGTCTTTTTCTGCGTGTAAATGATCACAGTAAAATGTGATCGCTGTCTTTCTATATTCATACTGACGTTATATTGACAACCTTGAACATTTGTTCATTGTACATTAATGCAACCTTCATATTTCAGATGAGTGGCACCTTGATTTAGTTTCGCTTGAGGCAAGCCCCCTGATGTCCCCTATTCCCCTCATATATTTCAAGTAACTGTTAGGCATCAAATGCATAGTTAAATCCAAAGGACTGATGCCACATTTATAAGTAGAAAAAAGGCAGTACCACACCTTGCATAGATCCTAACTTCTAGCCTACTTAACGATGTGTTTGCAAAACTTTGAAACTTAAACTTCTGTGCTAGGCCCTGAAGCAGGCGTCAAAAACATTTTTCAATGTCTGCTTTTTAAGAGTTTTGTATCTTTGAGGATTTGCGCAAAAATCTCAACACTCTTTCTTAAAGTGCACATGACACAAAGATTTTTTTGTCATTCCGACTGTCGTTCTGAGTTTGGAAAACAGTAAATGATCGTAAATAGGGTAGATTCAACATTAAAGATCTCCGCTTATATGCGTTCAAACTAAGAAATCATTGTCACCATTCTTCATCATTTAGCTTCAGGTACCCAAATCTGTGTTAAAACTTTCTTGTGTTTTGTGCACTTTAAATCTGATTGCTAGTCTATAAAACTCAATCTAGATACATTGACCAATACAGACAGGGTTAAGAACAGGGTTGATTCAATGTAATATTGATAACACCAACCAATATACGCAGGTGGCTTATCTAAAGAAGTGGCCTCGGTGTCAGACAAAAGGTTTAACCTTCTGAAACCCTAGAAAGTTTTGAAATTTTTCTTCTGAATACTTTGTTGAGTTTTGGCTTATAAATTACAAAAGTATCAATCTGCTCTAGCATCCGGGGATCTACGGCACCAGGGTCCAGAATCCCCATCTTTGAGGAACCCTGGTTGATAAACCAGGCTAACATTACCCCAAGTATAGACTATGTATTGAATGACATTAGATTACCTGTAATTATTTACAGTTATTCTTATTTCTAATTTAGGGCTATGAATATGGTCGCGGTGGAAATCCTACTCGTGATTGTTTTGAAGAATGCATTGCCAAACTTGAAGGAGGAAAATATGGTATGTCGGGTTGAGGGGTTGGTAACACTTAATAAGAAGGTTACACTGTGGTGACTCCTAGATAACATAGCGACGAAACACTTGATCAATTTGATAATCTATGGCTCAAATCCTGCAAAGGTCAACTCAATGCGGCCTTGGTGTGGTGGCTAGGGTGTTGGACCACGGCCCGCAGGGTCTCAGGTTCAATCCCTGGCCGGAGCACTGTAGGTTGGCATCAGGAAGAGCATCCCGCTATTAAACGCACACAAGCTTCAAAATACTAACAAATTAATCAACCTCCTCCCCCCCCAGTGAAAAAAAGCTGAAAGCTTACCCGGTTTGTGGATAAATGATAAATCCAAAAATCCAATGTTGACACGTTGGAATGATCAAGAGGAATTGCATTTAGCTGCCCTGAAATTGTAACAGTCCCTGTTCGATAATTTATTAACAAATATCTAAATTACTATTATGTAATTTTGTCATTTGAAATTTCATTTGTCCAAAATCAATACAATGAATAACGAAAGCAAATTTAGAAATTACATCATAGCATAATGCTCAAGGGCCTTCAAAGGTTTCAATAGTTTTGAGGTGAACGTCTAATCTAAATAGGCATATAAAAACTACTATAGTGAAACCTGTATATAACAGCCAGCTACAATAGGTAGATAAATTGACCACATTATGCAGGGTCAATTGAATAGAAAATACAATTTTAGACATAAAAATGACACTATAGACAGGTGGCCATTGTATAGAGGGGGCCGTTATAACAGGTTTGACTGTACTGTGCTTGGTAGCACTTTAGTTTGCCTTTCAAAATAAATTGAGATAGTAATTGAATAGTAGGCCTATAGGCCTATAATGAGAAACCCAATCAGTAAGGTCTAATTAGTATAAGTATTAGTATTAGTATTAGTCTAATTAGTATAGGTCCAATAAGTATCGTTTGACCTGAACCTGCTGTATTCCTAGGTATTCCAATGAATTTTTTAACTCTCATACTATTCATACTGCTGTGTAACTCACTCAAGTGCAAGTCAAAATCGCCTACAGTTTTTATTGCATTTTTCCAAAATTGTGTACTGGTAAGAAGAACTTTTCATCTTAATTTGCACTTATTTGATATTGTTTGCCAGTAAGGAGGACTTTTCAGATAAGCAGAAAGTTCACCTATCGGAATTGCGTATAAAAGCAGGTTAGGTTACACTGTATCCTGATTATTTTTCATTACAGGTATGGCATTTTCATCTGGGCTTGCTACATTGTCAGCTGTTACATTGATGCTATCATCTGGTGACCATATTGTATGCATGGATGATTGTTATGGAGGTATAATATCAAGCTAGCATTTGACTTAGATATGTTTGACTCAAAAAAACTTTCTCCACAAAAAATGTAAATGTAATACTATTAAACTAGAAAAAACGATTCCTGATGCTACATTTCTAAATAATGAACAATCATTTATTTTGGGGTCTGACAGTAGTAGGAATCCTGCAATCGTAGATTCCGGAAGGCTAGAGCAAATTCAGAAGAAAATTAATAATTTTATGGTTTATTGGTCAAACCTCAACAAAAAATTATTGAAAAAAGAAAATGTTGAAATGCCTCTAGGATTCCAGAAGGCTGTCAAACCTTTTGTCAGACCTTGATCATTATACATAAACATAGGATCATGTAATCAGGGCCAAACAAAAGGTTCAGCCTTCTGGAATACTAGATGCATTTCAACAATTTCTTCTGAATTTTTTTGTTGATCTTTGACCAATAAATCATTAAAATTATCAGTTTTCTTCTGAATTTGCTCTAACCTTCCGGAATCTAGGATTCCAGGATTCCTACTTTGTCGGACCCTGCATGTAATATTCATGGACGGTTTCCGTAAGTTCTCCTGATCTTTTTAAAGGCTAGGATATCTTGGTTAGGTCTGGGTTCTCTCAATTGATGCATTTCGGTGATGTAATCAATCACAAACTTGATTTACAGTTAGCATGTGCTTCAAAGCCTTTAATCCTATAAGACTTTGGCTCGATGTGAGGGAGACAGAAAAGGTGGCAATTAATTTAACTTTTACATTTTAATGAGATATCATCAAAGTTCACAACAAGACCGATTGCAAACTACCAAACTGCAAAAGAGTTCTATCTATTTATTATTGACCAACATAGATAGGATATAATTTCAAAAGTCTACATTGTAGAAAAGTTTTTTAGTTTTCTTTTAGTTCTGAGAATCCAATAAAACTTTAGCACGTTGTGAACTGTGAATCTTTGAGAGTGGCAACTTGACAGAAAACTGTAGGCCTACCTATTAAACTTTATTATTGTTGTAAGCCGTAAGCCAAAATGAAACTCAACTAGAGGCTTCGGCGATCACACACTTGGCATATTCTCAACTCTGTTCATTTTATCCCAGCAATTGCGAGTGATAAAGCGTTTTCTGCTGCTGTCCCCATCTTATGGAACAATTTACCTAGAATATTGCGAGCTTCTAAAACGTTGAATGAATTAGAAAAAATTGAAAACACATCTATTTTGTATTGCTTATGGTAATTAATAGCTAATTAATCATCACTCCAGTTATTTAATAATTTTACGTTTCACACCTATAATCATGTTAGGCTACTATCATTAGAATTATTACACTAGGCCTACTGTTTAATATTAAAGGCTAATTTTAATATTGTAAAGCGCTTAGAGAAATGCTATGTAGGCGCTATATAAATTTATATTATTATAATACTGTATTATTTTTTTGATTAATTGCTCTTCTCTATAGGCACAAACCGTTTATTAAAAAGAATACTCAGTAAGAAGAATATTGAAACTTCATTTGTGAACTGCTGTGTCTTGGAAAATGTTGAAAAAGCAATCATTCCTGGTAAAACAAAGGTAACTTCATTAATTAATATTGTAATTATCAGTTGTACAGGAATTCAAGTTTTTATTTGGCATTTATGGATGAATGTACGGTCAAACCTGTTATAATGGTCACTTCTATAGAGCAGCGACCTTTCCATCGTGGTCACTCTTGCAATGACTAAAATCGTATTTTCTACTGAATCAACCCTGTATATAAAGGCCATTTGCACATAGTGGTCAATTTATCTACCCTTCATAGCTGGCTGTAATAAACAGGTTCACCAAATGCCTAAGATTTCATGGACATATAAAGTAGACCTAACAACGTTCCAATTCTCAAACACAACTCAATCATTTACCTCAATATTTAGGTTAGTCCAATGTCTCTAGTCTGACACTTTTGGATATTTCGTTGTGTTAGTGTTTGTACATTATTGACAAACACAACATTGTATTTTAAAGAACATTTTCGAATAAAAGTTGCATGATATTTGAAAACATTTAAAATGTGACATTTAAATAATTTGAGAAGCTGAGTGCAGCACAGTTTTTTCCATTTTCGAATCATGTCAACTAGATCAAACAAATTAATGTGAGATTCCAGTGAGAGCCACCTTAATCATGCATAATTATGTGGCATCAGTATGATTCTGATATGAAGCCCTGACAGAGAAACCAAGGATTTCATGTAAGCCTAATAAGAAAGAGGCCTAGAATTTTCTCTGTCGAGTTGCAATTCTCAAAGTTTCACAAGGTGCCACAGTTTCATTAGATAGAATATTTCTACTATGTGGACTTTTGAAAGTATATCATATCTATGTTGGTCTATAATAAATAGATAGAATACTACAATGTAGACTTTGTAATTATATCCTATCTATTTTGATTAATAATCTGTTACTCAGTCCAAAATGGTTTTACTTTCGTTATTAGTTTTGTGCTATACTTTAGGGACTGAATTGCGGTCTGTGACACCTAGGCTGAATATCACTTGCTGGATTTAACTAACACATATGTATAGGGTCCAAACTGACCACATTTATATTTTAAATTGTATATTCAGTTGGTCTGGGTTGAAACTCCAACTAATCCCACCATGAAGATTGTTGATATTGAAGGCGTTTCAACCATAGCACACAAACACGAGGTGAGATATTCATACTATGAATTTTGAAAACCTGAGAACATACTGAAAACGTATTTAATAGGTTACTGAATTGGGCCATTTTCAGTAGATTTAAAATTTTAAGGTGCAATTCAGTAGTTTTTCAGTAGATTGAAAAGAATCTAGATGTTAAGTGTCTGGTGAGTTTCAGTATGTTTTCTGTGTCCAATCCCTTTACAGTATGTTTTCAGTAGCGATTCATTATATCCAACATTCATAGTGATAGCAGACAATCAAGAAGTTTGGCATGTACCCCCTGTAAGACTTTTGAATAATTTGTGAACTTCACAAATATTTTGTTCATACATTCTTCATGAATTATTGTGAAATGAGTTAGGATATTAACTGTTCATGGATATTCAGTGGTAGATTGTTCAGTTCATTGTAGGTGTAGACATTTGATTTGATTTGTCTTTCAATGTGTTTATGTCTCTCAAATAAACGAGCACTTGCTTACAGGGCGTGACTATCATTTATCATTAACGGAAAAATGTAACATAATATTATATTATTATTAGGCTATCAGCATGAACTATTCTTATCAAATTTTTATATAATATTAATTAGGCTATCCTCTAAATTTACTGACTTCTTATTAGTATTATAATTATAGACAGTCACATTATAATAATGTGCCGTCCCTCGTACGCCTAGCATATCTGTTACACAAAGAACGCCACAAATCACGGTCAGACATAGCTGACAAAGAAACTTGTAAATAAGACAATTATCTATACAAATTATGAAAATGTGCTACTGCATTTGCCCATAACCCCGTCAAGCATCTTCTTTGGTTGCCAATGAAGGATATCATGCCGTGGTTGAGGGGCATTCATTGGCACTCATGAGCTGTTCATGAACATCTTCTAGACAGTTTATGAACCATCCTAAAGAAATTAAAATACAGGCATTAAAATACAGTTCTAAATGTTCTACATGATTTTAAAGGTATTTTCATAGTTCTTGAATTCATAATGAGTTCTTTAAGCTATAATATCATGTTTTCTGAATTCCACAGGGAGTGATTGTTGTTGTTGACAATACGTTCATGTCACCATATTGCCAGGTAAATATTAATAGGCCTACTAATAAGAATAGCTATGTTTATTTAAGGGAAGATATGTTAGTTAGTTTGATACACTACCAACATCAAAACCATGAAAATGTCATGACAAGTGTTGTGAAAACACATTGAAAATGTAAATTAGCGATTACAATACATTTTTTAAGCCATGAAATGTTTTAAAACCATGAAAACATCCGTTCTCACGTTATCGAAATGTGAAAATGCCATAAAATTTCATGCTTTTTCATGGTTTTGGTGACAGTTGTTTATTAGGTAATTAACTTTATTTCCAAGTTGATACCGGTAAGCGTAATGGACACAGGAAAACGAAACAGAACAAACAAATGCAGTGACATCACCTTCGTCAATATCATCATCCGGCTCAGGTGAGCTAACAGGTGCTCTAGAAAGTGCATCAGAAGCACAATGGTTTTTACCCTTTTCCCAAGAAACAGTAAAATTAAACATGGTTGTCTTGAGACGAATTCGCTGTAGTCGAGGATTTTCAATTTCATCAATGCAATAAGAATTAAAAATCGGTAAAAGGAGTTGATGATCAATAACTATATCAAAGTGTGACATACCAGCTAAAAAAATCTTACATTTTTTTTAGTGCCCATTGAATTCCTAATGCTTCCAGTTCAATGGTAGCATAGCGTGTCTCTGCAGGAGATAAAAATCGTGAGCCAGCTTGGATTAATCTCCAAGTTTGATCATTTTGTTTTTGCGTTAATGCAAACCCTAAACCGTTTAAACGACTAGCGTCGGTACTGAGACAAGTCGGTTTACGAGGATCATAATACGCCAACGTTGGGGTAGTTGAAAGAGCAGTTTTGATTTTATCAAAGGCGATTGTGTGCTCTTCAGTCCAAATAAATTCCCGTTGTGCTTCAAAAGAGGCCGAAGAATTTCCATAAGTGCTGAAATTGAATCAGAAAATGCCGCAAGTTGGTTAATCAAACCTTGAAAGGATCTCAAATCAGTCAAATTACTTGGGCGTGGAAGTTCTCGAATTGCTTTTGTCAAATTCGGATTAATGCGGTATCCACTTTTCGAAATTAAATACCCACAAAAGTCTACTTCGGGTAAATCAAATTTACATTTTGACCTTTTCAAAGTAACCCCAAATTTTTCACAACGTTTTAAAAAGGCATCAAGGCGAGAATCGTGTTCTGATTTATCTTTTCCATAAATCAGTATATCATCAACGATCTTTTTGATACCGGGCAGGCCTTCGACAACTCTATCCATTCTTCTGTTGTAGTGCTCGCTGATACTACAAATGCCGAAAGGTGCACGAGTGCACACATAACGACCAAACGGTGTAATAAAGGCTGTCAATAATTGAGACTCCGGCTCAAGTGGGCACTGCCAGTAGCCGCTTAAACAGTCAACTTTCGAAAAATGTTGTGCCTCAGTGGCATCGATACTAGCGACGCATTCATGGGGGGTCACAGACTGGTGGTATTCACGCTTGACATATGTATTAAGCTTAGTGAAATCTATACATAAACGGATATCATTGCTATCCTTTTTGGGTTC